>CM038670.1:868789210-869439480 GCA_021605145.1 Aegilops bicornis | reverse complement strand
AGTGTCTGTTGGGTTGGCACGAATCGAGATCGGATTTGTCACTCCGTGTGACGGAGAGGTATCTGGGCCCACTCGGTAGGACATCATCATAATGTGCACAAGCAGATTAAGGAGTTGATCACGGATGATGTGTTACGGAACGAGTAAAGAGACTTGCCGATAACGAGATTGAACAAGGTATCGGGATACCGATGATCGAATCTCGCAAGTACAATACCGCTAGACAAAGGGAATTGTATACGGGATCGATTGAGTCCTTGACATCGTGGTTCATCCGATGAGATCATCGTGGAACCTGTGGGAGCCAACATGGGTATCCAGATCCCGCGGTTGGTTATTGACCGTAGAACGCCCGGTCATGTCTCAAGATGGTTCCCGAACCCGTAGGGTCTACACACTTAAGGTTGGCGACGCTTAGGGTTATATAGGAAGCTTGTATGTGGTTACCGAATGTTGTTCGAGTCCCGGATGAGATCCTGGGCGTCACGAGGAGTTCCGGAATGGTCCGGAGGTAAAGAATTATATATAGGAAGTGCTGTTTCGGCCATCGGGACAAGTTTCGGTGATATCGGTATTGTACCGGGACCACCGGAGGGGTCCCGGGGGTCCTCCAAGTGGGGCCACAAGCCCCAGGGGGCCACATGGGCCCTAGGAAAGCGCCTAGGCCTGCATGGGCCAAGGGCAACCAGCCCCACGGGTCCCTTGCGCCTAGGGTGGAAAAAGGGGAGAGTCCATGAGGGGGAAGGCACCTCCGAGGTGCCTTGGGGAGGGTGGACTGAAGGAAATATGCCCTAGAGGCAATAATAAAGTTATTATTTATTTCCTTATTTCATGATAAATGTTTATTATTCATGCTAGAATTGTATTAACCAGGAAACATAATACATGTGTGAATACATAGACAAACAGAGTGTCACTAGTATGCCTCTACTTGACTAGCTCGTTAATCAAAGATGGTTATGTTTCCTAACCATAGACATGAGTTGTCATTTGATTAACGGGATCACATCATTAGGAGAATGATCTGATTGACATGACCCATTCCGTTAGCCTAGCACTTGATCGCTTAGTATGTTGCTATTGCTTTCTTCATGACTTATACATGTTCCTATAACTATGAGATTATGCAACTCCCGTTTACCGGAGGAACACTTTGGTACTACCAAACGTCACAACGTAATCGGGTGATTATAAAGGAGTACTACAGGTGTCTCCAAAGGTACTTGTTGGGTTGGCGTATTTCGAGATTAGGTTTTGTCACTCCGATTGCTCTGAGAGGTATCTCTGGGCCTTCTCGGTAATACACATCACATAAGCCTTGCAAGCATTGCAACTAATGAGTTAGTTGTGAGATGATGTATTACGAAACGAGTAAAGAGACTTGCCGGTAATGAGATTGAACTAGGTATTGGATACCGACGATCGAATCTCGTGCAAGTAACATACCGATGACAAAGGGAACAAAGTATGTTGTTATGCGGTTTGACCGATAAAGATCTTCGTAGAATATGTAGGAGCCAATATGGGCATCCAGGTTCCGCTATTGGTTATTGACCAAGAATAGTTCTAGGTCATGTCTACATAGTTCTCGAACCCGTAGGGTCCGCACGCTTAAGGTTTCGGCGATGCTTATATTATGAGTTTATGAGTTTTGATGTACCGAAGGAGTTCGGAGTCCCGGATGAGATCGGGGACATGACGAGGAGTCTCAAATGGTCGAGACGTAAAGATCGATATATTGGACGACTATATTCGGAGTTCGGAAAGGTTCGAATGATTCGAGTATTTTTCGGAGTCCCGGGTAGTTACGGGAGCAGCAATGGGCCTTAATGGGCTTTAGTGGAAAGAGGAGAAAGGGCCAAGGGGCTGCTGCGCCCCCCCTCCCCTCTAGTCCGAATTGGACTAGGGAAAAGGGGCCGCCACCTCTCCTTCTCCTCCACTTCCTTCTCCTTCCTCCCTCTTGGTGGACTCCTACTAGGACTTGGAATCCTAGTAGGACTCCACATCTTGGTGCGCCTCCTCCCTTGGCCGGCCACCTCCTCCTTGCTCCTTTATATACGGGGCAGGGGGCACCCCTGAACACACAAGTTGATCTACGGATCTTTCCTTAGCCGTGTGCGGTGCCCCTTCCACCATATTCCACTTCGGTCATATCGTCAGAGAGCTTAGGCGAAGCCCCGCGCCGGAGAAGTCATATCGTCCGCGAGCTTAGGCGAAGCCCTGCGTCGGTGGAGCATCAACATCGCTACCACGCCGTCGCGGCCGACGGAACTCTTCCCGACACTTTGCTGGATCGGAGTCCGGGATCGCCATCGAGCTGAACGTGTGCAGAACTCGGAGGTGCCGTGACGTTCGGTGCTTGGATCGGTCGGATCGTGAAGACGTACGACTACATCAACCGCGTTGTTATAACGCTTCCGTTTTCGGTCTACGAGGGTACGTGGACGGACACTCTCCCCTCTCGTTGCTATGCCATCACCATGGTCTTGCGTGATCGTAGGAAAATTTTTGAAATTACTACGTTCCCCAACAGTGGCATCCGAGCCTAGGTTTTTATGCGTTGATGTCATATGCACGAGTAGAACACAAGTGAGTTGTGGACGATACAAGTCATACTGCCTACCGGCATGTCATACTTTGGTTCAGCGGTATTGTTGGACGAGACGATCCGGACCAACCTTACGCCAGACGCTTTACGCGAGACCGGTTCCCTCGACGTGCTTTGCACATAGATGGCTTGCGGAAGACTGTCTCTCCAACTTTAGTTGAACCGAGTGTAGCTACGCCCGGTCCTTGAGAAGGTTAAACGGAGTCTATTTGACAAACTATCGTTGTGGTTTTGATGCGTAGGTAAGAACGGTTCTTGCTCAGCCCGTAGCAGCCACGTAAAACTTGCAACAACAAAGTAGAGGACGTCTAACTTGTTTTTGCAGGGCATGTTGTGATGTGATATGGTCAAGACGTGATGCTATATTTTATTGTATGAGATGATCATGTTTTGTAACCGAGTTATCGGCAACTGGCAGGAGCCATATGGTTGTCGCTTTATTGTATGCAATGCAATCGCGATGTAATGCTTTACTTTATTACTAAGCGGTAGTGATAGTCGTGGAAGCATAAGATTGGCGAGACGACAACGATGCTACGATGGAGATCAAGGTGTCGCTACCGGTGACGATGGTGATCATGACGGTGCTTCGAAGATGGAGATCACAAGCACGAGATGATGATGACCATATCATATCACTTATATTGATTGCATGTGATGTTTATCCTTTATGCATCTTATTTTGCTTGATTGGCGGTAGCGTTATAAGATGATCTCTCACTAATTATCAAGAAGTGTTCTCCCGAGTATGCACCGCTATGAAAGTTCTTCGTCTTTGAGACACCACGTGATGATCGGGTGTGATAGGCTCTACGTTCAAATACAACGGTGCAAAACAGTTGCACACGCGGAATACTCAAAGTTATACTTGACGAGCTATGCATATAAGATATGACCTCGGAACACGGAGACCGAAAGGTCGAGCGTGAATCATATAGTAGATATGATCAACATAGTGATGTTCACCATTGAAACTACTCCATCTCACGTGATGATCGGACATGGTTTAGTTGATTTGGATCACGTGATCACTTAGAGGATTAGAGAGATGTCTATCTAAGTGGGAGTTCTTAAGTAATATGATTAATTGAACTTTAATTTATCATGAACTTAGTCCTGGTAGTATTTTGCAAATTATGTTGTAGATCAATAGCTCGCGTTGTTGCTTCCCTATGTTTTTATATGTGTTCCTAGAGAAAATTGTATTGAAAAATGTTAGTAGCAATGATGCGGATTGGATCCGTGATCTGAGGTTTATCCTCATTGCTGCACATAAGAATTATGTCCTTGATGAACAGCTAGGTGACAGACCTATTGCAGGAGCAGATGCACGTTATGAACGCTTTGGCTAGCTCAATATGATGACTACTTGATAGTTTAGTGCACCATGCTTAACGGCTTAGAATCGGGACTTCAAAGACGTTTTGAACGTCATGGACCATATGAGATGTTCCAGGAGTTGAAGTTAATATTTCCAGCAAATACCCGAGTTGAGAGATATGAAGTCTCCAACAAAAGTTCTAAAGCTAAAAGATGGAGGAGAATCGCTCAACTAGTGAGCATGTGCTCAGATTGTCCGGGTACTTCAATCGCTTGAATCAAGTGGGAGTTAATCTTCCGGATAAGATAGTGATTGACAGAATTCTCTAGACACCATCACTAAGTTAGTAGAACTTCGTGATGAACTATAGTATGCAAGGGATGAAGAAAAGCGATTCCCGAGCTCTTCGTGATGTTGAAATCGACGAAGGTAGAAATCAAGAAAGAGCATCAAGTGTTGATGATTGACAAGACCACTAGTCTCAAGGAAAAGGGCAAAGGGAAGAAGGGGAACTTCAAGAAGAACGGCAAGCAAGTTGTTGTTCGAGTGAAGAAGCCCAAGTCTAGACCTAAGCCCGAGACTAAGTGCTTTTTCTGCAATGGAACTAGTCACCGAAGCGGAACTACCCCAATTATTTGGTGGATAAGAAGGATGGCAAAGTGAACAAGAGTATATTTGATATACAGGTTATTGATGTGTGCTTTACTAGTGTTTATAGTAGCCCCTGAGTATTTGATACTTGTTCGGTTGCTAAGATTAGTAACTCGAAACAGGAGTTACAGAATAAAAACTAGTTGAGGGGAAGTAACGATGAGTGTTGGAAGTAGTTCCAAGATTGATATGATCATCATCGCACAATCCCTATACTTTCGAGATTAGTGTGGAACCTAAATAAGTGTTATTTGGTGTTGAGCATAAATATGATTTGATCATGTTTATTGCAATACGGTTATTCATGTAAGTTAGAGAATAATTATTGTTCTGTTTACATGAATAAAACCTTCTATGGTCATACACCCAATGAAAATGTTTTGTTGGATCTCGATCGTGTAACACACATATTCATAATATTGAAACCAAAAGATGTAAAGTTAATAATGATAGTGCAATTTATTTGTGGCAATCGCCGTTTAGGTCATATTGGTGTAAAACGCATGAAGAAACTCCATGTCGATGGACTTTCGGAATCACTTGGTTATGAATCATTTGATGCTTGCGTAACCGTGCCGCTTTGGGCAAGATGACTAAAACGCCGTTCTCCGGAACTATGGAGCGAGCAACTGATTTGTTGGAAATCATACATACCGATGTATGCGATCCGATGAGTGTTGATGCTCGTGGCAAGTATCGTTATTTTCGACCTTCACAAGATGATTTGAGCAGATATGGGTATATCTACTTGATGAAACATAAGTCTGAAATAGTTGAAAGGTTCAAAGAATTTCAGAGTGAAGTGGAAAATCATCGTAACAAGAAAATAAAGTTTCTGCAATCTGATCGTGGAGATGAATATTTGAGTTACGAAGTTTGGTCTTCAATTAAAACAAAGTGGAATAGTTTCACAGCTCACGCCACCGGAACACCACAACATTATGGTGTGTCCGAACGTCAGAACTGCATTTTTTATTTTGATATGGTGCGATCAATGATGTCTCTTACCGATTTACCACTATCGCTTTGGGGTTATGCATTAGAGACAGCTGCATTCACGCTTAATAGGGCACCATCTAAATCCGTTGAGATGACACCGTATGAACTATGGTTTAGCAAGAAACCTAAGCTGTCGTTTCTTAAAGTTTGGAGTTGTGATGCTTATGTGAAAAAGTTTTCTCTGATAAGCTCAAACCCAAATCGGAGAAGTGCGTCTTCATAGAATACCCAAAGGTAACTATTGGGTACACCTTCTATCACAGATCCGAAGGCAAGTTTTTCGTTGTTAAGATGGATCCTTTCTAGAGAAGAAGTTTCTCTCGAAAGAAGTGAGTGGGAGGAAAGTAGAAACTTGATGAGGTAATTGTACCTTCTCCCTTATTGGAAAGTAGTTCATCACGTAAATCAGTTCTAGTGATTCCTACACCAATTAGTGAGGAAGTTAATGATGATGATCATGAAACTTCAGATCAAGTTGCTACCAAACCTCGTAGGTCTTCCAGAGTAAGATCCGCACTGTGAGTGGTACGGTAATCATGTTCTGGAAGTCATGTTACTAGACCATGATGAACCTACGGACTATGAGGAAGCGATGATGAGCCCAGATTCCGCGAAATGGCTTGAGGCCATGAAATCTGAGATAGGATCCATGTATGAGAAACAAAGTATGGACTTTGATTGACTTGCTCTATGATCAGCAAGCCATGTTAAATAAATGGATCTTCAAGAGGAAGACGGACAACGATAGTAGTGTTACTATCTACAAAGCTCGACTTGTTGCAAAAGGTTTTCGACAAGTTCAAGGGGTTGACTACGATGAGACTTTTCTCACCCGTAGCGATGCTTAAGTCCGTCTCGAATCATGTTAGCAATTGCCACATTTTATGAAATCGGCAAATGGATGTCAAAAACAACATTCTTTAATGGATTTATTAAAGAAGAGTTGTATATGATGCAACCAAAAGGTTTTGTCAATCCTAAAGGAGCTAACAAAATGTGCAAGCTCCATCGATCCATCTATGGACTGGTGCAAGCATCTCGGAGTTGGAATATACGCTTTGATAAAGATTGATCAAAGCATATGGTTTTTTACAGACTTTTGGAGAAGCCTGTATTTACAAGAAAGTGAGTGGGAGCACTACAACATTTCTGATAAGTATATGTGAATAACATATTGTTGATCGGAAATAATGTAGAATTATTCTGCAAAGCATAAAGGAGTATTTGAAAGGAGTTTTTCAAAGAAGGACCTCGGTGAAGCTGCTTACATATTGAGCATCAAGATCTATAGAGATGGATCAAGACGCTTGATAAGTTTTTCAATAAATACATACCTTGTCAAGATTTTGAAGTAGTTCAAAATGGAACAGTCAAAGAAAAGTTCTTGCCTGTGTTACAAAGTTGTAAAATTGAGTAAGACTCAAAACCCGACCACGGCAGAAGATAGAAAGAGAATGAAAGTCATTCCCTATGCCTCAGCCATAGGTTCTATAAAGTATGCTATGCTATGTACCAGACCTATTGTATACCTTGCTCTGAATTTGGCAAGGAGTACAATAGTGATCTAGGAGTAGATCATCGGACATTGGTCAAGAACATCCTTAGTGAGGACTAAGGAAATATTTCTCGATTATGGAGGTGATAAAAGAGCCCGTCGTAAAGAGTTACATCGGTGCAAGCTTTTACACTGATCCGGATGACTCTAAGTCTCAATCTGGATACATATTGTAAGTGGGAGCAATTAGCTAGAGTAGCCCCTGCAGAGCATTGTAGACATAGAATATTTGTAAAATACATACGGCTCTGAATATGACAGACCCGTTGACTAAGCTTCTCTCACGAGCAAAACATGATCATCCCTTAGTACTCTTTGGGTGTTAATCACACAGCGATGTGAACTAGATTACTGAATCTAGTAAACCCTTTGGGTGTTGGTCACATGGCGATGTGAACTATGGGTGTTAATCACATGATGATGTGAACTATCGATGTTAATCACATGGTGATGTGATCTAGATTATTGACTCTAGTGCAAGTGGGAGACTGAAGGAAATATGCCCTAGAGGCAATAATAAAGTTATTATTTATTTCCTTATTTCATGATAAATGTTTATTATTCATGCTAGAATTGTATTAACCAGGAAACATAATACATGTGTGAATACATAGACAAACAGAGTGTCACTAGTATGCCTCTACTTGACTAGCTCGTTAATCAAAGATGGTTATGTTTCCTAACCATAGACATGAGTTGTCATTTGATTAACGGGATCACATCATTAGGAGAATGATCTGATTGACATGACCCATTCCGTTAGCCTAGCACTTGATCGTTTAGTATGTTGCTATTGCTTTCTTCATGACTTATACATGTTCCTATAACTATGAGATTATGCAACTCCGTTTACCGGAGGAACACTTTGGGTACTACCAAACGTCACAACGTAATCGGGTGATTATAAAGGAGTACTACAGGTGTCTCCAAAGGTACTTGTTGGGTTGGCGTATTTCGAGATTAGGTTTTGTCACTCCGATTGTCGGAGAGGTATCTCTGGGCCTTCTCGGTAATACACATCACATAAGCCTTGCAAGCATTGCAACTAATGAGTTAGTTGTGAGATGATGTATTACGAAACGAGTAAAGAGACTTGCCGGTAACGAGATTGAACTAGGTATTGGATACCGACGATCGAATCTCAGGCAAGTAACATACCGATGACAAAGGGAACAAAGTATGTTGTTATGCGGTTTGACCGATAAAGATCTTCGTAGAATATGTAGGAGCCAATATGGGCATCCAGGTTCCGCTTATTGGTTATTGACCAAGAATAGTTCTAGGTCATGTCTACATAGTTCTCGAACCCGTAGGGTCCGCACGCTTAAGGTTTCGGCGATGCTTATATTATGAGTTTATGAGTTTTGATGTACCGAAGGAGTTCGGAGTCCCGGATGAGATCGGGGACATGACGAGGAGTCTCGAAATGGTCGAGACGTAAAGATCGATATATTGGACGACTATATTCGGAGTTCGGAAAGGTTCCAATGATTCGAGTATTTTTCGAGTACCGTAGTTACGGGAGAAGCAATGGGCCTTAATGGGCTTTAGTGGAAAGAGGAGAAAGGGCCAAGGGGCTGCTGCGCCCCCTCCCCTCTAGTCCGAATTGGACTAGGGAAAAGGGGCCGCCACCTCCTTCTCCTCCACTTCCTTCTCCCTTCCTCCTCTTGGTGGACTCCTACTAGGACTTGGAATCCTAGTAGGACTCCACATCTTGGTGCGCCTCCTCCTTGGCCGCCACCTCCTCCTTGCTCCTTTATATACAGGCAGGGGGCACCCCAACACACAAGTTGATCTACGGATCTTTCCTTAGCCGTGTGCGGTGCCCCTTCCACCATATTCCACTTCGGTCATATCGTCAGAGCTTAGGCGAAGCCCCGCGCCGGAGAAGTCATATCGTCAGCGGAGCTTAGGCGAAGCCCTGCGTCGGTGGAGCATCAACATCGCCACCACGCCGTCGTCGACGGAACTCTTCCCCGACACTTTGCTGGATCGGAGTCCGGGATCGCCATCGAGCTGAACGTGTGCAGAACTCGGAGGTGCCGTGCGTTCGGTGCTTGGATCGGTCGGATCGTGAAGACGTCGACTACATCAACCGCGTTGTTATAACGCCTTCCGTTTCGGTCTCACGAGTGCGTGGACGGACACTCTCCCCTCTCGTTGCTATGCCATCACCATGGTCTTGCGTGATCGTAGGAAAATTTTTGAAATTACTACGTTCCCCAACATGGACACCTCCCCCCCTCTTGGCCGCACCCCTCCCTTGGAGGAGGGGGCAAGGCTGCGCCCTCCCCCCCTCCTTGGCACCTATATAAAAGGGGAGGGAGGGGCAGCAGCACCTGAGCCTCGGCGCCTCCCTCCCTCCTCCAACACCTCCTTCTCCTCCGTAGTGCTTGGCGAAGCCCTGCAGGATTGCCACGCCTCCACCACCACCACGCCACGTTGTGCTGCTGTTGGATGGAGTCTTCCTCAACCTCCCTCTCTCCTTGCTGGATCAAGGCATGGGAGACGCCACCGGCTGTACGTGTGTTGAACGCGGAGGTGCCGTCTAATCGGCACTAGGATCTCCGGTGATTTGGATCACGACGAGTACGACTCCTTCAACCCCGTTCTCTTGAACGCTTCCGCTTAGCGATCTACAAGGGTATGTAGATCCACTCTCCTTCCCTCGTTGCTAGTTTCTCCATAGATAGATCTTGGTGACACGTAGGAAAATTTTGAATTTCTGCTACGTTCCCCAACAATTCGTAGGTAAGAAAACGTTCTTGCTAGAACCCAATTGCAGCCACGTAAAAGATGCAACAACAATTAGAGGACGTCTAACTTGTTTTTGCAGCAATTGTCATGTGATGTGATATGGCCAAGTTGTGATGAATGATGAATGACACATTGTGATGTATGAGATCATGTTCTTGTAATAGGAATCACGACTTGCATGTCGATGAGTATGACAACCGGCAGGAGCCATAGGAGTTGTCTTTATTTTGTATGACCTGCGTGTCATTGAAGAACGCCATGTAACTTACTTTACTTTATTGCTAAACGCGTTAGCCATAGAAGTAGAAGTAGTCGTTGGCGTGACAACTTCATGGAGGCACAATGATAGAGATCATGATGATGGAGATCATGGTGTCATGCCGGTGACAAGATGATCATGGAGCCTCAAGATGGAGATCAATGGAGCTTTATGATATTGGCCATATCATGTCACTACTATATATAATTGCATGTGATGTTTATTATGTTTATGCATCTTGTTTACTTAGAACGACGGTAGTAAATAAGATGATCCCTTACAACAATATCAAGAAGTGTTCTCCCCTAACTGTGCACCGTTGCTAAAGTTCGTCGTTTCTAAGCACCACGTGATGATCGGGTGTGATGGATTCTTACGTTCACATACAACGGGTGTAAGACAGATTTACACACGCAAAACACTTAGGGTTAACTTGACGAGCCTAGCATGTACAGACATGGCCTCGAAACACGGAGACCAAAAGGTCGAACACGAGTCGTATGGAAGATACGATCAACATGAGAATGTTCACCAACGATGACTAGTCCGTCTCACGTGATGATCGGACACGGCCTAGTCGACTCGGATCGTGTAACACTTAGATGACTAGAGGGATGTCTAATCTGAGTGGGAGTTCATTGATATAATTTGATTAGATGAACTTAATTATCATGAACTTAGTCTAAAACTTATGCATAATATGTCTTGTAGATCAAATGGCCAACGCTCATGTCAACTTGAACTTCAACGCGTTCCTAGAGAAAACCAAGCTGAAAGATGACGGCAGCAACTATACGGACTGGGTCCGGAACCTGAGGATCATCCTCATAGCTGCCAGGAAACATATGTCCTAGAAGGACCGCTAGGTGACGCTCCCGTCCCATAGAACCAAGACATTATGAATGCTTGGCAAACTCGCGCTGATGATTACTCCCTCATTCAGTGCGGCATGCTTTACAGCTTAGAACCAGGGCCCCAAAAGCGTTTTGAGCATCACGGAGCATATGAGATGTTCGAGGAGCTGAAACTTGTTTTCCAAGCTCACGCCCGGGTCGAGAGATATGACATCTCCGACAAGTTCTATAGTTGTAAGATGGAGGAAAACAGTTCACAAGTGAGCACATATCAAGATGTCAGGTTGCACAACCGTATGACCCAAATGAATATTAACCTCCCCGATGAGGCGGTCATTGACAGAATCCTCCGATCGCTCCCACCAAGCTACAAGAGCTTTGTGATGAACTACAACATGCAGGGGATGGTAAAGACCATTCCTGAAGTGTTCTCTATGCTGAAGTCAGCCGAGGTTGAAATCAAGAAAGAACATCAAGTGTTGATGGTCAATAAGACCACTAAGTTCAAGAAGGGCAAGGGTAAGAAGAACTTCAAGAAGGACGGCAAGGAGGTTGCCGCGCCTGCAAGCAAGTTGCCGGAAGAAGTCAAAGAATGGACCCAAACCCGAGACCGAGTGCTTTTATTGCAAGGGAAGGGTCACTGAAGCGGAACTGCCCCAAATACTTAGCGGATAAGAAGGCCGGCAACACCAAAGGTATATTTGATATACATGTAATTGATGTGTACCTTACCAAGACTGTAGTAACTCCTGGGTATTTGATACCGGTGCCGTTGCTCATATTTGTAACTCACAGCGGGAGCTGCGGAATAAGCGGAGGCTGGCGAAGGGACGAGGTGACGATGCGCGCGTCGGGAATGGTTCCAGAGTCGATGTGATCGCCGTCGGCACGCTACCTCTTCATTTACCTACGGGATTAGTTTTGAACCTTAATAATTGTTATTTGGTTCCAAGTTTGAGCATGAACATTGTATCTGGATCTCGTTTAATGCGAGATGGCTACTCATTTAAATCCGAGAATAATGGTTGTTCTATTTATATGAGAGACATGTTTTATGGTCATGCTCCGATGGTCAATGGTTTATTCTTAATGAATCTCGAGCGTAATGTTACACATATTCATAGCGTGAATACCAAAAGATGTAAAGTTGATAACGATAGTCCCACATACTTGTGGCACTGCCGCCTTGGTCACATTGGTGTCAAGCGCATGAAGAAGCTCCATGCTGATGGACTTTTGGAGTCTTTAGATTATGAATCATTTGATACATGCGAACCATGCCTCATGGGCAAGATGACCAAGACTCCGTTCTCCGGAACAATGGAGCGAGCAACCAACTTGTTGGAAATCATACATACCGATGTGTGCGGTCCAATGAGCGTGGAGGCTCATGGAGGATATCGTTATGTTCTCACTCTCAGATGACTTGAGTAGATATGGGTATGTCTACTTGATGAAACACAAGTCTGAGACCTTTGAAAAGTTCAAGGAATTTCAGAATGAAGTAGAGAATCAACGTGACCGAAAGATAAAATTCTTACGATCAGATCATGGAGGAGAATATTTAAGTCACGAATTTGGTACACACTTAAGAAAATGTGGAATCGTTTCACAACTAACGCCGCCGAACACCTCAGCGTAATGGTGTGTCCGAACGTCAGAATCGCACTCGATTGGATATGGTGCGGTCTATGATGTCTCTTACCGATTTACCGCTATCATTTTGGGGATACGCTCTAGAGACAGCTACATTCACTTTAAATAGGGCACCGTCTAAGTCCGTTGAGACGACACCGTATGAATTATGGTTTGGGAAGAAACCTAAGCTGTCGTTTCTAAAAGTTTGGGGATGCGATGCTTATGTCAAGAAACTTCAACCTGAAAAGCTCGAACCCAAGTCGGAAAATGCGTCTTCATAGGATACCCTAAAGAAACCATTGGGTATACCTTCTACTTAAGATCAGAGGGCAAGATTTTTGTTGCCAAGAACGTAACCTTTCTCGGAAAAGAGTTTCTCTCGAAAAGAAGTAAGTGGGAGGAAAGTAGAACTCGATGAAGTACTACCTCTTGAACAGGATAGTAGTGCAGCTCAGAAAGTGTTCTGTGATGCCTACACCAACTGAAGAGGAAATTAATGATGATGATCAAGGTACTTCGGATCAAGTTGCTACCGAACCTCGTAGGTCCACAAGGACACGCTCCGCACTGCAGTGGTACGGCAACCCTGTCACCGGAAATCATGTTGTTAGACAACGGTGAACCTTCGAACTATGAAGAAGCGATGGCGGGCCCAGATTCCAACAAATGGCTAGAAGCCATGAAGTCCGAGATAGAATCCATGTATGAAAACAAAGTGTGGACTTTGACCGACTTGCCCGATGATCGGCGAGCGATAGAAAACAAATGGATTTTTAAGAAGAAGACGGACCCGGATGGTAATGTCACCATCTATAAAGCTCGACTTGTCGCTAAGGGTTATCGGCAAGTTCAAGGGATTGACTACGATGAGACTTTCTCTCCCGTAGCGAAGCTTAAGTCCGTCCGAATCATGTTAGCAATTGCCGCATACTATGATTATGAGATATGGCAGATGGACGTCAAAACAGCGTTCCTTAACGGATATCTTAAGGAAGAGCTGTATATGATGCAGCCGGAAGGTTTTGTCGATCCCGAGAATGCTAACAAAGTATGCAAGCTCCAAAGTGATCCATTTATGGGCTGGTGCAAGCATCTCGAGTTGGAACATTCGCTTTGATGAGATGATCAAAGCGTTTGGGTTTATCTTGAGACTTATGGAGAAGCCTGCGTTTACAAGAAAGTGAGTGGGAGCTGTAGCATTTCTCATATTATATGTAGATGACATACTTTTGATGGGAAATGATATAGAATTCTTGGACAGCATTAAGGCCTACTTGAATAAGTGTTTTTCAATGAAGGACCTTGGATAAGCTGCTTATATATTAGGCATCAAGATCTATAGGGATAGATCGAGACGCCTCATAGGTCTTTCACAAAGCACATACCTTGATAAGATTTTGAAGAAGTTCAAAATGGATCAGTCCAAGAAGGGGTTCTTGCCTGTGTTGCAAGGTGTGAGATTGAGCTCAGCTCAATGCCCGACCACGGCAAAAGATAAAGAAGAGATGAGTGTCATCCCCTATGCCTCAGCCATAGGATCTATTATGTATGCCATGATGTGTACCAGACCTGATGTAAACCTTGCCGTAAGTTCGGTAGGAAGGTACCAAAGTAATCCCGGCAAGGAACACTGGACAGCGGTCAAGAATATCCGGAAGTACCTGAAAAGGACAAAGGACATGTTTCTCGTTTATGGAGGTGACGAAGAGCTCGTCATAAAGGGTTACGTCGACGCTAGCTTCGACACAGATCTGGATGACTCTAAGTCACAAACCGGATACGTGTATATGTTGAATGGTGGAGCAGTAAGCTGGTGCAGCTGCAAGCAGAGCGTCGTGGCGGGATCTACATGTGAAGCGGAGTACATGGCAGCCTCGGAGGCAGCGCATGAAGCAATTTGGGTGAAGGAGTTCATCACCGACCTAGGAGTCATACCCAATGCGTCGGGGCCGATCAAACTCTTCTGTGACAACACTGGAGCTATTGCCCTTGCCAAGGAGCCCAGGTTTCACAAGAAGACCAGGCACATCAAGCGTCGCTTCAACTCCATCCGTGAAAACGTTCAGGATGGAGACATAGAAATTTGTAAAGTGCATACGGATCTGAATGTCGCAGATCCGTTGACTAAACCTCTTCCGCGGGCAAAACATGATCAACACCAGAACTCTATGGGTGTTCGATTCATCACAATGTAAACTAGATTATTGACTCTAGTGCAAGTGGGAGACTGTTGGAAATATGCCCTAGAGGCAATAATAAAAGCATTATTATTATATTTCCTTGTTCATGATAATTGTCTTTTATTCATGCTATAACTGTATTATCCGGAAATCGTAATACACGTGTGAATACATAGACCACAATACGTCCCTAGTGAGCCTCTAGTTGACTAGCTCGTTGGTCGACGGATAGTCATGGTTTCGACTATGGACATCGATGTCATTGACAACGGGATCACGTCATTAGGAGAATGACGTGATGGACAAGACCAATCCTAAGCATAGCACAAAGATCGTGTAGTTCGTTTTGCTAGAGCTTTTCCAATGTCAAGTATCTCTTCCTTAGACCGTGAGATCGTGTAACTCCCGGATACCGTGAGGAATGCTTTGGGTGTACCAAACGTCACAACGTGAATCGGGTGACTATAAAGGTGCATTACAGGTATCTCCGAAAGTGTCTGTTGGGTTGACACGGATCGAGACAGGGATTTGTCACTCCGTATGACGGAGAGGTATCACTGGGCCCACTCGGTAATGCATCATCATAATGAGCTCAAAGTGATCAGTCTGGTCACGGGATCATGCATTACGGTACGAGTAAAGTGACTTGCCGATGCTTGAGACTAAACGAGGTATTGGGATACCGACGATCGAGTCTCGGGCAAGTAACATACCGTCTGACAAAGGGAATAGCATACGAGGTTGCTTGAACCCTCGACATCGTGGTTCATCCGATGACAACATCGAGGAGCGTGGGAACCAGCATGGGTATCCAGATCCCGCTGTTGGTTATTGACCGGAGAGCGTCTCGGTCATGTCTTCATGTCTCCCGAACCCGTAGGGTCTACACACTTAAGGTTCGGTGGCGCTTAGGGTTAATAGGAAGACTTGTATGTGATTACCGAATGTTGTTGAGTCCTGGATGAGATCCCGGACGTCACGAGGAGTTCCGGAATGGTCCGGAGGTAAATATTTATATATGGGAAGTCGTCAAACGGACACCGGAAAAGTTTCGGGTCATATCGGTATTATGGAGGGTCCACCGGAAAGGTTCCGGAGGACCACCGGGAGGGGCCACCCCTTTCGGGGGGCCACTTGGGCTGCGTGGGAGGCAGCCAGCCCCTAGTGGGCTGGGCGCACCCCCTCCCCTTGGCCCATGCGCCTAGGGTTGAGGGGGGAACCCTAAAGGGGGCGCCCCCTTGCTTGGGGGGCAAGTCCCCCCTCCCCTTGGCCACCGCCCCCCCTCTAGATGCCATCTAGAGGGGCCGCCCTCCTCCCTTCCCTATAAATAGAGGGGTGAGGGAGGGCTGCAAACACCATTGAAGGCGCAGCCCTCCCTCCCAACACCTCTCTTCCTCCGCATAAGCTTGGCGAAGCCTCGCCGAGAACAACACTCCATCCGCATCACGCCGTCGTGCTGCCATTGGAGTTGTCTTCCTCAACCTCTCCTTCCTCCTTGCTGGATCAAGACGGCGAGACGCCGTCTCCGTCCCGTACGTGTGTTGAACGCGGAGGTGCTGTCCGTTCAGCACTTGGTCATCGGTGATCGGAATCACGTTGAGAACGTCTTCATCATCACCACTCCCTCGAACGCTTCCGTATTCGATCTACAAGTGGTATGTAGATGTAAACTCTCTCTCTTGACTCGTTGCTTAGTAGAACTCATAGATGGATCTTGGTGAAACCGTAGGAAAAATTTTAATTTTCTACAACGTTCCCCAACAATAATAACTTTATTATTGCCTCTAGGGCATATTTCCTTCAGCATGGCACAGGGACCTACCTATGATGGTGGGGCCCATGTGGGTCCCATATGATGGGTCCTTGACCCTACCTATAATAGGTGACCGCATCAGCGGGGCCGTCCAATTCGTCCACGCCTGCCTATAGCTGTCGAGAAGGAAGGTGTCATCCACCCAGATCGAGAGTGAGTCCGAACGATTGGACGATTCTAGATGGCTAGGCGCAGCATGACGCGTCAGAGACGATGTGTGACTCGTTGCGACTCCAACGGGCATTGGCAGCTCTCAGAACCGTCGGAGCTGGGTCTGCCCAGTTCCTGTTCAAAAAATGGTAGACCAGGACATGGTACAAATTTTTTCCCCTTTGTATTGATTCTTCCATTTGTTTCATATGCCATTGAATGAGATTAGGGATGCATGTGCCACTGAATCAATTTAGGGATGCATATCCCATTGAATGTTTTTGTTGCACACATCATTAGTGATCATGAACATTTTAGGAGGCCATCATGACAAACATGATCAATGATGGTCAAGAGCCTATGCATTATGACTTGGAGGATAACAACTGTCCTACGTATGATGTTGGGAAAACATTGACATCTGTAACCAAAAAAGAAAAGGATACACAAGGAAAGAGGTCTGACATTCTCATGCAAGGAGGATGTTTTGTTGTGTGAATCTTGGTTAACCACAAGGATTGACCCTATATGTGGAACCGCGCAAAATGACATAAAGTATTGGGAAAAGACCTACAAGCATTACCATGTACACAATAAATATGTGGAACCAAACCCAATCTATAGCACCCGCACTAAGGCCTCTCTCCAACATAGATGGCCCATCATCCAATACAGTGTGAACAAGTTTTGCGGCCATTATTCTTCCATGTTGGCCAGAACCGGAGTGGTGTCGGAATCAAGAGTCATGTAAGTTGACTTGATTCATTTTGTCATCATTTGAATTGCTAGTTTTGATTATTGCATTCCCATGAGTGATTCTTGTTTCCTAGATGGGGTTGACGCTCACTTTGTACGAACAAACCAAGCGGAAGGCATTCAGTATGTGCAATTATTGGTTGAAATTGAATGGAACCAAAGTGACAACAACTCATCGATGACCTCAAGAACAACAAGAAGAAGTTGAAGAGAAACAATGGCTCAAGCTCCCAACAATCTATTGGATTGGATGACGAAGATGAGGATGGTGGAGGGGAGGAGGGACAAGTCACGGTGCCAAATATGAACAACCCAGTGAATGGAAACAAGTGGGAGAAGGGTAGTCCACGCGTGACGACGTGGCGAGCAAAATGTCCACGACATGGACTTGCATTTTTTCACTAAGGAGAAGAAGGACATGAGATACAAGCTCTTCTTGGATACGCCAAAAGAGAGAATGTATTAGGAGCGGGAGAGGATGAACAACAAGTTGCAACATCGGAAGGAGATGATTGACTTGGAGAAGCATGATGCGTATGTCAAATGGGAGCTCGAGAACAATGTGTAATTTTAATTTCTGTATTGCTTTTGACGTTTTCATTAAAAACAACCACATGTACGTACATGTGAGAGTTTACCTCTTTTTTGTTCTTGTTGTTTTTTGGGGCAAGAGAGACGTGCGTCCGATGCACCGATAGAAAAGGAATAAGTGAAGGTTGATTCAAATGTGAATTCAACTTGAATTTATCGTATTGTGGCGCGAGGCCGGTTTGATTTGAATTTGATTGGACCGTATGAAGCGAATGAATTGTGAACCGACAAACCAGACTAGATTGACCAGGCTAAATTGGTGAAAGAGATGGACGAAGACAAATCATGAACTAGAGAAGATAGAAAAATTGCACACCATAGCTAAAATATACGAAGAACACTTGTATTTAACACTATAATCCGTAGATTACATGCTTGAACCTAAGCTAGCTGCCGGTTCCCTCTCGTATAAACTACGTAGATCATAGACTCGACTAGATCACTAATAGCTTCACTTTTCTAGAAACACAATAATAACTTACACTAGCTCTCTCCTCTCGACTCTGCGTAAAAATGCAGATAACTACTGCATATAAACCCGGGCACCCAGATATATATCCAACTGATCAATGGACTTAGAAGAGCATCATCATGGCCATCAACCCAGCGGCCGTTAGGGCCACGGCCGGCACGCCGGCCGCGGCGCCGCTGCTCACGCCGGGCCTTGTCGTTGCTGGTGTTCCTGCGTCCGCCGGCTGGCCCGGCGTCGTCGCGCCGGTCGGAGGCTGGCTCTTCGCGCCGTCGTCAGTAGGCTGCGGAGGCGCCTGCGGCGGAGCGTACGACGGGCTCCAAGCCGCCGGTGCGGTCCTGCTGGACCACGACCCTGCGGCGCCGGCAGAAACCGAAGGGGCCGGAGCGTGCGACGGACCCCACGCGCCACCTTGAGCCGGTGCGGCCCTGGACGACGGACTTGCGGCGCCAGCGGACGGCGACGTTGAGGGACTCTCCGCGCCGTGGTGAGCCGGGGACGCGGCCGGCGGCGTGGAGGCCGGCGCCGGGGCGGGAGCAGCAAAGTGGCGACGCCCGGTGAGAAGCGGCACTACGTCGGCCATCGACGCCGCCGGCGCCGCGGCCACCAAGAGGAAGACGAAGAGCCTTCCGCACGAAGCCATGATGGAGATCGCCTACAAAGAAATTCGTACGAGAGGACTGCAGATTGGGTTTTTCGCTGCTGCGCTGCTATGAGATCGATGGCGGCGCCGGATAAATAGCGAGCCGGCAGGCGTCGCGCATGGAAAGGCGACATCGGTTCCTGATCTGCCGCCGCGCATATGGAATGTGCCCGACCGACGTACTGGTCTCTTTCCATTCCTCGCGTCCCGTGTGGATGCAAGTGCGGAAACAAATCGATGCATAGCTGGCCATGCCAGGCCACGCGCGTTCCACGAAGGTTCCCGGCCGACCGGACTATGGCGGTGCAGTCAATGCGTTCCATGCATGATCCATCGTCCCCTTATGTCTCGCTGGTCAATCCCTGGATCTGTGTACGTAGTGGAGTACGTGCGTAGCCAAAGGTTTAGTGCATCGGGTATTTGATACATGCATTAAATGTTTCTTTTTTGGACCCGATAAGGCTGGTCATAGTGGGGAGTAACTTAGACCAGTAACATGCATATGTTACTAGTCTATGTTACCACCTTCATAGTGGAAAGTAACATGTGCTCCCTCCGTTCCTAAATAATTGTCTATCTAGAGATTTCAACAAATGACTACATACGGAGCAAAATGAGTGAATCTACACCCTAAAACATGTCTACATACATCCATATGTTGTAGTCCATTTAAGATGGTTAGAAAGACAATTGTTTGGGAACGGAGGGAGTATGTGGTATCATGCAAGCCATCATTTATTAAGATGTAGACTCATTTTGCCTTGGGATATGTTATGTTACAGTAACATATTACTATGTTACTCCAACCATCTCTCTCCTCATTAAATACATGCCATGTAAGCAAACTTTTCTTGAGATGTGTTATGTTACTTGCTATGTCACTCCCACTATGACCAGCCTAAGTCCCGTTCGGATTTTGTCCATGACAAATCAAACGTTTTTTATGGCAGCTTTTAGTGGACGCGAGGATATCAAGTTTATTTGGTAAAGCATGGTATTTTGTCCTTTTTTTTGCTAGAAAATTGACGTTGTTATAAAATATGTTCAATTTGTCATGGGCAAAATCCGAATGTTCGAGATTTATCATTTTGGTTCTTTTTCTTAAGTAAGAAGAGCTATACTGTGGAAGAATACGCATAAGCGTAATATTTGTCACGAAAAATGCTTGAGTTTTATCAAGGGATCAACATCATTATGAGTTTGGGTCCGTCCATTTTTTCAAGCGACTCATGTTTTTATGAGCCTTCATCGATATGTCTTTGGGTTTCTCTACGTCCTAGTTGACTAATTATTTGTTTGATACCAACTGATTTAGAAAATGGATCCTTAAAATTTATTGAAAAGTGTAAGTTGCACTTTTCTGCACTGTATTGCATATTCCTAGAAATGAGCAAGTCAGAAAACTCTTGTTGCAAGTCAATTGTTAGTGAATTCATTATGCATGTTCTTTATGTACAAATTTGTGTATTTTCTCAAGCTAATGAGCTACATCTCGTGTTGACAAATAAATAGAACAACGAACCATGTTTGCCACTGGCCAACATACCATTTAAACCACTAATGGCATCCTTTGTAGATTATCTCATCTGCCAACTGAACAAAAACCATATCCTTATGATTGAAAATTTTAATTAGTGATTACAAGAAATAGTAGTGTCATTGTTTAGGGAAACACAAGAGAAGAGACTAAAGATTTTTCTTTCTAGTATGTACCCAATAAATTCATAATCTATCATGTGAAAGTGCTATTTAGAAAAAGAGATGTTTTACCACCAAACCCAACCTCACGCTATAATCCTTCTCCAGCACCGGTTCAGTTTGTGCTTAGAACAAAGGAATAAACACAAGAGAAAGATTGGAATTTATGTGCAAAACATAGAATTGCAATCTATAAGAAAATGGAAATGTTGATATTTGGACTCACGGTTGCCACACATGTGGTCATAAGGTACATAAATAGTGGTAATATCAATACTACAATCATCTAATTAATGTTGTTCTTTTTGTATAGTCAATAAAAGGGTTTTGACAATACATATGCATAGGTTTTAATTTGAGGTGATTTCAAATTGTTATGGCGGATCCTTGAGATCAAAAATATTCAACAACAACAACATATGACGCCCCCATCCTACCCCCTCCCAATCTCTTCTTCTTGATGATTTAGTACTATGGTGATTGAAAATATATTTTTAGTTTAATTTATTTTGATGCCATTTTATATGCTAATACACTACAAAAACTATAAATCGATTATGAGACATTCACAAGGAAAAGAACAAATCAGACAAAATAAGGTAAGTGTGCATCATCTTAGTAACATACAAGTCCCAATAGTAAAGCATATGGGTCTAGATAAACAAATTTATATTTCTCAAATGATGAGTGGCACACGTGTGGCACGAAGCACTCCTGTCGTGACATTTTTTACGATTAAAGTTGTCATCAAGAAATGAAAAAAAAACAAAGCAAAAAGAAAAACTAAAACCTGCCATCCGAAAAAAATGCCATGCTTGACAACTAAAATTGACATCCTCGCGTCACTAAACTTGCCATGAAAAACGTTCGGAGTTGCCATGTGTTCATGCCACACGTGCTGCACTTATTAGGGTCCTTATATTTTACTTCTTCAGTATGCATAGTTATATAGTAATTTTCGTATAGGAAGAGCCAGACCTCATAGAAAACTTTCTTTTCTAGTTGTAGAGGACGCCAATGGTGCAATACTATGAAACAAAGACTTGCTATAGTCCTATGGACAAGTATGTAGTAACCAACAAAGGGACTGTTATGAGATAATAATTTCTTATACATAGCAAATATGTTGAATGCTTTTGATAGTTGTTGTGGTCCTTCATTGTTTGCTTGATCCAACTATCTCGTAAAATCTATACATTGTTTTTATTCTTCATAACTACACAAAAACAAAACACAGCCGGTGACAAATTTAATCGAAATGATAGAATTAGCATGTCATGTCTAATTTGTGGTATCATTTTAATGAGGACAAAACAAGAGATTGTTGCCCCTAATTAATTCCATCTATATCATGAAATTGTTGCAGCCTAAATCCTAGTGCGGACTGATATTATCACATAGAATAAATCAACGAGGGGCTGACTAACCAAAAAAATTCTTACCCATTGTCACTGTCGTCGGGCATCGATGGCCGAGCTCGGCCGTCGGTGTGATATAGCAAACATGGAACTGTATGTCGATATGTATCAAATAGGCAAGCGATGCATCAAAATCAACATGTGCTGACTTGTTTACTACTTTTCAGCTTCCTCTGAGCTCCGATTATAAATTCACAAGGTACCTATATATAGATACGTAATAGCAGATTTTTTTTTGGTAAGTTTAATAATCTGATAACTCACTGACAGAACTAATCCTGTATTTTTCATGGTCTAACTTTCAGCAGGGCAAGCATCAAAATAGATCTAATGACATCAAATTGTTGGAAAAGAACATTGTAGGCTGAGATCAGGACCTCATTTTTGTGCGCTGCAAATTTGTTAAATGAATGACAGCATAAAGAATATGTCAGATGCACTAAAACCAGTAGAATTGCACATACAGGCAGCGTGGGATCCGCTGCAAATTTGTTAAATGAATGACAGCATAAAGAATATGTCAAATTTGTCTGTCCGATAGCTAGCCTAAAACGGAGGTGTTGTCACACGCGATCAATCGTGCCTTACACATGACGACCACATCCCGTGCATGCAGCTAGGTCCATTTAGGCCATGTAAGCTTACCGTAGATACATCATGGGTAGTACTGGCTATCCGTGTCCATAAGGGCATCTCCAGCCGCGCTTCCAACAAGCCCCTCCAGGCCACTTTTTCGGCGCCGGCCTCGAAAAAACGGCTCAGTTGTGCCTTCAGGACGTCGAAAATCGCCGGTTCAGACCTTTTTTCCGCCAGGCGGTCTCAGGCCGAACCCGGCGCACTAGGGAGCCGTTGGGGCCGGGCTCCGGCGCTAGGGAAAAGCACGCCTGGCCCACACCGACAGGGGAAAAGTCAAGGTTTTCTTCCCCCGACTCGCCTCGCGCCCCCCGCGCCCTCGGCCACCACTAGCTATATCCCGGCGACGGCCGTCGGCCTACTCCGCTAGATAGCCATTCCCTGCCGGAAAATAGCAGCGCTTCGCCGCGGCAGCCCCTCCGGCAGCAGCTGGGCGTTTCCGGCCGCCGTTTCCGACCGCGGAGGCGCGGTTTAACGGCGGGTACACGCCCACCAAGCGCAAGGTGTTCGGCGTTTTGACTGTCTCGGCGATGGACTCGGATGAGGAGGAAGAGCTCGGCGCTGCTTTGGAGGAGGAAGCCGCGGCCGACGCCCGTGAATAAGAGCATCGATGGTGCTCGCCGCCCTTGCCCAAATTGGCGATCAATGAAAAGCCGCGTCGAGGTGGCTCGGCGCCGGGGCGGGTGAAAGCAAAGAACCGACATCGTCTGCAAGGCTACTGCATGCTCTACTCCGACTACTTCGCCGATGCTCCACTTCATGGCGAGAGAACATTTCGGCGCCGTTATCGGATGAGCCGAAAGCTCTTCCTCAGGATTGTGAATTCCATCCAGGAGTTCGACAACTACTTCAAGTGCAAGATGGATTGCACTGGCGCTCTTGGATTCACCTCCATCCGAAGTGCACGACAGCGATGAGGATGCTTGCATATGGAGCTCCCGGTGATTCACTCGGCGACTATGGGCGCATGGCCGAGTCCACCAAAGCATAGAGTGTTTCTACATGTTCTGCCGGGCGGTGGTGGCGGTGTTTGGGCCACAATACTTGAGAACACCCAATGCGGAAGACACCGCTCGGATCCTAGCCCGTAATGCAGCAAGAGGATTTCTGGGATGCTTGGAAGCATCGACTGCATGCATTGAAATGGAAGAACTGCCCATTTGGTTGGCGAGAGGATGTACAAAGGCGCCAAAGGCGGTTGCGATGTGGTGCTTGAGGCGGTAGCCACACAGGACCTCTGGATTTGGCACTCCTTCTTTGGTATGCCAGGAACTCACAATGACATCAACGTGCTGCGGTGCTCTCCTGTTTTGCCAAGCTCGTTGAGGGTCATTCTCCTCCGATGAACTTCGAGATCAATGGGCACCAATACAACAAGGGGTACTATCTAGCTGACGGCATCTATCCGAGATGGTCGACATTTGTGAAGACGATCTCAAACGCTGTGGCAGGAGGCAAGAACGCCTGGTTTGCGAAGCTTCAGGAGGCTTGCAGGAAGGATGTCGGCGGGCATTTGGTGTGCTCCAATCTCGATTCGCTGTTGTTCGGTACCCGCTCAGACCTGGTCGAAAGATCAAATATGGGAGATCATGACTTGCTGTGTCATCTTGCACAACATGATCATCGAGAGCGAGCAAGAAGACCCAAGTGTTTGACATCGAACCATACTACGACGAGGTCCTCTAGCCGAAGTTGATCACCAGCTACCGGCAACTTGGACTGCCTATCTCAAGATCGTCAGAGATCCGAGACCCACAGGTGCATCATCAATCTGCAGAAAGATCTGATTGAGCACCTATGGAGGCTCAAGGGGGCGCCAGCGTGATGAAATACGAAGTTTTATTTGTTGAACTATATAATTTGTATTGAACTATTTGTTGTTGTAGTATTTTGTTGAAGTATTTGATTTTTCTGTGATGAAATATGTGATAAGGAATAATTGTGTTGATAATTGAACGCCGAGACACGGCGAAACCACGCCGAATATGGGCCTATTCTCGCCCATATGGGCTGTTTATTCGCCGAAATTGGGCTTCAAAGTGGGCCAATTTCGGCGCCTGGGGGCGACGACTGGGCGCAAAACCGCCCCCAGCGCAGAGTGTATCGCCGGCTCGCCCCCAGGGGGCGATTTGTATGCGTCCTGGGGGGGCCAACGGCTGGAGATGCCCTAAGAGGGCTATCCCTTCGTCGCCTCATAAATACAAAAACGTTTTTCAAGCTAACGGCATACTAGCAGGAGAAAAAGATACTCCCTGCCTTTTTTTATTTATATTTACTCAGCATATTAGGTTTGACTGAAATCAAACTTTGTAAAGTTTGACCAACTTTATAGAAAACAATATAAAATTTATCATAACAAATCTATGCGATCAATGGCGGAGGTAGAGGGTGGACAGGGTGGGCCACGGCCCAACCTGGGATTTTTTGAATAGCTTTATAGCATAGGAAAAAAGGTAAAAAATATTAAGAAAAAATATTTTATATGAACAGTTCTATTGTTGACCCACCCTGACCCATTGGGCTAGATCCGCTACTGTATGCGATGTGGAAGTACATTCAATAATGAATCTAATGGCATTGATTTGTTATTGTATATATGTTAATACTTTTTTATAAACTTTGTTAAAGTATATAAAGTTTGATTTTGATCAAAGGTAATACGCGGAGTAAGAAGGTGTTTGGATCACTAGAGACTAGAGACTAGTAGTAGTCACCTTTAGTCAGTAAACCTCCAAACACCCCTGACTAGTGGGTGACTAAAACTAGTTTAGTCCCTAGTCACCCCACCCCCAACTTTTACTGACTAGAGACTAGTAGTAGTCACCTTTAGTCAGTAAACCTCCAAACACACCTGACTTTTACTGACTAAAGTCCCCCTCTCTCTCCTCTAATTGGTGTTGCACAAGGAACATTTAGAGGGTGTTTGGATACTCTCTAGTCATGTGACTAGTAGTAGTTAGACTAGAAGTTTTTAGTCAGGTCCTGTTTGGAAGGTGACTACTACTAGTCAGCATTAAATGTCTCAGTATTAAATGTCCTTTGTGCAACACCAATTAGAGGAGAGAGAGGGGGACTTTAGTCACTAGAAGTCAGGGGTGTTTGGAGGTTTACTGACTAAAGGTGACTACTACTAGTCTCTAGTCAGTAAAAGTTGGGGGTGGGGTGACTAGAGACTAAACTAGTTTTAGTCACCCACTAGTCAGGGGTGTTTGGAGGTTTACTGACTAAAGGTGACTACTACTAGTCTCTAGTCTCTAGTCTCTAGTGATCCAAACACCCTCTTAATACTGAGACATTTAATGCTGACTAGTAGTAGTCACCTTCCAAACAGGGCCTAACTAAAACTTTTAGTCTGACTACTACTAGTCACATGACTAAAGAGTATCCAGACACCTTTTAAATAAAAACAACGAGAGTAGGTACGCGGCCAAGCGCGACTCACCCACTCTTTCTCGGCCCCTTCCTCACGCGCGGACCCGGAAAACACCGGCCGCCCCCTCGGTCGGGTCGGGTCGGGTCGGGTCGTGCGGCCGAAGAACGAGACAGAGAAAGGCGCGGCAGCAAAAAATCCCCCGTGCATTCTCGCCCCGAAGCCCCTGCTCCCTCCCTCCCTCGGCTCGGCTGCTGCAGCGACAGGCTTTTCCTCCCTCCCTCCTTTTCCGCTGCGCTGCGCCAATGCTCCCTCCGCTCTTCATCACCCACCCACCCACCACCATCACGCCTCCTACTCCTCCGGGACGGGACTGCTCTGCTCGCTCGCCCCGCCCCGCCCCTATCCATCCGCCCCCCACCACCTTCCCCTCCCCACGGCCGCATTGCCGTTGCCGACGGAAGCCCTCCCCTCCCCTCCCCTCCCCTCCCTCCTCGCGCGCGCACGGCAGCCTCCGTCTCCGTCTCCGTCCGTCCCCGGAGACGGAGAAAGAAAAGGTAGTAGTACCACTACTTCTTCCTCTCTTTTCCTCCGACGGCCGCTTCTTCCCCGGCAGGTCAGCCCGCGCGCCTTCTTCTTGAGCTCGCTTCTTTCCGCGGCCGATCCTCCTGCTAGCGCCGCACTACTGGCAGTGGCAGGCAGGAATGAATGGGGTTTTCGGCCGATCCTTCCTACAGTACTTTGGATGGGGGTTTCGGTCCACAAAACAAAAAAGGGGGAGATTTTGTGCTGCTGCGGTTTCCGCCGCTCCACAGCGCTCCGATTCCGAGATTCTGCTGGGGCTTTTAGTAGCACGGACCAAAACCAACTTCGTCTGATTGATCCAACTGAAAGAAACTATATAGTGCAGATATATAGTACTGTATTTGATATATGACGGTGCCACGGAAATGCTGGCATGTGGGTTCCATCTCGCCATGGATTGCTGCCGTTGGTGTTGAAAATCTGCAGATTTAGTGCCTTGGTGTGCATAATGTTGGTACTAAGTAAGTACAGTAGGATGCACATTTTGATCTGCACTAGTACCAGGGGGGTGTCACTCGCAGACACAGTGCTGCAGACATAGGCAACTCCCTACAACCACTTGAATGATGAATCCCCAAGCCCAAGGGGAGCGGCACTAGCTGCCGTGCCAAATCAAACAAGGCTGTTTCATTTATGTGTAGTGTTGCTTTTAGTTTTGTGGATGGCTGCCAAAGTGCGCTCGCACAACACATCGTCTGCCTCGATCCGGCCTAACAGTGTAGGAAGAGAAAACATGCATGTTGTGAGGCTTACACTAGCTAGATCTCGAGGTCTCTACCGCCATTTGCAAAGTGATTTATGTGTGTTCATTTCAGTTTTGTTTGTGACTGCCAAACTGTGCTGTACTCTTGAGTGTAGAAAACTGGCAAGTACAATGCAGCTCCACAAGGGAAGGGAACTGGTTTCAGCACCAAATCACACAAGACCAGCATAGGAGCAAGTGGGTGCTCCACATTTTCTCAGGTCTACTGTAGAGTCGCGGTTGTGGTAAACATGAGTGCCACTTGTTTGCATGTGTTCCTTTTGGTTTCGTGACTATCGAGTTGCGCAACTTGGTGTGGTTCATGCGATTTACTGGTTACTGCAGGCTGAGATTTACTGGTTACTGTAGGCAGCAGATTGTGTGACTCGATCCGGATTAAGAGTGTAGGAAACATATCGTGCAGCTTACGCTAGATTGCAAGGTTTATATGGGAGCACATTTGTCTTTCTTTTTTACAACGCGCTGATGCTGTAGTATGTGCTGATCATTCGATTCTTCTGCTATATGGTTGCTGCTCATTTCATTATTGTGTTATAAGAACCGATGTCCTGTATTGTTTTTTGCTAAATAATCTTCTCCTCTGTGAACCAGTTGCTGGCGCAAGAATGGGGTGCAAAAGTGACCTGGCTGACCAGCTGCAGGAGGATGGCAGTGATGGAATGAATGCTGTTGCTGCTGAATATGAAGAAGGCAGCGAAGAAGAAGAACCATTTGAACGTGAATTCTACGATGATGATGATGATGATGACGAAGACAGTGTGGGTGAGCCAGAGACACAAGCTGTGGATCCTTGTGAAGATCCTGTGGCAGAAGAAGAGGAGGCTAATGGAGACGAACCTCACGATTTCGCCACCCCACTTGAAGATGAGGATTCCAGTTACGATGAACCTTTTGTTGATGAACTCTGTTATGAGGAAGAAGACAGTGGCGAGCAGGACTCATATTATGCGGAGCCTTTCACGGATCAGCTCTGTGAAGTGGAGCCATGTGATGTTGAGGTGGCTCATGAGGAAAAGTTTGTGAAGAAGAAGAAGTCCAGTCCTGTTCAGGCTATCAAGAAGGAACAAAATGAGGAAGAGGTCCTAAAACGGGCACTGGGAAAGGGCAGCAGCCATGAGCACAAGGCGGTACCAGTGACTGATGAAATTGAATTGAAGCCGTTCAAGAAACGATTGTCTGTCAGGTTTGCTACTGATGTGTCTTGTTACACATACAGTGCTGAAAGTTTTGGTGCTGCCAAGTTGGAGAAAAGGAAAGCTCAGTTTGATGACCACGACAGCAGCTTGTGTAAGAGGCAAGAACACACAGTTTCTTTACCTCATGAAGGTGTCAAGCTGAAAGAAGTGGATGACACTAACCTGTATGTGGGTAACCTGCCAGCTTCTGTGACTTCTAACAAGCTCAAAGAGCTATTTCTACCTTTCGGACGAATCGTTCAATCAAGAGTGGCGGATGATCGCTTCACTGGTGTAAGCCGGGGATATGGCTTTGTGAAGTATGCTGAACCTCGTAGTGCCGCAGCAGCTATTGAACGCATGAATGGGCGCCTGGTTGATGGGAAAACATTAGAGGTTAGAGTAGCTGAAGTTTCAGTTCCACCATCAGTATCCAATCCATCCATGCAGTCCGTGTCAGCAACTTACGGTCTGCCCTCAAAGGAAATCGACCCGAGCCACTTGTATGTCTGCAACCTCCCCTCAGCCATGGACACGCTGAAGCTACTCGAATATTTTCTGCCTTTCGGGAAAGTAACTGATATAAGGATGCCCAGGGATCACACCACAGGTTTAAGCAAAGGATACGGCTTTGTGAAGTACTCTGATTCTCATCATGCAGCTCAGGCCATCATCCATTTGAATGGGTTTCTGGTTGAGGGTAAAAAGATAGACGTCCGGGCGTATGACCCCTCTCCACCCAGACCCATCAAGGAAATCGACATGGCCAATCTATATGTCTGCAACATTCCTGTATCCATTGACACAAATAAGCTGGTTGAGCTTTTCTCGCCATTTGGTAACATCACCCAAGCTAGAGTGGCAGCAGACCAAGGATATGGCTTCGTCAAGTTTGCCGATTCTCAGTGTGCTGCCGAGGCTATCGCGCTGATGAATGGATCACTGGTTGAAGGGGAGACAATAATTGTCAGAGTTGCAGGCCTTTCATCATCAGCATCCAGCTCAGCTGTACAAGTCTCGTCAATCGCCTCTCCAGAAATCAACAAATCTAGACTGTACGTCACTAACCTTCCGCGGACCGTGAACGCCGATAAGCTGGTTCAACTTTTCGCGCCCTTTGGTCAGATCAGCAAAGTCATGATCAATCTGGAGTATAGCCTGGTGTTCTATGCAGATGTAGCGTCAGCGATCAAGGCTGTCGAACGCATGGATGGGTACCTAATTGGTGGAAAGAGGCTAGTGGTCAGGCGATCAGACTCCTCTTGTCCAACCGATGATGGAGCAGAGCATGCTTCCTCACAGTCAGCTGCCAAGCCCATGAGAGAAATTGATATGGCCAACTTGTGCGTTGCCGGCATCCCGCCGACGATGACCGGCGATCAGCTGGTCGAGCTTTTCCGGCCATACGGGCAAATCGTGCAATCTCGGATGTTCCGTGGGTATGGCATGGTTAGGTACGAGAACCCTTCGTCTGCCGCTGCTGCAATTGATCATATGGATGGTTACCTAATTGGAGGAAGTACCCTGGCTGTGAGAGTGTCAGGCCTTCCTAACCCCGTCGATTTCAACGCTGCAGCAAACGCTCCTCCTCTACCACTGCAACTGCAACAGAGGCCTGCCAATGCCAATGCCAATGCTGCTGCAACAAATCCCATGGATTTCACCGCTGCTGCCACAAATGCTCCCCCGACGCCACAACTGCAACAACCGTGGCCTGCCAACGGGCCGCAGAAACAAATCGACATGACCAACCTATATGTCTGCCATCTCCCGCCCTACATCACCACTCAAAAGCTGATCGAACTCTTCCTGCCATGCGGCCAAATCACTCAAGCCAAGGCAGTTGTTGACCTATGCACTGGTGTGTGCAAGGGATATGGGTTTGTCAAATTTGCTGATACTTATGCTTCTGCCGTGGCCCTCACTTACATGAACGGTTACTGGCTGGAGGGGCACATCTTGGAGGTCAGGATAGCCGGTGTCCATCAAAGCGCTATGGGCGGCTACATGGCGCATCTCTACTCCCAGTTCACAGTCCCTGACCCCTCAACGACGGCGATTGGAGTACCAACATCGTCGTGTTGGCCATACCATTGTGCTGCCGAATCAGCAGCATACGCCGCAGAGAATCAGGGCCAGGGAACCGACGCTGCTTCTCAAACACCTCAGCCGCCTGAATCTCTGTCAGCCAGTTCATCATTTGCTCCTGACATGGAATGGTCTCCTGTGTCCTCAACCCATCTCGCCGACGCTAGTTCTCAGCAGCAACACTTGTCAAGCCAAGTGGCCCACACTAGTTCTCAGAAGCAGCAACAACAACCTTCAGCAGGCTGGGCCGGTCCGCCTGGCTTCGAGCCCCCTCATGCGCATGCGGCGGTCTCTCCCCCTCAGCTGCCGCCGGCAGAAGTGCCCTGGGCTGGCCCACCCGGCTTCGAGCCGCATTCCATCTCCAAGAAGAAAGATGCCGCCATCACGGCGAAACCTTCCCAGCCTTGCTCCAAGTTCCATCTGGCACACTCAGGAGGCAGCCAGAAAAGGCGTTCGATCATCTAGCACCATCAGTGGACCTCTTATATTACTTCTGGAAGAAGGAAACACCCATGTGCTAATTAACATCATCTGGTTTAGCTAAGTATTAACTAGTAGTATTTAACTAATTGTCAGCGCAATCGTATTGTTAATTAACCTGCATGGTTATTTGTGACGCCAGCTGATGGCCTCCATTTCAGCTGAGACGATTAATGGTTCCATTTCCATGCATTCTGAACTTTAACTATGCTACTAGTATTTGTCCACCCAAGTATAAGTTCTGTTTTGTTCTGTTTTCAGAAAAAGGAGAGTCTCGGATTCCAGTTAAAAATCCACACATAAGATGTTGGTTTTGTGTTGGGGATCTGTGTGCTCTCAGGCCGGAGATCTTTGAGCAGAAACCATGTCATTTACTCTTCATTTAATTAAAATAGTGATTATGTTTTACGGTCTGTAGTAGCACATCTCTAATTTTCATGTGTTGGTGTTTGCATTGCCCCATTCAGCACTGCCATTTCTAACTCTCCTAAGTTTCAGTGTAGTTCACCTCCCTAAGTTTCAGTGTAATACATCTCTTGAAAAATGTCTTGGGAATTTTGCTCCAGGTGGTCTTATTCTGAAGGCAAAGTTTTTCTTTTCCTGAAGGCAGAGCTGGTTGAAGTAGAGCCCTGTTTTCTTGCAGCGAGCTATTCAGTCTTTTTATCCTTTCTTAACCTTTAATTTTGTCAATAATTTTTCTCAGAGTTTAATGATGTTTATACTACTCTTAATTTACTATTTCTATGAGCAATTTGCGGCCATGAATTTGTAATCATGGGTGGCAAAATCTTTCAAATTGAGTTTCAAAAACTTGCCATGCATTGGCACAAGACGTGAGGCTTAGCTAGCAGTGGATAGTTAGATTTAAAATGAGGCCTTGGATGAGTCAGCAAATCTGTGAAGACATTTTTGTAAAAAAAAGAAACAAACTATGTAGGTGTTTGTAACTGGTAGCGTACAAAACTTACCCATACATCTGTGATCAGTAATGTACTCCCTGTGTAAAGAAATATAAGAGCATTTAGATCAACGCTCTTATATTTCTTTACACAGAGAGTATTTGCGAAAAGTGCCATCTTCCAATTAAAGCATGAGAGAATTCTTTAATGTACAAGGCGAAAGTCCATATTGTTTTTTTGGGAAGCCAAGTGCTCATTCTTTTTTCCTCAGCACATGAAAGTTGACACACTGTTAGTCAAAAGCTGGCTAGTTTATTTTGTGGAAGGCTAAAGTTGGCTGCTAATATAAACAGGGAACCGCAAATTCGCCAATAATTCAGAAGCTCAGATTCCATTCGAAAAGATTTTCTCAGCCGTTGTGCTCCAGGTCTAATTGTTCAAGCATGGGAAAGCTGGGGAAACCAGACTGAATACCCACCAGAATCCATCAACCAACCTACATTGACGAAGCAGTTTAGATCCAACAAGCATGGACCAGGGAACAAATAAACTTTGCCACTCGATGCTGATCTTGGCATTGCAGGCAGTCGGTGCCAACGCCTGCACCAACTCATCGACCCTCGGATGATCTTCCCGGCAGTAGATTTTGATCCTCTCGATGCAAGGGTAGCTGCCTGGGCCCGATGGCGACGCCCTCCTTATTGGCAGCAAGAGTTTGCATGTGGTGCATTCATCCTGCAGAGTATCAACATCAAGGTAGTGGTGGTGTCAGTAAGAGTTGTAGCAGACCAATTGGTACTTGGACACATATGCTCCTGAGTAAGTACCATTTCGAGCTTCAAAGTGAGCTCCTTCAGCTTGTCCGAGCACTGGAGAATCCGGTGCAGTGGGTACAAGTCAGCGGTCATGCACCAATCGCCCAGCACCAAGCTTGTCAGGTTGCTGAACATTGGGCATGTTTGCATAGCTCCCTCAAATGCGCGCTTCAAATTCATCCATCAGATATGAAAGCAAACATTCTTAGACTAGCAACATTGGGCATGTTTCATCATATGGGTAAGAAACAGAAAATAACGCATTCTTACCTCATGTAATGGCGCATATATGCAGCTCCAACGTTGTGGCATGTGAAAGGCCATCAAGTAGATGTAGATGATGATCCACTACTGGGTACTTATGACAAAAATATTTGGGTATTAGACTAATCGAAGCTGTTACCAGACAAGACAGATCCCTAGTTACTATACCACCAATTTCTGGGTCAAGGATGAAGAGATGGGTAAGGTTCCTCGCAGAAATCAGGAGACCGGAGGTAAGGTGGCACTGACTGATATGAAGAACCTTGAGTGACCTTGATGAGATCCCCTCATGGTCACAGAAACTGCACAACTCCAGCTCTAAATGGTCAAGCATAGGGCAGTCGTAGTTCAGCGGACTAAATAACCCATGTTTGAACATGACAGATTGGAGCCTGATTGTTTTGAGGTGCGGAGAAGGAAAGATTACTGTCCTATCCAAACTGAGAGATCCAGAAATATGAAGGGGACGAACTTTGTGCATGATGGCATGACGAATCCACACGGAACATTTGGTATCATTAACCCATTGGGCAGAGATTCGGGCTTCATCCAAGGAAGTGGTACAGTCACGCAAGAGCAGCAAGCAGTCCCCGAAATTCTCCAGCTTCCGTTTATCCACGAAATCTTGGCTGTCGATGCGGATGAATGGTGTAGAGCACCAAAGATTGCGCCATCTTGGTGAGAGAAGACTTGTGCGCACGACCTCCGGCATCGGCAGGAAGGACATCACATGGTGGAGCAGATCATCGGACAGGCTGCTGAGCCTGTCGACACCATTCCTGCTGACTCGCGCACTCTTGGAACCACGGGGAATGGATGTTGGTGCCGACATTTCATCAAACAGGACGGCTGCATGAATCCACAAAGGGCAAGGGCAATGCTAAATAATCAAAATCACTGGTATACACATTAATTGCAGAAACCCTAGATACTACACACGAAGGCATGAAACGATTTCAATCATGAAGCAGCTGTGTTGTGTTGGCGGTCACGCAATGCAACCTTATGTAAACGCATATAGTTCAGGGAGCGAGAAACCGTGGAAAGTTTAATTAAACTGCAAATACCACCACCATTCTAGTTCTAGAGAGGTGTGTTTACGTCATTGCTTCAGAGCGAACTGGTAAGCAAAAAAAAAAAGCTGAACCGGGTAGCACCTTCCTATTAACACACTAAATAGGAGCAATTATGTTCCCTAGGTTATTGAAATAATCCAATAATCACTGCTTCAAAAATTATTTTGTATCTTCTAAGCATTCCAATTTAAATTACAACACTTGACAGTAGCAGCAAAGATGTTGCATTGGTGCTAGATGCAGAGCATGGTAAATTGGTAATCAGACACAAACAGAATTTTGTGCCCATTACAAAACTGCTCTTAATGAAGAGAGTTCCGGCCATTATTTGGAAGTTCTTCTCAAATATCTACTCCCTCCTTTCCTAAATATAAGTCTTTGTAGAGATTCGACTAGGTGGACTACATACGAAGCAAAATGAATGAATCTACACTTAAGATGCAGAGCATGGTAAACTGGTAATCAGTCACAGACAGAAATTTGTGCCCATTACAAAACTTACAAAACTACCCTTAATGAAGAGATTTCGGGCCATTATTTGGTCACAAAAAAAGGAAATGTGGAGACCATCAAGTTATTCCTCAACTACAGTATCTGTAAAATAAGTTAACAGTTCAATGAGTGCTTACTTTAGTATATTTTCCATGAGTAGTTACTAATTCATATAAGCAGGAATGATTGACAAGTTCAATTGTATGGTTGACATGAACATGAATTGACACCAATGGCAGTATAAGAAAGCAGGAGCACTGTATGCATCAATTGTACATCTTTATTTATCTTCCCAGATTTGCTTAGCAGAATTGCAGTTGCAGGAAGATCAATTGTACTACCTTGCTAACTTGCTAGGGCAGGTCGGCAGCGATGGTGTGGAGTGTGGACTGCGGGCGCCCTGCAGGTTGGAGGCGAGCCGGCGAGGGGAGGGGACCGTGCGGCCGGCCGGCGCCGTGATGGGAGCGGGCTAGCTGGCGTCGGCGTCTCGGAGAGGGCCGGAGGGCGTCCGACGGCGACGGCCGAGGGAGGGGAGCGGGCTAGCTGGCGTCGACGTCTCTGTCCGTCCGATGGGAGAGGAAGGAAGTGATGGGAGGAGTGGGCCGCTGCCTCGCTGGGTTGCCATTTTGGGCCTCAAAATCTGCAAATAGGACATCTTTCTAAAATAATAAATTCTCAGAATTCTGGATGGGCTACGGCCCACCCGTGCTTCACACTAGCTACTACGCAAGGGATTGTCTTCTAGTATCTCAAAAGAAAAAACTCAACTAAAAAAATTCTCAAAAGAAAAACAAACCTAAAAAAATATCTCAAAAGAAGAAAAAAAAAACGCAAGGGATGTTCTATGGTTTGCCGAGCAATTGGGAATTCAATAGAATGAGCTAGAAGACTTTTCCTGGAAAAAAAACTAATTAAACCTTATGCACCGTACCAAACAACGAATAATGGGTCGAGCAGGAAATATCTCAGATCATGCAACTACCAAATACACACTCATACATTTGTGCCAGATGTGTGCATACAAAATCCGCTATTTGTGAATGCATGCCGCTGGTATAGTTCTGTTTACAACAACATGGCGATAAATTACTCCCAAATGGGTGGATGAAAAAATTATACGAGTTCAAAGGGAGATCTACTGAGAAGTTATTCCGAAATGGGGAGCGTTTGAGGGGTGCGGGGTGAATTAATGAATCCAAATGGGATGGTACTTTGGCAAATGGATTTGCATTGCTGCACCGTGTCATTGCGGCTGGTAACTGCACATCTAAATGGCCAGTCAGCACCAAAGCCAGATAAATTAAATCATGGGTTGAACTCGGCTAAAAAACTGAACCAGACATCAACGTTAACCTCGCTAACAAGTAACAGAATTGTATTTCACATCTAATTCACAACGGGAGTTGTGCTATAATTCTGAAGGAGTATTGATGCCATGATACATATTAAATTCAATGCTCCACTCAAGAAATATGACCCAAAAAATGCTAGTCCAGATGAGTAAAGAGTAGAATGTCAGGCAAGTAATACGATGATGAAAAGCTGAAATACGGTTGTTTCACCATTCAAATATATGCATGTCCATTTGTTCATATCTAAGAGTAATAAACTATATAGTTGGACAAAGATATTGTCGGCCTCCTGTTCACTAGAGGGCTATCCAAGAAATCCCCTATTCAGCATATCAAACAAACTTTCTTGGTTTCATAAGCATAAGGATGTTAACTTTTAAGTTTCATTCCCTGCGGTTCTTTATCTCTTAAAAATGTACAAGTGTATAGCTGGCCGCGGAATCAAAATTCGAGGCATGATTTGATTGACCATTCTCAGAATAAAATCAAACATCGACCGTAATATTCCGCCATGTTGCGGAGAGCTGTGAAGATTCATCCCATCTAGGAGTACTGCATAGCCATTAGGAACAACATTAGACAGCACAATAAAAACCATATTGACATGCTTTCTAACAATAAGGCGGCCTTGTTGTGAAGGCGGAAGGTACAAGTAAGTAGAGTCCCATTCCATTCTCTGATGTCAACAAAAAGGCCTGGATGGATAACTCATCAATTAAAGAGGCTGAAGTGATCCTCCTCCGTGGCCGGCTTAGCCCACCCCAGCTTGTCCTCTTCATCCTCAACACCACATTCATCAGCGTCATCATCTGAAACTAGATATGGTTCCCATGTTGAATCCAAATCCTTGGTACCATTCGCATGCTTCACCAAGGGTCCATCGAATCATTTTGTCCGGCTCAAACATCCTACATAATACGTTATAGATGTTTGAGCCATGGTGGAACATGGTGGAACCTTAAGATTAGCTTTTTGTGATTTTTTTTGAAGATGTTCGGGTTAGATTTCGTTTAGAAGGAAGATATACTAGTTGTGCTGAAGTACTTGCTATTGTGTAGTATTGGATAGAGATAGAGATAGAAAAAAAATTTGTATCGGGTTGAATCCTAAGATTATTTGTTCCTAATTAGTTTGACTAAATTCTTTGGGATAAGTTTGGTTGAGAAGCATCTGCATTGGTAATGTAGTTGGTGATGTGTAGTAATTGATTTAGAGTTCAAATATTTAGCATTGTGTATAGAAGTGTCTTTTCTTGTTAGATATTCCTGTGACTTTATATATATAAGTATTCAAATGCTTGTGACTATAGATAGAATTCCAAATTTGTATGTATTTATGTATGTATGTATGTGAATGTGGTGAAAAAGTTTTAAGCATTGTGTAAAATGCAAGCGGACTTAGAGAGTATTTTATAACGTTGTCAAAGTTTTAAGCACTGATTGATTTTTTTTTGAGGAATAAAGGGAGAATACCTCAAAACAACTTTGAAATGATCCGATCCACAAGTTTTGATGGGCAGAATATTCGATTTGAAAGGGATTTGGTGAAGGAGAGAGAGGGGGGGGGGGGGGACGAACGCATGTTCGTCTCTGGCGACTGAGGAAGACGACACCGAGAGGGGCTGCGGTTGGGCTGGGTCCCACCCACGGCCCCGCGTGAACTACTTAATCCAGGGCAGCAGCGACATGACGTCTGGCGTTTCAAGTGTGCCACGTAGGTGAGAAAATGCCGGCGTGGCTTGACCGTGGGCCAGGGAAGAAACACGCGAGGGTTTGGCGTTTCCATGTGGATAAGAAACGCCGCAGGCTCTGACGTTGCAAAAAAAGGGTCATCTCGCAAAATAATCTGGCGAAGAGGTTATTTTGTGCTCAAGTTTTCTGATAAGGTCTCTCCTCCGCAGACCAAGACAAGGCGCGGCAGCAAAAATCTCCATGCATTCTCCCTAGGAAGCCCCTGGGATAGCCGCAAATTACCGTTTCCCTCTGACATTTCCCTTCACCTGCTCTCTCCCTCCCTCCCTCCCTCGGCTGCACCTGCAAAAAAGACAGGCTTTTCCTCCCCTTCTTTTTCCGCTGCTCTGCTCTCTGCTCTGCTCCGCTCTTCATCACACGCCGCACGGCGCACGCACCCACCACCATCACGCCTCCGACTCCTCCGGCACTGCTCCCTCGCTCGCCCCTATCCATCCACCGCCCCCCCTCCCCCTCCCCACGCCTCCTCTCCCATCCCCTCCCCTCGCGCGCGCACGGCAGGCTCCGCCGCCGTCCGTCCCCGGAGGCAGAGCAAGAAAGGTAGCACTACTGCTTCTCCCTCTCTCTCTCCCCTCCGACGGCCGCTTCTTCCCCGGCAGATTAGCCCGCGCGCACCGTTACTGGGTGTTCTTTCCGCGGCCGATCCTCCTGCTGGCGGCGCAGGCAGGAATGGGGTTTTTGGCCCCGTCGTTTCGGCCGATTCTTCCTGTTTTGGGTGGGGGTTTCGGGCCACAAAAGGGGCAGATTTTGGGCTATTGCGATTTCCGCTGCTCCAGGGCGGCCCGATTCGGAGATTCCGCTGGGGCTTTTAGCACGGACCAAAATCACCAGCAACTGAATGAAGAAATTTCCCTCAAAAAGGAAAACTGAATGAAGAAATGAAGTGCAGATGTAGTAATTGTTCCGTCCGGCCATGGATTGTTGCCAAAAAACTGCAGATTTGGTGCCTTGTGTTGGATAATTGGCAGCAAGCAGGATGCAGCTCTTGATCTGCACTGGTAGCAGGGACAGGGGAGGTTGTCACTCACGGTGACTGCTGCAGATGTATGTCACCCCTCTAAGACCACTTAAAACCCCATGGGGATGGAGGGGACTAGCTGCAGTGCCGAATCGAATAACGCTGTTCGATTTATGTGTGTGCCTTTTAGTTTTGTGGATGGATACCAAAGTGCGCGCAACACATTGTGTGGCTTGTTCCTTTTAGTTTTGTGACTGCCAAATTGTGCAATCTGATATCGGCCAAGTGATTACTTACTACCGTAGTGTGCGCAACACATTGCGTGGCTCGGATGCGGGTTAAGGGCGTAGACACCATGCATTTTGTGCGGCTTACGCTTGAGTGTAGAAAACTAGCAAGTACGATGCAGCTCCACAAACAAGGGAAGGGAACTAGTTTCATCACCAAATCAAACAAGACCAGCATGGCAGGAAGTGGGTGCTCCACGCTTTCTGAGGTCTCTCGTGGAGTCGCGGTTGCGGTACACGGGAGTGCCACTTCTTTACATGTGTTCCTTTTAGTTCTGTGGCTATCAAATCGTGCAACTTGGTATGTGTCAAGCGATTCACATGCTACCGTAGGCAGCGCATTGTGTGGCTCGATGCGGACTAAGAGTGTGGCCAACACGGTGTGCGGCTTGCGCTAGATTTTGAGGTCTCTAGCGGGGGCGCATTTCTCAATTTTTTTTACAAGGCACCGGTGCTATATGTGTGCTGGTCATTTGATACTTGTGCTATGTGTTTGCTGATCATTCGATACTTGCGTTAATAACAAACTGATGTCCTGTATTGCTTTTGCTAAATAATCTTCTCCTCTGAAACAGTTGTTGGTGCAAGAATGGTGCGCAAAAGTGACCTGGCTGACCAGCTGCAGGAGGATGGCACGAGGGCTGTTGCTGCTGAATATGAAGAATGCAGTGAAGAAGAAGAACCATTTGAACGTGAATTCTACGATGATGATGATGAAGACAGCAATGGGGGTGAGCCAGAAACACAAGTCGTGGATCCTTGCGAAGATCCTTTGGCAGAAGAAGAGGAGGCTAATGAAGAGAAGCCTTGCGATGGCGCCACCCCACTTGAAGATGAGGATACCAGTTATGATGAACCTTTTGTTGACGAACTCTGTTATGAGGAAGAAGACAGTGGCGAGCAGGACTCGTATTATGCGGAGCCTTTCACAGATCAGCTCTGTGAAGTGGAGCCATGTGATGTTGAGGTGGCTCGCGAGGAGGAATTTGGGAGGAAGTACAGTCCTGTTCAGGCTATCCAGAAGGAACAAAATGAGGAAGAGGTCCTAAAATGGACACTGAGAAAGGGCAGCAGCCATGAGCACAAGGCGGTACCAGTGACTGGTGAAATTGAATTGAAGCCGTTCAAGAAACGATTGTCTGTCAGGTTTGCTACTGATGTGTCTTGTTACACATACAGTACTGAAAGTTTTGGAGCTGCCAAGTTGGAGAAAAGGAAAGCTCAGTTTGATGACCACGACAGCCCCGTGTGTAAGAGGCAAGAACACACAGTTTCTTTGCCTCAGGACGGTGTCACGCTGAAAGAAGTGGATGACACTAACCTGTATGTGGGTAACCTGCCAGCTTCTGTGACTTCTCACAAGCTCATCGAGCTATTTCTACCTTTTGGACGAATCGTTCGATCAAAAGTGGCGGATGATCGTTTCACTGGTTTAAGCCAGGGATATGGCTTTGTGAAGTATGCTGAACCTCGTAGTGCCACAGCAGCTATTGAACGCATGAATGGGCGCCTGGTTGATGGGAAAACATTAGAGGTTAGAGTAGCTGGACCTCCAACATCAGTATTCTATCCATCCATGCAAGCTGTGTCAGAAGCTTGCAGTCTGCCATCAAAGGAAGTTGACCCGTGTAGGCTGTATGTATGCAACCTCCCCTTATCCATGGACACTCTGAAGCTACTCGAGCATTTTCTGCCTTTCGGGAAAGTAACTGATATAAAGGTACCCAGAGATCAAGCCACAGGTTTAGGCAAAGGATATGGCTTTGTGAAGTACTCTGATTCTCATCATGCAGCTCAGGCCATCACCCATTTGAATGGGTTTCTGGTTGAGGGTAAAAAGATAGATGTTCGAGTGGCTGAGGTCTCTTCAACCAGAACCATCAAGGAAATCGACATGGCGAATCTATATGTCTGCAACATTCCTGCATCCATTGACACAGATAAGCTGGTTGCGCTTTTCTCGCCATTTGGTGAGATTACCCATGCGAGAGTGGCTGCGGACCAAGGCTATGGCTTCGTCAAATTTGCCGATTCTCAATGTGCTGCCGAGGCTATTGCACTAATGAATGGATCACTGGTTGAAGGGGAAACTCTAATTGTCAGAGTCGCGGGCCTTTCACCACTTGCATCCAGCTCAGTTGTACAAGGCTCACCAATTCCCTCGCTGGAAATGAAGAAATCTAGACTGTACGTCACTAACCTTCCGCGGTCGATGAACGCTGGTAAGCTGGTTGAGCTTTTCGTGCCCTTTGGTAAGATCAGCAAGGTTGTGATCAATCTGGAGTATAGCCTAGTGTACTATGCAGATGCAGCATCAGTGACCACGGCTGTTGAACACATGGATGGGTACCTGATTGGTGGAAAGAGTCTAGTAGTCAGGCGATCAGACTCTTGTCCAACCGCTGCAGCAGGGCATGCTCCTTTATCATCACAGTCAGCTGGTGGCAATCCCACAAGAGAAATTGACATGGCCAACTTGTATGTTGGTGGCATCCCACCAACAGTAACTGACAATCAGTTGGTCGAGCTTTTCCGGCCATTTGGACAAATTGTGCAATCTAGGATGTTTCTTGGGTATGGCATGGTCAGGTACAGCGATCCTTCGTCTGCTGCTGCTGCAATTGATCAAATGGATGGTTACCGAATCGGAGCAAGTACCCTGGCTGTGAGAGTAGCAGGCCTTCCTAATATAATGCCTCGGGTGGATTGTCTAGCAGCACCGCAGGCGCCACCTGGCAATGAGCAGAAAGAGGCAGACTTGACCAACCTATATGTAGGCCATCTCCCGCTCTATATCACCACCGAAAGGCTGACCGAGATCTTTCTGCCATGCGGCCAAATCACTCAAGCAAAGGTAGTCGTTGACCGGCACACCGGAGTGAGCAAGGGATTCGGATTCGTCAAATTCGCCGATACTTATGCTGCTGCTGCGGCTCTGAGTTACATGAACGGTTACCCGCTGGAGGGGCACATCTTGGCCGTCAGAATAGCCAATGTTCATCCGAGTGACATGGGCAGCTACATGGCGCGTCTCTACTCCCAGTTCAAAGTCCCTGACCCCTCTACCATGGCGGTTGGAGTGCCAACATCGTCGTATTGGCCGCCGTGCTACTCTGTTGAATCAGCTTACGCAGAGAACTATCGGGGGCAGGGAACTGATGCTGCTGCTTCTCAAACGTCTCAGCTGCCTGAATCTGTGTCAGCCAGTTCATCATTTGCTGCTGAAAGGGATTGGTCTCCTGTGTCAAGCCATGTCGCCGACAGCTCTCAGCAGCAGCCTTCAGCAGGCTGGGCCGGTCCGCCTGGCTTTGAGCCCCCCCATGCGCATGCGGCGGTCTCTACTCCTCCGCCAGTGGTACCTTGGGCTGGCCCGCCCGGCTTCGAGCCCCATTCCATCCCCAAGAAGAAAGATGGCGCCACCGCGACTAAGCCTTCCCAGCCTTGCTCCAAGGTCCATCTGGCAGAGTCAGGAGGCAGCCAGAAAAGGCGTTCCACCGTCTAGCACCATCTGCTTCCTTCAGGGCACACTTGTGGTCCATGGAGCCCTCAATCGCCCCAGATGATGTTCTTTTGTGCTCAGTGGATCTCTTGCATTGCTTCTGGCAGAAAGAAAGACCCATGTGTTAATTAGCATCATTTGGTTTAACTAGTAGTACTGTAGTAGTAGACTTTGGTAGTTAGGGCGAGCTCGAGCTGGCCGGTAAAATAAAGAAAATTAATTGTCAGTGTAATCGTATTGTTAATTAACCTGCGTGCATATAGCAGCCTTGCATGGTTATTTGTGATGCCAACTGATGACCACCATTTCACCAGTTAAGTAAGACGGTTAAGGTTCCATTCCCATGCTATCAATGCTTTGCTGGTGTGATGATGTGTTCTGAACTTTCAACTATGCCAGTATTTGTTCAGTCAAGTATAAGTTCAGTTCTCTTCTGTTTTGGTTTCAGTTAAATTTACTCATGATCATGCGCCTGCTGAATTTCGCCAGTTTTGTGTTTGAGTGAAGATATTTGAACAGAAATCATGCATTATTATTCATTTTGAAAAGTAATTTGCGCTTCTAATTTTTCAACCGAGTTTCAAATAGTTTTTCTTCCAGGTGTTTATGTTTGCATTGCCCAATCAGCATTGCAATTCTAGCTCTCCTAAGTTTCACTGGCATGCAACCTACATTTTTCTCCCTGTAGTTCATCTCTCTTGAAAAATATCTAGTGAATTTTGCTTTAGGTGGTTGAAGTAGAGCTCTGTTTCCTTTCAGTGAGCTATTCAGTCGCTGTTTTCTTTTCCCTTATAGCCTATAATGATGTATAAATAGATGCTCTTAGCCACTGGATCGCTAAATTCACAATGAGGTCTTGCATGTGTCAACCATCTAGATGTTTGTAACTGTTAAGGTACAAAAATTACCCATACATCAGTAATGCATTAGCGAAAAAGCGACATTTTCCAAAAGCACAAGGGAACTCTTTAATGTACAAAGTGGAAGCCCATAATATTTTTTACAGAGGCCAACTGCTCATTTTTGCCCCCATCACATTAAAGTTGAAAGATAGCTAGTCAAAAGCTAGCTAATATATTTTGTGGAAGACTGGGAGTTGATAGCTAATATAACTGGGGAACCGCAAATTCGCTAATAATTCGGAAGCTCATGTTCGCATTCCAAAAGCTTTTCTCAGCCGTTGTCCAGACGAGGCAACGCTCCAGGCCTGGGCATCGTTGCTGCAAAGGCATGGACTGAACTTCACAAGAGTGATGCACACAGGCACAACATGAGAAGAACAATAAAATATTTGGCTAAAAAGACTATAAAATGTTTCAGCGAACGGTACATATACTGCGCCGATTTTGCGAAGGAGGTCTTGCTTAGCATGGATCAGGGCCGATGCTCGATGCTGATCTTCGCATTGCCGGCAATGGGCAGCAACGCCTGCACCAACTCATCGACCCTCGGATGTTCTTTTCGGCAGTAGATTTTGATCCTCTCGATGCAAGGGTAGCTGCCTGAGGCCGACGGTGGTGCTCTCCTTGTTGGCGGCAAGGCTTTGCATGTGCTGCATTCCTCCTGCAGAATATCAACACGAAGGTGGTCGTGTTAGTAAGAGTTCTAGCAGACCAATTGGTACTTGGACATGTATACTTTTGAGTAAGTACCATTTCGAGCTTCAAAGTTAGGTCTTTCAGCTTGTCTGAGAGCTGGAGAATGCGGTGCAATGGGTAGAAGTCAGCAGTCATGACCCAATCGCCCAGCACCAAGCTTGTTAGGTTGCTAAACGTTGGGCATGTTAGCATAGCTCCTTCAAATGCGCGCTTCAAATTCATTCACCACATACGAAAGCAACATGTTACAAGGTTGCAAAGAAAACATAATACTAGCATATACAAGGCAAGCAAATACAAACATTCAGTTTTAAACCCAGAAGGGGAAACATATATACAAGGCAAGCTGTCAGTTTAAAAAAAGAAAATATAATACTAACATATATACAAGGGGAAACTGTCAGTTTAAAAAAAGAAGACCGTCCCTTAACTTTGAACCCAGAAGCAGACTAACATAATACTAGCATATACAAGGCAAGCAAATACATTCTCTCTCGAAATAGGCCTTCACCTCGTTTTATAAATAAAGAAAGCAACCACCAGGTCCGTACAACAAGTTCAAGTTCAAGTGCAGCAAAGCAAATAAATACATTCACCTACATTTGTATGGGTAAGAAAAGAAAAGAAAAACATTCTTACCTCATGTAATGGCGCATGCAGCTCCAAAGTTGTGGCATGCGGAAGGCCGTCAAGTAGATGATGATCCATTACTGTGCCCATATGATGAAAAGATTTAGACCTTAGATTAATCAAAGCTGTCACCAGAGAAGACAGATCCCTAGTTACGATAGCACCAGCATATGGGTGAAGGATAGAGAGATGGGTAAGGTTCCTAGCACAAATCAGGAGACTGGAGATAATGAGGCAGTGACTGATATCCAGAACCTTGAGTGAGCTTGATGAGATCTCCTCGTGGTCACAGACACTGCAGAGCTCCAGCTCTAAATGTTCAAGAACAGGGCAGTCGTAGTTCAACGGCCTAAATAACCCATGTTTCAACGTGACAGATTGCAGCCTGATTATTTTGAGGTGCCGAGAAGGAAACATTGCTGTGCTATCCAAATGGAGAAATCCAGAAATATGGAGGAGACGAACTTTGTGCATAATGGCATGACGAATCCATGCGGAACACGTGGTACTATCAGCACGGTAGGCATGGATTCGGGCTTCATCCAAGGAAATAGCACCGTCACGCAAGAGCAGCAACCGGTCCCCGAACTTCTCCAGCTTGCATTGATCCACGAAGTCTTCGCCGTCGATTCGGATGAATGGTGTAGAGCACCAAAGAAAGCGCCATCTTGGAGAGAGAAGACTTGTGCGCACGACCTCCGGCATCGGCAAGAAGGACATCACATGGTGGAGCAGATCGTCTGACAGGCTGCTGAGCCTGTCGACACCATTCCCGTTGCCTCCTGCACTCTTTGAACCACAGGGAATGGATGTTGGTGCCGACATTTCATCAAACAGGACGGCTGCATGGATCCACAAAGGGCAAGGGCAATGCTAAATAATCAAAATCACAGGTATACACATTTCAAAAAATCCTTGATACACAAGAAGACATGAAACGATTTCAATTGAAGCAACCATGTTGGCAATCACACAATGAAACCTTGTATGTAAAAGCATACAGATCAGGAAAGGGAAACACATATGCAACCTTGAGCGAAAAATTGTGGAAAGTTTAAGCTGTAAACACCACCATCCTTGACATAACCTCAATATTCGGCAAAAGAATAACATAAACAGCTCAATCCAATCTCACAACATATCAGTTGAGGAAATATGTTCCGAATGTGCGAATTTGGAAGCAATGGCATCAATTATTCAATTGCATATAAGCAGTAAGCAGAATTGCATGACTTGCATCAATGGCGATGTGATACGAACATGAATTGACATCAATTGTATGGCTGACATGAACATGAACTGACATCCATGGTAGTACAAGCAGGAGCGGTGTATGCATTAATTTGATTCATCTTCATCTTCCCAGATCTGCAGGAAGGGAAGATCAATTGTACCTTGCTTAACTTGCTACGGCAGGTCGGCAGTGCCGGTCTGGCGCCCGCGGAGGAGGCAGAGACGGTGCGGACTGCGGACTCCCAGCAGGTTGGAGGCGAGCCGGCGAGGGGAGGGGACCGTGCGGCCGGCCGGCGGCGTGATGGGAGTGGGCTAGCTGGCGTCCGCGTCCCTCTCTGCGGTTAGGAGAGGAAGTGATTTTTTCTTTAGGCGAAGGAGAGGAAGTGATGGGAGCGGGCTGCTGCCTCACTGGGCTGAGGCCGATGGGTTGCTATTTTGGGCCTCCAAATCTGCCACATGATAAAAAAAATCCTCATAATTCTCAGTGGGCCATGGCCCACCCGTGACTCCCAGTAAACAATATATCAATTATATCCACTCTAACAATCCTAAAAAAGATTATGTCCACTCTAATCAGAGTCCATTGTCAACTCATTTGTTCGTTTGGCTCAAAAAACTCATTTGTTCGTGACTGGACACATCGCCGAGCTGGAACAGATTCGCGTCCCAACAGTGCCACAAGCAAGACCAGCCTGTCCGATGTGTGTAATTGTGCCAAGATGGGGATCACCTCCTGAAGGGTGCACTAAATTCAATGTCGATGCAGGGATCTCTCACGATCATGATGTTGGTGTTGCTACCGCAATATATATGTCGCGACCGTGATGGCACCTATCTTGGATCATCAGTGTTGGTTATTCAGGGCCTTCTAGACCCGGCGACAGTTGAAGAAATAGCATGCCGAGAAGCACCGCATTGGCGGACGATCTGGGAATTTGTCACCCTTTTGTGGCTTCAGACTGCAAACTGGTTGTTGATTACATTCAGAAGGGTGTGGAGGAAGCTGTGAAGAAATTATTAAAGAGATCAGGAAAAGACTTTTATTTCTTGTAACTTTATTCATGAATCTAGAGGCTTGAATGTCGATGCTCATAGGTTAGCTAGATTTGGTGTCTGTTGCACTCCAGGAGACACGTTTGGTTGGGCAACCCCCACGATCCTTTAGTGATTAATGTAAACACTTTGATTGACTAATAAAGTCTGGTTGTTTTTGTTGGAAATATGCCCTAGAGGCAATAATAAATTAGTAATTATTATTATATTTCCTTGTTCATGATAATCGTTTATTATCCATGCTATAATTGTATTGATAGGAAACTCAGATACATGTGTGGATACATAGACAACACCATGTCCCTAGTAAGCCTCTAGTTGACTAGCTCGTTGATCAATAGATGGTTACGATTTCCTGACCATGGACATTGGATGTCGTTGATAACGGGATCACATCATTAGGAGAATGATGTGATAGACAAGACCAATCCTAAGCCTAGCACAAAGATCGTAGTTAGTTCGTATGCTAAAGCTTTTCTAATGTCAAGTATCATTTCCTTAGACCATGAGATTGTGCAACTCCCGGATACCGTAGGAATGCTTTGGGTGTACAAAACGTCACAACGTGACTGAGTGGCTATAAAGGTACACTACGGGTATCTCCGAAAGTGTCTGTTGGGTTGGCACGAATCGAGACTGGGATTTGTCACTCCGTGTGACGGAGAGGTATCTCTAGGCCCACTCGGTAGGACATCATCATAATGTGCACAATGTGATCAAGGAGTTGATCACGAGATGATGTGTTACGGAACGAGTAAAGAGACTTGCCGGTAACGAGATTGAACAAGGTATCGGGATACCGACGATCGAATCTCGGGCAAGTACAATACCGCTAGACAAAGGGAATTGTATACGGGATTGATTGAATCCTCGACATCGTGGTTCATCCGATGAGATCATCGTGGAGCATGTGGGAGCCAGCATGGGTATCCAGATCCCGCTATTGGTTATTGGCCGGAGAGTTGTCTCGGTCATGTCTACGTGTCTCCCGAACCCGTAGGGTCTACACACTTAAGGTTCGATGACACTAGGGTTATAGGGAAAGTATGTACGCGGTTACCGAATGTTGTTCGGAGTCCCGGATGAGATCCTGGACGTCACGAGGAGTTCCGGAATGGTCCGGAGGTAAAAATTTATATATGGGAAGTCCTGTTTTGGTCACCGGAAAAGTTTCGGGTGCTATCGGTAACGTATCGGGACCACCGGAAGGGTCCCAGGGGTCCACCAGGTGGGGCCAACGGCCCCAGAGGGCTGCGTAGGCCAAGTGTGGGAGGGGACCAGCCCCAGGTGGGCTGGTGCGCCCCCCCCCACCAAGGCCCAAGGCGCATGGGAGAGTGGGAGGGCCAGATGGGCCTTAAGGCCCACCCTAGGGCGCCTCCCTTCTCTCCCCCCTTGGCCGCCACCCTAGATGGGTTTTGGGGCTGCCGCCACCCCTACGGAGGGAACCACCCCTAGGGAGGGAACCCTAGATGGGGGCGCAGCCCCTCCCCTTCCCTTATATATACTTGAGGTTTTGGGGCTGCTAGAGACATGAGAACCTCTCCCTCTTGGCGCAGCCCTACCTCTCTCCCTCCTCGTCTCTCGTAGTGCTTGGCGAAGCCCTGCTGGAGTCCCGCGCTCCTCCACCACCACCACGCCGTCGTGCTGCTGCTGGACGGAGTCTTCCCCAACCTCTCCTTCTCCCCTTGCTGGATCAAGGCGTGGGAGACGTCACCGGGCTGCACGTGTGTTGAACGCGGAGGCGCCGTGGTTCGGCGCTTAGATCGGAATCAACCGCGATCTGAATCGTTACGAGTACGACTCCTTCATCCGCGTTCTTGCAACGCTTCCGCTTAGCGATCTACAAGGGTATGTAGATGCACTCCCCTCTCTCTCTCGTTGCTAGAATCTGCATAGATTGATCTTGGTGATGTGTAGAAAATTTTAAATTTCTGCTACGTTTCCCAACAGTTTTTGCTAAAATAAACCTTTTAAAAGGAACTGGCCAATTAACTCAGAAAACTACATTCTAAGTTGAGCAGAAAATTGTTGTCATTTGACATCTAAAGTTTCACCACCCTTACTATTGCCCGAAATACTGCTTTGGTGAGCTTTCCCCAAGGTGACACCGAAGGTCTACCTCCTTTCGTGCGCCCCGCACCTCCTCCATGAGGATGATCCACCGGATTCATTGCAGCACCATGAACAATGGGGCACTGCCTAAGCACTGGCACCCCCACCATGCTTACGGTTCTATCCTTGAGGGAGGCCGCTGATCCCATCTTTTCTCCAATTCCACCCCATTGTTCGTTGCTTCCCCATTATATCCTTTTTGCTTTTTTGCGTGTGCATTCTTTTGAGGAGTGTTGGTCGAATCTGTACTTGACGTGTTGGGTTCACCATCACCCTCAAATCTTTCAACTATCTTAGCAACATTTGAAGATGTTACATTTTTCACAGGGACAAGAGCAAGGTTTATTTATTTCTGCAGCATTTCCAGATACTAAATCATACACCTCTCTCTTTCCAAGTAGATTTCCCATCCTAGCAGCATGAGAAGAATTGTTATTGTCTCCCTGGTTAATCTCAATGTCCATGCCCCGCCTACCTCAACAGGGCATTATGGCGCCAGCTCGCCACTTGATTCAAGTTCGTTCCCAATGGATCCTCGCCCAGCAATTCCTCCACTGGTTCTTTCCCATGACCCGATCCAGATGCTTCATGATGGCTTGTGATCCCTCGAAACCCAAGGTTTCAGCGAGGGAGAAAGAGCTCCCTAGCAAACCAAGATCACTTACCAGATGTAGCGCGCGCACCTGGCCGAGCAGTCAAGGTCTAGAGGGATCACCGGAGACTGAAGATTGAAACCCACGACAGGTTCACCGCCGAAGGAAGTCTAAAACCTAGTCAGGAGACTAGGGGATAAATAAAATCACGAGTCAAAGAGGCCGCGACGAGTGTTCAGTTAGGATTAGTACCACTGTGATCAGCATTGCTGGTTGATTATTACTCCCTCTGTAAAGAAATATAAGATCGTTTAGATTACTATTTCTTTACAGAGGAAGTAGTTTAGAAAACTGTCCGATGCCTTTCTGCTAGTAGCCTACGGGTGCAGCGAATCAACCTGTGGTTAAGTTGGTTAGGTGGACAGTGGTATTCCCAACCCACCAGGGTTCAAATTCTGGTGCTCGCATTATTCCTGGATTTATTTCAGGATTTCCCGCGATGCGCTTTCAGTGGAAGGAGACGTTCCCGTCGACGACGAGGCGCCTACGATGACTCCGTAAATCTCAAGATGATATGCCGGCTCAGTCTCTCGGAGGTGCTCATAGAGGTAGGGTGTGCGTGTGTGCGTTCATAGGGGTGAGTGTATGCGTGTGTATATGAGCGCTTGTGTCTGTACTGATGCTCAAAAAGTAGCCTACGGGTGCAAGTAGAATAGGAAAGCTCAACTTAAGTCGGTTTGGAGTTTCCTTATGAGTCGGTTTTTGTAACTCCTATCTGCACGCGGCATTCTACGGTTTGCAGAGGTTTTCAGATTGTTTTTTTTAGAATCTTCAGAAATAAATAAAGACAAGAAAATCAAGTGACACACGGCCTGCCGACGGCCCAGATCCAACCAGCCAGCCTGCCTACACGAGCGAACGCAGGCTGTTTATTTATCTCCGCCTCCTATCAGTTTCTCAAAAAAAAAGAAAAATCTCCGTCTCCTATCATTTCTCAAAAAGAAAAAAAAATCTCCGTCTCCTGTCCCGGTCGGCTTAGGTAACCACATACGGGGAGATTTATCCATGGGTTCCTTATTCTCTTCCCCAGCCGGCGGCGACACGTCTGATTGCCCTGAATAACCAACCATCAAACGAAAGATCCACCCATCTTGTTTATTTATTGGTGTACCCTTGTTTATTTGGCGACAAAGAGGACATCGCCTTCCGAATTTCTACGCTTGTCGGCATCGCCCTCCATCATTACAACTCCAAAAACCCGGTACTCTCTCTCTCACACACACACACACACATCCAGGCGGGTGCTTAATACTTATGATCGAGAATTTGAGATCGATCGCTGCGATGCAGGGTGCCAAGTTCGAGTATCCTGAGTATCCTCCCCAGTCGACATCGGAGATGAAGGCCGCCTGCATCGGTTTTAGAGGAACTTTCTGGTACCACCTCAGCTTTTCAGCTCGCCCGGTGGATGCCACCGCCGAGAAGCAGCACTTCTTCGCCGAGCTATATCATCATAGACAGTTCCGCCAAATAGCCGTTCAAACATGCACCATCTTAGGTACTACCTAAATTTATCTTTACATTCAGACATACTATGTTTGCTAGCCAGTTAAGTATATATATGCATATTATTATGCAATTTGCAGCTAATTCTCTCTCTATCTCTCTCTATAATGTCAACAGAAAAGCCGTTGTGCCGCTTTAGCAGGTCATGCGCATTTTGTCCAGAGGAATCCAATATCTTGCACCCAAGCGATGCAGAATTTGTCTGTGGAAAGCTTGATCACAAAAAAGAGTTCTTCCGCAAGAGAGATATGCTAGTGCGGCCATACAATTCTTTTATGATACCTCCTGATATAGATAACAGCGATGGTCCATGACTCAACTCTTATGTTATGGCGTATATATTGCAGATGTAAGATAACAACTACTCCCTTCATTCCTAAATATTTGTCTTTCTAGAGATTTCAACAAGTGACTATATACGGAACAAAATGAGTGAATCTACACTCTAAAATATGTCTATATATATCCGTATGTGGTAGTCCATTTGAAATCTCTAGAAAGACAAATATTTAGGAACAGTGGGAGTACAATTTTCTTCTTGTTTATCATCCTTGTTGTTCCATTTTGTCGAACACTAGAAAAATAAAAACTAGTGTTTCGGAACAAGAACGAGTACCATAACTGAGAAGCATGGGTGCAGCTATAATGCATTTTCTCTCTCTTTTATTTCAGTGGTGCAATTTTTGTTATATTTCACTCGGCCGAGGCTCCCAAGGGTAATGACTAGTTAGCCTTTTGTGTTGTGGCAATGCCATGGAGACGTTATGCTATCCTAATGTGTTTTCCTACCCTAGAACATACTGATCGAGTTTTTATAAAACTCCCATGGTATCAACTGTTCCCAAACTCATCCCTCTCATCTCTCACATGATATACCTCCGATTACATACCTCTGTTATTCTCCGTTGACACGGTGATTCCACGTCCCGCGCTTCTCCAATTTGAAAACTCCTGGGCCAAAAAGCCAGGATGTTGAGCCGCAATCCAGAGCACTTGGGCTTTGGCCCTTCAGCGTTCAAACAACGCTCTATCTCTAACCCACCTCAAATGATGACGAAACTATCTATCCCACTAAGCACTAAAGACAACAATTGTAAGTTTTTCATCAACGTTCTTGATGTGTTAGAGAAAGACCGACCTCTCTCAGGCCCCGAACTCTCGAAACAGGCCTTCGCCCCCTTTTATAAATAAAGGCACGAACAACCAAACTGATACATAGTGGTGAGGAGACCCTCATACAAGCAGGTCAAAAGAAAAATAAAATGGCACTGATCTAGTGGAACACATACCACTAACCCAACACCAAACACGAAACCAGGAGACACCATCCCTAACACATAACACCCACTACTGCTAGACAGGATCGGAGCCGAGCCGCTTGAAGAAACCACCGGTCACCATGGTACCGAACACACCAAGCCAACTCCGGAAAGGACCGCCTCACCGTAGAGGCAGCCCCTTGCTCGGGGCCGTGGAGCTTTCTCTCCGAAAAATCGTTATCAAGACCATCCAACAAAAGGTGAGAGAAAATGTAGCATAGTTGGTCCAACATGGCAAGGTTCGCTCTGCACTTGACACGGACGAAAACACATGATATTTCCATGCCTCTATGTCAGCACCTTTACGACGAAGCAAGATGTCGGTACTCAGTATCAACGGAGTCTGACTTTTTCTCCAATGACGCCAAAATCTCAGTTCTACCAAATTTTTGTTCAAACCTCATGGGCTATTATCCAAACCATGTCCTACAACTTCGAACTATCGACTCGCCCTTTCTAGATCAGGAAATCTTCGACGCGCTCTTTTCCATGAACTCTGCTATTAGTTCGGGGTCTGATGGCTTTTGCCAGGTTTCTACTGGAACTTTCAGCCACTAGTGACTAATCCAAGACAAACTACGTGCGTTCTTTCTCGACTTCTATCAGCATTTTGCGGGCTTCTCCTGCTTAAACCGAGCCCTCATTGTCCTAATTCCGAAAAATTCAGAGGCCAGATCTCCAAACGCATTTCGAACCATTTCGCTTCAAAATTACCCAACCGAAGGAGTAGCAAAGCTTCTAGCAAACAAGCTAAAGCCACTCATCCTGCTGCTAGTGCACGCCAATGAAACATGTTTTCTCTCCGGCAGAAATATCTATGAAAATTTTCTCTACGCAACGGACATTCTCTACGGTTGCACCCATACCAAAGCTCCCGCACTTGTGATCAAACTAGATTTCAAAACAAAGTTCAATTCGGTCTTCTGGCTATCCCTTCTAAAAGAAATCTGTGTTCAGTTCGGTCATCAAACTAGATTTCAAAAAAGAGTTCAAGCGCTTACAGGTGCGCCTTTTCTGTCAGAAATCAGTTTAAACCTCTCGAAACAAGTCATGAGAGTTCATTGAGAAAGCTCCACAGCCCCGAGCAAGGCTCCCTGTACACAGGTGCACTGGCACAGGAGGCTTAGCTAGCACTGGATAGTTAAATTCACACAGGGTGGTGCATGGCTCCCTGTACTACCACACATTAGGTGCTACCATTTTCTTCAAAACCACTTTTAAATGTTTCAAAAAATTCAAACAATTATGAGTGTTAGCAAGACACATGTCTACTATCTGTAAGAATTTCAAGCCAAAATTCAAAATGCACATCAACAACAAAAAGACAAATTCTAATGTGAATAGTGTCATTTTGGTTTTTGTTAAGCAAATCTGAGAAAACACTTTTTTTTAAGAACAAACCACCTGATATCTGTAATTGTTAAGCTATAAAATTATCTAAACATCTGTGATCAGTAATGTATTAGCAAAAAGCGGCATTTTCTGAAAGCAGAGAGAATCCTTTAATGTACATGGTGAAAGCCCAAATTGTTTTCTACAGATGCCCATATCCATATTCTTTTCCCCCCCAGCACATGTAAGTTGAAAGATTGTTAGTCAAAAGCTAGCTAGTTTATCTTTTGGAAGTTGATGGCTAATTAATATAATCAGGGAACCACAAATTTGCTAATAAGGGAAACACAAATTTGCTAATAATTCAGAAGCTCATATACGCATTCCAAAGATTTTTCTCAGCCATATTGTACAGAGAAGGCAATTCTCCAGAATCCATCAACGCACCTAGTGTCAATATCCAACCAGCCTATATTGACGAAGCAGCTCAGATCCAACAACCATCACACCCATGGGCAATGTCGGCGTCTCCAAAACACTCTGTATCTACTAAATCAAATTTGCGAACGAGGCCTTGATTAGCATGGATCAGGGCCGCTCGATGCTGATCTTCGCATTGCTGGCAACCGGTAGCAGCGCCTGCACCAACTCACCGACCCTTGGATGGTCTTTCTGGCAGTAGATCTTGATCCTCTCGATGCAAGGGTAGCTGCCTGAGTCCGATGGCGGCGCTCTCCTCGTTGACGGCAAGGCTTTGCATCTGCTGCATTCCTCCTGCAGAATATCAACATGAAGGTAGAATCAGTAAGAGTTCTATCAGACCAACAGGTACTTGGACATACTTCTGAGCAAGTACCATTTTGAGCTTCAGAGTTAGCTCCTTCAGCTTGTCCGAGCGCTGGAGAATGCGGTGCAATGGGTAGAAGTCAGCAGTCATGACCCAATCGCCCAGCACCAAGCTTGTCAGGTTGCTGAAAATTGGGCATGTTGGCAGACCTCCCTCAAATGCGCGCTTCAAATTCATTCACCACACACGAAAGCAACATGTTACAAGGTTGCAAAGAAAACATAATACCAACATATACGAAGCATTCCTAGACTAATAGCAACATTGGGCATGTTTCATCATATGGGTAAGAAAAGAAAAGAACCCATTCTTACCTCATGTAATGGCGCATGCAGCTCCAATGTTGTGGCATGTGAAAGGCCATCAAGTAGATGATGATACACTACTAATGTGTCCCTATGATAAAAATGTTTGGATACTAGACTAATCGAAGCTGTTACCACAGAAGACAGATCCCTAGTTACTATACCACCAATGTCTGTGTCAAGGATAGAGAGATTGGTAAGGTTCCTAGCACAAATCAGGAGACTGGGGGTGAGGTAGCACCGACTGATATGCAGAACCTTGAGCGACCTTGATGAGATCTCCTCATGGCCCCAGAAAGTGCACAACTCCAGCCCTAAATGTTCAAGCACAGGGCAGTCGTAGTTCAACGGCCTAAAAAACCCATGTCTCAACATGGCAGCTTGGAGCCTGATTGTTTTGAGGTGCTGAGAAGGAAATATTGCTGTCTTATCCAAGCTGAGAGGTCCAGAAATATCAAGGACACGAACTTTGTGCATGATGGCATGACGAATCCACACGGAACATTTGGTACAATCAACGCAGCAGGGAGAGATTCGGGCTTCATCCAAGGAAGCGGTATAGTCACGCAAGAGCAGCAAGCAGTCAGTGAAATTCTCCAACTTGCTATTATCCACGAAGCCTTTGCCGTCGATGTGGAGGAACGGCGTAGAGCACCAAAGAAAGCGCCATCTTGGTGAGAGAAGGCTTGTGCGCACGACCTCCGGCATCGGCAGGAAGGACATCACATGGTGGAGCAGATCGTCGGATAGGCTGCTGAGCCTGTCGACACCATTCCCGTTGCCTCTCGCACTCTTGGAACCACAGGGAGTAGGTGTTGGTGCCGACATTTCAACAAACAGTACGGCTGCATGAATCCACAAAGGGCAAGGGCAATGCTAAATAATCAAAATCACTGGTATACACATTAATTGCAGAAACCCTAGATACACACGAATAAATGAAACTGTTTCAATCATGAAGCAACGGTGTTGGCAATCACACGGTGCAACCTTGAGAGAAAAATTGTGGAAAGTTTAAGCTGCAATAAGCTGAATATTGGGCTGAAGAATAACATAAATAGCCCGATCAAGTCTCACAAACATTTCAGTTGAGGAGATATGTTCCAAGTGTGCAGATTTGAAAGCAATGGCGTCAGTTAAGCAGGAAGCAGCATTGCATGATTTGCATCAATAATGGCGATATGACATGAACATGGATTGGCATCAATTCTACTGTATGATTTGAATTCATGAACAATTTTTGTAGTGAGAAACATTTTTTGAATTATGAAAAAAAATTGGATCCTTAACCATTTTTGAACTCACCAACATTTTTTGAATTCATAATTTTTTTAAATTCGCGAATTCTTTTGCGAATTAGTGAACACTTTATATTCAAATAAAATGCACCAAAACAGAAAGACGGTATGGGGAAAAGTTGAAATAAAATAAAACGTCGGCTCGCTGGGATACTTCCCCGAATTAGTGGACAGTTTTTTGTGAATCTGTCACTTTAAATTCCCAAGTTTGCGCTTGGGTCGATGAACCAACCCCCTAGTTTCCCTCTTGCCTTTTCTTCTGAATGATGCAACTCCGTTTGATAATCAATAGAATGCGCTAGAAGACTTTCCCTGGAAAAAATGTAGACCTTACGCACCACACCAAACAACGAAAAGTGGGCTGACCAGGAAATATCTTAGATCAAACATGCCCTCATACATTTGCGCCAAATGCGCGTATACAAAATCCGCTGTTTGTGAATGTATGTATACCAATACAGTTCTGTTTACAACAACAATGGCGATAAACTGCTCCCAACAGGGAGGAACGCAAAAAATATACTGAGTTCAAAGGGAGATCTATAGGGGAATTATTCTGAAACGGGGAGCGTTCGAGGGGTGCAGGGTGAACAAATGAGTGTAAACGGCATGGTAGTCTGGCGATCACTCCGACAGGAAGATGGATTTGCACTGCTGCACCGTGTCATTGGGGCTGGTAACTGCACATGTAAACGGTCAGTCAGCACCGAATCCCGATAAATAAATCATATGTTGGGACTCGGCTAAAAATCTGGGCCAGACACCAGCTCTAGTCTCACTAAAAAAGTGGAGTAACAGAGTAATGCTTCGCAACTAAATCACAATGGGAGTTGCGTAATGTTTCTGAAGGAGTATTGATGCCCTATTATTTACTCGGTTACGGCCCGAGGTGCACTCTTCAGGGACAAATATGACTTGAAAAGGTGCTACTCCGGATGATTAGATATGATGGTGAAAAGGTAGTTTCTGACAGCCACTACAGCTCGATCATCAACAATTCAGAGTGGTTGGATATTAATGATACTGCCCTCATGCTTGAGCACAATGCCAAATATGAAATCAGTTGGCAACTAATAATTTCGTTTGCTACAAAGAGGTTCTCTCTGTCTCTCCTGTTTATTTATTAACCAGCCATTCGAGAAATCTCCTGTTAAGCTATGATATTTCTTACCATGCAAAATTGCTCGTTCAGGGATGTCCTAATATAAATATAAATGCCTCCTGGATTTAAATAACCATCAGAAGAACAGCTTTTAACATACAACTAGCATACCTGTATGACCAACTGTTCTGTCAGATTCAAATATCTCATGATCATTGCCACCCTATTAAATATAATGAAAGGGAAAAAAGAATGTCAGTTTCAGTTTGTAGTATATATACAGTACAGCTAAGTTTGTAGTAATTGAATGGGATGTCGTTAACAGTGGCTTGAAAAGTTTATCAAACAACATCTTGTGTGCACAAAGGTACTTAACAAAAGAAAAGGAGATTTTTTACTTGGAAGCACTGCACAACTAAAGTATATATCTCTTACCTTGTAGGTTTTGTCCCCAAAGAAATGGATTTCCTTGAATTCTTCCAGATATCTCAAGCAGTAGGTTTTGTCCCAGCCTTGTGGGAATACCTGAATTCAGTGATGCGGTAGTAAATACCAAACTGAAGATTTCTAGCAGATTTTATGAGTTTAGAACACTTACATCAAAACTGATCTGCCCTCCAATAGAAAAAGTCAGGTTCAGGTGTGCAAACTTTTCGCGAAGCACTGACACCATTTTAGGCCGAACGTTATGTACCTAAACAAAACGAGTCGGTTCAGTTTCATGTTTTCTATCTAATAGCTATTTCCCTTTCTGACTATAACTAACTACTTGTTCTTATAAGACAATCTGTACCTTATCATACTTCTCAAAATCATCACGTTCTTCCTGACTACAGTTCCTCCCTATGGGCGACACATTGATCATTCCACTCCTGAACTCTATGAATGTACCCCTGAGCAAACATTTACTTTACCCGGTCAGTAAAGGGCAAGCGCCCGAGGGAATTCTTGGACATGATTCTGCACTGACCTTTTAATTGGGATATCCAAGTCCGCAATGTAATGAAGAGTGAAGTTAATGAATTCCTGCAAATAACACATAACATCACTACCAAGGCCTCAAAACTCACCGGCAACAACAGCGCAAGAAAGAAGGCCACGCAACATAGGCTCACCTTAAGCTGGTCATCTCCGAGATACGTTTTCAAGCTCTGCAGAGTGAAGAACACCAGGCAGAATTCAGTTGCACATCATTATGCAACATCTCCAGTAAAATCAGTACACCGGTGCTAAAACAGCGCGCATTATGCGGCATGGGCACTTACTTGCGTCCCGATGAGCTTGCCGTCCTTGTGCGCGACCAGGCCGTTCTCGGAGAAGACGTAATCGTAGTCGGTGATGACTGCAGTGGGGAGAACAGATATCAAGCTCAGTTCTTGCAGTTGCAGTTACAGTTAGAGACAAGGTGAGCAAACAGTGCGGTTAGGGGGAGCTCTGAATCCAAGCAGAGTGTCCTGCTGAATCCAAGCAGGGTGGGTACCTGATTTGCCGAGCTGCTCGGAGATCTTGACCAGATCGGATCCGCCCACCACGCCGACGGTCACATTCTGCTCCCAGGAAGAAAACCAGAGTGCCAAAGCCGTACACACAGTGAGCAATCTCGCCTGAGAATTGTACGGAAAAGAAACTGAAACGGGAGGACGACAGACAGGGTCGCATTCGGGCCTCACCTCGCGCAGGCGCTTCATGAAGTCGAGCATCTCCGGCGTCACCTCCTTGCGGGCCGCGGTGAGGGTGCCGTCGACGTCGAAGAGCGCGAGCACGCCGGCGTTCTTCCTCGCCGCCGCCATCTTCCTCCTCCTGCTGAAGCTGCTACGAAGAAGAAGAAGGAGGGACGGGGCGCTCCTCCTCGCGGCGGCCGCGTGATATAGCGCCCCCGGGGTGGTCGCCGGGAGGAGATGGAGGATGCGTGCGGCGTAGAAAGAAGTCAGCTTTGCGGCGCGGATCCAGATGCGCCGGGGCTGCTCCTCTATCTCTTCTCGCTCCCCCCACGAGGCCACGAGGCGGCGACGGCGACGACGGGGATGACGTCGTCCCACGCGGGTCGGTGCGCCGCGCGGGCCGACGACCGGGCGCCAGGTCAGCCGCCTCGACGTGCTTCCGGCGACGTGGCGGTCGCGGAGTGGCGCGCTGCGCGCAGAGTTCGTATCCACACCCCACGTAGGAGACACGTTGGGGCTAAAATCACTATGGACATTTTTTTCACCGCAAACATTGTATTATTGTATTAGTCCCTCCGTCCCATAATATAACACGTTTTTTAACACTACACTAGTATCAAAAAATATCTTACATTATGAAACAGACTATTAGTTAAATAAACTAGACTGGACCAGCGGTCGAATCGGGAAAAACCGGAACCGAAGATCCTCTCGGTTTTGTAAGCACAAAAGACCAACTAGGGCGGTTTTTCCGTGGAACCAGCTAATAAACCGGGTGGTCGAACCGGTTTAGAGAGAAACTCCTAAAAATATTGCTACAAGTAGTGGGGTTCGTCCCAAGTCATGGGCATTGGCCTATCCTCTGGCCAATAACCACCTCAACAACCATTTTTATTTAACCCTATTTTAATTGTATATTAGCACATATTATTACTCTAAATATATTTTTTGATTGTAAAAACCCAGCAATCGAACTAGTGAACCAACGGTCCGATAAGTAAAAACCTGAACCGTAGGTCTTACCGGTTTGACCACCGTTTCGGTTTTTTAAACTATGCTTTTTTCACCGCACTCATTATATAATTAATACTAAAAAACAGAGTACAACTGCATATGAAACTAGCATAAAGACGGGGAAATGACAGATGTTCACAAAACATTACAATAGCAAACCGCACATATAAAATACTACAAATAAGTTCTTTGAGCATCCTCGGCGTCAAATGCAATGTGGTAGCCCGCATGCTGAACCGCAACACCGATTACTCGACTGACGCAAGCACGTCCGCAAGATCATCCCCCGTCAGCCTGTCGTCCTCGATGGGCTCAGGCCCCTCCATCTCCTCCTCCACGAACTCCTCCATCTCCGCCGACGATGTAGATTAAGCCGACGAAGCGAAAAACATCGCCGTCTACAATGAGCAAAGCCCTCTGGAGCGAGACATGCAAATGAAAGGGAGAGGATGGGCAATGGTCGCCACGTCTGAATTGCCCGTAAAGCAACAAACTTGTAGAAAAATGTAACCGCCTCAAGGAAAAGACCAAAACACCCAAGACACGCCAGGGCCACGGCAAACCGACATAATGCCCTAGCCAAACAACTGGGTAGCCGAAAGGGCCAGGCAAGCGCTTCCCACAGGCAGCACAACAGGCTAAATGGCCATCCTCACAGCCGGCTAGCCAAACAGCCGGGTAGCTAGAAGACCCAGACGAGCGCCCCCAGCCCTCACATATTGCTGGATGATACGTCTCCAACATATCTATAATTTTTTATTGTTCCATGCTATTATATTATCTGTTTGTATGTTTTATATGCATTAATATGCTATTTTATATGATTTTTGGGACTAACCTATTAACCTAGAGCCCAGTGCCAGTTCCTGTTTTTTCCTTGTTGTAGAGTTCCACAGAAAAGGAATACCAAACGGAGTCCACACAGAATAAAACTTTCGCGATGATTTTTCTTGGACCAGAAGACACCCAGGAGACTTAGAGTGCAAGTCAGAAGAGCCACAAGGCGGCCACAAGGGTGGAGGGCGCGCCCAGGGGGGTAGGGCACGCCCCTCGACCTTGTGGGCCCCTCGGTGACCCCCTAACCTAGATCTTCCTCCTATATATACTCAAATATCCCCAAAACTTCCGGGGGAGCCACGAAACCACTTTTCCACAGCCGCAACCTTCTGTACCCGTGAGATCCCATCTAGGGGTCTTTTCTAGCGTCCTGCCGGAGGGGGTTCGATCACAGAGGGCTTCTACAACAACACCATTGCCTCTCCGATGAAGCATGAATAGTTTACCACAGACCTACGAGTCCATAGCTAGTAGCTAGATGGCTTCTTCTCTCTCTTTGATTCTCCATACAAAGTTCTCCTCGATGTTCTTGGAGATCTATTCCATGTAATACTCTTTTACGGTGTGTTTGCCGAGATCCGATGAATTGTGGATTCATGATCAGCTTATCTATGAATATTATTTGAATCTTCTCTGAATTCTTATATGCATGATTTGAAGGAAATATGCCCTAGAGGCAATAATAAAGTTATTATTTATTTCCTCATATCATGATAAATGTTTATTATTCATGCTAGAATTGTATTAACCGGAAACATGATACATGTGTGAATACATAGACAAACTTAAAGTCACTAGTATGCCTCTACTTGACTAGCTCATTAATCAAAGATGGTTATGTTTCCTAACCATAGACATGTGTTGTCATTTGATTAACGAGATCACTTCATTAGGAGAATGATGTGATTGACTTGACCCATTCCGTTAGCTTAGCACTTGATCGTTTTTAGTATGTTGCTATTGCTTTCTTCATGTCTTATACAAGTTCCTATAACTATGAGATTATGCAACTCCCGTTTACCGGAGGAACACTTTGTGTGCTACCAAACGTCACAACATAACTGGGTGATTATAAAGGAGCTCTACAGGTGTCTCCATAGGTACATTTTGAGTTGGCGTATTTAGAGATTTGGTTTTGTCACTCCGATTGTCGAGAGGTATCTCTGGGCCCTCTCGGTAATGCACATCACTATAAGCCTTGCAAGCAATGTAGCTAATGAGTTGGTTACGGAATGATGCATTACGTAGCAGTAAAGAGACTTGCCGTAGCGAGATTGAACTAGGTATTGAGATACCGACGATCGAATCTCGCAAGTAACATACCGATGACAAAGGAACAACGATGTTGTTATGCGATTTGACCGATAAAGATCTTCGTAGAATATGTAGGAGCCAATATGAGCATCCAGGTTCCGCTATTGGTTATTGACCCGGAATGGTTCTCGGTCATGTCTACATAGTTCTCGAACCCGTAGGGTCCGCATGCTTAAGGTTTCGATGACAGTTATATTATGAGTTTTGATGTACCGAAGTTTGTTCGGAGTCCCGTATGTGATTACAGACATGACGAGGAGTCTCAAAATGGTCGAGACATGAAGATTGATATATTGGACGACTATATTCAGACACCGGAAGTGTTTCGGAGAAGTTTTGGATAAAACCGGAGTGCCGGAGGGTTATCGGAACCCCCGGGGGAACTAATGGGCCTTAGTGGAGAGAGAGAGAGAGAGGGGCAGCCAGGGCAGGCCGCGCGCCCCCTCCCCCTCTGGTCCGAATTGGACTAGGAGAGGGGGGGCGGCGCCCCCCTTTCCTTCTCCCTCTCCCTCTCCTTCCCCTCTCTCCTTTAGGTGGAAACCTACTAGGACTTGGAGTCCTAGTAGGATTCCCCTCTTGGGGGCGCCATAGAGGGCCGGCCTCCCCTTGCTCCTTTATATCTGAGGCGGGGGCACCCCAAAGACACAACAATTGATCCTTGAGATCTCTTAGCCGTGTGCGGTGCCCCCCTCCACCATAGTTCTCCTCGATAATATTGTAGCGGTGCTTAGGTAAAGCCCTGCGACGGTAGAACATCAAGATCGTCACCACGTCGTCGTGCTGACGGAACTCTTCCCCGGCACTCTGCTGGATCGGAGTCCGGGGAACGTCATCGAGCTGAACGTGTGCAAGAACTCGGAGGTGCCGTAGTTTCGGTGCTTGATCGGTCGGGCCGTGAAGACGTACGACTACATCAACCGCGTTGTGCTAACGCTTCGCTTCGGTCTCACGAGGGTACGTGGACAACACTCCCCCTCTCGTTGCTATGCATCACCATGATCTTGTGTGTGCGTAGGAAATTTTTTGAAATTACTACGTTCCCTAACAGTGGCATCCGAGCCTGGTTTTATGCGTATATGTTATATGCACGAGTAGAACACAAGTGAGTTGTGGGCGATACAAGTCATACTGCTTACCAACATGTCATTCTTTGGTTCGGCGGTATTGTTGGACGGCGGCCCGTCTGCATCGACATTACGCGTCGCTTCGCGAGACCGGTTCTCCCGACCTGCTTTGCACGCAGGTGGCTAGCGGGTGTCGGTTTCTCCAACTTTAGTTGAACCGAGTGTGGCTATGCCCGGTCCTTGCGAAGGTTAAAACAACACTAACTTGACGAACTATCGTTGTGGTTTTGATGCGTAGGTAAGAACGGTTCTTGCTCAGCCCGTAGCAGCCACGTAAAATTTGCAACAACAAAGTAGAGGACGTCTAACTTGTTTTTGCAGGGCATGTTGTGATGTGATATGGTCAAGACGTGATGCTATATTTTATTATATGAGATGATCATGTTTTGTAACCGAAGTTATCGGCAATTGGCAGGAGCCATATGGTTGTCGCTTTATTGTATGAAATGCAAGCGCCTGTAATTGCTTTACTTTATCACTAAACAAAGAGCGATAGTCGTAGAAGCAATAGATGGCGTAAACGACAACGATGCTACGATGGAGATCAAGGTGTCGCGCGGTGACGATGGTGATCACGACGGTGCTTGAGATGGAGATCACAAGCACATGATGACGATGGCCATATCATATCACTTATAATGATTGCATGTGATGTTTATCCTTTATGCATCTTATCTTGCTTTGATTGACGGTAGCATTTTAAGATGATCTGTCACTAATTATCAAGAAGTGTTCTCCCTGAGTATGCACCGTTGTGAAAGTTCTTCGTGCTGAGACACCACGTGATGATCGGGTGTGATAGGCTCTACGTTCAAATACAACGGGTGTAAAACAGTTGCACACGCAGAATACTCAGGTTAAACTTGACGAGCCTAGCATATATAGATATGGCCTTGTGAAAGATCGTGGATGTCGCCTAGAGGGGGGGGGGGGGGGGGTGAATAGGCGCTTTAAAATAATTACGGTTGAGGCTTGAACAAATGCGGAATAAACCTAGCGGTTAATTTGTCAAGCACAAAACCTACAACAACTAGGCTCACCTATGTGCACCAACAACTTATGCTAAGCAAGATAAGCAACTATGTGATAGCAAGATATATGACAAGAACAATATGGCTATCACAAAGTAACGTGCATAAGTAAAGGGCTCGGGTAAGAGATAACCGAGGCACGCAGAGACGACGATGTATCCCGAAGTTCACACCCTTGCGGATGCTAGTCTCCGTTTGGAGCGGTGTGGAGGCACAATGCTCCCCAAGAAGCCACTAGGGCCACCGTAATCTCCTCACGCCCTCGCACAATGCAAGATGCCGTGATTCCACTAAGGGACCCTTGAGGGCGGTCACCGAACCGTACAAATGGCAACCCTTGGGGGCGGTCACGAACCCGTACACTTTGGCAACCCTTGGGGCGGTCACGGTACCCGTCAAATTGCTCAGGCGACCTCCACAACCTAATTGGAGACCCCGACGCTTGCCGGAGCTTTACACCATAATGATTGAGCTCAACACCAACTACCGTCTAGGGCGCCCAATCACCCAAGAGGAACAAGCTCAAGGGCACCAAGCACCCAAGAGTAATAAGCTTCTCAACTTGTAACTTCCACGTATCACCGTGGAGATCTCAAACCGATGCACCAAATGCAATGGCAAGGGCACACGGAGTGCCCAAGTCCTTCTCTCCCAAATCCCACCAAAGCAACTAATGCTAGGGAGGAAAATGAGAGGAAGAACGAAAGAAGAACACGAAGAACTCCAAGATCTAGATCCAAGGGGTTCCCCTCACTTAGAGGAGAAAGTGATTGGTAGAAACGTGGATCTAGATCTCCTCTCTCTTTTTCCACAAAAACTAGCAAGAATCCATGGAGGGATTGAGAGTTAGCAAGCTCGAAGAAGGTCAACAATGGAGGAAGAACACGACCTCAAAGGATAAGATTGAATGGGGAAGAAGACCCCCTTTTATAGGAGCTCCCGAATCCAACCGTTATGTTCACAGCCCGAGGCGGTACTACCGCTCAAGGAGCGGTACTACCGCTAGGGCGGTAGAACCCCTCCAAACACAACAGCGAGGAGGCAAAAGGCCAAAGAACCTTCGAGCGGTAGTACCGCTCGTCCTCACGGTACTACCGCTCGACCTCACGGTACTACCGCAAATGGTAGCGGTACTACTGCTATGATAGCGGTACTAAAAAATATACTGTGCCTACTTCCATTGAGCAAAACACGAGATTTTGGTCCGGGCGGTACTACCGCTTAGGAGCCGCGGTAGTACTGCTCTGGGCGGTACTACCGCTCAGAGCCGCAGTAGTACTGCTCTGGAGCGGTAGTAAAAACGTACATCCGCTCTAGTCGCGGTAGTACCGCTGCAGCCTTTACCAAAACAGCCATAACTTTTGCAAACGGACTCCGAATTCAACGAAACCAAGTTTGTTGGAAAGCTAGAAGCAAGGGCTAACACAATCTTGAGAGAAATACCAATAATAAGCACATGAGAAAAGGCCCAAAAGAAAATGGTGAGAACCCTTCCTCGGAAAAGACCGGTAAAACCTCCAAGACCGAAAACATCATAGAAGACGCATGCAAACTCCGTTTTCGATGAACTCAAGCTTGTCATAAAGATGACCATAAGCTCTAAGACTCACAAAGAGAACCAAACAAGAACCAAGAAACATGATACAAGGATGCAATGTTTTGAGCTCTCGACGAATGATACGATCAAGCTACTCACTTGAGAGCCCCCCTTGATAGTACTGACTATCGATCCTATAACCCGGTCTCCCAACTACCACCATGAGACCGGTAAAATAGAAAACCTATCAAGGGCAAACCTTTTCCTTGCACATGATCCACTTGAGCTAGATGATGACGATCTTGTCCTCCTCAAGATGGACCACCTTTCTTGATTGCGTTGGGTCGATGGAGACTAGATGATTGCTCCCCATACTCCACTATGGGTGAGCCACTCTTGACACATCTACACAAGTCCATTGACACCACAATGGATGGCAAGCTTCAAGCACTTGATCTCTTCGTGATGCTCCACTTGAACTTGCACACGGCAATCTTGATGACGATCACCACTTGATGTCATCCTTTCCATGGGTTGTATGATATCTTCCTCTTGGCGCAAGCCCATGGACACGTACCTAACCCCACATAGACTCTCACATAGACCATGGGTTAGTACACAAAGTGCAATGGATAATGCTTACCATACCATGGGATCACTTGATCCCTCTCGGTACATCTTCTACTCTTTGTGAGTTGATCAACTTGATTCACTCTTGACTTAGTCTTGATCAACCTTGAATCTTTCCAACTCTCTTCGTTTGGATGATGTCTTGAAGGTAAACATGAATGATCACACAATCTTCTTATTCAAGACATGCTTGCAATAAGCTCAACACTCACATGACCAATCTTTGGATAATTCCTTAATAGCACCTTGGTCAACACATAAACTCCTTGAAACCAACACATGGACTTCAAGAAATGCCTATGGACAAATCCTTCAAATATAACTCAATGCAACCATTAGTCCATAGAGAATGTCATCAATTACCAAAACCACACATGGGGGCACCGCATGTCCTTTCAATCTCCCCATTTTGGTAATTGATGACAATCACTTTCAAGAGAGTTTATATAAGGAATTATGCATCACCATGCAATTCAACAACCAATAGTGCATGCGTATGAGATGCAAATGCTAAGGAACAAAACCAAAGCAAGAGGAGAGAGATAGCTCTCTAAACTTCTCCACAAAACTCTCTGAAACTTCTCCCCCATTGGCATCGATTGCCAAAATGGGCGAAAAGCTAAGAAGACCAATATAAATTGTGGTCCTCCATAAATTGTGTATTTCTCAACAAGAGAGTGGAATGCAATACACATATCCAACGGTTAATACTTGGAGGAACACAAACTATATGAGGCCCAAAGATTGCAAAAGAATGATATGCCACAAAGACATAACAAAGAGAGAAACAAGCAATCAAGCAATCAAGCAATCAAAAGATACCAATTGAAGCAAGCAATCAAAGGATATCAATTGAACCAACTAGACCAAAGATCCTATGAGCCACATGAATGAAGGATATTATGATATGAGACGAAGAGTGTTCTAAAGAAACTAGAGAAGCTCCCCATGATTTGTGCACAAAAGAATGTTTTGTAATTGGATACAAAGTGCACAAAATAGGATCATAGCTCCCCAAAATCAATAGAAACTTACAACCAGTGCAAGTGAGCATATAGGAAACAAAGCCTAGTACTTGCAACAAACACATGGTTGAGAAACAAGTAAAAGAGGCAACTTAAGAATGGGCTCAACCAAAATGATGTGTGTGAGTCATGGCGAAGCACTTGAGAAGACTGAAATTAGGATGAGCATTAAGCATCAACATAGTCTTGAAATAATGAGGCACACGGTGCAAGGCCTGTCATTCCCACACACAACTAGCAAATGGGTTCACAAGCTTACTAATAAGCATATAAAGAACTTATGCTTGTGACAACCCGTGGTGAAGATAGAAGATGAAAGCCTCATCAAGACGAGGGATGCCAATTAAGATGGCAAAAGCCTCGTAACGATAAGCATGAGGAAAATAATCTTCACCACACAAGAGTGCATCAAGATGCAACGATAGAGGACACGCACTCAAGGCAAAAGCTTTCACGGAGCCACCAAAGAAATAACATAAGAGAGACAAGGTGGACGTGAAAGAAAGGATATCAACTAGAGATGTAGTTTCTCTCAAGTGTATAAGGTTCTATGTAGACGAAATCATGATGATATATATATCTACAAAGAAGAATGTACACGAAATAGTTACAACACGAAGGAACAAGATATCCACAAGGAAGTCATAAATATACCAATAAGATATTTGCTTGAAAGCATAGAACTTGGCTAGATATGGTCTTATTGTATATAAATGAAGTCCAAACACACATCCATCAAGGGCATCACAACTAGCAACAAGAGATCATCGTTGGGATGCTTTGAGAAAGGAAACAAGTATCACAAGATATGAAATGAAAATCATGCCAAGATGCAACCTACACAAGGTTGAATGCAAGAGGAGAAAGCATGAATAGATACTTGTTACCGAGATATCATTGGAAGGTTGTAGTAGATACCAATTGAAGGTATATAGTAGTTCATTGATCATCCTAGCTTGACTCCAATATGCACATGGTGACAACACCTTCCTTGTGAGTGAGCCGAGCATCCAATGCATCTCCAAATGTTCCTAGAAGAACAACACAAACTAAACGGTACCCAAACTTATCGGGACCAAATAGTTAGAAACACCAATACATAGGACAAACTCCACATAAATAGGTGCATATAGATATGAAAATGAATTTCATGCACCTCTCATCCAATTTGAGACTTGGTGGAGTTTCCCCTATATATTGGGTCAAAGAAAGAAAGCATGCCAAATAAAATACATGAAGTAAACATGCATGCTCAAAACTTTCAAGAACCGAAACCAAATGAAAAGCGAGATGCAAAGAAAAAGGATACCAAATAGATAAATTATCACTTGGAAGATATCATTAAAGATACATCAAGGAATGAGATATCCATTGATACACACGAAATGAAGGATGTCAAACTCCCAAAAGAGAGAATGGTTCCAAACAAACCAAGCCCTCTACAAAGTTTCATGATGGCACAAAGTACCAAAAAGAAAGCGGCTTGCCTTCCACAAACACACACTTGATAAGGATCACAAGATGAGCGTTTTAGAGAAAATAGGATAGCTCCCCGACGAGTTGTGCATTACATAGGATTTGCATTTGAATACAAAATGCACAAGGTGGGATCACCACTTTCACTATATCTAGAAAACACTAGACAAGAACAAGAAATAAACAAGATCCACAAGTGGTAGGTAAGACAAAGGGAGTTGACACAAACTTGGCAAGAGGAAAGGCAAATAAAACAAAAGCCAATGTAAAGATGATCAATAAATTCTACCACACATAAGTGACTATCAATTGTCAAAAGACAAAAAGTATATGGAAATAATTCCGGTGGTAGATACCAAGGATATCCAACATCATCTTCACAACAAACACAAGCAAATTGCAACTTGTAGAGCTATCATGCCACCTAGGAACAAGATAATTTACAATATCAATTCTAGGTGACAATATCTCAAATGTACACATTTTCTAGGCTAGTAATACACACATAGCATATTACTCCCCCATAATGTGATACCAAATAAAAGATACACAAGAGGCAATTAAAAGGATCCAACAAGAGATAATTAATGGAAAATTTAGAATTTGAATTTCTCATGAGAGATATACCACCTAGAGACTAGATAATCTTGAAATATCAATACTAGATGGTATTACTCATGTACACACATTTATAGGATTGTGAGGTGCATAAAGCACATCACTCCCCATAATGGGATATTCCATTAATCTCTCACAAGAGCCAACTAAGAAATAAACAAGATGCAAAAAGGCTCAACACACAACACACATGTACATGATGTGCAAACCAACATGCACATACTTGATTTCTCAAGATAAGCAATTTTGAAGCACAACATATACAAGCACATGCAAGATACAAAACCACAACATGCTAAGGGAGAAGTAACTTTTAATGTAAGCAATTTAAGCACGAGTTACATAAGGAGGAACATTGGATATATGATAGAAAGATAATCCGAATGACTTGGCTTGACACAATATGAATGATGAGGACCCCTTAAATCTTCATAATGTAGCCAAGTCTCCAATGACCTCCAACAACACCTATTGATCAAGTTTGAGCTAGTTGGTCCCCAACCAAGTTGGGTCCTAAGAGGTTAGTCACAATAGGCTTGGCCACCCAAATGGTTCTTTTCTTGACACCACTTTGAGTACCAACAAACTTGGCAAACACATTGCCAACCTTATCCTTCCCAAGAGAATAGACATCATCAATAATAATTGGGTTGGATAAGTTACCACTAGTGCATGAAGAAGCGGCGTGGCCTTTCTCTCACGACATAAGTAGCAACGTCTACTCTTCACTTTCTTCTCACTTGATTTCTCAATAAGAGAAGCATTAACTTGAGTCTTCTTGGGAAGTGGCCTCTCTTCAACTTGAGGTTGAGCATGAGATTGAACTTGTGCCCTCTTCCCTTGTTGCTTGACAATAATGGCCTTCTTCTTCAATGGGCAAGATCTAACATGATGCCCTTCTACTTTGCACTTGAAGCAAACAATCTTGGCGATTTCTTGACTTGTTCTTGGCCCTTCTTTTTGTTCATCTTGGACTTCTTCTTCTTATTGGAGTTGAATCCAAGTCCACCTTTGTCATTGGGATTTTTGCACACTCAAGATATTGTTGAGTGTGGATTTCCTTCATGACTCTTTTTCCAAGTCTTTCTTCAAAGAAGTGACTTGGGCCTTGAGCTCTTTGATTTCCTCTACATGGTTAGTCTCAATACAAGTACTAGAGGAAGTATAAGCTTCATTGTTAGAGCAACAAGGCAAGGAAAGCAATTCATCACAAGATGTACCAACATTGTGAGTAGATGAATTACAAGGACTAGCACATATTAATATAGCATTTTGACTAGAAGTAGTGCTAGTATCCACATGAGGATCACTAGATGTTACCTTAGCAAGCATGGCCTCATGAGCTAGCATTAGCACATTATGGGATACTATAAGATAGTCATGAGAGTTTGAGAGCTTTTCATGGCTTTCTTCCAATTTCCCATAATTGCTAGATAGCAACTCAAGTTGAGCCCGTAGCTCAACATTCTCCTTCAAAATGGATGCTTCACAAGAGATAGAGTTAGTAGCACAAGCATCATCATCAGCAACAAGAGGAGAAGACAACTTGGCAAGCTCTTTTGAATATGAAGCTTTAAGTTGAGCATGAGACTCGGTGATTTTGATGAGCTCACTCTTAATGACCCTTGAGCCATTTTCGAGGTGCTCAAAGTCCTCAAGGAGTTTAGCATGCACAACTTCAAGCTCCTCATTTTAGTTTCAAAATCATTGGCCACCTCAAGAGCTCTATCACGAGATTCCCTCACTCTAGATAATTCTAGAGCAAAAGTCTCCTCAAGAGATTCCTTGGTGGTTTGTTCAAGTTCAAGAGCTTGAGAGAGGTCCATAATCTCATTAGCGTAATCACGCTCATGACCTTCCATTTTATCAATGGTGACCTCATGCTCCTCAAGGCGAGATTCCAACTCATCAATATATTTCTTGCCCTCAATAGCAATAGACATGATTTCCATGAAGTTGGAGCGAGCAATTTTATTCTTAAGAGGAGCTTTAAAATCATTTCCCCTTAATTTTTAAGGAGGCAACATCATCACTCTCTTCATCATAATCAACATCATCATCACTCTTGCCATCATCAATATCATCACAAGATATATTGGGATTCAAAGTGGGAGATACCTTTGAAGCCTTGGCCATAAGGCAAAATGCAGTAGATGATGATATAGGATCCCTTGAAGCACCATTCAAGACCACATCTTGTTCCATGGAGTGTTGGGTTTCATCTACATTGTTAGCACAACAACTCGAGGAAATACATGCATTTTTATCATGGCAACAAGATATAGCAAGCATATCATCATGAGATTTAGTCAAGCAATTTCTACATGATATGCAAGGACTATCAACACAAGCAAGTGAAACATTTGGAGTGCTCGAAGTGCTAAGGCCCAAAAGGCAGACATTGCAATAATATAGTGATGAAGAATCATCCACAAAAAGCACACTATCATCATTGCAATGGTGACACTACTCACCATATCATTACCTTGTGGCAAACCACATGTAGGTGAAGTAGAAGAAGTTGAGAAGACTATACGGCCGGAGGTGGAGGGAGAACAATCATCCCTACAAATCTTGGACACACCATATTTATCTTGAAGCTTCATCCACAACTCATGAGCATCCCGGAACGACATGAGTTGAAATATAACTACATTGCTCAAAGCATTGAAAAGCACATTATAAGCTTGAGCATTGAGATAAGAGTTTTTCTCTTCCTCTAAAGATAATCTTTGGGGATCCTTTGGAGGAGAAAAACCCATATCTACAATTAAACTTCAAATTTGGGTCCATGACCCTAAAGAAATTAAGCATGCGAATTACCCAAACATCAAAATTTGTGCCATCGAAACTAAGAGTGTCAGAGAATCCTAATCCCCTAGTCGACATATTTACTCTCTAGGCGGTTAGGCCCAACAAAGAGAGACGAGGCTCTGATACCAATTGAAAGATCGTGGATGTCGCCTAGAGGGGGGGGGGGTGAATAGGCGCTTTAAAATAATTACGGTTGAGGCTTGAACAAATGCGGAATAAACCTAGCGGTTAATTTGTCAAGCACAAAACCTACAACAACTAGGCTCACCTATGTGCACCAACAACTTATGCTAAGCAAGATAAGCAACTATGTGATAGCAAGATATATGACAAGAACAATATGGCTATCACAAAGTAACGCATAAGTAAAGGGCTCGGGTAAGAGATAACCGAGGCACGCGGAGGCAACGATGTATCCGAAGTTCACACCCTTGCGGATGCTAGTCTCCGTTTGGAGCGGTGTGGAGGCACAATGCTCCCCAAGAAGCCACTAGGGCCACCGTAATCTCCTCACGCCCTCGCACAATGCAAGATGCCGTGATTCCACTAAGGGACCCTTGAGGGCGGTCACCGAACCCATACAAATGGCAACCCTTGGGGCGGTCACCGAACCCGTACACTTTGGCAACCCTTGGGGCGGTCACGGTACCCGTCAAATTGCTCAGGCGACCTCCACAACATAATTGGAGACCCGGCGCTTGCCGGAGCTTTACACCACAATGATTGAGCTCGAACACCACCAACCGTCTAGGGCGCCAAGCACCCAAGAGGAACAAGCTCAAGGGCACCAAGCACCCAAGAGTAATAAGCTTCTCAACTTGTAACTTCCACGTATCATCGTGGAGATCTCAAACCGATGCACCAAATGCAATGGCAAGGGCACACGGAGTGCCCAAGTCCTTCTCTCCCAAATCCCACCAAAGCAACTAATGCTAGGGAGGAAAATGAGAGGAAGAACGAAAGAAGAACACGAAGAACTCCAAGATCTAGATCCAAGGGGTTCCCCTCACTTAGAGGAGAAAGTGATTGGTGGAACCGTGGATCTAGATCTCCTCTCTCTTTTCCCTCAAAAACTAGCAAGAATCCATGGAGGGATTGAGAGTTAGCAAGCTCGAAGAAGGTCAACAATGGGGGAAGAACACGAGCTCAAAGGATAAGGTTGAATGAGGAAGAAGACCCCCTTTTATAGGAGCTCCCGAATCCAACCGTTATGTTCACAGCCCGCACAGAGCGGTACTACCGCTCCAAGGAGCGGTAGTACCGCTCCAAGGAGCGGTACTACTGCTAGGGTGGTAGAACCCCTTCGAAACACAACAGCGAGGAGGCAAAAAGGCCAAAAGAACCTTCGGAGCGGTAGTACCGCTCGTCCTCACGGTACTACCGCTCGACCTCACGGTACTACCGCCAAATGGTAGCGGTACTACTGCTTGCGGCGGTACTAAAAATATACATGCCTACTTCCATTTGAGCAAAACACGAGATTTTGGTCCGGAGCGGTACTACCGCTTAGGAGCCATGGTAGTACTGCTCTGGAGCGGTACTACCGCTCAGGAGCCGCGGTAGTACTGCTCTGGAGCGGTAGTAAAAAATTACATCCGCTCTAGTCGCGGTAGTACCGCTGCAGCCTTTACCAAAACAGCCATAACTTTTGCAACCGGACTCAATTCAACGAAACCAAGTTTGTTGGAAAGCTAGAAGCAAGGGCTAACACAATCTTGAGAGAAATACCAATAATAAGCACATGAGAAAAGGCCCAAAAGAAAATGGTGAGAACCCTTCCTCGGAAAAGACCGGTAAAACCTCCAAGACCGAAAACATCATAGAAGACGCATGCAAACTCCGTTTTCGATGAACTCAAGCTTGTCATAAAGATGACCATAAGCTCTAAGACTCACAAAGAGAACCAAACAAGAACCAATAAACATGATGCAAGGATGCAATGTTTTGAGCTCTCAACGAATGATACGATCAAGCTACTCACTTGAGAGCCCCCTTGATAGTACGGCTATCGATCCTATAACCGGTCTCCCAACTACCACCATGAGACCGGTAAAATAGAAAACCTATCAAGGGCAAACCTTTGCCTTGCACATGATCCACTTGAGCTAGATGATGACGATCTTGTCCTCCTCAAGATGGACCACCTTTCTTGATTGCGTTGGGTCGATGGAGACTAGATGATTGCTCCCCATACTCCACTATGGGTGAGCCATTCTTGACACATCTTCACAAGTCCATTGACACCACAATGGATGGCAAGCTTCAAGCACTTGATCTCTTCGTGATGCTCCACTTGAACTTGCACACGGCAATCTTGATGACGATCACCACTTGATGTCATCCTTTCCATGGGTTGTATGATATCTTCCTCTTGGCGCAAGCCCATGGACACGTACCTAACCCCATAGACTCTCACATAGACCATGGGTTAGTACACAAAGTGCAATGGATAATGCTTACCATACCATGGGATCACTTGATCCCTCTCGGTACATCTTCTACGCTTTGTGAGTTGATCAACTTGATTCACTCTTGACTTAGTCTTGATCAACCTTGAATCTTTCCAACTCTCTTCGTTTGGATGATGTCTTGAAGGTAAACATGAATGATCACACAATCTTCTTATTCAAGACATGCTTGCAATAAGCTCAACACTCACATGACCAATCTTTGGATAATTCCTTAATAGCACCTTGGTCAACACATAAACTCCTTGAAACCAACACATGGACTTCAAGAAATGCCTATGGACAAATCCTTCAAATATAACTCAATGCAACCATTAGTCCATAGAGAATGTCATCAATTACCAAAACCACACATGGGGGCACCGCATGTCCTTTCAATCTCCCCCATTTTGGTAATTGATGACAATCACTTTCAAGAGAGTTTATATAAGGAATTATGCATCACCATGCAATTCAACAACCAATAGAGCATGCGTATGAGATGCAAATGCTAAGGAACAAAACCGAAGCAAGAGGAGAGAGATAGCTCTCTAAACTTCTCCACAAAACTCTCTGAAACTTCTCCCCCATTGGCATCGATTGCCAAAATGGGCGAAAAGCTAAGAAGACCAATATAAATTGTGGTCCTCCATAAATTGTGTATTTCTCAACAAGAGAGTGGAATGCAATACACATATCCAGCAGTTAATACTTGGAGGAACACAAACTATATGAGGCCCAAAGATTGCAAAAGAATGATATGCCACAAAGACATAACAAAGAGAGAAACAAGCAATCAAGCAATCAAGCAATCAAAAGATACCAATTGAAGCAAGCAATCAAATGATATCAATTGAACCAACTAGACCAAAGATCCTATGAGCCACATGAATGAAGGATATTATGATATGAGACGAAGAGTGTTCTAAAGAAACTAGAGAAGCTCCCCATGATTTGTGCACAAAAGAATGTTTTGTAATTGGATACAAAGTGCACAAAATAGGATCATAGCTCCCCAAAATCAATAGAAACTTACAACAAGTGCAAGTGAGCATATAGGAAACAAAGCCTAGTACTTGCAACAAACACATGGTTGAGAAACAAGTAAAAGAGGCAACTTAAGAATGGGCTCAACCAAAATGATGTGTGTGAGTCATGGCGAAGCACTTGAGAAGACTGAAATTAGGATGAGCATTAAGCATCAACATAGTCTTGAAATAATGAGGCACACGGTGCAAGGCCTGTCATTCCCACACACAACTAGCAAATGGGTTCACAAGCTTACTAATAAGCATATAAAGAACTTATGCTTGTGACAACCCGTGGTGAAGATAGAAGATGAAAGCCTCATCAAGACGAGGGATGCCAATTAAGATGGCAAAAGCCTCGTAACGATAAGCATGAGGAAAATAATCTTCACCACACAAGAGTGCATCAAGATGCAACGATAGAGGACACGCACTCAAGGCAAAAGCTTTCACGGAGCCACCAAAGAAATAACATAAGAGAGACAAGGTGGACGTGAAAGAAAGGATATCAACTAGAGATGTAGTTTCTCTCAAGTGTATAAGGTTCTATGTAGACGAAATCATGATGATATATATATCTACAAAGAAGAATGTACACCCGAAATAGTTACAACACGAAGGAACAAGATATCCACAAGGAAGTCATAAATATACCAATAAGATATTTGCTTGAAAGCATAGAACTTGGCTAGATATGGTCTTATTGTATATAAATGAAGTCCAAACACACATCCATCAAGGGCATCACAACTAGCAACAAGAGATCATCGTTGGGATGCTTTGAGAAAGGAAACAAGTATCACAAGATATGAAATGAAAATCATGCCAAGATGCAACCTACACAAGGTTGAATGCAAGAGGAGAAAGCATGAATAGATACTTGTTACCGAGATATCATTGGAAGGTTGTAGTAGATACCAATTGAAGGTATATAGTAGTTCATTGATCATCCTAGCTTGACTCCAATATGCACATGGTGACAACACCTTCCTTGTGAGTGAGCCGAGCATCCAATGCATCTCCAAATGTTCCTAGAAGAACAACACAAACTAAGCGGTACCCAAACTTATCGGGACCAAATAGTTAGAAACACCAATACATAGGACAAACTCCACATAAAGAGGGGCATCTAGATATGTATCTGAATTTCATGCACCTCTCATCCAAGTTGAGACTTGGTGGAGTTTCCCGTTTATAGTGGGTCAAAGAAAGAAAGCATGCCAAATAAAATACATGAAGTAAACATGCATGCTCAAAACTTTCAAGAACCGAAACCAAATGAAAAGCGAGATGCAAAGAAAAAGGATACCAAATAGATAAATTATCACTTGGAAGATATCATTAAAGATACATCAAGGAATGAGATATCCATTGATACACACGAAATGAAGGATGTCAAACTCCCAAAAGAGAGAATGGTTCCAAACAAACCAAGCCCTCTACAAAGTTTCATGATGGCACAAAGTACCAAAAAAAACGGCTTGCCTTCCACAAACACACACTTGATAAGGATCACAAGATGAGCGTTTTAGAGAAAATAGGATAGCTCCCCGACGAGTTGTGCATTACATAGGATTTGCATTTGAATACAAAATGCACAAGGTGGGATCACCACTTTCACTATATCTAGAAAACACTAGACAAGAACAAGAAATAAACAAGATCCACAAGTGGTAGGTAAGACAAAGGGAGTTGACACAAACTTGGCAAGAGGAAAGGCAAATAAAAACAAAAGCCAATGTAAAGATGATCAATAAATTCTACCACACATAAGTGACTATCAATTGTCAAAAGACAAAAAGTATATGGAAATAATTCCCGGTGGTAGATACCAAGGATATCCAACATCATCTTCACAACAAACACAAGCAAATTGCAACTTGTAGAGCTATCATGCCACCTAGGAACAAGATAATTTACAATATCAATTCTAGGTGACAATATCTCAAATGTACACATTTTCTAGGCTAGTAATACACACATAGCATATTACTCCCCCATAATGTGATACCAAATAAAGATACACAAGAGGCAATTAAAAGGATCCAACAAGAGATAATTAATGGAAAATTTAGAATTTGAATTTCTCATGAGAGATATACCACCTAGAGACTAGATAATCTTGAAATATCAATACTAGATGGTATTACTCATGTACACACATTTATAGGATTGTGAGGTGCATAAAGCACATCACTCCCCCATAATGGGATATTCCATTAATCTCTCACAAGAGCCAACTAAGAAATAAACAAGATGCAAAAGGCTCAACACACAACACACATGTACATGATGTGCAAACCAACATGCACATACTTGATTTCTCAAGATAAGCAATTTTGAAGCACAACATATACAAGCACATGCAAGATACAAAACCACAACATGCTAAGGGAGAAGTAACTTTTAATGTAAGCAATTTAAGCACGAGTTACCGCAAGGAGGAACATTGGATATATGATAGAAAGATAATCCGAATGACTTGGCTTGACACAATATGAATGATGAGGACCCTTAAATCTTCATAATGTAGCCAAGTCTCCAATGACCTCCAACAACACCTATTGATCAAGTTTGAGCTAGTTGGTCCCCAACCAAGTTGGGTCCTAAGAGGTTAGTCACAATAGGCTTGGCCACCCAAATGGTTCTTTTCTTGACACCACTTTGAGTACCAACAAACTTGGCAAACACATTGCCAACCTTATCCTTCCCAAGAGAATAGACATCATCAATAATAATTGGGTTGGATAAGTTACCCCTAGTGCATGACGAAGCGCCGTGGCCTTTCTCCCGACATAAGTAGCAACGTCTACTCTTCACTTTCTTCTCACTTGATTTCTCAATAAGAGAAGCATTAACTTGAGTCTTCTTGGGAAGTGGCCTCTCTTCAACTTGAGGTTGAGCATGAGATTGAACTTGTGCCCTCTTCCCTTGTTGCTTGACAATAATGGCCTTCTTCTTCAATGGGCAAGATCTAACATGATGCCCTTCTACTTTTGCACTTGAAGCAAACAATCTTGGCCGATTTCTTGACTTGTTCTTGGCCCTTCTTTTTGTTCATCTTGGACTTCTTCTTCTTATTGGAGTTGAATCCAAGTCCACCTTTGTCATTGGGGATTTTTGCACACTCAAGATATTGTTGAGTGTGGATTTCCTTCATGACTCTTTTCCAAGTCTTTCTTCAAAGAAGTGACTTGGGCCTTGAGCTCTTTGATTTCCTCTACATGGTTAGTCTCAATACAAGTACTAGAGGAAGTATAAGCTTCATTGTTAGAGCAACAAGGCAAGGAAAGCAATTCATCACAAGATGTACCAACATTGTGAGTAGATGAATTACAAGGACTAGCACATATTAATATAGCATTTTGACTAGAAGTAGTGCTAGTATCCACATGAGGATCACTAGATGTTACCTTAGCAAGCATGGCCTCATGAGCTATCATTAGCACATTATGGGATACTATAAGATAGTCATGAGAGTTTGAGAGCTTTTCATGGCTTTCTTCCAATTTCCCATAATTGCTAGATAGCAACTCAAGTTGAGCCCGTAGCTCAACATTCTCCTTCAAAATGGATGCTTCACAAGAGATAGAGTTAGTAGCACAAGCATCATCATCAGCAACAAGAGGAGAAGACAACTTGGCAAGCTCTTTTGAATATGAAGCTTTAAGTTGAGCATGAGACTCGGTGATTTTGATGAGCTCACTCTTAATGACCCTTGAGCCATTTTCGAGGTGCTCAAAGTCCTCAAGGAGTTTAGCATGCACAACTTCAAGCTCCTCATTTTAGTTTCAAAATCATTGGCCACCTCAAGAGCTCTATCACGAGATTCCCTCACTCTAGATAATTCTAGAGCAAAAGTCTCCTCAAGAGATTCCTTGGTGGTTTGTTCAAGTTCAAGAGCTTGAGAGAGGTCCATAATCTCATTAAGCGTAATCACGCTCATGACCTTCCATTTTATCAATGGTGACCTCATGCTCCTCAAGACGAGATTCCAACTCATCAATATATTTCTTGCCCTCAATAGCAATAGACATGATTTCCATGAAGTTGGAGCGAGCAATTTTATTCTTAAGAGGAGCTTTAAAAATCATTTCCCCTTAATTTTTAAGGAGGCAACATCATCACTCTCTTCATCATAATCAACATCATCATCACTCTTGCCATCATCAATATCATCACAAGATATATTGGGATTCAAAGTGGGAGATACCTTTGAAGCCTTGGCCATAAGGCAAAATGCAGTAGATGATGATATAGGATCCTTGAAGCACCATTCAAGACCACATCTTGTTCCATGGAGTGTTGGGTTTCATCTACATTGTTAGCACAACAACTCGAGGAAATACATGCATTTTATCATGGCAACAAGATATAGCAAGCATATCATCATGAGATTTAGTCAAGCAATTTCTACATGATATGCAAGGACTATCAACACAAGCAAGTGAAACATTTGGAGTGCTCGAAGTGCTAAGGCCCAAAAGGCAGACATTGCAATAATATAGTGATGAAGAATCATCCACAAAAGCACACTATCATCATTGCAATGACTGACACTACTCACCATATCATTACCTTGTGGCAAACCACATGTAGGTGAAGTAGAAGAAGTTGAGAAGACTATACGGCCGGAGGTGGAGGGAGAACAATCATCCCTACAAATCTTGGACACACCATATTTATCTTGAAGCTTCATCCACAACTCATGAGCATCCCGGAGCGACATGAGTTGAAATATAACTACATTGCTCAAAGCATTGAAAAGCACATTATAAGCTTGAGCATTGAGATAAGAGTTTTTCTCTTCCTCTAAAGATAATCTTTGGGGATCCTTTGGAGGAGAAAAACCCATATCTACAATTCGCTTCAAATTTGGGTCCATGACCCTAAAGAAATTAAGCATGCGAATTACCCAAACATCAAAATTTGTGCCATCGAAACTAAGAGTGTCGAGAATCCTAATCCCTAGTCGACATATTTACTCTCTAGGCGGTTAGGCCCAACAAAGAGAGGCGAGGCTCGATACCAATTGAAAGATCGTGGATGTCGCATAGAGGGTGGGGGGTGAATAGCCGCTTTAAAATAATTACGGTTGAGGCTTGAACAAATGCGGAATAAACCTAGCGGTTAATTTGTCAAGCACAAAACCTACAACAACTAGGCTCACCTATGTGCACCAACAACTTATGCTAAGCAAGATAAGCAACTATGTGATAGCAAGATATATGACAAGAACAATATGGCTATCACAAAGTAACGATGCATAAGTAAAGGGCTCGGGTAAGAGATAACCAAGGCACGCGGAGACGACGATGTATCCCGAAGTTCACACCCTTGCGGATGCTAGTCTCCGTTTGGAGCGGTGTGGAGGCACAATGCTCCCCAAGAAGCCACTAGGGCCACTGTAATCTCCTCACGCCCTCGCACAATGCAAGATGCCGTGATTCCACTAAGGGACCCTTGAGGGCGGTCACCGAACCCGTACAAATGGCAACCCTTGGGGCGGTCACCGAACCCGTACACTTTGGCAACCCTTGGGGCGGTCACGGTACCCGTCAAATTGCTCAAGGCGACCTCCACAACATAATTGGAGACCCGGCGCTTGCCGGAGCTTTACACCACAATGATTGAGCTCCGAACACCACCAACCGTCTAGGGCGCCCAAGCACCCAAGAGGAACAAGCTCAAGGGCACCAAGCACCCAAGAGTAATAAGCTTCTCAACTTGTAACTTCCACGTATCATCGTGGAGATCTCAAACCGATGCACCAAATGCAATGGCAAGGGCACACGGAGTGCCCAAGTCCTTCTCTCCCAAATCCCACCAAAGCAACTAATGCTAGGGAGGAAAATGAGAGGAAGAACGAAAGAAGAACACGAAGAACTCCAAGATCTAGATCCAAGGGGTTCCCCTCACTTAGAGGAGAAAGTGATTGGTGGAAGCGTGGATCTAGATCTCCTCTCTTTTCCCTCAAAAACTAGCAAGAATCCATGGAGGGATTGAGAGTTAGCAAGCTTCGAAGAAGGTCAACAATGGGGGAAGAACACGAGCTCAAAGGATAAGGTTGAATGAGGAAGAAGACCCCTTTTATAGGAGCTCCCGAATCCAACCGTTATGTTCACAGCCCATGCAGGCGGTACTACCGCTCAGGAGCGGATAGTACCGCTCAAGGAGCGGTACTACTGCTAGGGTGGTAGAACCCTTCAAACACAACAGCGAGGAGGCAAAAGGCCAAAAGAACCTTCGGAGCGGTAGTACCGCTCGTCCTCACGGTACTACCGCTCGACCTCACGGTACTACCGCAAATGGTAGCGGTACTACTGCTTGCGAGCGGTACTAAAAAAATACTTCTGTGCCTACTTCCACTGAGCAAAACACGAGATTTTGGTCCGGAGCGGTACTACCGCTTAGGAGCCGCAGTAGTACTGCTCTGGGGCGGTACTACCGCTCAGGAGCCGCGGTAGTAAAAAATTACATCCGCTCTAGTCGCGGTAGTACCGCTGCAGCCTTTACCAAAACAGCCATAACTTTTGCAAACGGACTCCGAATTCAACGAAACCAAGTTTGTTGGAAAGCTAGAAACAAGGGCTAACACAATCTTGAGAGAAATACCAATAATAAGCACATGAGAAAAGGCCCAAAATAAAATGGTGAGAACCCTTCCTCGGAAAAGACCGTAAAACCTCCAACACCGAAAACATCATAGAAGACGCATGCAAACTCCGTTTCGATGAACTCAAGCTTGTCATAAAGATGACCATAAGCTCTAAGACTCACAAAGAGAACCAAACAAGAACCAAGAAACATGATGCAAGGATGCAATGTTTTGAGCTCTCGACGAATAGTGCGATCAAGCTACTCACTTGAGAGCCCCCCTTGATAGTACTGCTATCGATCCTATAACCCGGTCTCCCAACTACCACCATGAGACCGGTAAAATAGAAAACCTATCAAGGGCAAACCTTTGCCTTGCACATGATCCACTTGAGCTAGATGATGGCGATCTTGTCCTCCTCAAGATGGACCACCTTTCTTGATTGCGTTGGGTCGATGGAGACTAGATGATTGCTCCCCATACTCCACTATGGATGAGCCACTCTTGACACATCTTCACAAGTCCATTGACACCACAATGGATGGCAAGCTTCAAGCACTTGATCTCTTCGTGATGCTCCACTTGAACTTGCACATGGCAATCTTGATGATGATCACCACTTGATGTCATCCTTTCCATGGGTTGTATGATATCTTCCTCTTGACGCAAGCCCATGGACACGTACCTAACCCCACATAGACTCTCACATAGACCATGGGTTAGTACACAAAGTGCAATGGATAATGCTTACCATACCATGGGATCACTTGATCCCTCTCGGTACATCTTCTACGCTTTGTGAGTTGATCAACTTGATTCACTCTTGACTTAGTCTTGATCAACCTTGAATCTTTCCAACTCTCTTCGTTTGGATGATGTCTTGAAGGTAAACATGAATGATCACACAATCTTCTTATTCAAGACATGCTTGCAATAAGCTCAACACTCACATGACCAATCTTTGGATAATTCCTTAATAGCACCTTGGTCAACACATAAACTCCTTGAAACCAACACATGGACTTCAAGAAATGCCTATGGACAAATCCTTCAAATATAACTCAATGCAACCATTAGTCCATAGAGAATGTCATCAATTACCAAAACCACACATGGGGGCACCGCATGTCCTTTCACCTCGGAACACGGAGACCGAAAGGTCGAACGTGAATCATATAGTAGATATGATCAACATAGTGATGTTCACCATTGAAACTACTCCATCTCACATGATGATCGGACATGGTTTAGTTGATTTTGATCACGTGATCACTTAGATGACTAGAGAGATGTCTGTCTAAGTGGGAGTTCTTAAGTAATATGATTAATTGAACTTAAATTTATCATGAACTTAGTACCTGATAGTATTTTGCTTGTCTATGTTTGTTGTAGATAGATGGCTCGTCTTTGTTGTTCCGTTGAATTTTAATGTGTTCCTTGAGAAAGCTAAGTTGAAAGATGATGGTAGCAATTACGGACTGGGTCCGTAACTTGAGGATTATCCTCAACTGCTGCACGTAAGAATTAATTCTGGAAGCACCGCTGGGTGCCGAACTGCTGCAGATGCTGGCCCACGACGTTAAGAACGTCTGGCAGAGCAAAGCTAATGACTACTCAATAGTTCAGTGTGCCATGCTATACGGCTTGGAACCAGGTCTTCAACGATGTTTTGAACGTCATGGAGCATATGAGATGTTCCAGGAGTTGAAGTTAATATTTCAAGCAAATGCCCGGATTGAGAGATATGAAGTCTCCAATAAGTTCTATAGCTGTAAGATGGAGGAGAATAGTTACGTCGGTGAACATATACTCAAAATGTGCAGGTATAATAATCACTTGATTCAACCGGGAGTTAATCTTCACGATGATAGTGTCATTGATGTAATTCTTCAATCATCGCCACCAAGCTACAAGAGCTTCGTGATGAACTATAATATGCAAGGGATGGACAAGACTATTCCCGAGCTCTTCGCAATGCTAAAGGCTGCGAAGGTAGAGATCAAGAAGGAGCATCAAGTGTTGATGGTCAATAAGACCACCAGTTTCAAGAAAAAGGGTAAAGGGAAGAAGAATGGGAACTTCAAGAAGAACAGCAAACAAGTTGCTGCTCAAGAGAAGAAACCCAAATCTGGACCTAAGCCTGAGACTGAGTGCTTCTACTGCAAGCGGTGGACCTTTGGAAGCGGAATTGCCCCAAGTATTTGGCGGATAAGAAGGATGGCAAGGTGAACAAAGGTATATGTGATATACATGTTATTGATGTGTACCTTACTAATGCTCGCAGTAGCACCTGGTATTTGATACTGGTTACATTGCTAATATTTGCAACTTGAAGCAGGGGACTACGGATTAGCGAAGATTGGCTAAGGGCGAGGTGACAATGCGCGTGGGAAATGGTTCCAAAGTCGATGTGATCGCGGTCGGCACGCTACCTCTACATCTACCATCGGGATTAGTTTTAGACCTAAATAATTGTTATTTGGTGCCAGCGTTGAGCATGAACACTATATCTAGATCTTGTTTGATGCGAGACAGTTATTCATTTAAATCAGAGAATAATGGTTGTTCTATTTATATGAGTAATATCTTTTATGGTCATGCACCCTTGAAGAGTGGTCTATTTTTATTAAATCTCGATAGTAGTGATACACATATTCATAATGTTGAAGCCAAAAGATGCAGAGTTGATAATGATAGTGCAACTTATTTGTGGCACTGTCGTTTGGGTCATATTGGTGTAAAGCGCATGAAGAAACTCCATACTGATGGACTTCTGGAATCACTTGATTATGAATCACTTGGTACTTGCGAACCGTGCCTCATGGGCAAGATGACTAAAACACCGTTCTCCGGAACTATGGAGAGAGCAACAGATTTGTTGGAAATCATACATACCATGTATGTGGTCCGATGAATGTTGAAGCTCGTGGAGGATATCGTTATTTTCTCACCTTCACAGATGATTTAAGCAGATATGGGTATATCTACTTGATGAAACATAAGTCTGAAACTTTTGAAAAGTTCAAAGAATTTCAGAGTGAAGTTGAAAATCATCATAACAAGAAAATAAAGTTTCTACGATCTGATCGTGGAGGAGCATATTTGAGTTACGAGTTTGGTCTATATTTGAAACAATGCGGAATAGTTTCGCAACTCACGCCACCGTAACACCACAGCGTAATGGTGTGTTCGGCGTCAGTGTCGTACTTTACTAGATATGGTGCGATCTATGATGTCTCTTACTGATTTACCGCTAACTTTTGGGGTTATGCTTTAGAGACGGCCGCATTCACATTAAATAGGGCACCATCAAAATCCGTTGAGACGACGCCTTATGAAGTATGGTTTGGCAAGAAACCAAAGTTGTCATTTCTTAAAGTTTGGGGCTGCGATGCTTATGTGAAGAAACTTCAACCAGATAAGCTCGAACCCAAATCGGAGAAATGTGTCTTCATAGGATACCCAAAAGAGACTATTGGGTACACCTTCTATCACAGATCTGAGGGCAAGATTTTTGTTGCTAAACTCGGATCCTTTCTAGAGAAGGAGTTTCTCTCGAAAGAAGTGAGTGGGAGGAAAGTAGAACTTGATGAGGTAACTATACCTACTCCCTTATTGGAAAGTAGTTCATCACAAGAACCGGTTCCTGTGACGACTACACCAATCAGTGAGGAAGCTAATGATAATGATCATGAAACTTCAGATCAAGTTACTACCGAACTTCGTAGGTCAACCAGAGTGAGATCCGCACCAGAGTGGTACGGTAATCCTATTCTGGAAGTCATGTTACTTGACCATGGCGAACCTATGAACTATGAGGAAGCGATGATGAGCCCGGATTCCGCAAAATGGCTTGAGGCCATGAAATCTGAGATGGCATCCATGTATGAGAACAAAGTATGGACTTTGGTTGACTTGCCCGATGATCGGCAAGCCATCGAGAATAAATGGATCTTCAAGAAGAAGACTGACGCTGATGGTAATGTAACTGTCTACAAAGCTTGACTTGTTGCGAAAGGTTTTCGACAAGTTCAAGGGGTTGACTACGATGAGACTTTCTCACCCGTAGCGATGCTTAAGTCTGTCCGAATCATGTTAGCAATTGCCGCATTTTATGATTATGAAATATGGCAAATGGATGTCAAAACTGCATTCCTGAATGGATTTCTGGAAGAAGAGTTGTATATGATGCAACCGGAAGGTTTTGTCGATCCAAAAGGTGCTAACAAAGTGTGCAAGCTCCAGCGATCCATTTATGGACTGGTGCAAGCCTCTCGGAGTTGGAATAAACGCTTTATAGTGTGATCAAAGCATATGGTTTTATGCAGACTTTTGGAGAATCTTGTATTTAGAAGAAAGTGAGTGGGAGCTCTGTAGCATTTCTGATATTATATGTAGATGACATATTATTAATTGGAAATGATATAGAATTTCTGGATAGCATAAAGGGATACTTGAATAAAAGTTTTTCGATGAAAGACCTCGGTGAAGCTGCTTATATATTAGGCATCAAGATCTATAGAGATAGATCAAGACGCTTAATTGGACTTTCACAAAGCACATACCTTGATAAAGTTTTGAAAAAAATTCAAAATGGATCAGGCAAAGAAAGGGTTCTTGCCTGTATTACAAGGTGTGAAGTTGAGTCAGACTCAATGCCCGACCATAGTAGAAGATAGAGAGAAAATGAAAGATGTTCCCTATGCTTCAGCCATAGGTTCTATCATGTATGCAATGCTGTGTACCAGACCTGACGTATGCTTAGCAATAAGTTTGGCAGGGAGGTACCAAAGTAATCCAGGAGTGGATCACTGGACAGCGGTCAAGAATATCCTGAAATACCTGAAAAGGACTAAGGATATGTTTCTCGTTTATGGAGGTGACAATGAGCTAGTCGTAAATGGTTACGTCGATGCAAGCTTTGACACTGATCCGGACGATTCTAAATTGCAAACCGGATACGTGTTTATATTGAACGGTGGAGCTGTCAGTTGGTGCAGTTCTAAACAAAGCATCGTGGCAGGATCTACATGCGAAGCGAAGTACATAGATGCTTCGGAAGCAGCAAATGAAGGAGTCTGGATGAAAGAGTTCATTTCTGATCTAGGTGTCATACCTAGTGCATCGGGACCAATGAAGATCTTCTGTGACAATATCGTGCAATTGCCTTGGCAAATGAATCCAGATTTCACAATAGAACCAATCACATCAAGATTCGATTCAATTCCATCCGTGACCAAGTCCAGGTGGGAGACATAGAGATTTGCAAGATACATACGGATCTGAATGTTGCAGACCCGTTGACTAAGCCTCTTCCACGAGCAAAACATGATCAGCACCAAGACTCCATGGGTGTTAGAATCATTACAGTGTAATCTAGATTATTGACTCTAGTGCAAGTGGGAGACTGAAGGAAATATGCACTAGAGGCAATAATAAAGTTATTATTTATTTCCTGATATCATGATAAATGTTTATTATTCATGCTAGAATTGTATTAACCGGAAACATGATACATGTGTGAATACATAGACAAACTTAAAGTCACTAGTATGCCTCTACTTGACTAGCTCATTAATCAAAGATGGTTGTGTTTCCTAACCATAGACATGTGTTGTCATTTGATTAACGAGATCACTTCATTAGGAGAATGATGTGATTGACTTGACCCATTCTGTTAGCTTAGCACTTGATCGTTTTTAGTATGTTGCTATTGCTTTCTTCATGACTTATACAAGTTCCTATAACTATGAGATTATGCAACTCCCGTTTATCGGAGGAACACTTTGTGTGCTACCAAAAGTCACAATATAACTGGGTGATTATAAAGGAGCTTTACAGGTGTCTCCAAAGGTACATGTTGAGTTGGCGTATTTCGAGATTAGGTTTTGTCACTCCGATTGTCGGAGAGGTATCTCTGGGCCCTCTCGATAATGCACATCACTATAAGCCTTGCAAGCAATGTAGCTAATGAGTTGGTTACGGAATGATGCATTACGTAACGAGTAAAGAGACTTCCCTAACGAGATTGAACTAGGTATTGAGATACCGGCGATCGAATCTTGGGCAAGTAACATACCGTCATACCGATGACAAGGGGAACAACGTATGTAGTTATGCGGTTTGACCAATAAAGATCTTCGCAGAATATGTAGGAGCCAATATGAGCATCCAGGTTCCGCTATTGGTTATTGACTCGGAATGGTTCTCGGTCATGTCTACATAGTTCTCGAACCCGTAGGGTCCGCACGCTTAAGGTTTCGATGACAGTTATATTATGAGTTTATGAGTTTTGATGTACCGAAGTTTGTTCGGAGTCCTGTATGTGATTACGGACATGACGAGGAGTCTCGAAATGGTCGAGACATGAAGATTGGTATATTGGACGACTATATTCGGACACCGGAAGTGTTCCGGAGAAGTTTCAGATAAAACCGGAGTGCCGGAGGGTTATCGGAACCCCCGGGGAAAATAACGGGCCTCGATGGGCCTTAGTGGAGAGAGAGAGGGGCGGCCAGGGTAGGCCGCAGGCCCCCTCCCCCTCTGGTCCGAATTGGACTAGGAGAGGGGGGGGGGGGGGCGCCCCCCTTCGCCTCTCCCTCTCCCTCTCCTTCCTTCCCCCTCTCTCCCTTTAGGTGGAAACCTACTAGGACTTGGAGTCCTAGTAGGATTCCCCTCTTGGGGGCGCGCCATAGAGGGCCGGCCGGCCTCCCCCTTGCTCCTTTATATACGGGGGCAGGGGGGCACCCCAAAGACACAACAATTGATCCTTGAGATCTCTTAGCCGTGTGCGGTGCCCCCCTCCACCATAGTTCTCCTCGATAATATTGTAGCGGTGCTTAGGTAAAGCCCTGCGACGGTAGAACATCAAGATCGTCCCACGCCTGTCGGTCGACAGAACTCTTCCCCGACACTTTGCTGGATCGGAGTCCGGGAAACGTCATCGAGCTGAACGTGTGCAAGAACTCGGAGGTGCCGTAGTTTCGGTGCTTGATCGGTCGGGCCGTGAAGACGTACGACTACATCAACCGCGTTGTGCTAACGCTTCCGCTTTCGGTCTACGAGGGTACGTGGATAACACTCTCCCCTCGTTTCTATGCATCACCATGATCTTGCGTGTGCGTAGGACTTTTTTTTGAAATTACTACGTTCCCCAACATGATTTGATATCTTTGCAAGTCTCTTCGAACTATCGATTTGGTTTGGTCCAACTAGATTGGTTTTTCTTGCAATGGGAGAAGTGCTTAGCTTTGGGTTCAATCTTGTGGTGCTCGATCCTAGTGACAGAAGGGGAACCGACACGTATTGTATTGTTGCCATCAAGGATAAAAAGGTGGTTTTTTCATCATATTGCTTGAGTTAATTTCTCTACATCATGTCATCTTGCTTAAGGCGTTACTCCGTTCTTTATGAACTTAATACTCTAGATGCATGCTGGATAGCGGTCGATGTGTGGAGTAATAGTAGTAGATGCTGGTAGGAGTCGGTCTACTTGACGCGAACATGATGCCTATGTTCATGATCATTGCCTTAGATATCATCATAACTTTGTGCTTTTCTATCAATTGCTCGGCAGTAATTTGTTAACCCACCATAATAATTTCTATCTTGAGAGAAGCCTCTAGTGAAACCTATGGCCCCCGGGTCTATTTTCCATCATATAAGTTTCTGATCTACAATTTTAGTTTCCTATTTACTTTCTTTGCAATCTTTTACTTTCCGTTCCATAAACCAAAAATACCAAAAATATTACTTTACCGTTTATCCATCTCTATCAGATCTCACGTTGCAAATAACCGTGAAGGGATTGACAACCCCTTTATCACGTTGGGTGCAAGTTGGTGTTTGTTTGTGCAGGTACTCGGTGGCCTGCGCATTGTCTCCTACTGGATTGATACCTTGGTTCGCAAAAGCTGAGAAAAATACTTACTCTACTTTGCTGCATCACCCTTTCCTCTTCAAGGGAAAAACCAACGCAACCTCAAGAGATAGCACTGGACATCTCTACACGCAGTCAGCTGGGCGCACCAGGCGAGTGCGCATGTCTTGCTCGTGGAAGCAACACCCACAGAGCCAGGCACACACACTATGCCCCGCTTGCCCGACCAAAGCTACCCGGCATGGACCGCCGAGCCGGGTTGCCCATGTACATGTCCTGGATGCCTGGCCCCATGTACGAGCCGTCTAAGACAGGCACAACCCACGGCCCCACACACGGGCCAGTGGAGCGATTGCAACGCATGACCCGCTTGTCACGACCGGACGAGCCTGGTGCGGGGTGTACACACCGACAGGCGGGCTCGGCTAGGCTCGGGCATGCGGGCTTGTGCGCACCCGATGCCACCGAATGACGGTGGCCCCAAGCATGTCCATGCGGCCCACTCATCATGGATCACCCAGCGAGGTGGCCCGATCTTCAAGTTCTACACGCCGATGTTGTAGATTAATCAAAAGAGGGCCAACATGGATACATAGCCAAGGTCACATAAGGTTATAATTTCATCCAAGAGTTTCCGGCCAGGAAAATTGGTTTGGTCTTTAATGAGGTGATTCATGCGAATAGCTTCTCTATCAGCGCAGTCTCCCTAGAGTTAATGAGGCTTTGGGTACTTCATGAAGCTTCAGATCCCCTACTCCAACATAGTAAAGTGTCCTTACCTGATCCTTTTTACATGCGATGCCACAACCTAGAAACCACAAATAACCACACATAGCCAGGTTCTAAATGATTCTCTAGCCAAGTGTAAGAACTACCACGAGACGATAACAGAGCATTTGGAATTTAAGTTCTTCACTAGCGCTTGTTGCTATCAAAAACCAAATGTCAAATCCTGTCATAGGTCTTGCTATTGTGCCATGGCCATCATAGACGACTTTTTGAAGAAAAGCAAATATTTGCAAAAACATAGCCAGATCGTCAAGTGGTCCGAAGAGATGGAGAGAGACATAGACATAGGGGAATTATTAACGGAGTATGAGCGCGTCCAAAATGTGTTGGCCAAAGATCATTAACAAAGAGGTTCTAAATGAGGGCAGAGAGCATAATTGGTTCGATGCCAAAAGTTGGCATGCCAATATTTGGCACATGTCAAATGTTGGATACCAACTTTTCTTTTCAATCTCATAAAAGGTTGCCAAATTTTGGCGACTTTTGATTTTGCCAAATGTTGGCTTGCCAAATGTTGGCTTGCCAAATGTTGGCTTGCCAAATATTGGCAATATATGCAGAATGTTGGCATCAAACCAATTATGCTCGGAAAGTTCCACTATGAGCCAGAGCGAGATGAGAAATGACTTCACCGAGTCGAAGACGTATGTGAATGAAATATGCTGTAGAGGCAATAATAAAGTTGTTATTTATATTTCCTTATATCATGATAAATGTTTATTATTCATGCTAGAATTGTATTAACCGGAAACTTAGTACATGTGTGAATACATAGACAAAACAGAGTGTCCCTAGTATGCCTCTACTTGACTAGCTCGTTAATCAAAGATGGTTATGTTTCCTAACCATAGACATGTGTTGTCATTTGATAAACGAGATCACGTCAATAGAGAATGATGTGATGGACAAGACCCATCCATTAGCTTAGCATTATGATCGTTACAGTTTTATTGATATTGCTTTCTTCATGACTTATACATGTTCCTCTGACTATGAGATTATGCAACTCCCGAATACTGGGGGAAAACTTTGTGTGCTATCAAACATCACAACGTAACTGGATGATTATAAAGATGCTCTACAGGTGTCTCCGAAGGTGTTTGTTGGGTTGGCATAGGTCAAGATTAGGATTTGTCACTCCGTGTATCGGAGAGGTATCTCTGGGCCCTCTCGGTAACGCTCATCCCTATAAGCCTTGCAAGCAATGTGACTAATGAGTTAGTTGCGGAATGAAGCATTACGAAACGAGTAAAGCGACTTGCCGGTAACGAGATTGAACTAGGTATGATGATACCAACGGTCGAATCTCGGGCAAGTAACATACCGATGACAAAGTGAACAACGTATGTTGTTGTGCGGGTTGACCAATAAAGATCTTCGTAGAATATGTAGGAGCCAATATGAGCATCCAGGTTCCGCTATCGGTTATTGATTGGAGATGTGTCTCGATCATGTCTACACAGTTCTCGAACCCGTAGGGTCCGCACGCTTAACGTTCGATGACGATTTGTATTATGAGTTATGTGATTTGATGACCGAAGTTTGTTCGGAGTCCGGAATGAGATCAAGGACATGACGAGGAGTCTCGAAATGGTCAAGAGGTAACGATTCATATATTGGAAGGTTATATTCGGACATCGGAATGGTTCCGAGTGATCCGGGTATTTTTCCGGAGTACCGAGTGGTTACCGGAACCCCCGGGGAAGTTAATGGGCCTTAGTGGGCTTTAGTGGAGAGAGGGAAGGAGGGCCACGATGTGGCGCGTGCCTCCCCCCTACCCAAACCGAATTGGACAAGGGGTGGGGGCGTGGGCCCCTCCTTCCTTCTCCTTCTCCCCTCCTTCTTTTCCCTCCGGTAGAGGAAAGGAAAAGGGGGGAGGGGGGCGAATCCTACTTGGACTGGGAGTCCAAGTAGGAACCCCCCCTTGGCACGCTCCTCCCGGCCGCCGGCCTCTCTCCCTCCCTCCTTTATATACGGGGCCAAGGGGGCACCCCAAAGGACAACAGACAATCTCTTAGCCGTGTGCGGTGCCCCCCTCCACAGTTTAACACCTCGGTCATATCGTCGTAGTGCTTAGGCGAAGCCCTGCGCCGGTAACTTCATCATCACCGTCGCCACGCCGTCGTGCTGACGGAACTCTCCCTCGTCCTCAACTGGATCAAGAGCTCGAGGGACGTCATCGTGCTGAACGTGTGCTGAACACGGAGGTGCCGTACGTTCGGTACTTGGATCAGCTGGATCATGAAGACGTTCAACTACATCAACCGCGTTACTAAACGCTTCCGCTTTCTGTCTACGAGGGTACGTGTACACACTTTCCCGTCTTGTTGCGATGCATCTCCTAGATAGATCTTGCGTGATCGTATGAATTTTTTTGAATTACTACGTTCCCCAACTATATTGCGGTCATCGATTGCGAGCGAATAGTCAAGTTGATACATACACCTCTTCAAAACAGCGTGATTCGTTGTTCATTATATGAGTTGAGACATGCATGTTTATTTGTTTCCCTCCACTTCTTATACTATATGTTTGCTTCATTAATGCTCTTAATTATTGTATCACCATTGTAATATGATTGTTTGAATGCTAAGACAATATTCTATATATGTAATGCAATGGGATGATCATGTGCAAATTACTGCAAGAATGCCATTAAAATGCTGCCACGACAGCAGAATAAAACCGTCGCGACAGCAATTCTTATATATGCCTACATCACTACCAGTAGCGAGTGGCAAAGGTGCATGCCAATGCTACTACGCACGGCAGTGGCGAGCAGAGACAAATGCATCACTCGGTAGCTACAAATAGTTGTGGCAGGCGGTACCAGCCGCCCGCCACTACAGTAGTGCAACCCGTGGTAGGCCCTCGCCCGCCACTGATGCCATCTTAGCAGTGGCGGGAGGTCCGTAGCGGGCGCCCTTGAGAGCCTTGCCTGCCACTGCTAGGCATTCTTGCAGTAGTGACTTGGTGTTGGCACCGTCTGTCTGCACCGAGGAGTGGAAATGAATGCATCTGCTTCTACTCAAGGCGATGACTAAAGACGTAGAAATGGGTGAAAAATCATATTTTATTAAGCTTATCTAATAAACGAAAATGAATTCCAACATCTAGGTGGCAATACTTGACCGCCAATATGGAGTTTATTGGTCTGAGTCATGGAAAGAAAAAGAAGAGAAGAAAAGAAAGAAAATGGAAGAAAGAAAAGAAAACAAATAAATAAATAAAAGGAAAGAAAAGCAAAGTAAAGAAAGAAACTCAGAAAGAAAGAAAAGAGGAGTCTAAAGAAAGGAAAAGAAAGAAAGGAAAGAAAAGCAAAGCAAAGAAAGAAGGAAAAGAAAGAGAACAAAAGAAATAAAAGGAAAGAAAGTAAAGAAATAAAAGGAATAAAAGGAATTTTCCCCTAGTGTTTCTACTTGGCCACTAACCAAACATTTGGGCCTGGGACTTGGCCCAAACTCTAGCCACACCCATTTCATCCCCAAATTTTGAAGCCGCCGCATATAACCCTAGCTCCCCTTTATAACTTGCCTCTGCTGCCGCCGCCGCCGACCCTGACCTTACCTTCCATCGCCGCCTCCAATTCTCAACCCTGCGAACCATCAACCCCTCCTTCCCCCGGCGCACCTCCTCTCCCCTTATCCTCCTATCTTTGCCCCATCCAAGCTTCCTCGCTGAAGCCTTCCAAGATACTCCCACCTCCTTCGACACGTCCTCCCCGTCGCCGAGGTCCACTGCCGTCTGAGATCCGCCTTCCACCCCGGTTGCATCCGCCACTTCATCGTCGTCACCGCCCCAAGGTAAGCCACCATTTTTATATCAAATTTTAATGCCTTTTGTGATTTGTAATTGCGATGAATGGTTGTATGGTTGTGACGTACATCGTATATGCGAAGTGGTTGCAATTTTTTTGCTTGGTTGCAATTGCATGTTCGTATGAAATGTGATGTCATAAATGAGAAGAGAGATGAGAGAAAAAAGAAGAGATAAAAGGGAAGAGAGAAGAGAGAAAAGGGAAGAGGAAATAGGGAGGAGAGAATAAATATAAGAAGAGAGATTGAGATTTGCTATGCAAATTTTGTATATTTGAAAACTGCATATGCCATTGCTAATTTTGCTATGTCAAGAAACATTGTATGACGTTGCAATTGTTTCCTATTGCTATTTTTATATGTAAAGAGACATGGTATGACATTACAAAATTGTCCTATAAAGAAAATTTCAGTGTACAATTTTGATATGTAAGTGTTTATGTGTGTATGTGTGAGTTACTAAAAATGAGTTGTTTGGCTAAAAACCACTGTGTGTGTGTGTGTATCATTCAAAACAATTTGTGTTTAAGTGTGATCTTTTTCTTGTATTACATGTCAAACTTTGTTGCAATGTAAAACCTTTGTGGTGGTGAATTTTTAGGGATTGATCGTTCTTGCAGGCCTTTCAACAGGAGAGACACCAGTCTTTGTCCCCGACCATGCTTCAAGGGTAATATCTCTGTTCATGTGTATGTTCATTTATTTTTTACATCACCTAGTCAAGTAACATAGACGTATCCCATTTCTCGGGAGTTATATTTATAAATATGCAAGTCTTTGCATATTTACAAAAATACCCTTTTGAATTGTTTATGATTTTTGGACAACGAGGATGTATAGATTGGGCTTGTGTTTCCATGATCTCCTCCACTCCAAGACAAAGTTTCAATAGCATCCCCCTGTTGTTATCAGAATACTCATTCTCTTGTCTTGATGTCAAGATGTGTACACTACTACAATGCTGCTAAATCAGCCAAATGGTTATTCAGTGCATCCAGGTCAGTGATCACAACCCGCATCACTGGCCAGCCAAAAACTGGTCTGTGTTGACTCACAACTGATGGCTGGACCATTAGTAATGTAATTTAGAGGGCATCATCACTAACTAGTACTTCACAATTGACTAGTCAGTGATATCCTTAAAAAAACACCCCAAAAATAGCAGAATCTCAATTCAAATACGAATAGTTGAGGCACATATATACATGATTGTAATCAAACATACAACTAGGAAGACTATGTGAAGAACAACAAGAACATCACTAACATACAACTCAAACTCGAACATTATGAAGCGTGACAAACAAAAATATCACTAAGTCGTAACTAACTCGCAATGCAGTGGCGGAGCCAGCACCCGGCGAGCCGGGGCGGCTGCCCGGGCTCCCATGCTCCATGTGCATGGAGCTATAGTATAAAATAATGGTTTGATTAACAGTTTGTCTGGGCAAAAGCTAACTAAACGGGCAGTAGTTAGAACTTGCCCGGGCTCTAAGCTTGAGCTGGCTCCGCCACTGTCGCAATGTGCTCTGCATCACCGTCGATGCATGTGACCATCAGTTACCCATGCCTTCACACGATCTAAAAGGTTCATACAACCATGTAAACCTCTAGTCATCAACTTCAAAATTGAAATGATGAACTATAGAGAATATAATGTTAATCAATAGAAAGTTAAATAACCAAGTTAAAATGAATGAATTGTGTGCACATGTTGACATTGTGTAAAACCAAATGAACATACAAGTGATATGGTTGTTGCAATTTATAAGTTTGATAGAACATACTCCCTCCGTCCGAAAAAACCCCCTCAAATGGATGTATCTAGCACCAAGCTTGTCCCTCAAATGTATGTATCCGCCCGAAAAAACTTGTCCCAAGCTTGTTCCTCAAATGGATGTATCTAGCACTTGGGGGACAAGCTTTTTCGGACGGAGGGAGTACAAGTGACATGATTGTTTAGTTTAGAAAATTTAACAAGGGTCAAAAGATTGTCATATTGCATTGCCTCTAGAGGTCGCATACGTACATTGAATTAAGATGAAACAAAAACCGAAGTTGTTCAATTTGGTGAGGAGAACAACTTTCTTGTTGGGCAATTTTTCTTTTAAATCCATCTTGAGGGCCGAATAAGCGACGCCATACACCAGACTAATGTTTTGTGCCTCAACAATGTTGTATTCTAACTTTGGAGGTATGCGATTGTATGGAATCAGGCGATTGTATTCTAACTTTGGAGGTTCAATATCACCTCGGATGGAGATGGCCTATAAACTAATGTTTTGTGCCTCAACAATGTTGACAACTTTCATGTATTGATCAACCCTTCAGAAATGGACCTTCAGTTTCACCAATGATATTGTGTGTGTGTGTGTGTGTGTGTGTGTGTGTGAGAGAGAGAGAGAGAGAGAGAGAGAGAGAGAGAGAGATACTAACTGAGCTATGTCGATGGTGATGTCCGACAGAGAAAAGCGAGGAGAGAGGTTGATGGCTGCAGAGAAACCCATCATCAAGGCACATCACCTTGGCAATGACAACATCGAGGTGCGTCTCTGTTCTCCCATGTTGTTTTGTTCAGGTCTACTTTGTTTCCAGGTTAGTATGAGCAACATATACTGAATGACCTCTTCGTTCTTGCACGCTTTTGTAGTACTACACATGTCCTATTACGAGCATGATGCCCATGATGAAGAACAAGGTCACGCAATACCGCAGGTTCGAGAAGCGTGTAATCAAGGGGAGGTCAACGTGTGGTGATGTGAAGACACTACAGGTGAGCGATGAATTATGTGTGATACAGACTTACATAGATGTTGTTGATGGTGTTGAGATCTCAGGTGTGAACCACGGTTGTGTTCTATGTTCAGGGCAACTATAGCTGGATCCCAGAGGGTTGGGCAATGGAGATAAGGGCTGAAGGGGAGGGGGTGAACAAAAAAATATTCAAGGTATGTAAAACAAAGAAATGCACTTGTTTAATAAGTTCCCAGCAGGTGGTGAATAGCTAGATTATGTGGCTAGCCTTGGCAACTATATTGTTTGGACACTTTTTGCATCAGAAAATGTCCGACATTTCATATTTCATTGTGTAGAGCCTAATTTATACATTCATCCAAGATGTAGTAATGGTTACAACCACGACGGCGACATTGCACACATACGCCTCTTTTCTTTTTCTAAAAATGATTTGGTATAGATGGATCATTGTATTTAGTTATATATGCGTGAGAAATTAAATGGCTAATAGTATAACTGATTTTTTTAATCTTGGAATGCACCATTGGTCAGATGAGAACCAAGCAAAGATACTTGTTCATCTAAGCAACTCACTAAACTTGAACATACCCTCATGCAGTTCTTTGTCCATAAGTCCTCCGGGGTGCGATTGACGAACAAAGACGATGTAGAATTATTTGATAAAATAGTAAGAGTACCAAAGATGCCACTGCCATCCAAAGAAGATGGGTCTAAACAAGATGTGTCTAAACAAGACGTCTTGCTCTTTGAAGACCCAATAAAAAAGAGGAAGAGCCCTAGAGCCTGCGAAGACCCAGACGCACTAGAATGCGACACCAGCTCTCAGGATAACGTATGTACATCTCTACATAACACACACATATACTTGTAGTGTGATCTTAATGCTTTAAATTCTGAAGAACTGGCTAACATTCAGTCTTATGTATTATAGATGATTGCACAGCTTGACTTCTACACAGAGCATTTGTCCGCTGGATGGGTGAAGGAAACCTACTTCAGACCAGACGACAAAAAAAAGAAAGACACGGTATATATGAACATGCCATATTGGCCTATTTTTTTGTTAAATATGCATGCAAATTGCAAACACACGCTGTGCTTATACATTTTTCTTCATTGGTTCCAGTTTTCTATTCTTTAATTATCCTTTTGGTCTTCTGCAGTATTTTACCGACCCTTCTAGTTCTGAGTATCTCGTGTTCCGTACGAAGAAGGATGCAACGAAATACTTCTGGACTGGACAACGTCCTAAAGATTCCTGGAAACCGACAGAGAGTGTCACCAAGAAGTACAAAGACCTGCTTGGTAATTGTTGCTCCTGTTTTTTTACAACTCCTTGAGTAGTATTGTTCTCGCCAAAGTTTCATACAATGAGACTCATTAAGTACATCTGAGAAGATATCTAGTGGTTTCTTATGTTTTTTACGGTGCTTCCATGCAAACCCACATTTCTGAATTTTCTGACAAAGTTGAGACAAGATGTATCTAAAGTTCCCACATAATTTAATTTCAAAAGTTGATCCATATATAAATAAACAAAAATAAAAATGATGTGAATTGTGCCAAACATATAATATTCACAACAAATCTGAACTGTGTACTTTTATCTTCCTTTCTGTTCTTGAGTTGTGAATCAAACTGGGTCTTCAAATTATGTATCATGGCTGTTGCACCATGTCTCAAGGTTGTCTTGTTTACATACAAAAACTTTCTTTTAGATTGTGCGTTTGTTCTTAGTAGATAGTGATGAAATACCGTCAAGGAGGAAGCATCAGGAAAAATGATGATTTTTTTGGGAGCACGTATAGGACGTGCACTCAGGCACTAATAAGCTCATAGCTCATCCTTCTTTTTACAAAATTGCTTCCATTTCATTATTCTTTCCCCTCTTTTTTTTTGCGGGGGATTTCATTATTCTTTCCATCCTACCTATTAATTTGACTTTTTTTCACAGTTACAGATGCAAATGAAAAAGGCCTAGATGGTCAACATGAGCCCAAGGAAAAGAAGCCTAAGACTACAAGCACCGAAGCCGACGAGGCAATGACCTGCTCACAGGCTAGGCTGCTAGGAATCAATCAAGGCCAAGAGAAAAATTGAAGAAAACCAGAGTGATCAATGGCAGCATTTTTCGGCTTAAAAAAGAGAAGGAACACTGCCGCTGCGAAGCTATTTCCACCTTGTGTTGTGAACTTAATTATATGGTGGGTTTGTCGTGAAACTTGCAAGCAAAGGGGACAGTGGTAGGAGGTTTTTGTCCCATTGTCCGACTCCGAGTATGCGATTGGACCTCCTCGGTGTATTGAACCTGTTTCCTTTTTTCTATTTTTGCTTTTGTGTTTTACTTCCTGAGAACCTAGCCTTCCTAGAATTGTGAATTGTTTAATTCGTGCCGAAATATATTTGGATTTTCTCTGATTTTACTCGTTTCCTGAACTACAATCGTCTATACGGCATTACATGGCTCTGGTTCTGGCAGACAGGTAGGTCGCAACAACGAAACATCATAAGCATTTCGGCATTAAGGAGCTCAAGCTGTCGATCAAAAGGAATTGTGTGTGCATTTATAATTTTTATGGATGAGTGTATGTATGTGCGTATGAGTGTCTATATCTGCACTGCGTTTAAGAAAAAAGTAGTTCTCCATTTTGTCGGGTGTGATTATGACATACAACACGCTAGCACTATCTTGGTTGTGGATGCACTAGCTTTCAGGCAGATAAAAGTTCCAGCCGCCACAGCTCTCCTCCGCGTTTTCCTGGCTACCACAACCATCACCACACGTCAAGGGCATGTGTGCCCATGCGCACGTGTGTGTGATTATCTCTTCCGCAGTGAAGGTGAGCGCGATCTTGATCTTGCCGCAGTACTTCTCCTTGATGACATTTGAAGAGTTTCCTACGTGGGTGGGCTAAGCATCTTAGCGGGATTTACAAGGTCGAAAAGAAAAGGCTCCTTTCCCTTATTCAGTCCCTAGATGTAAAAGCAGAAACCACGGTGCTGTCGGGCGTGGAGCTTCATGCCAAGCTTGAGGTGGAATTGAGGCTGGAAGAACTTCTTAGAGAAGAGGAGTTGAAGTGGGCGTTGCGGGCCAAGGTCCGGCAAGTAGTCCAGGGGATGCGAACACTCAATTCTTTCACATGATCGCTAATGGTAAACATAGAAAGAAGAGGATCTTTCAGCTTGAGCAAGATGAAGGTACAATTGTAGGACAAGAAAACCTAAAATTGTACATTACAGAGTATTATAAGCAGCTGTTCGGCCCTCCAGAAGAGAACTGTGTGTCTCTGGATGAGTCCAGGATTAAGGATGTTCCTCAACTCACAGCGGTGGAGAATGATATTCTTGCGGCTCCTTTCTCTGAGAAAGAGGAGCTTGAGGCCATTTCGCAAATGAAAAACAACAAGGCGCCGGGCCCCGATGGATTTCCAGCGGAGTTTTATAAGAAGTGCTGGCATATCATTAAAGGGGATTTGTTGCCTTTGTTCAATGATCTTTTCGCTGGACAGCTTCAGCTTTTTCAGCTCAATTTTGGAACGATAACCCTTCTTCCTAAGAAAACAGAGGCTGTGAGAATTGAGCAATTCAGGCCCATCTGTCTTCTTAATGTTAGTTTCAAAATTTTCACCAAGGTCGGGACTAATAGGCTCATACAGATCGTGCATGCTACTGTACAGCCTACCCAAACTGCTTTCATGCCGGATAGGAACATCCTTGAGGGGGTTGTGGTCCTTCATGAAACGCTCCATGAAATCCACACGAAAAGGATGGATGGGGTTGTTTTCAAAGTGGATTTCGAGAAAGCGTACGACAAAGTCAAATGGCCCTTCCTTCAACAGGCCTTACGCATGAAGGGTTTTGATGAAGCTTGGCGACGCCAGGTAGAATCCTTTATGCAAAAAGGGAGTGTTGGAATTAAAGTGAATGACGATATAGGTAATTATTTCCAGACACAGAAAGGCCTGAGGCAAGGAGATCCAATGTCCCCTATTTTGTTCAACATTGTGGTTGACATGTTGGCAATTCTCATAGGTAGGGCAAAGGAGGCCGGTCAGGTGGGTGGCTTGGTGCCTAACCTAGTTGATGGGGGTGTGTCCATTCTACAGTACGCTGATGATACAATCATCTTTGTGAAGCATGACTTGGCAAAAGCGAGAAATATGAAGTTGGTGTTATGCTTATTTGAACAATTGACCGGTTTAAAGATTAACTTTCATAAAAGCGAGTTGTTCTGCTTTGGTAGAGCCAAGGAGGAACAAGAGGCTTATAGGCAATTGTTTGGATGTGAATTAGGGTCTTTACCATTTACTTAACTAGGTATACCCATTCATCATCTTAAGCTAACAAACAGAGAGTGGAAGTGCATCGAAGATCGGTTCGAGAAGAAACTGAGTTGCTGGAAGGGCAAACTTATGTCTTATGGAGGCCGGTTGATTCTTATTAATTCGGTGTTCACGAGTATGCCGATGTTCCTACTATCTTTCTTTGAGGTTCCAGTTGGGGTTAGGAAAAGGCTGGACTTCTACCGATCAAGATTTTTTTGGCAGAGTGATAAACTAAAGAGAAAGTATAGACTCGCCAAGTGGGATGTTAGACCAAAGGACCAAGGGGGTCTGGGTATCGAGAATCTTGAGGTCAAGAACAGATGCACCTTTCGATGAAGTGGATGTATAAGCTATCGATTGAGACTGGCGCAACTTGGGCGTAAATTCTCCGTTACAAGTATCTGTATTCCAAGACTTTGTCACTGGTGACAGTGAGACCAACTGATTCGCCGTTTTGGAAGGGGCTTATGAGAGTTAAAGCAGCCTTCTTTAACAGAACAAAGTTTATTGTCGGTGATGGCAACGATACCCGTTTCTGGGAGGATACTTGGCTTGGTGATACACCATTGGCGCTCCAGTACCCAACCCTGTATCGTATTGTTCAGCGACGTGATGCGCTAGTTGCAACGATTATGCAGTCCATTTCCCTTAATATCCAGTTTCGGAGGGTGCTTGTTGGTGATAGATGGGAAGCTTGGCTTCATCTAGTGCATAGACTGATGGAAGTTCAGCTAGCTAATCAGCCTGATCAGTTGTGTTGGAACACTAGTAGAAAAAGGGGCTATCGTTGAGGCCTATTTTGCCCATTAGTCCCGGTTCAATCCAGAATCGGGACTAATGCGAGCATTTATCCCGGTTCGTGAGCCCAGGGGGCCGGCCGAGCCACGTGGGCCATTGGTCCCGGTTCGTCCGGACCTTTTGGTCCCGGTTGGTGGGACGAACCGAGACCAATGGTCCTGGCTCCTGGCCCACCACTATTGGTCCCGGTTGGTGGCATGAATCGGGACCAAAGGCTACCCTTTAGTCTCGGTTCATGCCACCAACCGGGACAAATGGTGGTGCCTATATATAGCCCCTCGCGCAAGAGCAGAGCACACTGCTTTGTTTTTTCTGGCCGAGGGGGAGAGGGCTTGGTGGTGCTCTAGCTCACCTCCTATGCACACAAGGTGTTCGATGGAATGCCCGAGCCACACTACTTAAGCTTTCTCCTCTCCAAGCTCGACCTCTAACCTCCATTTTCCTCAATATTTGTCTAGGTTTAGCGGTCCGTCACGCCCGTCCCGTCTTCACCGCCGTCGATCACCTTGGCGATCTCATCGCCAAGACCACCGTGGTGAGCCTCTTGTTCTTATCTTCTTTCTGAAAGGAAAAATATTCTTACTTGTATTATTTTCTTACTTTTATTATTGCATCTTATATAGTGCGATGGTTTTGGTATCTGCCCCGTCGGCCCTCGTCACATCTATGATTCGGATGTGGTATATATTATCTTTTCATAACTATTGGTTCATTTATTGTTTATGAAAATTAAGCCGATAACGTGACATAGATTTTATTTATCTAGGAGGTTGTTGAACCGGAAATTCCAACCGACCCTATTGTCGAGAGGTTAAATTTAGTTGAAGAAGAAAACAATTTCTTCAAGGAAAAAATAAAAAACTTGAGGAGGAGAAGATGATATTGGAGTTGCATGTTGTGGATGTCGTCGATGATCACAAGATCAAGATGGATGCAATGCGCTTGAAGATGAGAAAGATTAGAAAATATGCCATTCATACCGAGGCTTGGTATCATTATGCCGTTGGATCAGTTGTTACCTTGGTTGCGATTATGATCGTATTTGTTTTCACATTGAAATGTTTTACATAGTTTCAATGTATGGTTTAATTAATTTAGATGCTCTGCAGAGTTTTATGTTGTTCGATGAGAACTATGTATGTACTTTGGTTTTTATGTGATGATGAACTTCTATTAATTTGGTCATTTAATTATCTATTCATGATGTTCTGTAATGATTTTTGACACACTTAATTATATATAATGCACGCAGATGAACCGGCAATGGATGTACGGTGTGAGACACACCTCCGAAAGTACATTAAGGGCGTGCATGCTTTTCTCGAAGTGGCTGAGGCAAACAAGCAGAATGGTTTTATGTGTTGTCCATGCCCTATATGTGGGAATACGAAGTCTTACTCTGACCGGAAAATCCTTCACACCCACCTGCTTTACAAGGGTTTCATGCCAACTTTGTAACACACGATTATGATACCATTGTCCGTTTTGTTCATGAACATACTATGCCAACTTTGAGAACCTCGCCAACCTAAGGGCGCTCACACCGGTTTATAAGCTCGTCCCTCTACGCCTTGTTGAGCTCACAAACTTGTGATTCACACAAATTTCAAAGAATTCAAATTTTATAAAACTAATGGCACAAACAGAAAGTTTATAATTGTTCTAAAACAAATGGCACTAACAGAAAGTTTATAATTTTGCTGACCTAAAAGCAAAAAAGAATTAAAAATAAAGCAAAAACCAAAAAAAATAAATAATGCAGGAAACAAAACAAAAAACTTGAAAAAATAATAATAATAGCAACAATAAGCATTTTGCTGTAAGTAGAAACAAAATAAAATAAATAAAGCAACAAAGAAACCAAAAAAAGTGTTTTTGAATTTTAAAACAAATGGCACAAACAGAAAGTTTATATTTTTTCTAAAACTAAAAGCACTAACAGAAAGTTTATAATTTTGCTGACTTAAAAGCAAAAGAATTAAAAAATAAAGCAAAAAACCAAAAGAAAATAAATAATGCAGAAAACAAAACAAAAAACTTGAAAAAATAAAAATAGCAACAATAAGTATTTTGTTGTAAGTAGAAATAAAATAAAATAAATAAAGCAACAAAGAAAACAAAAAAAGTGTTTTCAAATTTTAAAACTAATGGCACTAATAGAAAGTTTATATTTTTTCTAAAACTAAAAGCAAAAAGAAATAAAGCAAAAAAAACTACCACCTACTAGGCCCCCACGGCCTGAATACGACTAGAAACCCTACATGGGCCAGGATTCAGGCCCGCAGAGGCCCAATAGGCCCACAGACAGTAGCATGATTAGGCCCGAAAGCCTGCATTTGAGAGGAGCTCGAAAGGGACGACACCAGTAGCTTATAAACCAAAGTGCAGGCGCCCTTCAACTAGCGAGGTGGGACTAAACATTTGGCGGGGCAGCAGGCCTTTGGTCCCGGTTGGTGGCACCAACCGAGACTAAAGGTGGGTTTAGTCCGGTTCGTGGCTCCAACCGACTAATGCCTCCTTAGTCCCGGTGGGTCCCCCCACCCGGGACCAACGCCCGCCGCTTCCCGCCCTTTGGGCTGCTGAAATTTTGCCTCTGGACCCGGTTGGTGGCACCAACCGGGACTAAAGGGGGGCATTAGTCCCGGTTGGAGCCACGAACCGGGACGAATGCCCTTGCTATATAAGTAAACACTTGGGATATTTCAGATTCATCGCCCATTTGGCCCCAACCTCCCCGGCGCCGCCAGGCTGCCCCGACGCCGCCGACGCTGCCGTCACCCACGCCTCGTCACCATCGCCGTCGCCGCGCCCGTTATCGCCCGCCGTCGCCTTGCCGTCGTCGCCGCTGCCGTCTGCCCCGCCGTCGTCGCCGCTCGCATCTGCCCCGTCGCCCTGCCTCGTCGTCGCCGTCCCGCCCGTCGCCGCGCCCTCGCCGTCGCCGCCCCTGCCTCCAGCGACCTCGCCGACCTCGCCGTCGCCGCCCTGCCTCCCCGACCTCGCCGTCGCCTCCGCCTCCCCGACCTCGCCGTCGCCTCCGCCTCCCCCGCCGCCTCCGTCGCCGCGACCTCGCCGTCGCCTCCGCCCACAGTGAGCCCCCGCGCGCGCACCTGCCCTGCCCCCCTGCCGCCGCCGCCATGATTTTTTTTTCATAAATGTTCATGATTTTTTCATAAATGTATATATATTGATGTATGGATATATGTATGATGCTTTTTTGCAGTGTTGATCTAATGTTTTTTTTCTGCATATATATGTGATTTTTGCAGTGTTGATCTAATGTTTTTTTCTGCATATATATGTGATTTTTCTGCATATATAGATATGATCATATATATGATGTATGCATGGATCGATGTGGATGGAATATGATGTTTTTTGTTCATAGAATATGATGTTTTTTTTATTCATAGATTTTATTTTGTTCATTAGAGAGAGGCGGGGGCGTCGAGGAAGTTGTACTGTTTAGAGTTAGGGTCATGAGGAAGAAGGAAAATAAGGAAAAGAATAAAAGAGGAAGAAGGAAGAAGGAGAAGAAGAGGAGAAAAAATAAGAAGAGGAAGTAGAAGAAAAAGGAGAAGAAGAAGGAATAGAGGAGAAGAAGAAAAATTCTATTTTTCTTCTTCTCCTCTTCCTTCTTCTTCTCCTCTCTTTTTCTTCTATTTTTCTTCTTCTTTCTTCTTCTTCTCTTTTTTCTTCTTCTCATTTCTTCTTCTTCTTCTTCTTCTTCTTCTTCTTCTTCTTCTTTTTATCGGGAACGAGGGTGTCGAGGATCGCTGAGGGGTCGACGGTCGGGAACTAGGCTAGAGGGTCGAGAGGGTCACAGAGAGGGTCGAGGGTCGTCGAGGCCGGTCGAGGGTCAATGTTTTGAGGGTCGAGGGTCGTCGAGGCCGGTCGAGGTTTCGAGGCACAAGGGTTTGAGGGTTTGAGGGTTCTAGGGTCGAGGGTTCGAGGTTCTAGGGTTCGAGGGTTCTAGGGTCGAGGTTCGAGGTTCTAGGATCCGAAGGAAGAAGGAAGAAGAAGAAAAGAATGAGAGGAAAAGAAGAAGAAGAGGAGAAGAAGAAGGAATAGAGAAGAAGAAAAAATAGAATTTTTTTCTATTTCTCTTCTTCTTCTTCTTCTCCTCTTTTTTTTTCTTCTTTTTCTTCTTCTTCTTCTTCCTTCTTCCTCTTTTCTTCCTTTTCCGATGAGAATACCGATAGTGTCAAAGTATTGAAGAAATCCATGGCTTCATCATTGGCGGAAGTAACCATGACATGATGGTACGAAGTCCTCCAAAGTTGTTCGAATGGAGTCCGGATAGGATAATTTGCCTTTTGCTGAACTTTGTACCAAAAGCTAATTATCCTATCTGGGACTCCGTTCAAAAACAACTTTGGAGAGCTTCGTACCATCATGCACCTGTTACTTTCGCCTAATGATGAAGACATGGTTTTGTTGAATCCTTTGACACTAGGCAACCTCCCGACCCCTCGGCGATCTTTGACCCCTTGACCCTCGACCGCTCGGCGATCCACGACCCTCTACCCTACTTGTGGGACATAGATGTACTGTTCAACGCCGACCCCCTCCCGATAGCTTCAACCCGTGGGGTCGATATTACGCACCCCTCCTAGCTTGAAGCGTTCTCGAGGCCACCCCTAACCCTTGAAGCGTTGTCGAGGCCACCCCAAACCCTAGAGAAGCAGCGTCGAGGCCACTAATATGATTCCTTATTGTGATTAGCTAGCTAGTTCTACGTTGGCACTAATATATCCATATCTTTCATGTTTGAATAATAATTGCCATGTTGTAATTATTTGTAGAAACTATGGACACCCCGAGGCGAAGCACAAGAAGCGTTGTTGAGGGACATAATCGCACGGAAGTGATGCCGTCTCCTCGATGATGTTTCTCAACGCGTCGATAACGATGGTCCGGAAGGAGAGGGTGAAGAAGCAGCTGGCTATGATTTACATGGCTCCGATGACCCAATGCCGGTGCAAGAAGTAGACCGTGAGGACGGCTCGGTGATCACCAAACCGAGTCCGGCCAGGTATATATATTAGTTAAGCTTTGTCTTGACTAGCTCTCGTCTTTGTTTTGGTATATATATATGTACACATATTAATTAACTCTCGTCTTTGTTCTTTTTCTAGCCCTCCGGATCGAGCACAACCGGTAAAGAGACGAGGCCGAAGAAAAAGTTGAGCTCGGATGAAAAGTTTGAGATCATAGAAATCGCTGACGACGGCCAACCGATTGAACCCTACCGGACAAAGAAGGCATTTGTTGCTCGGTCTTGGGTTACGGTTAGGGACAAGATCCCGATCAGCATCCACCAATGGTATAAGCCTAAGAACGAAGACCACGAGGTGTCTTATGTCAATGATATGCAGCAAAATGATCTTTGGACTGAGCTGAAGTCAAATTTTACCCTACCGCCAGAGGATGATCCGGAGAAGCCAGTAATAGAGCCATTAATCAAGTCTTTTGCTCTTAAGAAGATGGCAGAACTATTCAGGAATTGGAAGAAAGACCTCAATACGTATGTCGAAAAAAATGAGACACCAGAATTCACGGGCAAATATGAGAAGATCAGAGATGATTGGCCCGCATTTGTGGCCTACAAGACATCGGAAAAGAGTAAAAAGATGTCAGCGACAAACAAGAGAAATGCTGCGAAGAAGAAGCTTCATCATCGCCATGCGAAATTGTGGCTACCTCATAGCCCGGCCTAAGTGGTCCAAGGCTGAGAATGATCTGCTTGATAAAGGGATCGAACCGAGACAATGAACTGGCAGACCGTTGCGGACTTGGTTCTTCGGGGCGGATCCTTGGACCCTATAACGGGAAGTGCATTTGGACGGACGAACAATTGGACATACCAGTCAAGAGGCTTAAGCATTATATCGAAGCAGCGCAGCAAGGGAGATTCGTTCGAGCGAGGGAGAAGGGCGAGCTCACAATGGCCCTCGGGAATCCACAGAGCACCCTGGACGGACACGAGGCACGCCAGGCTCCCTTTCGTGGAAGGCCGGATTTCCGGACGCAGGGGGTTACAAAACCCATGAGAGGAGGAAGAAACTGGAGCAGAGCCTAATGCAGGCGCTGCACGAAAGGGTAACGGGGCTAGAGGAACGAGAAGCAGCCGATCACAACAAACGACCTGCCGAAGCTTCCCGAAGCTACCCCGCCATCTCGGCGGAGAAGCGCGTGGTTTCCACCGAGCTGCTTCACCGAGCAGCATGCCTTGGACGGCTCCTGCCCGGCTATCCCGTGGATGCTATCACGGATCTTTGAAAGTTGCCACCTTATGGCGCAATGGAGCAATTTAAAGGTCAAGGCGGCTGTTGGCTCTGTTTATCCCACTAAACCCGACTCAACTTTTCACCGCCGCCGATTCCGAAGGATATGCTAAGGTGATGGTCGATGAAATAACGGAGGGATTTGAGGAGCTCGGCTTGACCACCCTACCGGTGAAGGGAGTATCGGCTGGGTTACGCTCTAAAGACTCCATGCCTATGGCGGAAGGATCTCATCAACCTTCCGAACTGGGCGCCTCCGCCTCCTCCTCCTCCTCCCGTGAGTCGGGCACTCCGCCTCCTCCACCGCCTCCTCCTCCTCCTCCGGCCCAGTCGGGGCACTCCGCCTCCTCCACCGCCTCCTCTTCCGGCCAGTGGCGATCGGGGCACTCGGCCGGCTCCTTCTCTCCGGCGTGGCGGCACTCCGTCTCCTTCTCACTTTGCACCGGCGCGTCCGGCAGCCAGCCTCCTCCTTCTCCGCCTCGTCGGCAAGGCGGAAGAGACCCGCCCGCTCCGGCTGCTCCGGCGTCGTAGTCCTTCTCCTCCGCCTCGTAAGCAAGGAAAGAAGACATCCGCTCCGTGCCTTTCTGCGGCGTCTAGCAGATCTTGCCAAAGGCGGGAGGAGATACAAATTCGGTCCTTCTCTGAAGACTCCAGAGAAGTTACCGTACGAGAGGAGCGAGGAGGAAAACGCGAAGATCGCGCAGACCGAAGTGGATGACTGGTTTCAAGGGTTGAAAGCAAAGAGACATCCACCTCCGGAGGAGAACGTAGATCCGGTCAAAGCGAATCGACCTCTGGCTGCCGACAAAACCACCCAAGTCTCCGCCGAAGGCAACTATGAGCGCATTATTGGAAGGCATTTGCCGAGGCGGAGAGATCGGGAAGTACTGTCGGTGATCGAAGGATGAAAGAGCGATGAGCTGGGAAACAAATTACCCAGCTCGGCGAACAAGCGAAGAATCGTGCCCCGCTCAAGGTGCACGCTAGCGACATCGTCGATCCGAGGATGGTGCCGGTTATGGCAATCCTGAAGATTACTTGCCCGGACGATGTACAATTTGATTTCTTGGAGGTGCGAGATACAAAGATACGAGTACGGGAAGCCTCTCGTCAAAGATGAAAGCTCTCTAACAACGATGATGCGAAGATTGCATGATTGGTACATGAAAACCTGCAAAGAGTCGACGGGAGGAATACTTTGTATTTGAGAGTTAAAAGGAGCATGACCTCCTTGGAATTGAACTGTTGCCTATTCCATTTGAGGAGTTCTATCAGTTTTTCAATCAATTGGCCATCGATAAAGCAACGGTCACCTGCTACATCGTCTGTAAGTAGTACTACTTTTGTCATTAAGTATCTCTATATAACTCAGCTCTTTCATTGCATGTATTTATAAATATCCTCACTATATTATGCAGATTGAAGATCGCAGAAATGAAGAAAAACAAGTGGGTGATATTGGGTTCATTAACACATATCTCATTGATGCAAATGAGGTTAAATATCGTGCCAAAGGAAACCGAGGCCAACTTACTACGATCGTTGGAAATAAATGAACACAAAAATACAATACTCTTTCCTTACAACTACACGTGAGTGTTCTTTGTCTTGTGGCATATTCGGTTTCCCTTATTTAGTCCAGGTTATAGAAATGTAATATTGATGAGTTATGCATGCGTGCGCAGGTTCCACTATATTCTCCTAGAGATTAAGCTTGAGCAGGGAGTAGTAACTGTCTTAGACTCGAGACGAAAAGATCCCAAGGAGTATGCGGAAATGACTGAAATGCTCGAGAAGTAAGTTAAATCGATCATTATCCACCATATCAGCAACTTTGTTCATTTCTGATATCAAGTAATTGTTTTCTTTGTATGGCAGGGCTTGGGGAAAATTCACCAAAAAAGCTCCGGGACTATCGAAGAAGCTGCAATTTAGACACCCGAAAGTAAGTACTATATAGTAGCATATTCCATGCGCATTTCCTAGTGATTCAAGCGCTAGTTTCATCAATACCATTTAGCATGTGCTTGCTATATATAATTATCAGTTTGATTGACCTCTGTTTCTTGTAAAGTGGTTGTGGCAGGAACAAGGGATTGATTTCTGTGGATACTACGTTTGCGAGTCCATCCGCCACACGACCTGTGAGAGGGGCTACTCCGACAAACAATTTGAAGTGCGTAAATAAAAATATTCACAATTTTATTTTATTACCATCATTTGTGTTGAGTTTCATTCATTCATATATATATATATATATATATATATATATATATAATATATATATATGTATGTATTGACCCCTTTCTTAAAATTAGATGTTTGACAGCGGGATGAACTCCTAGCACCAGATCGCATGCGAGCAATTCAAGAGGAATTGGCGGCATTCTTTCTTGACTATGTGATCGCTGAAGACGGGGAATACCATGTGGACCACGCGTCCTTATTTTAAAAGATAATTATTGTATATATGTAGCCGGTAGCGTCGGATAGATATCGAGAACTTGTTGTTCGACCAATCTCTCGGAGAAGGAGAGGTGGTCGATATCACTTCTCTCTGTATGCATATATATGTTCATGACGATCTTACATTTGCTTAATTACTAGCTAGCTAGCATGTCTAGTTAGTCCTCTCTATACGTATGTATAGTACGTAGCGTCGACCAAGCACGGACAAAAGAAAGGACACTTTTCTCTATTAATTAGCTAGCTATAGCACAATATATGAAACACCTAAATTAACCCCCAAAACCCCCAAACCCCCTCTTTTGAAAAAAAAAACAAAACCAGAGCCAAAGAAATGTTGACGCCGTGGATGCCTATTGGTCGGTTGGTGCCACCAACCCGGGACCAAAGGCCCTCCGCCTGGGCTCAATGGACAGGCCACGTGGAGGCCCATCTGTCCCGGTTCTGGATAGAACCGGGACTAAAGGGTGAGGGTATTAGTACCGACCCTTTAGTCCCGGTTCACGAACCGGGACTAAAGGCCCTTATGAACCGGGACTATAGGCCATTTTTCTACTAGTGGAAACTTATTAGGTCTGGACAATTTACTGTTAAGTCGACGTACATCAATATTATTAACTCGAGTGTCATTCATAGTTTCAAACATGTTTGGAAAGTAAAAGTTCCTTTGAAAATTAAAGTGTTTATGTGGTTTGTCCATAAACAAGTCATTTTAACAAAGGACAACTTGGTTAAGCGCAATTGGACAGGATCTACTAGGTGTAGTTTCTGTGATCGGGACGAGACCATTAAGCATCTCTTCTTTGAGTGCCCGTTGGCGAGAATTTTGTGGCGCACCGTGCAAATTGCCTTTAACATTACTCCTCCGAGTTCGGCCGGTTTGTTATTTGGAACGTGGCTGGATGGGATAGAGTCCGATACAGCTAGACACATTCGTGTAGGAGTTTGTGCATTGTTATGGGCAATTTGGAACTACAGAAATGACTTGGCTTTTAACAGAATAACTACTATTCATTTTTTGCAGGTTGTATTCCGTGCTACAACGCTGATCCATATGTGGTCCTTACTTACTCCGACAGAGGCCAGAGAGCATTTGGTTACTGGATCTGTCCAGTGGGAGATGGTAGCGCGGGATATCTTCAACCGGTTTGGATGGCGGTCATGTAATAGGATAGGCGATTAGTTTTCCTATCTTTATTATGCCAGCCGGTTGTGGCTTTATGGCCGTTTTTTTTGTTTTGGCGTTGAGGCTCTATATGAGCTCGCCTTTATTTTGTTTCACGACTCTAAGACATTGTTGAACCTATTTTATTTATAAATGTAGCCATATGCATCATTCTGATGCAGAGGCCGGGGAGTCCCCCTTTCGAAAAAGGAAAAAAAAAGACCTGGTGCATGCACGGCGGCAGGCTGCACTTCTGTAGCACCTTCTCCAGAGGGATGCTGAGGAAAATGCCCTGTGCATTACATACACGATACATGTCAGTTCAGAATGCTTCGAGGACTATGACACTTCTGGCATTTTGTTCTGATGAGAGTAGAGACGTGTGTATGTCTGGTTAAATCGGAGACGTGTATATCAGTGTATGCCCTTTGCGGAGACAAGCAGGACCTCCAGCTTCATGCATTGAACGAAGGGAACCTCGGGTAGGTGCACCCTTTTTTCCAAAAAAAGAAGTAATTGCAAATATAGTCGAAATCATGATTTGTTTTAACGACAAACTTGGTCAAGCATTATACTCGCGTAATTTTTTTTTCCAAAAAAATGACTTTTGTGGTATTGTTGGCAGAAAAAACAAAATCAACAGACATTAGAGAGCGAATTTTTGGCGGCCGAGCTTCTCGGGTCAGCTTATCTCGTCCATTCAGTACCTCCTCGTGATCTGTTCTTGCCGCAGGCTTGTCCTCCTGATGGGATGTGTAGCCCCAGATCCTATTTGGCGCCTTTAGCGCCGGATACAGCTCATTTCACTAACTGTCGCACACCCCTTGTAGCGATTGGGCCGGCCCATTTTATCTTCTTTTCTGTTTCTATAAAGCAAAAAGGTTGCGACAGCCAGGCTTGAGAACAGTACGCGACAACCACACGACCACTTAATTACTGTGGTTACGTACAGGTTTTTATTCTTTTGATCTTTATTCTGGTTTTATATATATTTTTCTGTCCTTTTTTCTTTCTTTTTCAAATTCGAGAAACTTTTTTATTCATGATTTTTTCTGCCAATCGATGAACCTTTTTTAGAATTCCAAGAACTTGTTTCAAACTTGATGAACTTTTTTGCAAACATTGTGACATTTAAAAAAAAATTCTATGAACTTTTTTCAAATTCGGTGAACATTTTTCAAATTCGACGAACTTTTTAAAAATCCGACGAACTTTTTTTCCAAATTTGATGAACTTTTTTCAAATCCAGTGAACTTTTTTTTCAAATTCGATAAAAAAATTTCAAATTTTTTTGTTCAAAATCGCTGAACTTTTTTACAATTTGATGAACTTTCCCAAATTGTAAAATCTTTTCAAATTCGAATTTTTTAGATCCATGTGTTTTTCTGTTTTGTGAACGAAGAGACGAACACCAAAAAAACGAATGTACGAAACCTGCAGGAAGGGAAGGAGCGACAGTGCTAGCTGGGCCGGCCCACGTGAGGCTGTTGCGCGGGCGCCCGCTAAGCGAACGGGCGCCTAAGGCGCTGAAGAGGAGGTCTCATGTGTAGCTTTAGCCCCTAGAAATCGTAGGCGTACACGGTTGACACAACCGGACTTTGTTTGGTGCAGTTTCTGGTTCATGAGCTTCGTGGTGCAGGTTTGTTTGTCCAGTGCATTTGATTCTCTCTGGCCCACCATGGGCAGCCCGTAACCACAGATACATGACACGTGGTTGGGTCGAACAGAATCCAAAGTCATCTGGGGACTGTGATACATTTGTAAAAAGGGATAGGGAGGGATGGTTGGCGTAATACGTTGGTGTTGGAAGGGAGAGAGGGATTTGATGGAATAGTCGTTGTATTGCTTGAGCCTCGTGGGCATATATATAGGAGTACAATGATCTACTTGGAGTACAAGACGAGGCAGAACAAATCCTAGTCTATCTCATCTTTCCTAATAAACATTATACTCAACATCCCCCCGCGGTCACGACGGTAGCGACGCAGACGTTGAGACTGGAGAAGAATCCGAAGGCAAGCCGACGGACACACCCCCCTCCCCCCCACAGTCGTAACGGTCGACGCATCGCGGAGTCGTGGCTGGAGTGGCAACCGACGAGGTTGCTCAAGCAAGGCGATAGCCCTTTGTGCCGTTTGTCGAGGTAGCCGAGAGCGTTTGTGGTGGAGCCGTGGTCGAGGTAGCCGTGCGAAGAATGCCGTGGTCGATGTCGAGTCAGGGTGGCCGGTGTCGAGGAAGTCGCCATGGAGCCGCGGGCGCAAGGGGGCGCCGAGTTAGCATGGGCATAGTGGTGTCGGTAAAGTGCGCCAGAAGATGATGTTGTTGACGACGCGTCGCCGGGGTTGCCAACCCGGGGACACATCATAGACGAAAGCGGCGTCGGTGTTGCGGCACCGGGCATGCGTGAGAAGACGAAGCGAAGTTAATGACGCCGCACCAGGCTTGCGGGCCCAGCGACACGTCGTGGGCGAAGGCACGCGGCGGTGTTACGCATCGAGCATGCGTGAGCGAGGACACCTGCACGAGCTGTACGCCATGTCGAAGAAGTCGGAGAGGCCAGCAGAGAAGGACTCGGCGACGGTTCTGGGCGCCAATCGGCACGGGGCCAATGTCGCCTGCGGTTGTCGGAGTAGATGAAGCGGTCGGGGTAGATGACGACGACGTTGGCGACGGGCTGGTGCTGGACGAAGACGAAGGAGGTGGACGGGCGGCTGCGGGGGTAGTGCCGGCGGCGGCCAAAGAAGAGCGGCGGCGGCGGCGACTAGGTTAGGAGCGCGGCGGCGGTGCTCGAAGTAGGCGAAGAACCTGACAGTGTGACGAAGACCGGCGCGGACGGTGGTGTTCCCGCGCCAAGGGAGAAGGCGCAGCGCATACCACGGGAGGTCGACGCGCGATGACGGCGGAGGAGTGGACCGTGGGCAGCGCTCTGACGGCCCGTAAAGGCGGCGCGGCAACAGCCCGGGCAGGTCCGGCGACGGCGGGAAGACCTCGGGAAGCGGCGGGGACCCGCGGGCCCGCAGCGCAACAGCCTGCGAGGCGGCGCGGACGGCGGAATGCGGGTCGGTGCAACGCGAGGGCAACCTCGGGGGGCGGCGTGGACCAGCGTCCACGCTTCGCTTCTGACCCGACAGGCGTGGCGGGCAGCGAGTCGGTGCAGCCATGGGGACGGCCGAGCGGGCGACCAGGCGGCGGTGGATCGCGGGCCGCGGCACTCTGACTTTGAAGAAGCGGCCTTACGGTGACGCGGGTCGGTGCAGCCGGGAGGAGAACCAATAGAGGCAAAGGTGTCCCGATGTTTCGATGAGATGGTGGCTATCGTTTCTGTGGGAGTCGACCTTGACGATCCGACTACGTACGTGCGAGACGTCGCGCCTTAGCAATCGCTAAACCAACTTCCAAGGGTTATTGACCACGCCGGAGCACGATCAACCTGACCACGAGGGCCTGTTTCCTGCGAGCAAACGAAGAACAAGCAAGAAACTAAGATTGCAATCTGGATATTGCGAATTTAAGAGGAAAGCTTTATTAATGAAGGTGGGGTTCTGAGACGCCTCGGTCTGGTCGTTGAACACAAAGCGAAATCTGTGAAGTTGCAGCTATGGCGAACTTTTGATCTAAACAAAACCCAAAGTCTAAGCAGCGCCCTAAGGGCTGTATATATGGAGAAAGAGGAGGAATTTCGTGGCCCTTGAGGGAGGGTCCGAAACCAACCCTAACTCTTGTTTCCCCACACATACGGACTCAAAACAGCCTACACTTAAGTATTTCGAAATTACATGGGCTGGCCCAATAATAAGGTGACGCAACACCTAGAATAGCCTATGGACGAATATTATGAAGTGGCATCTTGTATATTTCGTCCAAGGCCTCATGCTCTCATTAGGGTGGCTTCAAAGTCCTGGAATCATCACTTGTAACTCCATTCTTGTTTCCCTTAGCATGCCAACATCTCCATGCTTGAACTTGCTCCAAGGTTCATCTTTCTTGTCCATGGTAGGCCCTTCATTTGTAAGCAAAACAAATGTATCCAATTTAGGCAGCATCATATTCTCATGAACATTGGAATCGTTACCAAGAAACGAAAGTACCTGATAATTCAATTGGCGTGCGCGAGCTCTAGTAATTGGTCCAGTATGTATAGCAGCAGGGGCTGTGGGTGTAACAATGGTATTGATGTCCTCATCAACGGCCGAGAGCGGACGACCCCGGGGCGGCGGTGGACCGCGGGCCGCGGCACTACGGCCCGAAGGGGCGACGCAACGGTGACGCGGGTCGGTGCAGCCGGGAGGAGAACCACGGGGCGGCGGCGCTGCGGCCGGCAGGCGGCAGCGATGGCGATCCGTTGCTCGATCGGTGGAGGGGCGCGCTGAACTCGGGACAATCTTCACGGGACCTACGGAGGCGCGCACAACCGGCGGGCCAGGTTGGTCGCGCGGCGTAGATGAGGCGGATCGCAGCGGGGAGCGGGTGATCAAGCCGATCGCGCGCGAGGTCGGGGACGCCGCTCGATGGAGGCGTGGTGGCGGCGGAGTCTGGATGAGGCGGCGGCGGCCCGGCGGCGAAGGCTATATTGGCGCCGCGCATGGCGCGAGGCCGCCGGATCGGGTGATGCAGGAGTCCCGGTCGGAGCAGGGCGGTGACGGCGGTGTAGGCCGGCAGGCGGGCAGCCAGCGCCACGGCGGCCTTAAGGGCTGCTGTCACGCGAGGCCGCGGGTCGGTGAATTAGCCGGCGGTCGCGCCCGATGTCGGAGTAAAGCGCGAGGTGTCGGCGGCGGCGGTGGGCGACGCATAAACCGATCAGTGAATCGGAAAACCAAAAAGTAGACGCTGATCAAGCGGCCGGCGAGAGAAAAACCGGATCAAAGGATCGGAAAAAAGACTCTCTAGGGCAGCCGGCCAACCACGGCCGATGGGCCGAACCCTAAATGCAGGCGGCGCGGCCCCGGCGGTCATGGAGGCCGACCGCCTCGAAGCGGCGCAGGTCTTGAAGCAGCGGCTAGAGTTTAGGATCGACTTGAGATAGATACCATGTTGGAAGGGAGAGAGGGATTTGGTGGAATAGTCGTTGTATTGCTTGAGCCTTGTAGGCATATATAGGAGTACAATGATCTACTTGGAATACAAGACAAGGCAGAACAAATCCTGGTCTATTTCATCTTTCCTAATAAACATTATACTCAACAGTTGGAAATATTATCAAGTCTCGAGTGCAATTATATTAAGTACAAGACTTAGAGGGTAAGACATCTTCTAAAAATAAGATGAAAAAAATTCTATTTAATCCCGAGACAATCTCTAACTATCAAATATATCTCTATCACCCCCCTCCCCCGGGTAGCATTGCAAACAACAGTAGCAGCGCGGACGGTCTGATTAGAAAGTGTTGAGTATAAGATTATTAAGAAGTATAGGATAGATTAGGATTTGGTCCTGCCTTGTCTTGTATTTTAAGTTGGTCTTTGTATTCCTATATATACGCCCGCGAGGCTCAATCAATACAATAATTATTTCACCAAATTCCTCTCTCCCTTCTAATATGGTATCTATCGCAAGTCGATCCTAAAACCTAGCCGCCGCTTGCACTGTCGCCGCTTGGGCGGTCAGTCTCCATGACCGCCACCGGGGCCACCCGCACCAAGGTTCGTCCGCCGTCGTGTTGACCGGCTGCCCTAAAGAGTCTTTTCCCCGAGCCTTGCTCTGGGGTTTTCTCTCTCCCGCCAGTTATCTTGATCGCGCGGTTTCTTTTTGGTTTTTCGATCTATTCTTAATCGGTTTGCGTCGCCCACCGCCGCCGTCGACCCCGAGCGCCTCTACTCTGACCCCGGCGCGACCAGCCGGCCTCCTCTTCGACCCGGCGGCCCGCAGACCGAGGCGGCCCGTCGAGCTGCCGTCGTCCGCGCCCTGCCCGTCGCCTGCGCCGGCCGTCACCGCCCTGCTCCGACCGGGACTCCTGCATCACCCGACCCGGCGGCCTCGCGCCATGCGGCGGCCAATCATAGCCGCCCTGTCGCCCGCCGTCGCCGGCCTCATCCAGGACTCCGCCGCCACCACGCCTCCATCGAGCGGCGTCCCCGTCCTCGCGCGCGATCGGCTTTATCACCCGCTCGGCGCCGCGATCCGCCTCATCTACGCCGCGCGACCGACCCGTCGATTCGCAGCGCCTCGCGGTCCCGTGAAGATCGTCTCGAGTTCAGCGCCCCTCACGATCGAGCAACGGGCTGCCGCTGCGTCGCCCGTCGGCCGCAACACCGCCGCCTGTGGTTCTTCTCCCGGCTGCACCGACCAGCGTCACCGCGTCGCCCCAGACCGTAGTGCCGCTGCCCGCGATCCTCCGCCGCCCAAAGCGTCTGCTCTAAACCGTCCGTGGCTGCCACGTCCCTCGCGCCGCCGCGCTTCGCCCGTCGGGCCGTAGCGGCGTGGCACGCGTCCACGCCGCCGTCCCGAGGCCGTCCCCGCGGTTCGACCAACTCGCGAACCGCCGTTGTGTCGCCCCTTTGTGCGTCAACGTCACGGCCCGCTATCCCCACCGTCGCCCAGAGGTCTTCCCGCCGTCGCCTCGACCCGCCTACCGCCGCTGCGTCGCCCCTTCGGGCCGTAGCGCCGCGGCCCGCGGTCCACTACATCGTCCCCGCGCGTCGGCCTCCCGTGGTATGCGCCGCGCCGTCTCCCTTGGCGCGGGAATGCCACCGTCCGCGCCGGTCTTCGTCACGCTAGCAGGGTTCTTCGCCTACTTCAAGCACCGCCGCCGCACTCCTAACCTAGCCACCGCCGCCGCCGCCGCTCTTCTTTGGCCGCCGCCGCCGCTACCTTCGTAGCCGCCGCCACCACCCGTCCACCCCTTCGTCTTCGTCCAAGCACCAGTCTGTCGCTAGCGTCGCCGTCATCTACCCCGACCACTTCGTCTACTCCGATCACCGTTGGTGACATCGGCCCCGCGCCGATGGACGCCGCAACCGTCGTCGAGTTCTTCTCTGCTGGCCTCTCCGACTTCTTCGACATGGCGTACAGCTTGTGCAGGTCCCAGTCTCCGCATGCCCGGTGCTGGCAACAACGCCGCGTGCATTCATCCAGGACGTGTCCACAGGCACAGCAAGCCTGGTGCGGCGCTTCGTCAACTTCGTCTTCGTCCGTCACGCATGCCCGGTCTTTGGCAACACCAGTGCGTGCCTTCGTCCACGATGTGTCCCCGGGCTTGGCAAACCCGTCGTGACGCGTCGTCAACAACATCATCTTCCTGGCGCACCCCTACTTCGACACCAGTGCGCCCATGCTAACTCGGCGCCCCCTTGCACCCGCGGCTCCACGGCGACTTCCTCGACACCGGCCCCCCTGACTCGACATTGACCACGGCATTCTTTGCACGGCTACCTCGACCACGGCTCCACCACACACGCTCTCGGCTACATCGACAAACGTCACAAAGGGCTACCGCCTGCTTGAGCAACCTCGTCGATTTCATTCCGATCCACGACTTCGCGATCGTCGGCCGAATTCTGTAGGGGTGTTAAATCGGCTTGCCTTCGGATTCTTCTCCAGTCTCACCGTCTGCGTCGCTACCGTTGTGACTGCGGGGGGATGTTGAGTATAAGATTATTGGGAAGTATATGATAGATTAGTATTTGGTCCTGCCTTGTCTTGTACTCTAAGTTGGTCTTTGTACTCCTATATATATGCCCACGAGGCTCAACCAATACAACAACTATTTCACCAAATTCCTCTCTCCCTTCTAACAGAAAGAATAACAGCTGACAGGCTGAGATCCCCCTGCAGTCGTAGCGGTAGCATCACAGGCGGTGTCGCGTTGCAGACATGTAGACTGTAGAGGAAGTTGATAAGTTGCTCAAGGCGATAGCCCTTTATGTTCCGAGATCAGCGCATGATGTGTAGACTGTGGCGCGATTTGGTCCGTGACAGCACCGTAGCAGCCAGAAACAGCCGACAAATCTGCTCCAGACTCTACGCACATGGGCGCTCGCTTTGTTGCCTCCCAAGTCGGGCGGGGAGCCAACCAGCTTCTCCCATGATGCGCGTGGGGGCCTCAGAGGTTGGCGACCACCTCCACGTGCCGCCTCCTGACTCGGGCCGTGTGGGACCTGAGGTCCACCGGCACGAGCCGACCGTGCACCTATCTTATATCTTATATTTACTAATTGGAGGTATCATACGAGACACCACGTTAATCCTCGGAATTAAAGAATTTTGACCATTGAATTAATATATGATTCATCTATAGACGTTAGGTAAAATTATGAAACCAGCTGTCCTCTCCCACGACTCCTCCTCTCCTTGGTTTCTCTTTGTTCTCAAAAAAAAATGAGCGCCTACCTTTGACGTACACAAGAAGAGTCCTATCCCACGTAAGAGTGTCCTCCTCCCATGTGTTTCCTTTATTTTCCAAACCATACGAGACACCACGTTAATCCTCGGAATTAAAGAATTTTGACCATCGGATTAATATATGATTCATCTATAGACGTTAGATAAAATTATGAAACCATCTGTCCTCTCCCACGACTCCTCCTCTCCTTGGTTTCTCTTTGTTCTCAAAAAAAAAAAATGAGCGCCTACCTTTGACGTACACAAGAAGAGTCCTATCCCACGTACGAGTGTCCTCCTCCCATGTGTTTCCTTTCTTTTTCTTTTCCTAAAAAAAACTCAGCACCTAGATTTGACGTACATATGTGTAGTCCTCTTCCCTTTTTTTTTTGCGGGTGAAGTCCTCTTCCCTTCATCTCTCTTTCTTTCTCTGAAATAAAAAACTAAGAGCCATCTCCTCCAACATTTGATGTATGATGTCTCCTCTGATATGACTAGCAAGATGCATCTGATTGAATTACCCAGATGTTAATGCCGCCATTGCCTCGCCCAAGTCCTATCTGATGCATCATACGGGTCCAGGGCTCCATAGCAAGCAACAACAATTGCCGAAGTTTCCACCATTCAAGTCAAATTTGCGCAGCCGTGATGTTTGGCCGGAACCATGTACTCTACAGCACAACAAGTTTCACTGATATCGTGTAAGCAACACGATATTTTGTTTCATCTCTGATCCATGTGCTGATTGGATCAGGAAAAATTGAGATCACACATTCTTTTAGGGCCAACGGATTGAGCTGTAAGAGCATTGTTCATACAGAAATATTATATGGACCTTCTAGGATATCGTTTTGACGTAAAATCAATATTTTTTTTCTATATGGTATGTTTCATTGCTAGCATAGTTTATGTAGATGTCTTACCGGTGACCCATCACTGTTCAAAATACTATCAAATGTTGAGCGCTATAGAGCAATTATTCTTCTAAAAATATTGCGACTACTTCTAACCTTTCTAGATAAATTCTTGGGGCTTATCTTATATCTTATATCTTATATATATATATATATATATGTATATATATATATATATATATATATATATATATATATATATATATATATATATATATACACACACACTAATTGGAGGCACCATGCAAGCTTCTACATTAATCCATATCAACAAGATTTGTTTAGCCACTAGAATATAAATTTAATGGTTATGATTTATTAGAGCACCGTCCTTTATTTGTACATAGATTAAAAGGAAATAGACCTACACGTATCTCATAGGAGTCCACAACGCCCATGTCCAAGTTCCAGGAAAAAGGAAATGAAATCTATCACGTACAGAAAAATAAGTCCGCAACACCCACCTCTATTTATATAGAAAATCACCATGTACATATAAAAGAAGGAGTCATCCACACCTACGCTCCAAGTTCAAGAAAAAATTAATTAAACACATTACGCACAGAAACAAAAGTCCCCAGCCCCCACGTACAACCATGGAAGGAAAAAAAAAACACCACGTGGATATAAAAAGGGAGTGCTCCACACTTAGGCTCCAAGTTTCAGAAACAAATTAATTAAATCCATCACGTACAAAAGCAAAAGTCCCCAGCACCCACGTCCGGCCATTGAAGTAAAAAATACACCACGTACATAAATGTTATGGTAGACATTTTTGTAACATTTTTCAAATTTATACCAAGAAGTATGGAAAAAAATGAAAATATTTTCAGTAGGAGTAATTTTCAGTAGAAGTATGGTAGACGTCGTATATTTTCAGTAGTATGTTATTTTTCCCATATTTCCAATTAATAGAATAAATAAGAAAAACTAATATTCAAAAACATTTAGAGTATAAATTTGGTTTCTATATTTCTAGCCCGTGCAGTCGCACGGGTTGATGACTAGTTCATCGAATCTGGGTCAGCCTAAGGCCAACTTCACCGCGCGACTCCAAACGGACGTCCGCTTTGTCCGGTTTCTGTCCATTTGGGTAGGGATTTAGGGTCGTGTCCGGGCCTGTCCTGGGATGCGGTGGCCGTGCGCCCAGCGCGCGGCCGTATCCATTTGCCCCATCCTGTCCGCATATATTTCTTTGCAAGTCCTTAACTTTTTTTTATCATTCATTTTTTTACATGATAATACATCATTATATTTTGACTAGTAAAGCAAGGCCAAAGAAAACAAGAACCACAGGAATACATTTGAGAAGATACCCAACTTCCATAACTACTCCCTTGAGTTGGGTTAGCGCCTTCTCGATGCACTCATTGTTGATCTGTGGAGGAGGCACGACGTTGCACCCTCCTTTCTTCTTCAAGCCAGAAGTCGACGTTGCTTCCTCACACGTAGTATCGTGCCTTATTGCTTCTTCGCAACGTAGTATCGTGCCTAGCCTCTAATCTAGCAACAAGTGCACTTGTCTCATCTAAAGCCTCTAGGCTAGCTAAAAGTGCACGAACATGCAATACATTTCGCTCTATCAACATATCGATGTACTCTTCTTCCCAATACCAAAACTTGCATCCGTTCTACACAATAAAACTTAAAGTTAGCACCACTAGTCTAATCAAAAGCACAAACCCAAGCTAAAAGAGCACATACCCCATCATTTAAGCACTTGATGAACACCCATCCGGGATGCTCCGGCGTTGTAGACACGCGGCGCACGACCACCCTTGGGCAGTGGTCGCACTTGATGAGGGGCAACGGTGCGCCGACGAGCTTTTGGGCAAGCACCGAGCCCGGCCGGCCGCCATTCGCGTATCTGCCGGCGGGCCACCGACGGTGCAGATACGAGTGGCTAGAGGACGAGCGGCGAGGTTCCCTCCGGCCACCTGCCAGGGCCTTCCGGCGAGGTTCCCGGCCAGTCCATGGCGCGGCCCGGCCTCCCACAGTCGGGCGAGCTCAAGACCGACCGGATCCGCCCCAAATCCGGCGGGCGGGCGCGCAAACAAGGTGGCCGTGCTTGGGTAGCTCGGCGGCGAAGAGGAAGGCTGGGCAAGCGCGTCGAGTTACGGCTGCAATGGCAGCGCGGCCGGGCGGTGGCGAGGAAGAGAGGGGAAGAGTGGAGTGGATGCGGCCGGAGGGAGGGAGGGGGGCAGATAGAAAAAGGCCCGTCCTGTGCCACTGACGGGCGGGCCAGGGAAGGACACACGCAGACGACCTGCGCGTCCGCGTGGTGTCCGTTTCACCCCAAAAGCGGCGCAAACTTGGGCCGCGGATGGGTCGAAAACGGACACAAAGCGGACAAAAGTCCGTTTGCGCCCGCGCGTTGGGCCGTCTCGTTTGTCCCTTTTACCCCAAACGGACGGGGGCGAACAGGATAGGGTCGCGCGGTGGAGTTGGCCTAACCGGCTGCCTCACTCGTGCTGTCACCTTGTGCAACAAGGGCCCTGTTTGGATACTCTAACTCGGTTAGAGGTTAGAGTTAGATTTTAACCCTGAACTAATCTTGAATTAACTCTAACCAAAGAGGTGTTTGGATGACAGGGTTAGATTAAAAATAAATGCTCTTTCTCAATCATTTGGCTATTTTGGGCGAGCCATGGCCGAGAGCTGCGTTGGGCGCAGACGGGGACGAGCCTGGCAAGGAGCCGCGCTGGCTTATCGCGCAGCCCGCCGGCCGAATCCGCCGTCCCCACGCAAAGAGCCGTGCTGGCCGAGGCCGACGGGGACGGGCCACGCAAGGAGCCGTGACTGCTTACCGGCGGGCGGACGGGCCGCGGGAAGACGACGGGGTTGGAACGGGAGGATAGGGCGGGGCTGCTTACCGGCGGCAGACGGGAGCGCGGATACGGCGAAGCGCCTTTACGAGCGGTGCGAGAGGGAGGGAGGGAGAGGACGAGAAGCTTCGAGAAAGTGGGGAGGAATCTGCTACGGGGAGAGCGGGAGAAAAAAATGTTTTTTTAGTGGTCCCGAGAAGAACTAACCCAAATAAGCACCTCTTGGGTGGGTTAGTTTTTTGGATGGGTTGAATGCATCTAACCCAAACTAACCCTCCTGTTTGGATATTTTTGGGTTAGTTGAGTCCAAATTAACCCAAACTAACTCTAACCCAGGATCCAAACAGGGCCAAGAATTGCCTCGAGATCGACCCCGGGTTGTCTACCTTCTGGTACGGCATGATCCAGCTTGGTATGGCAGGTGCGGGTGTGCCTGGATTTTCTGCTCCAGGGGGAGCTACTGGTTCTCTTGTGGCTGCTGCTCCTGTTCAGGATGGTTCTCCCCCACGCACATGTCTTCAACGTGGGGTAATCAATCATATCAATAATGAAAATGTTTCTAAACATGGCCTGGTATGTTCAATAGGTGGTGGTGAACCTAAGAGTTTGAGTGATGCACTTGGTGATGCATGATGGAAAACCACAATGGAGGAGGAGTACATGGCCTCGCCGAAAAATAAAACTTGGCACTTAGTGCCTCTGCATGAAGGTAAAAATTTGACTGATTGCAAATGGGTCTACATGATCAAAACAAAATAAGATGGTATAATGCTAGATTAGTAGCATAAGGATTCAAGCAACGATATGGCTTTGATTATGAGGACACTTTTAGTCCTGTTGTGAAAGTTGCAACCATTCAGGTACTGTCCATTGCTATTTCCAGGGGATTGAGTTTTAGACAACTAGATATGCAGAACGGGTTTCTTCACGGTGTTTTGGAAGAGGAGGTTTACACGAAGCAACCTCCTGGGTTTGAAAACAAGAATGCACTTTTCCATGTTTGCAATCTTGACAAGGCCATGTATGGTCTAAAGCAAGCCCCCAGAGCCTGGTACTCCAGGTTAAGTACAAAGTCGCAGGCTCTTGGTTTTGTTCCATAAAAAATCTGACACATCATTGTTTATTACAACAAGTTGCATACCGCCATCTTTGTTTTCATATATGTTGATGACATCATCATGACTAGTTCATCTAGTGAGGCAGTAACAACTTTGCTTAAGGATTTAAGTTCAAAATTTGCTCTTAAGGATTTGGGTGATCTGCATTTCTTTTTGGGCATTGAGGTAAAGAGAACTAAGAAGGATATTCATCTATCACAAGAAAAGTATGCAACAGACTTGTTGAATAGGATTGGCATGCCAAACTGTAAGCCATCACCAACACCACTATCAGTTTAGAGTCTCTGTCTCTGGTAGAAGAAGAACCCCTGAATCAGGAGGACATCACTAGCTACAGAAGTATAGTTGGTGGACTTTAGTATTTGACTAAAACTCAACCCGACATTTCCTTTGCAGTTAACAAAATTTGCCAGTTTTTTCATGCTCCCACTACAACTCATTGGACATCAGCAATATGAGTTCTGAGCTATGTAAGGAATACAATGGCTTTTGGTCTCACATTCAACAAGTCATCCTGTACTCTTGTGAGTGCATTCTCTGATGCAGGCTAGGCTGGCTAGAAGGTCCACCGATGGATTTGCTATATTTTGTGGGTCGAATTTAATTTCATAGTGTCCAAAGAAACATGCAACTATCTCCAGGCTAAGTGTAGAAACAGAATACAAATCTCTAGAAAATGCAACATCTGAAGTCATTTGGGTTCAATCCATGTTAAAGGAACTTGGAATTGTACAAGTGCAACCCCCGTGTCTTTGGTGTGATAACCTGGGGGTAACATATCTATCTGCTAATCCAGTTTTTCATGCTAGGAAAAAACACATTGAAATAGATGTTCACTTTGTGAGAGAACGAGTTGCAAACAAATAGTTGGAGGTCAGGTTTATTCCTTCAAAGGATCAGCTTGCAGATGGCTTGACTAAAGCATCGCCTACAAGAAGCTTCTAAGAGTTTCGGCCTAATCTCAACCTAGTAGCGTTGTGTTTAAGGGGGAGTGTTGAATATCTTGTGTATCAAGTATAGGGAGTAGATATAATATCTTTTCTTTAAATTATGTTTCATCTTTACCCATATCTCCCTTGTAATTCTGTTCGGTTGGCTATCTCCAGCGACCCCCCCTTATAAACCTACGATCGCTACGTCGGTCTATACATCAATAAATACCAGCGGGCTCTCGTGTATGAGGGTTGAGACACTTCATACAACTTCCACAATTATGACATAGAGGACCATCCTGGCCGTGGATGCGCACCAGCCTTTCAGGTAGATAAAAGTTCCTTTCAACTGAAAAAGGGTAGATAAAAGTTCTAGCCGCCGTAGCTCTCCTCCTCCTTGTTTTTATGCACACAACACAGTTCCAATTAAATCATGGTGGCAGTGAGAACGCACCGAGGGTAGTTGTTTGATAGATTACCTCTGCGGGAGTGAAGGTGAGCGCGATCTTGATCTCCCCGCGGCACTCATTGTCCTTGATGACCCGGTGCACGACCAGCGGCCAGGCTACTAGTCTGTGCTACTTGCGAGGCTACTCCGACGAGGTATTCGTTGTCCATGATCTTGACTCTATGCTCCGGCCAAATCAAACACCCGCGATGTGCATGCAAGAAAAAAACACTCGCGATGTGTAGGAATGAAAAACAATAAGATAGAAGAATAAGTTTTAAGCCCCTGGTGATGATCGAACTCATGACCTTTCCCTTACACGAAGGAAAGGCACATCTTTCTGTTTAGATTTTGTCTGCGCGTTATTTACCCCAGGACTATGAAATTCGATAGCACGGTAAAGTTATCCAGTACACGATATAATGTGACCTGGGAGGAGGGTACGCATCGGGCTCCTTTGATGTCACACTCTTTTGTTGAAGACACCGCCTAGAGTTCGCTCGAACTTTCTCTTTTTGGTGAAAACACATGATCTGACCTACGTAGTTGGATCCGGTAACATCAATGTTCATCCACTGCTAAAGTCATCAATGTTCGCGAACCTGTGGATATTCTCAACAAAGGTGATAGTTGCCAATGTTTTGCTGCAGTGTGTTGCCTTAATATATGTGGGTCTTTCTTTTTCATGTTGGTTGTATAGCATAAATGCCCGTGCGTTGCAACATGGAAAAAGTTCAGTTCCTATGAACCACAGTTGGCCGGTTCAAGAAACTATATCACGGTACAACGGTTCTTATATCAAAAAAAAACATATGCATCATTTGAGGATCATGAGTTCACGACATGGAGCTTAGGACATGGGGTATGATTCAGATTAAATTTATCTGATTGACAACGTTTTCTTATGAAAAAACTTTTGATGTATTCATAACATCGTGGCAATATAAAGAACATCAAAAGTAACAAAATGTAATAATTACAAAAAATACATCGGGCGTTTCAAAGGAAAATAAAATTAATGCAAATTTAGTCAGGAATATTAATGCCGGTGGCAACGTCTGGGAAAAGAATTCTAGTTCCTATGAACAAAGGTTGGCCGGGTCAAGAACCATGTCACGGGACAACGGTCGCTTATGAAGAAAGATGCATCAATTGAAGATCATGACATGGAGCTTAGAACATGGGGTACCATTCGAGTAAATTGATCTGTTTGACAAAATCTTGTATGGAAAAACTTTGATTTATTTGTAACATCATGACAATATAAAGATCATTAAAAGTAATGAAATTTAAATAAGTAATAAAAACTGAATCGTGTGTTTGAAGTTTGAAAAAAAATTCACGCAAATTTAGTAAGGAATATTAATGCCAATGGCAACGTCCTCCTTTTTTAACCCCGTCAATGTCGTCCTTTACCATGCATTTAAATTATTGTGCAACGTTCTCTCCTTGGAACTCCTACTGTACTTCGTTTCTTTTACCTTGCATGTCAAGCTGCATAATTACCCCCACAATCCTGGCAACGTCCTCCTTTACCATGCATTTAAAGCAGTGTGCAATGTCCTATGTTGATGTGGAAAAGAATCACAAAACCTACTTCACGTGACATTACGCACCACTTATATCCAACTCTCACAAGCGTTGAAATAAGGTGACCCTCGTCTCTATAAGATGCATATTCGCATGTTTTCCTACGGGCTGCAAATACTTTGATCATGAACTGTTGATTTCAAGAGGTCACCCCAACATCCTTTGTTGCCGCATATTCAACTGTCCACCTACATAGCCCATATTCACTAAAGTTCGCACGCACCGGCAATCATCAATGATGTCTTACAAATCATTACCCTAATTGTTTCCCCCTTTTTTCTACTTTGTTACTTGACAAGTCGACCAGTGGTAAAAGTAATGTTGGCAGTGGCCTCGAGTGTTTGACCAAGCACTGAAGGAGGCAAGTCTATGTGCAAGAAGCTTATGTTATCTCAAGGTAACCTTCAAAAGAAAAGTCGATTGAGCTATAGAAGTCCAAAAGGATGAAAGTGCAGGAATGCAAATATCCATGTGTGCTCGACATTACATAATTTAATGTAACGTAGTAATATACTTTATTTTTACTATATATATCCTCAAAGGAACGTTACCTTTATGACAATATGTAAACTTGAAATAAATGCCATTTATGGCAGCGCCCAGGCCATGTACACAAATAAAATGGATTAACCTTAAATGCATACCTTCAATCGTCGGAGATATCACCCTACAGAGTCGGGCAGGAGGGGGAGAAGGCGGGGACGAAATGAGAGGTAGAGAGGGCGAGCATAGTTGGACAGATGGAGAGGAAACATACACAGGAAGTAGCTCAAGCGATAATAACAGAGAAGGGGGAGGAACCCTACGACCAGGATCAGGGCTGGTCCTTGTATATCAGAGGCCCGACTCGCAACAACAGGATGGGCCCTTAATTACTCATACAATAGTGATTGAACTAATATATAGCGTAAATGTCATGTGAAAGTTGTATTTACTAGTTGAGACATTTTACCACAAAACCCGCCTTCACATTATAATCCTTCTCCATAATTTCTTTGGTCTGTGCTTACAACAAAGTAATAAAAGCAAGAAAAGATTGGAATTTGTGTGAAAAACATAGAATTGCAGTCCATAGGAAGCAGGCTACTCGTATGACCAGGTCATCAACAAACTAATGGCAATAAGAATCCCATGAGTAAGAAACAAGGTGGATAAGCCAAATATTTCCGATTGAGGTCTCATCGGTTAGTCCTACTCACCCACATTGTAATTTTGGGCTTCACATGCCCAATAACACTTCAATCCAAGTTACAAGATCATGCTAAGCTATCATATGCACATGCACATGAAATTAACCAATGGCAACAAGGATGCTCTGTATGCTCGCCATGTACCCGATCAGTTTATTTAGCTTCTCGGAAGGTTCGTTCTTGCTGAAGGAGCCGCTATCGTTGGTCTTAGCTTTCATTGCCATCACGAAGATTCCGCCTAACCCCGTGTCAGGTCCTGTCCGTTGCTGACCCAACAAAACCCTGTAGAATTTTTTCTTTAAACAATCTGGTGGCAGAACAGTCAGAAAAATATCTCAAAAGTATTCAGGAATTTAAAGGATTGTGGTGACAAATTATATGTCCCAGGATCCAAGTGGGAGGAAGTCAGGTCCGATCCCTCAAGACGCACCAAGCCAAGGAGACATTGGATCCACGTCATCGACATGCTCCATGTCGCTAGGTCCGAGTGGGAGGAGGCTTGATTCGTTCCGCCAGGCCATCACGGGTGGCGGACACATTGGATTAGCGCATTCGTCGTAGCCAGCGCTGTCACCTCGCACAAGCACGAACATGCCATCGTCATCTAGACCTAGTGAAGTGAGGCAGGGGATGGGAATTCGAGTGCGTCGCTATGAAAGGAAATGAGAGGGGCAAGGTTGTGGCTCTTGTCCTTCTGTGGCTGGCAAATTAATTGAATTGAAGGCAGCTACATTAAAGGCAGCTTCATTGGACTAGATTATTTATTTATGCAAATACTAGATGTGTTTGGCTCACTCGATTAGTACCAATTTTTCATGTTATAATTTGTCTAAAAAATCAACAGCACAACATAATCACATTGTATTCCATGTCAATTAATGTTTCGTGTGTTTTGCTACATCCATAGAGCACTGATGGCCCAATAGAAATAAAATTTGCTTTAGTTATGGTTTTTATTTCCTAATAATAACTTTAGCTAATGATGCAAGATCAATAATCCCCAATGTTGATCTAATTCTTAGATGTGCAAATTATTTCCATGACATCTAGTTTGTTTCCACAAACGCAATATGTTTAAAATTATAATGTATTTTACTTGGGCGACGCTAGGTGCCGGTCGACTAGCGCAAGACTCAACCGACCGCCATACATCCACATGATCGAGCAGATGATGTATGACCTCGATTAATTGACCAAGCACTCAAGAAGGCATGGATGTGCGAAATGTCCCTTTGATCTCAAGGCTGCCTCCAAAAGAAAAGATGACTAAGCTTGAGAAGGTCAAAAGGATGAAGGGAGGGCATGCAAATACATATTTGCGTTTTTAAGTAATTTAATTTAACCTATTAATACACATGTTTTTAGTATCCTCAAGTGAACTCTAGGTTTAGCACAACGTGTACTAGAAAGAAAATGCTTTGTGTGCTAGATCATTGTGGTGAAAGGTAACGAACCCTAGGACCGGGGTTGGTTCTCACATATCGGTGACCCATGACCTAGAAACAAGATTGGACCTTATTCAGACAATAGTATAATTGACATGGAATACAAAGTGATTATGTTGTGCAGTTGATTTTTTTTGGAAAAAAATTAACATGAAAAATTGGTACTAATCGAGTGAGCCACAAATTTGTTACCCGATAAGCCGACTGGTGGTAATAGTAATGTTGCCAGTGGCCTCAATTATTTCACCAATGACTCATGAAGGAAAGTTTCTGTGCAAGGAGCTTATGTTATCTCAAGGATGAAAGGTAAGACATGCAGATATTCATTTGTGCTTGACATTACATAATTTAACGTAACATAGTAACGTAGTTTATTTTTACTATACTCAAATGTATCTTAGGTTTAGCCCAATTTGTATACTCAAAAAATGCCTTTTATGGCAGCGCCTAGGACATGTGCATAGTAAAGTGGATCAACCTTAAATCCATAACTTCACTGGTGGGTGATGTCACGCTACAGAATCGGGCAGGAGGGGGAGAAGGCGGGGACAAAATGAGAGGTAGAGAGGGAGAGCAGAGTTTGATAATGGATTAGGCATGGTCCTTGTATCCCAAGGCCCAGGCCGCAACAACCAGATGGGTCCTTATTCATACAATAGTGATTGAACTAATATATAGTGCAAATGTAATTTTTAGACCACCTATTTGTCAGCCCGCTGCACGTTGATCTTCATGCTACAACTCATAATTGACTGATTGTTTTGTAGATACTAAACTATTTAGAAATGGAAAAATTAGTTTTATAGAAAGTGTAATTAGCACTTTTCCACTTAATTAGAAACGTGCAACTGGAGCAAACTTTTGTTGCTAATCATTTTTTAAATTCTAGGCAAACCAAATCAGTGACCAATTTACAAGAAATTATATTTTCCTGGTTTAGGAAACACAAGAGAAGAGGTATAATATTATCTTTCTAGCATGTACACAAACTTTTAATCTATCATGTAAAAGTGCTATTTACGAAAAGAGATATTTAGCCGCAAAACTCATCCTCATGCTATAATCCTTCTCCATCATTGTTCGGTTCCGCCTTACCACAAAGCAATCAAAACAAGAAAAAAGAAGGAATTTATGTGCAAAACATAGAATTGCAATCTATAGGAAGAATAATAATCGTGTGAAATAGGTCACCAATAAACAAATAGTAATAAGAATATTGTGTGGCAGAAATGAGGGCCACACAATTTTGTCATAGGATGCTACTTCTACGGGTTCTCCTTTTCATGTTGGTTGTATGTGTCCTAGTCATGAAGGGACTGGATGTACAGTTATGATGTTTGCTTCTAGCTAATGCAACCTTATGACGTAATGCAATATTATGAGCCAACACAAAGCGTCCTTTATGAAAAAGTGATACATAAATTACAACTTCATAACCACATATATGTGTGACAAAACAAGAAGAAAAAAGAATTTGTGTCTCATTACATATTCTTTGTGATACCCACAAATACAAACATTGTTAACATCTCATCTAGTAATGCAATACATGTATTAGCGTTGCTACATCTTCTAGCGACCCATGGTTATTTACAGTAGTCGGAGAAACTAACAGGGGGCTGCCCTAACAAGTGAATAGCATGCCAACTCTAACTTGTGTGAGAATCTAACTTTGGTGTCTCCACCATGAAAAATCATAGTGTCATGATCATCACGGGAACAAAAGGATTTATTTTCACTACCGGCATCGTCAATGACCGGGAGGAACTCTCATTACCTAGAGGGAGAGTGAGAGGGAGAGAGAGAGAGAGAGAGAGCTAGAGCGGTGAGACTAAGGTAGTAGCGTGTGCGGTACGAAGTTTACCTAGTCTCAAGTATCCAACTTGGAACTATGAAGTAGCCTGTATGAAGTTAGACACGTTCCATTGAGAATTTCTGGACTTTTCTATAAGGCTTTAATCCTTTGTCGGATTCAACACATTACTCGCTTTGTCGCATTCTTTTAATTCTTTCACGTTATTACTTTTGTTCGCACTTCACTCACAATCATTAGAACATTCCGTCGTCATTTTGCTATACACCTACATCAAACTTGCAGGCACATTTTCATCTGTGTCTATAGGGACAAAGTCCAATTCTTGTGAACCACGTGGGATCAATACTCTTACTTCAATAAGGCTAGAACTAAACCTTGTGCACTTGAAGGCCATCGGGTTCAACATTTCTACTTATCTAAAAGATCTACAATTGATCCCCTACATATGTGGGTTATTAGCCTATGATGGAAAATCACCCAAGAGGGGAGCAACCAACCTATAACATTAGAATGTATGCCCACGAAGGACTCGCCTCTCTTGGGGTAGATCTTCACAAAGTAGGCAATCTCTAAGACCTTATAAACTTATTGAGTTTTTCACAAACATGAGGACTCCAAATCACCTAGCTTATCTAGGGGGCACAAATCCTCCAATGTAATAAGATTGAGGCTTCTTGGTGATGAGTCTCTTGCTCTTGTGCTTCAAAACATAGTGTCCTCAACACCCAAACACTCTACATATTTGGCTTTTGGATTGGAGAAGTAGGAGTTGAAAGCAAGAGGGGGTTTGATCTCAATGGAGTGGTTTGGATGGTTGGAGTAGAAAGCCCCTTTAAATATGCAGGCAAAGGTGGAGTTATCTCTCATAACATAGGATATGAATGGGGCTTGCTTTGAGTGAACTGATGGGATCCATATGTGGAGGTATATAGAGGCTGACCCAGAAATCTTACCACACTAGACACACTTTAACACAACTAGGAGGCTTCAAAGTGATTAACACAGAGTGGCCGATCAAGTCTAAAGTAAAATTGCCAGGACAGTCCGACTAGAAGGCATTCCATGGATCTGAGGTGACTACTTTAGCGGCGGCACACACACTTTGTAACCACTTCAAAAAAATTGAGTGGATGGGTTCAACAATTCTGAGAGGGCAATAGAAGGTTTGTCAAGCGATGACTAAAGATGTAGAAATGGGTGAAAAATCTTATTTTATTAGGGTTATCTAAGAAAATAAAAGGAATTTCCAACATCTAGGTGGTATTACTCGACCGCCAATATGGAGTTTATTGGTTTGAGTCATCGAAAGAAAAATAAGGGAATAAATTGAAGAGAAGAAAATAAATAAAATGAAAGAAGCAAAATAAAATAAGTAAATAAAAGGAAAGAAAATCAAAGCAAAGAAATAAAGAAAATGAAGCGAACAAAAGAAATAAAAGGAAAGCAAGAAAAGAAATAAAAGGAATTTTTCCGTAGCGTTTCTACTTGACCACTGAGCAAACATTTGAACCTGAGACTTAGCCCAAACTCTAGCCATAGCAATTACATCCCCAAATTTGGAACCCGCAACACATAACCCTAGCTCCCCTTTATACCTTGCCTAGGGCGCCGCCGCTGACCCCGACCTTACCTTCCATTGCCGCCTCCAATTCTCAGCACTGCAGCTATCGACCCCTCCTTCCCCCGACGCACCTCCTCTCCCCTTACCTTCCTAACTTCACCACATCCGAGCTCCCCCGCTAAGGCCTTCCAAGATCCTCCCACCTTCCCGACATGTCCTCCCTGTCATTGAGGTCCACCGCCTTTGAGATCCGCCCTCCACCCCGCCTGCACCCACCACTCTCACCGTCGTCACCGCCCCAAGTTAAGCTACCAATTTTTATTTTGAATTTTAATGCCTTTTGTGGTTTTTGATGGTGTTCAATGGTTGTATGATTGTGACCTACATCGAATATGCGAAGTGGTTGCAATTTTTTGCTGTTGGTCACAAATTTGCATGTTCGTATGAAATGTGATGTTATAAATGAGAAGAAAGATGAGGGAAAAGATAAGAGATAAAAGGGAAGAAAGAAGAGAGGAAAGGGAAAAGGAAAGAGGGAGGAGAGAGTAAATATGAGAAGAGATACTGAGATCTGCTATGCAAATTTTGATATCTGAAAACATCGTATGCCATTGCTAATTTTGCTATGTCAAGAAACATTGTATGACATTGCAATTTTTTACATTGCAATTTTTTCCTATTGCTATTTTGTATATGTAAAGATACATGGTATGACATCGCAAAATTTTCTGGTAGATGGATTAACCTCAAATGCATAGCTTCAATCGTCGGAGATATCACGCTACAGAGTCTGGCAGGAGCGGGAGAAGGCGGGGACGAAATGAGAGGTTGTGAGGGAGAACATAGTTGGATAGATGGGGATGAAACATACACTAGAGGTAGCTGAAGTGATAATCACACACAAAGGGGGAGGAACCCTACGACCAGGATTAGGGCTGGTCCTTGTATATTGGAGGCCCGGCTCGCAACAACAAGATGGGCCCTTACTCATATAATAGTGATCGAACCAATACCTAGTGTTAATGTCATTTTTAGACCACCTATTTGTCGCCCTGTTGCACGCTCATTTTCACGCTAGAACTCATAATTGACTGATTGTTTTGTAGATAGTACTTGATTTACAAAATGTCAAATTAAGTTTGGTTGAAAAGTGTAAGTTGCACATTTTTGACTTAACTAGAAATGTGCAAGTGGACCAAACTCTTGTTGCAAATTAGCGTTTGTCAATTCATTATGCAATCCAAATTAGTGGCCAATTTACAAGAAATTATAGTGTCATGGTTTAGGGAAACCCAAGTGAAGACCCTAAAAGTTTCTTTCTCACGTGTACTCAACAAATTCGTAATCTATCATGTGAAATTGTTTTTTACAAAAAGGGACATTTTACCGCAAAACCATCCTAACATTATAACAATTCTCCCTAATTTCTTTAGTTTGTGCTTAGAATCTATATGAAGCAAACTAATCGAGTGAACCAAGTCACCAACAGACTAATGGCAATAAGAATCATGTGAGGAAGAAACAAGGTGGACAAACCAAATCTTTCCAAATTAGATCTCATGGGCCAGTTCTACTTATCAACATTGTAATTTTGGGCTTCAGCTGCGCAATGCCACTTCAATCCAAGTAACAAGAGCACACTAGGCTATCATATGCACATGTGCACGAAGTTAAAAAATGGAAACAAGGATGCTCTGGATGCTCGCCATGTAGCCGTTTAGTTTATTTAGCTTCTCGACAGACCCCTTCTTGCTGAAGGAGGCGCTGTCGCTGGTCACAGCTTTTGCCACGACCACAAAGATTCTGCCTAACCCTGTGTCAGGTCCGTTCTATCGCTGACCCATCGAAACCCTAAAGAAATTTACGCTTCAAACAATCTTGACACAGAAAATTCAGAAAACGACATCAACATCAATCTGGAATTTGAAGGATTGAGGTGCTAGATTATATGTCCCAGGATCCAAGTGGGAGGAGGTTGGGTCCTTTTCCTGAAGACGTCATGGGCTAAGAAGACATAGGATCTACTTTGTCGACGTGCTCAATGTCGCCGGATCCGATTGGGAGGAGAAGGGATCCGCTCCGTTAGGCCGTCAAGGGTGGAGGAGATGTTGGATTAGCACCTTTGTCCTAGCATGCGCCACACCTCACGCAAGAACAAGCATGTTGTTGTCATCGAGACCTAGTGAAAGGAGGTAGGGGATGGGGAGTCGACTACACCATGACGAAATGAAATGAGAGGGCCAAGATTGTGGCTCGTGCCCTTGTTCAACTTTCAAAGGAATGGAATCGGAGGCAGCAAGGTTAAAGGCAGCTTCAATGGACTAGATGATTCATTTATGCACATACAAGATGTGTTTGGATCATTCAATTTGTACAAATTTTTGAAGTAGTAATTTGTCTAAAAAATCAACCTTACACAAGATAAACACATTGTATTCGATGTCAATTAAGGTTGCATGTGCTTTGTTGCTCCCATATGCCCTTTTGGATTTGGTACATCCATAGAGGATTGATGCCCCAATAGAAATAGAATTTGTCTTAGTTATGCTTTTTATTTCCTAATAATAACTTTAGCTAACGAAGCAAGATCAATAATCCGCAAAATATTGTAGATCTGATTCTTAGCCATGCAAATTATTTACATGACATGCAATTTCTTCCGCAAAGACAATATGTTTACAATTATAACGTATTTTACTTGGGCGATGCTAGGCGCCGGCCGACCGATGCCAGCCTCAACCGACTGCCGTACAGCCGCATGATCGAACAAATGAAGGATGAACTCGATTGTTTGACCAAGCACTCAAGAAGGAATGACTGTGCAAAATGTCCCTATTATCTCAAAGTTTGCTCCAAAAGAAAAGAAGATTGAGCGTGAGAAGGTCAAGATGATGAAAGGGAAGGCATGCAAATATACATTTGTGCTTTGTTAAATAGTTTAATTTAACTTGTGAATACACTTTATTTTTCCTATCCTCAAGTGAACACTGGGTTTAGCACAACTTGTACTAGAATTGTTTTGCTTTGTATGGTAGATCATGGCGGTGAAAGGTAACAAACCCTAAGACCAGGGTTGCTTCTCACGCACATATCACTGATCCGGGGTGTTGGGGATATAACCCATGGTATGACCCACCTGATGGGATGACCCGACTGGGAAGTGGCGGATCAAGATGTCCTGGCCGATGGGCCGAAGAGAGTGACAAGGCCCAGAAGGCGACTTACAGAAGGTTGGCTCATGAGGGACAATAGTTGGGCTAGCTCGAGGCAAAGGTCCATGAAGAGAAGAAATTACCTGACAAGGGAAGCAAGATCTGGACTAGGATTCCACTTGTAATAGATGACTAGTCCTAATCCTACCAGGATTGTACATGGAAGCCGGCCTCTTCAACTTATATAAGGAGGGGCAGGGCACCCCATGAGGGACAAGTCAAGACAGACAGACAAGTTTTAGACAACATCAAAGTAGAAGCTATCGAGATAGAGGAGTCGAAAGAGCACCCTTGTAATCGTGAACATCATCATCATAAAAATCAATCAAGTAGGATCTAGGCTTTTACCTCCACCGCGAGGGGCCGAACCTGGGTAAAACTCACATCTCCCGGTTCCAACCAACTCTGTTCAAGCTACCACCTTCTGCGATGGCCTCACACCTAAGTTCTCCTACGAGGACCTCTGCCGTGAAAAAACCACGACACGGGGCCTAGCAAAACAAAGCAAACTATTCACATATATAGCCCATCTTCAATAAAGTTCGCACAGACCAGCAATCAACAATGTATTCTTATATATCATTAACCTCATTGTTTGCTCCTATTTTCTCCTTTGTTACTCAACAAGCCAACCAACGGTAAAAGTAACGTTGGCAGTGGCCTCTATTGTTTGACCAAGAACTCAATAAGGCAAGTCTATGTGCAAGAAGCTTCTGTTATTTCAAGGTAGCCTCCAAAAGAGTAGATTGAGCTCGAAAATCTGAAAGGATGAAAGGTAGGCATTCATTTGAGCTAGGCATTACATAATTTAATGTAAAATAGTTATATACTTTATTTTTACTATGCTCAAATGAACTTTAGGTTTAGCACCATGTGTATACTAAAAAAACCTTTTACTATGCTCAAATGGATTAACCTTAAGTGCATACTTTAATCGTGGGAGATATCATGCTACAGAGTCGGGCAAGAAGGGGAGAAGGCAGGGACGAAATGAGAGGTAGGGAGGGAGAACATAGTTGGACAAAAGGAGGGGAAATCGACACCGAAGGTAGGTGAAGGGATAATGACAGTGACAGGGGGAGGAACCCTATGACCAGGATCAGGGCTGGTCCTTGTATATTACAGGCCCGGCCCACAACAACAAGATGGTATCTTATTCATACAATAGTGATTGATCTAATATCTAGTGTAAATGTCATTTTAGACCACCTATATGTCACCCCATTGCACGTTCACCTTCATGCTAGAACTCATAATTGACTGATTGTTTTGCAGATACCATTGATTTAGAAAAGGGCAACTCAAGTTTTGTTGAAAAGTGTAAGTTGCACTTTTTCCACTTAACTAGAAATGTGCAAGTGGAGCAAACTCTTGTTGCAAATTAGTGTTAGTCAATTCTTTAGGCAAACCAACTCAGTGACCAATTTACAAGAAATTATAGTTTGATGGTTTAGGTAAACAAAAGGTAAGAGGCTAAAGATTTTCGTTTTCACATGTACCCAAAAAATTCGTAATTTATCATGGGAAAGTTGTGTATACTAGTTCAGACATTTTACCACAAAACCTGCCCTCACATTATAATCCTTCTCCATAGTTTCTTCGGTCTGTGCTTACAACAAAGGAATAAAAGCAAGAAAAGATGGAATTTACGTCCAAAACATAGAATTGCAGTGCATAGGAAGCAGGCTACAAGTATGACCAGGTCATCAACAAGCTAATGGCAATAAGAATCCTATGAGTAAGAAACAAGGTGGGTAAGCCAAATATTTCCAAATGGGGTCTCATCGGTTAGTCCTACTCATCCACATTGTAATTTTAGGCTTCACAGGCCCAATTACAGTTCAATCCAAGTAACAGGAGCATGCTAGGCTATCATATGCACATGCACATGCACATGCACATGAAATTAACCAATGGAAACAAGGATCCTCTGGATGCTTGCCATGTAGCCCTTCGGTTTATTTAGCTTCTCGGAAGGTCTGTTCTTCCTGAAGGAGCTACTATCATTGGTCTTAGCTTTCGTTGCCATCACGAAGATTTCGCCTAACCCCGTGTCAGGTTTTGTCCATTGCTGACCCAATGAAAGCCTATAGAAAATTTTGCTTTAAACAATCTGGTGGCAGAACAATCAGAAAAATATCTCAAAAGTAATCATGAATTTAAAGGATTGTGGTGACAGATTATGTCCCAGGATCCAAGTAGGAGGAAGTCGGGTCCGATTCCTCAAGACGCAGCGGGCTGAGGAGACATTGGATCCACGTCATCGACATGCTCCATGTTGCTAGATCCGAGTGGGAGGAGGCTTGATTCGTTCCGCCAGGTCAAGTTGCTTAAAATTCATAATATCGTTCCTAAGGGAGATGATTTTAGCGGGAGGAAAATACTTAGAGATGAAAGCATCATTACATTTATTCCACGAATCAATACTATTTTAGGCAAAGATGAGAACCAAGTTTTTGCACGATCTCTAAGGGAAAACAGAAATAGCTTTAATTTAACAATATCATTATCCACACCTTTCTTCTTTTGCACATCGCACAAATCAACAAAATTGTTTAGATGGGATGCAGCATCTTCACTAGGAAGGCCAGAAAATTGATCTTTCATAACAAGACTCAACAATGCTACATTAATTTCACAAGATACATCATTAGTAGTAGGAGCAACCGGGGTGCAAATAAAATCATTGTTGTTGGTATTGGAAAAGTCACACAATTTAGTATTATCTTGAGCCATCGTGACAAAGCAATCAATCCAACACACAAGCAATTATTCTAAAAAAATCCAACACACAAGCACACAAGAAACAAGCGATAAGAGACGAATGGAAGAGGCGAAGAAAAGGCAAAGGTTTTCGAAAATCTTTTTAGAAGTGGGGAGAGGAAAAGCGAGGCGAATGGCAAATAATGTAATGCAAGGGAGAAGAGTTTATGATGGGTATTTGGTATGGCTTGACTTGATGTAGATCTCCCGACAGCAGCCTTGAAAAATCTTGATGTCTACTACGTAGACTTCTTCTTATAGACTTTGTTGGGCCTCCAAGTGCAGAGGTTTGTAGGACTGTAGCAAATTTCCCTCAAGTGGATGACCTAAGGTTTATCAATCCATGGGAGGCGTAGGATGAAGATGGTCTCTCTCAAACAACCCTGCAACCAAATAACAAAGAGTCTCTTGTGTCCCCAACACACCCAATACAATGGTAAATTGTATAGGCGCACTAGTTCAACGAAGAGATGGTTATACAAGTGCAATATGGATGGTAGATATAGGTTTTTATAATATGAAATTATAAAAACAGCAAGGTAACAAGTAACATAAGTGAGAGAAAACGGTATTGCAATGCTTCGAAACAAGGCCTAGGGTTCATACTTTCACTAGTGCAAGTTCTCTCAACAATGATAACATAAATAGATCATATAACAATCTCTCAGCGTGCAACAAAGAGTCACTCCAAAGTCACTAATAGCGGAGAACAAATGAAGAGATTATTGTAGGTTACGAAACCACCTCAAAGTTATTCTTTTCGATCAATCCATTGGGCTATTCCTATAAGTGTCACAAACAGCCCTAGAGTTCACGGGTTTGATTATACGACATGCATCACGCAATCTCAGATTCATCTATTCAAACCGACACAAAGAACTTCAAAGAGTGACCCAAAGTTTCTCTAGGAGAGTCAGGACGAAAACATGTGCCAACCCCGATGCATAAGTTCACAAGGTCACTGAACCCGCAAGTTGATCACCAAAACATACATCAAGTAGATCACGTGAATATCCCATTGTAGTGACCCGACCCGAATGGGTCAAGTCTCTGTGCTTAAGTGTCATCCCTGGATCTGTATGCTGACACACACAGTACTCGAAGGATTTATAACAGAGGTAAATCACATGTATAAAGCAACGTAAATACTATTACCTCAATCCAAATATAGCGGAAGCAACAAGGTTGTGGATTCCCATCAACACCAACGGCAAAGTTGAGTGTAGAAATCGTAACCCTAACGTATCACTTACTCGTCGCCTGAAAAGTCTGCAACATGAAAAGTTGCAGCCCGAAAACGGGTCAGCACATGGAACATGCTGGTAATGTAACACATAGAGGGTAATGAAAGAATAAGCCTATACTACATGCATATATGGCTGGTGGAAAGCTCTATGGTTACAGTTTTTCGAAAAGCCAATTTTTCCCTACTACAAAGGAATAAAATTTATTTAACTATCATGGTGGTTGTGAAACATTGAGAATGGTTGACAGCATTCCCAATCCCAATTAAAAGTAACATGACGAGATCAACAGGATAATCCAAGAACTAGATACTCAAGATTGTCCATAACCGGGGACACGGCTAACCATGATTAGTTTATACACTCTGCAGAGGTTTGTGCACTTTTCCCCACAAGACTTGATCGCCTCCGTTGGATTTCTCGCACTACATGATGTTTGAGAAACGAATGACCGAGACATAGTCTTTTAGAAGCACTAGCACCTTACTTGTGGGTAGACTGGTACACCTACTTTCCCCTACATCTGCTAGTCTACCCGTAAGAGTTCGCACAACTTACTCAACTATGCCAGAGCCCATAATGGCTTGTGGCTGCACACGGAAGTTTCTAGTTTGAATAATCTCATGATCTCTTTGAGCCTAGGTGGCGGACCGTAGGATGATCACACGGTATATCCCCGGGATCTCCTAGGACAACACTGATCTATCCCCAGGTGTCCGGGCAAGTCCACTGGTATATCCCCAGGGTGCCCCTAGCAATCCACCCAGATGTGTATTTAAGTTGCCACCTTAAGTTGAGCCATTAAATAACAATCTCACATCTGTCATGGATTTCACTCATACCCAAACCACGTCTACGCGCATTGCATGGCAATATAAGCAACGCGTAGAAGTAACTCCCAAGGGTTTGATAGTAACAGGGCAATAGGTTCCTACCTCAACAACTACTTCCCAGTACCCACATGTTATCAATCCTACTCATGCAATGTTTGAGGGTTGAAACTAATGCATAAAAACTGGGTAGGAAAGGGATATGATCAAAGTGTTACTTGCCTGCAATGTTGATGAAGATGATTCGCACTCAAAACTCTTGATAGGTCTACTCGTCACACTCCGGTCAATCTATCGTAAGCAATCAATAGTAACCACACATAAGCAATCACTCAAAAGATCGGGAAGAACGAAGAAGACAGTTCGGAAAAGATCAAACCAAGCAAATAACTCTTGCAACATAAAAAAATTTCTAACAGTACCAAAATTATGTGAATTTGGCCTTATCAGAAAGTTTAGGTCAAGAGCTTCGCTTTGCAAAAAGAATCAACTCAAACGGAGTTACGGAACTCAAGTTATGATCAAACGAAGTTTGAATACAAATCTATTTGAATTCAAATTTTTAAACTTTCAAAAACATGTTTGAGTTGGATTACTAGATAGAGGGGATCATAACGGAGAAGTGGGCGTTGGTTTCATTGGATTTGGACAAACGAGTAAAAAGTTATGAATGTTTGAAAACCAGGGGCTAATCTGTAAATAAATTACCTACAAAAAAGTCCCTGACTAAAAACTAACAGAAAAAGAAAAGTCTAAAGGCGAACGTTCGTTTATAGGATCTAAAGCGATTGGGCGTTAAGCTGTTTAATGAAACAAAAAAACAGATCTATTCTAGGGTTTTTTAAACTGAGATTAAAAAAACCGGATCGGTTTTCTTGAGTTGTACCGGTTGGGGAGAGGGAAAGCTGGCGGCGGTGGCGGTTAACTCCGGCGAGTCCGGCGAGGCGGCGGGGGGCTCCGGCGGGCGGCTCCGGTCGTCGGAGGAGACGGTGAGGCGCACGGGGAGAGGCGGCGCAGGGCGGCGGGTGCGGTGGTGGCGACGGCGGTGGGCATAGGCGGCGAGGGTGGCGGCTTCGTGTAGCGACCCGACCCAAAATCGATCAAGTCTCTGTGTAGCTGTACCATCCCAAGATCATGCTGGCACACACAATACATTGATGAAATAATCAAAGTTCAATCACACCTGAATTTATTACACGATTCTCATATCGAGTCTTTATTACAATAGAATAAATTCGGCCAAGGCCAACTCATGAGAAATAAACTAAATAAAGGCTGCGAAGCGTAGACAAATAAGCGAGTCCATCCGACTCCATAGGGCAATCGCCAAGTGTGGATCGTAGCCTCACTCCCGATCGAATACTCCTCTGCAACATAAGACGTTGCAGCCGTGTAGATCAGCATTTTGAATATGCTTGACAAGTCATGAAGAGAGAACAACAATAAAAATTACTAACACTATATGCAATTTGGATGTGGGGCTCTAAGTTTCATTGTTTTCTTGAAAAGCCGATTTTCCCTACAACAAGGACTTGTTTGCAAAATACTACAAAATGTTGGTAGTTATTGAGATGGTTCCGCCAACCAATGTCTCATTCCCAAATTATTAAATAACCCCCTCAATTAATTTATTAATTTTTGTGTTGAGATATCCGAAATACTCCAAGTTCCAGAGGCTCAAATTGTCCGTAAACGGGGACACAGCTAACCGATTAGATCTTCACTCTGCAGAGGTTTGTGCACTTTACCCGCAAGATTTGTTCCCTCCTTTAAGTCTTCGCACTTCATGGTGTTTGAAGACGGGACGAACGAAACAGGGTCTTCTGAAGAGTTCCTCTGGCCACTGCTGGTACCCATCCAATCCTACTGTTCTTCTACATCTCGTGGCACCGTCCGGCCAGAGTCACACCTAGGGTTGACCAAGCCAGAGCCCATAATGGCTTGCGGCTGCACAGGTAAGTTTCCGGTCAATGGGTATCCATCCGTCTCTTCGTGGCTGGGTGAAGCTTTCCGCAAGATGTCATGGCGCTTCTCCATGCATCCCGGCCAACCGCTGGTTTTCTCCAGGGTGCCCGTCAACCGTCCTCCACCCAGTAGTGAATTTTGAAGTCCATCTTGAGCTTGAAGTCATGGGGTTGTCATCATCTTGACTCTCACATCTCCCTTATGATTCACTCAACCAACCCGCCTTCTGAGCATAGCAAAATAAACTACTTCGTCCGGGCCATGGTAACAAGGGGGGATTGGTTTCATCCTACCTCATGATACTACTCAAGAACATAACTCAAAATTCTCCTACTGCATGCATGGTGGGGAGGTATAATTCTAATGCAATAAAATCATAGGTATAATAAAAGAAAATATGATCAATGACTTGCCTTGCGGACGATCTTGAAAGCTAGGGACTCGTGGTAGCAAGCTTCACACCCCGGAAATTCTACCGAGGCAAACAATAATCATATAAGCATAAGAGCATACAATCAATTAACATAACGGCATGCTAACATAAAACACACAAAACAACCGAACCAAAACCCAAAGAAAACTCGAAGAAATCCAGCTCAATGTTTTCACCACATCAAACAACAACCAAGAAATAGTTTTACACAACCAAATTTTTTCTTAACAGAACCTAAGCATGGGTTTTTGCTAACTAACAGAAGAGAAAACATCATGCAACTAGGAGCAAAAAGAATCACATCAAAAGCTATTATAGAACTCCTATTATGCCTATAACAATCCTAGCAAGGAAAAATAAAATAAAATTTTTATTTATTGTAAATAAAAGTCCATGTTCTAAAGTTACAGAAACTAACCTAAAATAAACTATCACGTAGGAAAAATAAAATTATTTGCTAAATAAAACAATAGGAAAACAATAGCTAGTTAAATAAATAAGAACCACATGATTTTGATGAAAACTATTTTTTTATTAAATCTAAAATGCCCAAATAAATTCCTACGGTTAGGCATGGTCAAAACAAAGTAGTGACAAAAAGAATCACTAAAAAAATCCTAACTCATTTTATAGCAGAATTACTAATCTGTCTAAAACTAAAATAAAACAATTTCTAATAATTTTAACATGACTAAACATATTTTCTACAGAAACTACAACAAATTTTCAAACTAACAAAAAAAGAATCAATTAAAAATATTAAGTAGATTAAAAGATATGGATTTTACAAAACTGAAACTATTCTGTAAAAAAACAGAAACGAAAATATAAGTAAAAAGAAAAACTGGTGCTAATGGGCCTATCTAGCGCTCGGGCGTAATATAGCTAAAACGCGCCCGAGGGATTAAACCGAGTCGGGCCGGTCTAAACTAAACCTAAATAAAACCGGAACTAAACCGGATCTATTTAAAAAAAACCATACCCCTTCGCTACTTCTAATCTAAACCCTAGGTATTGGATCGGACGGTGGGGAGCATCTCCGGCGACTTACCGTGGTGGCGACGACGGCGACGGTCGACGGCGGCTCGGGTGACGACGGTGCGGCGGCTCCGGTGGTCTGGGGCGACGGCGGAGGCCTCCGGCGTGTGCGGCGGAGCGAGGGGGAGTCGATGGTGGAGTCGGGGGAGCTCGGGGAACAATCAGAAAAATATCTCAAAAGTAATCATGAATTTAAAGGATTGTGGTGACAGATTATGTCCCAGGATCCAAGTAGGAGGAAGTCGGGTCCGATCCCTCAAGACGCAGCGGGCTGAGTAGACATTGGATCCACGTCATCGACATGCTCCATGTTGCTAGATCCGAGTGGGAGGAGGCTTGATTCGTTCCGCCAGGTCAAGTTGCTTAAAATTCATAATATCGTTCGTAAGGGAGATGATTTTAGCGGGAGGAAAATACTTAGAGATGAAAGCATCATTACATTTATTCCACGAATCAATACTATTTTAGGCAAAGATGAGAACCAAGTTTTTGCACGATCTCTAAGCGAAAACAGAAATAGCTTTAATTTAACAATATCATTATCCACATCTTTCTTCTTTTGCACATCGCACAAATCAACAAAATTGTTTAGATGGGATGCAGCATCTTCACTAGGAAGGCCAGAAAATTGATCTTTCATAACAAGACTCAACAACGCTACATTAATTTCACAAGATACATCATTAGTAGTAGGAGCAACCGGGGTGCAAATAAAATCATTGTTGTTGGTATTGGAAAAGTCACACAATTTAGTATTATCTTGAGCCATCGTGACAAAGCAATCAATCCAACACACAAGCAATTATTCTAAAAAAATCCAACACACAAGCACACAAGAAACAAGCGATAAGAGACGAATGGAAGAGGGGCGAAGAAAAGGCAAAGGTTTTCGAAAATCTTTTTAGAAGTGGGGGAGAGGAAAACGAGAGGCGAATGGCAAATAATGTAATGCAAGGGAGAAGAGTTTATGATGGGTATTTGGTATGGCTTGACTTGATGTAGATCTCCCCGGCAACGGCGCCAGAAAAATCTTGATGTCTACTACGTAGACTTCTTCTTGTAGACTTTGTTGGGCCTCCAAGTGCAGAGGTTTGTAGGACTGTAGCAAATTTCCCTCAAGTGGATGACCTAAGGTTTATCAATCCATGGGAGGCGTAGGATGAAGATGGTCTCTCTCAAACAACCCTGCAACCAAATAACAAAGAGTCTCTTGTGTCCCCAACACACCCAATACAATGGTAAATTGTATAGGCGCACTAGTTCAACGAAGAGATGGTTATACAAGTGCAATATGGATGGTAGATATAGGTTTTTATAATATGAAATTATAAAAACAGCAAGGTAGCAAGTAACATAAGTGAGAGAAAACGGTATTGCAATGCTTCGAAACAAGGCCTAGGGTTCATACTTTCACTAGTGCAAGTTCTCTCAACAATGATAACATAAATAGATCATATAACAATCTCTCAGCGTGCAACAAAGAGTCACTCCAAAGTCACTAATAGCGGAGAACAAATGAAGAGATTATTGTAGGTTACGAAACCACCTCAAAGTTATTCTTTTCGATCAATCCATTGGGCTATTCCTATAAGTGTCACAAACAGCCCTAGAGTTCACGGGTTTGATTATACGACATGCATCACGCAATCTCAGATTCATCTATTCAAACCGACACAAAGAACTTCAAAGAGTGACCCAAAGTTTCTACCGGAGAGTCAGGACGAAAACATGTGCCAACCCCGATGCATAAGTTCACAAGGTCACTGAACCCGCAAGTTGATCACCAAAACATACATCAAGTAGATCACGTGAATATCCCATTGTAGTGACCCGACCCGAATGGGTCAAGTCTCTGTGCTTAAGTGTCATCCCTGGATCTGTATGCTGACACACACAGTACTCGAAGGATTTATAACAGAGGTAAATCACATGTATAAAGCAACGTAAATACTATTACCTCAATCCAAATATAGCGGAAGCAACAAGGTTGTGGATTCCCATCAACACCAACGGCAAAGTTGAGTGTAGAAATCGTAACCCTAACGTATCACTTACTCGTCGTCTGAAAAGTCTGCAACATGAAAAGTTGCAGCCCGAAAACGGGTCAACACATGGAACATGCTGGTAATGTAACACATAGAGGGTAATGAAAGAATAAGCCTATACTACATGCATATATGGCTGGTGGAAAGCTCTATGGTTACAGTTTTTCGAAAAGCCAATTTTTCCCTACTACAAAGGAATAAAATTTATTTAACTATCATGGTGGTTGTGAAACATTGAGAATGGTTGACAGCATTCCCAATCCCAATTAAAAGTAACATGACGAGATCAACAGGATAATCCAAGAACTAGATACTCAAGATTGTCCATAACCGGGGACACGGCTAACCATGATTAGTTTATACACTCTGCAGAGGTTTGCGCACTTTTCCCCACAAGACTCGATCGCCTCCGTTGGATTTCTCGCACTACATGATGTTTGAGAAACGAATGACCGAGACATAGTCTTTTAGAAGCACTAGCACCTTACTTGTGGGTAGACTGGTACACCTACTTTCCCCTACATCTGCTAGTCTACCCGTAAGAGTTCGCACAACTTACTCAACTATGCCAGAGCCCATAATGGCTTGTGGCTGCACACGGAAGTTTCTAGTTTGAATAATCTCATGATCTCTTTGAGCCTAGGTGGCGGACCGTAGGATGATCACACCAGTATATCCCGGGATCTCCTAGGACAACACCGATCTATCCCGTGTGTCCGCAAGTCCACTGGTATATCCCGAGGTGCCCCTAGCAATCCACCCAGATGTGTATTTAAGTTGCCACCTTAAGTTGAGCCATTAAATAACAATCTCACATCATCATGGATTTCACTCATACCCAAACCACGTCTCACGCGCATTGCATGGCAATATAAGCAGCAGCGTAGAAGTAACTCCCAAGGGTTTGATAGTAACAGGCAATAGGTTCCTACCTCAACAACTACTTCCCAGCACCCACATGTTATCAATCCTACTCATGCAATGTTTGAGGGTTGAAACTAATGCATAAAAACTGGGTAGGAAAGGGATATGATCAAAGTGTTACTTGCCTGCAATGTTGATGAAGATGATTCGCACTCAAAACTCTTGATAGGTCTACTCGTCACACTCCGGTCAATCTATCGTAAGCAATCAATAGTAACCACACATAAGCAATCACTCAAAAGATCGGGAAGAACGAAGAAGACAGTTCGGAAAAGATCAAACCAAGCAAATAACTCTTGCAACATAAAAAAATTTCTAACAGTACCAAAATTATGTGAATTTGGCCTTATCAGAAAGTTTAGGTCAAGAGCTTCGCTTTGCAAAAAGAATCAACTCAAACGGAGTTACAAACTCAAGTTATGATCAAACGAAGTTTGAATACAAATCTATTTGAATTCAAATTTTTAAACTTTCAAAAACATGTTTGAGTTGGATTACTAGATAGAGGGGATCATAACGGAGAAGTGGGCGTTGGTTTCATTGGATTTGGACAAACGAGTAAAAAGTTATGAATGTTTGAAAACCAGGGGCTAATCTGTAAATAAATTACCTACAAAAAAGTCCCTGACTAAAAACTAACAGAAAAAGAAAAGTCTAAAGGCGAACGTTCGTTTATAGGATCTAAACAGTGGAGGTTCGCTGTTTAATGAAACAAAAAAAAAACAGATCTATTCTAGGGTTTTTTTTAAACCGAAGTTAAAAGAAAACCGGATCGGTTTTCTTGAGTTGTACCGGTTGGGGAGAGGGGAAACCGGCGGCGGCGGTGGCGGTTAACTCCGGCGAGTCCGGCGAGGCGGCGCGGGGCTCCGGCGGGCGGCTCCGGTCGTCGGAGGAGACGGTGAGGCGCACGGGGAGAGGCGGCGCAGGGCGGCGGGTGCGGTGGTGGCGACGGCGGTGGGCATAGGCAGCGAGGGTGGCGGCTTCGTGTAGCGACCCGACCAAAAATCGGTCAAGTCTCTGTGTAGCTGTACCATCCCAAGATCATGCTGGCACACACAATACATTGATGAAATAATCAAAGTTCAATCACACCTGAATTTATTACACGATTCTCATATCGAGTCTTTATTACAATAGAATAAATTCGGCCGAAGGCCAACTCATGAGAAATAAACTAAATAAAGCTGCGGAAGCGTAGACAAATAGCGAGTCCATCCGACTCCATAGGGCAATCGCCAAGTGTGGATCGTAGCCTCACTCCTGATCGGAATACTCCTCTGCAACATAAGACGTTGCAGCCGTGTAGATCAGCATTTTGAATATGCCGGCAAGTCATGAAGAGAGAACAACAATAAAAATTACTAACACTATATGCAATTTGGATGTGGGGCTCTAAGTTTCATTGTTTTGCGAAAAAGCCAGTTTTTCCCTACAACAAGGACTTGTTTGCAAAATACTACAAAATGTTGGTAGTTATTGAGATGGTTCCGCCAACCAATGTCTCATTCCCAAATTATTAAATAACCCCCTCAATTAATTTATTAATTTTGGTGTTGAGATATCCGAAATACTCCAAGTTCCAGAGGCTCAAATTGTCCGTAACCGGGGACACAGCTAACCGATTAGATCTTCACTCTGCAGAGGTTTGTGCACTTTACCCGCAAGATTTGTTCCCTCCTTTAAGTCTTCGCACTTCATGGTGTTTGAAGACGGACGAACGTAAACAGGTCTTCAAGAGTTCCTCCGCCACCGCTTACCCATCCAATCCTCTTGTTCTTCTACATCTCGTGGCACCGTCCGGCCAGAGTCACACCTAGGGTTGACCAAGCCGAGCCCATAATGGCTTGCGGCTGCAGGTAAGTTTCCGGTCAATGGGTATCCATCCGTCTCTTCGTGGCTGGGTGAAGCTTTCCGCAAGATGTCATGGCGCTTCTTCATGCATCCCGCCAACCGCTGGTTTTCTCCAGGTGCCCGTCAACCGTCCTCCACCCAAAGAGTGAATTTTGAAGTCCATCTTGAGCTTGAAGTCATGGGGTTGTCATCATCTTGACTCTCACATCTCCCTTATGATTCACTCAACCAACCCCGTCTACGAGCATAGCAAAATAAACTACTTCGTCCCGGGCCATGGTAACAAGGGGGGATTGGTTTCATCCTACCTCATGATACTACTCAAGAACATAACTCAAAATTCTCCTACTGCATGCATGGTGGGGAGGTATAATTCTAATGCAATAAAATCATAGGTATAATAAAAGAAAATATGATCAATGACTTGCCTTGCGGACGATCTTCGAAAGCTAGGGACTCGTGGTAGCAAGCTTCACACCCCGGAAATTCTACCGAGGCAAACAATAATCATATAAGCATAAGAGCATACAATCAATTAACATAACGGCATGCTAACATAAAACACACAAAACAACCGAACCAAAACCCAAAGAAAACTCGAAGAAATCCAGCTCAATGTTTTCACCACATCAAACAACAACCAAGAAATAGTTTTACACAACCAAATTTTTTCTTAACAAAACCTAAGCATGGGTTTTGCTAACTAATGTAAGAGAAAACATCATGCAACTAGGAGCAAAAAGAATCACATCAAAAGCTATTATAGAACTCCTATTATGCCTATAACAATCCTAGCAAGGAAAAATAAAATAAAAATTTTATTTATTGTAAATAAAAGTCCATGTTCTAAAGTTACGTAAACTAACCTAAAATAAACTATCACGTAGGAAAAATAAAATTATTTGCTAAATAAAACAATAGGAAAACAATAGCTAGTTAAATAAATAAGAACCACATGATTTTGATGAAAACTATTTTTTTATTAAATCTAAAACGCCCAAATAAATTCCTACGGTTAGGCATGGTCAAAACAAAGTAGTGACAAAAAGAATCACTAAAAAAAATCCTAACTCATTTTATAGCAGAATTACTAATCTGTCTAAAACTAAAATAAAACAATTTCTAATAATTTTAACATGACTAAACATATTTTCTACAGAAACTACAACAAATTTTCAAACTAACAAAAAAAAGAATCAATTAAAAATATTAAGTATTAAAAGATATGGATTTTACAAAACTGAAACTATTCTGTAAAAAAAACAGAAACGAAAATATAAGTAAAAAGAAAAACTGGTGCTAATGGGCCTATCTAGCGCTCGGGCGTAATATAGCTAAAACGCGCCCGAGGGATTAAACCTAGTCGGGCCGGTCTAAACTAAACCTAAATAAAACCGAACTAAACCGGATCTATTTAAAAAACCATACCCCTTCGCTACTTCTAATCTAAACCCTAGGTATTGGATCGGACGGTGGGGAGCATCTCCGCGACTTCACCGTGGTGGCGACGACGGCGACGGTCGACGGCGGCTCGGCGACGACGCAGTGGCGGCTCCGGTGGTCCTGGGCGACGCGGAGGCCTCCGGAGTCTTGGCGGAGCGAGGGGGAGTCGATGGTGGAGTCGGGGGAGCTCGGGGGGGGGGGGGTCAAACAATCCATCAAAACTATCTATTTATTATAACATTCCAAAATTTAGAATTTTGGGATGTTACACCCATTATCCCCACAGATAAGCACATGCAAGACATACATCAAGTGCTCTCAAATCCTTAAAGACTCAATCCGATAAGATAACTTCATAGGGAAACCTCAGTCCATTACAAGAGGTAGAGGGGGAGAAACATCGTAAGATCCAACTATAATAGCAAAGCTCACGGTACATCAAGATCGTGCCATATCAAGAACACGAGAGAGAGACAGAGAGAGAGAGAGAGAGAGAGAGAGAGATCAAACACATAGCTACTGGTATATACCCTCAGCCTCGTGGGTGAACTACTCCTTCCTTGTCATGGAGAGCGCCGGGATGATGAAGATGGCCACCAGTGATGGATCCCCCCTCCAGCAGGGTGCCGGAACAGGGTTCCGATTGGTTTTTGGTGGCTACACAGGCTTGCGGCGGCGGAACTCCCGATCTAGGTTTCTTTTTGGGGGTTTATGTATTTATGGGAATTTTTGGCGTCGGTCTCACGTCAGGGGGGTCTCCAAGTCAGCCACGAGGTAGGGGGCTTGCCCAGGGGGGTAGGGCGCGCCCTCCACCCTCGTGGATGACTCGGGACTCTTCTGGCCCAACTCTTTTGCTTCAGGGGCTTCTTCTGGTCCATAAAAAATCCACAAAAATTGGCATATGAATTGGACTCCGTTTGGTATTCCTTTTCTGTATAACTCAAAAACAAGGAAAAAACAGAAACTGGCACTAGGCTCTAAGTTAATAGGTTAGTCCCAAAAATCATATAAAATAGCATATAAATGCATATAAAACATCCAAGATGGATAATATAATAGCATGGAACAATCCAAAATTATAGATACGTTGGAGACGTATCACACACAAAATAAAATGGATTAACCTTAAATGCCTACCTTTGATCATGGTAGATGTCATGCTATAGATTCGGGCAAGACAGGGAGAAGGCAGGGATGAAATGAGAAGTAGGGAGGGAGAACATCGTTGGATAAAGGGAGGGGAAACCGACACCGAAGGTAGGTGAACGGATAATGACAGTGAAAGGGGGGGACCCTACGACCAGGATCAGGGCTGGTCGTGGTATATTGCAGGCCTGGGCCACAACAACAAGATCGGCTCTTACTCATACAATACTGATTGAACTAATATCTAGTGTAAATGCCTTTTTTAGACCACCTATTTGTCACTCCATTGCACGTTCATCTTCATGCCAGAACTCATAATTGATTGATTGTTTTGCAGATACCAATTGATTTAGAAAATGGCAACTAAAGTTTGGCTGAAAAGTGTACGTTGCACTTTTTCCACTTAACTAGAAATGTGCAAGTGGAGCAAACACTTGTTGCAAATTAGTGTTAGTCAATTCTTTAGGCAAACCAAATCAGTGACCAATTTACAAGAAATTATAGTGTCATGGTTTAGGGAAACAAAAGGTAAGAGGCTAAAAATTTACTTTTTCTCAAGTACCCAAAAAATTCGTAATTTATCATGTGAAAGTTGTATTTACTAGTTGACACATTTTACCCCAAAACCGGCCCATGCATTATAATCCTTCTCCATAATTTCTTCGGCATGTGCTTACAACAAAGGAATAAAAGCAAGAAAAGATTGGAATTTATGTGCAAAACATAGAATTGCAATCCATAGGAAGCATGCTACTCGTATGACCAGGTCATCAACAAAATAATGGCAATAAGAATACTATGAGTAAGAAAAAAGGTGGATAAGCCAAATATTTCCAAATGGGGTCTCATCGGTTAGTCCTACTCACCCACATTGTAATCTTGGGATTCACGTGCCCAATAACACTTCAATCCAAGTAACAAGAGAATTCTAGGCTATCATATGCACATGCACATCCACATGAAATTAACCAACAGAAACAAGGACGCTCTGGATGCTCGCCATGTAGCCGTTCAGTTTATTTAGCTTTTCGGAAGGTCCCTTCTTGCTGAAGGAGCCGCTATCTTTGGTCTTACCTTTCGCTGCCATCAGGAACATTCCGCCTAACCCCGTGTCTGGTCCTGCCCATCGCTGACCCAACGAAACTCTATAGAAATTTTTGCTTTAAACAATCTGGGGGCAGAAAAATCAGAAAAATATCTCAAAAGGATTGTGGTGACAGATTATATGTCCCAGGATCCAAGTGGGACGAAGTCGGGTCCACGTCATCGACATGCTCCATGTCGCTAGATCCGAGTGGGAGGAGGCTTGATTCGTGCCGCCAGGCCATCATGGGTAGCGGACACGTCGGATTAGCGCATTTGTCCTAGCCAGCGCTGTTACCTCGCACAAGCACGAACATGCCATCATCATCTAGACCTAGTGAAGGGAGGTAGGGGATGGGAATTCGAGTATGCCGCTATGAAAGGAAATGGGAGGGGCAAGGTTGTGGCTCGTGCCCAACTGAAGGCAGCTAGATTAAAGGCAGCTTCATTGGACTAGATTATTTATTTATGCAGATACTAGACGTGCTTGGCTCACTCGACTAGTACCAATTTTTCATGTTATAATTTGTCTAAAAATTCAACAACATAATATAATCACGTTGTATTCCATGTCAATTAAGGTTTCATATGATTTTCTACATAGATAAAGCACTGATGGCCCAATAGAAATGGAATTTGCTTTAGTTATGGTTTTTATTTCCTAATAATAACTTTAGCTAATGATGCAAGATCAATAATCCCCAAAATATTGTTGATCTGATTCTTAGCTGTGCTAATTATTTCCATGACATCTAGTTTGTTTCCACAAATGCAATATGTTTACAATTATAATGTATTTTACTTGGGCGGCACCAGGTGCCGGTCGACTAGCGCTAGACTCAACCGACCGCCATACATCCATACGATCGAGCAGATGATGTATGACCTCAATTGATTGACCAAGCACTCAAGAAGGCATGGATGTGTGAAATGCCCCTTTGATTTCAAGGCTGCCTCCAAAAGAAAAGATGATTGAGCTTGAGCTGGTCAAAAGGATGAAAGGGAGGGCATGCAAATACACATTTGTATTTTTTTAAGTAATTCAATTTAACCTATTAATACACATTTTTTACTATCCTCAAGTGAACTCTAGGTTTAGCACAACGTGTACTAGAAAGAAAATGCTTTGTGCGGTAGATCATTGCGGTGAAAGGTAACGAACCCTAGGACCGGGGTTGGTTCTCACATATCAGTGACCTAGGACCTAGAAACACGATGAGACCTTATTCATACAATATTATAATTTACATGGAATAGAAAGCGATTATGTTGTGCATTTGATTTTTTGGACAAATTATAACAAGAAAAATGGTACTAACCGAGTGAGCCACAATTTTTTTACTCGACAAGACGATATGTGGTAATAGTAATGTTGCCAGTGGCCGCAATTATTTGACCAGGGACTCAGGAAAGCAAATCTATGTGCAAGAACCTTCTGTTATCTCAAGGATGAAAGGTAAGACATGAAAATTAATATTCATTTGTGCTTGGCATTACATAATTTAACGTAACATAGTAACATACTTTATTTTTACAATCCTGAAATGTACCTTAGGTTAGCCCAGTGTGTATACTCAAAAAATGCCTTTTATGGCAGCGCCCGTGCCATGTGCACCAGTAAAGTGGATCAATCTTAAATGCATAAATTTAATCCTGGGAGATATCATGCTACAGTGTCGGGAAGGAGGAGAGAAGGCGGGGACGAAATGAGGGAGAGTAGGGAGAGCAGGGTTTGATAAAGGGAGGGGAAACAGACACATGAGGTAGGTGAAGGGATAATGACAACGAAAGGGGGAGGAACGCAGCAACCAGATGGGCCCTTATTCATTCAATAGCGATTGAACTAATATCTAGTGCAAATATAATTTTTAGACCACCTATTTGTTAGCCCTCTACACGTTGATCTTCATGCTACGACTCATAATTGACTGATTGTTTTGTAGATACCAATTGATTTAGAAAATGGCAACTTTAGTTTTATAGAAAGTGTACGTAGCACTTTTTCCACTTAATTAGAAATGTGTAAGTGGAGCAAACTTTGTTTGCAAATCATTTTTTTAAAATTCTAGGCAACCCAAATTAGTGACCAATTTACAAGAAATTGTATTTTCATGGTTTAGAAAACAAAAGAGAAGACGTGAAAGATTTTATTTGTAGCATGTGCACAAACTTTTAATCTATCATGTAAAAGTGTTATTTATGAAAAGAGACATTTTACCGCAAAACTCATCCTCATGCTATAATCCTTCTCCATCATTGCTTCGGTTCCACCTTACCATAAAGCAACAAAAACAAGAAAAAAATGAAATTTATGCGCGAAACATAGAATTGCAATCTATAGGAAGAATAATACTCGTGGGAAATAGATCACGAACAAACTAAAGGCAAGAATCTTGTGAGGCAGAAATAAGGGCCACACAATTTAGTCAAAGGATGCTACTGCTACGGGTTCTCTTTTTGGTTGTATGTGTCCTAGTCATGAAGGGCTGGATGTATAGTTATGATGCTTGCATCTAGTTAATGCAACATTAGGACGTAATGTGATATTATGATCCAACACAAAGCGTCCTTTCGGAAAAAATGATACATAAATTACAACTTCAAAACCACATATATGTGTCACAAAACAAGAAGAAAGAAGAATTTGTGTCTCATTACATATTCTTTGTGCTACCCACAAATACAAACATTGTTAACATCTCATCTAGTAATCCAATACATGTATTAGAGGTGCTACATCTTCTAGCGAGCCATGGTTATTTACAGTAGTCGGAGAAACTAACAGGGGGCTGCCCTAACAAGTGAATAGCATGCCAACTCTAACTTGTGTGAGAATCTAACTTTGGTGTCTCCAACACGAAAAATCATAGTGTCAGGATCATCAGGGGGGTAAAAGGAATTTTTTCACTACCGGCATCGTCGATGACTGGGAGGAACTCTCATTCCCAAGAGGGAGAGGGAGAGGGAGAGAGAGAGCCAGAGCGGGGAGACTAAGGTAGTAGCGTGTGCGCTACAAAGTTTACCTAGAGTAGAACACATTCGCCACCTGAATCCGGCCAATTGCAAATATCAAGAGTGCCTCAAGTATCCAACTTGGAACTATGAAGTAGCCTGCATGAAGTTAGACATGTACCATTGAGAATTTTCGGACTTCTCTATACGCTTTAATCCTTTGTCAGTTTCAACACATTACTCGCTTTGTTGCATTCTTTTAATTATTTTGCATTATTACTTTTGTTCGCACTTCACTCAAAATCATTAGAACATTCCATCGTCATTTTTATATACATCTACATCTAACTTGCAGGCACATTTTCATCAGTGTATACAGGGACAAAGTCCAATTCTTGTGCGCCCCATGGGATCAATACTCTGACTTCAATAAGGCTAGAACTAAACCTTGTGCACTTGCATGCCATCGGGTTAAACAGTTCTACTAATTTAAAGGACCTAAAATTGATCCCCTACATATGTGGGTTATCAGCCCATGTTGGAAAATCACCCAAGAGGGGAGCAACCAACCTATAACATTAGAATGTATTCCCACGAAGGACTTGTCTCACTTGGGGTAGATCTTCACAAAGTAGGCGATCTCTGAGACCTTGTAAACTTATTGAGTTTTTCACAAACATGAGGACTCAAAATCACCTAGTTTATCTAGGAGGCAGAAATCCTCCAATGTAATAAGATTGAGGCTGCTTGGTGATATATCTCTTGCTCCTGTACTTCAAAGCATAATGTCCTCAACACTCAAACACTCTACATATCTGGATTTTGGATTGGAGAAGTAGGAGTTGAAAGAAAGAGGGGATTTGATCTCAATGGAGTGGTTTGGATGGTTGGATTAGAAATCCCTTTTGAATAAGCACAGAAAGGTGGAGTTCTCTCTCATAACATAGGATATGAATGGGGCTTGCTTTGAGTGAAATGATGGGATCAATATGTGGAGGTATATAGAGGCTGACTGACCCAGAAATCTTATCACACTAGAAACACTTTAACACAACTAGGAGGCTTCAAAGTGAATAACACAGATTGGCCGATCAAGTATAAAGTAAAATTGCGAGGACAGTCCGATTAGAAGGCATTCCATGGATCTGACGTGACTACTTTAGCGGCGGCACACACACTCTGTAACCACTTCAAAAATTCTGAGTGGATGGGTACAACAATTCCGAGAGGACAATAGAAGGTTTGTCAGCGATGACTAAAGAAATAGAAAATGGGTGAAAGAAATCTTATTTATTAGGGTTATGTAAGAAAATAAAAGTAATTTCCAACATCTAGGTGGCAATAGTCGACCGCCTATATGGAGTTTGTTGGTTTGAATCGTGCAAAGAAAAAGAAGAGAATAAACTGAAGAGAAGAAAAGAAATAAAATGAAAGAAACAAAATAAAATAAATAATTAAAAGGAAAGAAACGCATAGCAAAGAAAGAAAGAAAATGAAGAGAACAAAAGAAATAAAAGGAATTCCCCCTAGCATTTCTACTTGACCACTGTGCAAACATTTGGTCCTAAGACTTAGCCCAAGCTCTGGCCACACCCATTTCATCCCCTAATTTGGAACCCGCCACACATAACCCTAGCCCCCATTTATACCTTGCCTATGCCACCGTTGCTGACCCTGACCTTACCTTCCATTGCCGCCGCCAATTCTCAACCCTACCAGCTATTGACCCCTCCTTCCCCCGGCGCACCTCCTCACCCCTTGCCTTCCTACCTTCACCACATCCGAGCTACCCAGCTAACGCCTTCCAAAATCCTCCCGCCTTCTTGACATGTCCTCCCTGTCATCAAGCTCCACCACCTCTGAGATCCGCCCTCCACCCCTCCTGCACCCGCCGCTCTCACCGTCGTCACCGCCGCAAGTTAATCTACACATTTTTATTTATTTTAATGCCTTTTGTGATTTTTGATGGTGTTGAATGGTTGTATGATTGTGACATACATCGAATATGCGAAGTGGTTGCAATTTTTTGCTATTTGTTGCAAATTTGCATGTTCGTATGAAATGATGTTATAAATGAGAAGAGAGATGAGGGAAAAGAGAAGAGATAAAAGGGAATAAAGAAGAGATAAAAGGAAAGAGGAAAGAGGGAGGAGAGAATAAATATGAGAAGAGAGATTGAGATTTGCTATGCAAATTTTGATATCTGAAAACATCGTATGCCATTGCTAATTTTGCTATGTCAAGTAACATTGTATGGCATTGCAATTTTTTACATTGCCATTTTTCCTATTGCTATTTTATATATGTAAAGAGACATGGCATGACATCGCAAAATTGTCTTGTAGAAGGATTAACCTCAAATGCATACCCTCAATCGTCAGAGATATCACGCTACTGAGTCTGGCAGAAGGGGAGAAGGCAGGAACGAAATGAGAGGTAGTGAAGGAGAACATAGTTTGACAGAGGGAGAGGAAACATACACTGGAGGTAGCTCAAGCGATAATGACAAACAAAGGGGAGGAACCCTACGACCAGGATTAGGGCTGGTCCTTGTATATCGGAGGCCCGTCTGGCAACAACAAGATGGGCCCTTACTCATACAATGTCATTATTTAGGCCACCCATTTTTTGCCCCGTTGCATGCTCATTTTCATCCTAGAACTCATAATGGACTGATTTTTTTGTAGATAGGAATTGATTAAAAAATCTCAACTTAAGTTTGGTTGAAAAGTGTAAGTTGCACATTTCCGACTTAACTAGAAATTTGCAGGTGGAGCAAACTCTTGTTGCAAATTAGCGTTCGTCACTTTATTAGGCAACCCAAATTAGTGGCCAATTTACAAGAAATTATACTATCATGGTTTAGGGAAACCCAAGTGAAGACCCTAAAATTTTTCTTTTCTGCACGTACCAAAAAATTCGTAATCTATCATGTGTAATTTTTATTTATGAAACGAGACATTTTACCGCAAAACCCATCTTGACATTATAACCATTCTCCATAATTTCTTTACTTTGTGCTTAGAATATATACGAAGCAAACTAATCAAGTGAACCAGCTCACCCACAAACTGATGGCATTAAGAATCATGTGAGGAAGAAACAAGGTGGACAAACCAAATCTTTCCAAATTGGATCTCATGGGCCGGTTCTACTTATCAACATTGTAAATTTGGGATTTAGTTGCCCAATACCACTTCAATCCAAGTAGCAAGAGCATGCTAGGCTATCATACGCACATGCGCATGAAATTAACAAATGGAAACAAGGATGCTCTGGATGCTTGTCGTGTAGCCGTTTAGTTTACTTAGCTTCTCGGCAGGCCCTTTCTTGCTGAAGGAGGCGCTGTCGCTGGTCACAAAATTTTCCATGACCACAAAGATTCTGCCTAACCCTATGTTAGGTCCTTTCTATTGCTGACCCATCAAAACCCTAAATAATTTGACGCTTCAAACAATCTTGACTCAGATAAATCAGAAAACGACATCACCAACAATCATGAATTTGAAGGACTGAGGTGCCAGATTATTTGTCCCAGGATCCAAGTGGGAGGAGGTTGGGTCCGTTCCTTGAAGACGCCATGGGCTGGGAAGACATAGGATCCACTTCGTCGACGTGCTCAATGTCGCCGGATACGATTGGGAGGAGAACGGATCCGCTCCGTTAGGCCGTCACGGGTGGAGGAGACGTTGGATAGCGCCTTTGTCCTAGCATGCGCCACACCTCACGCAAGAACAAGCATGTTGTTGTTATCAAGACCTAGTGAAGGGAGGTAGGGGATGGGGAGTCGACTACGCCACGACAAAATGAAATGAGAGGGCCAAGGTTGTTGCTCGTGCCCTTGTTTGGCTAGCAAAGGAATAGAATCGAAGGCGGCTAGGTTAAAGGTAGCTTCATTGGAGTAGATGCGTTCGGCTCGTTGGATTAGTACCAATTTTTCAAGTAGTAATTTGTATAAAAAATCAACCGCATAATATAATCTCGTTGTATTCGATGTGAATTAAGGTTCCATGTGCTTTGTTGATCCCATCTTCCCCTTTGGATTTGGTACATCCATGGAACATTGATGCCCCAATAGAATCAAAATTTGCCTTAATTATGCTTTTTATTTCCTAATAATAGCTTTAGCTAATGAAGCAAGATCAGTAATTTCCAAAATAGTGTAGATCTGATTCTTAGCCATGTAAATCATTTCCATGACATGCAATTCTTCCACAAAGAGAATATGTTTACAACTATAATGTATTTTACTTGGGTGATGCTAGGCGCCGGCCGACCGACGCCAACCTCAGCCGACTGCTGTATAGCCGCATGATCGAACAAATGAAGGATGACCTTGAGTGTTTGAGCAAGCACTCAAGAAGGCATGACTATGCAAAATGTCCCTATTATCTCAAGGTGGCCTACAAAAGAAAAAAAGATTGAGCATGAGATGGTCAAGAGGATGAAAGAGAAGGTATGCAAATATACATTTGTGCTTTGTTAAATTATTTAATTTAACTTGTGAATACACTTTATTTTTCTTATCCTCAAGTAAACTATGGGCATAGCACAACATGTACTAGAATTGTTTTGCTTTGTATGGTAGATCATTACGGTGAAAGGTAACGAACCTGATGTCTACTACACAACCTTCTTCTTGTAGACGTTGTTGGGCCTCCAAGTGCAGAGGTTTGTAGGACAGTAGCAAATTTCCCTCAAGTGAATGACCTAAGGTTTATCAATCCGTGGGAGGCGTAGGATGAAGATGGTTTCTCTCAAACAACCCTGCAACCAAATAACAAAGAGTCTCTTGTGTCCCCAACACACCCAATAAAATGGTGAATTGTATAGGTGCACTAGTTTGGCGAAGAGATGGTGATACAAGTGCAATATGAATGGTAGATATAGGTTTTTGTAATCTGAAATTATAAAAACAGCAAGGTAACTAATGATAAAAGGAGCGAAAACGGTATTTGCAATGGTTCGTAACAAGGCCTAGGGTTCATACTTTCACTAGTGCAAGTTCTCTCAACAATAATAACATAATTGGATCATATAACTATCCCTCAACATGAAACAAAGAGTCACTCCAAAGTCACTAATAGCGGAGAACAAACGAAGAGATTATTGTAGGGTACAAAACCACCTCAAAGTTGTCCTTTCTGATCGATCTATTCAAGAGTCCGTAGTAAAATAACACGAAGCTATTCTTTTCATTCAATCTATCATAGAGTTCGTACTAGAATACGACCTTAAGACACAAATCAACCAAAACCCTAATGTCACCTAGATACTCCAATGTCACCTCAAGTATCCGTGGGTATGATTATATGATATGCATCACACAATCTCAAATTCATCTATCAACCAACACAAAGTACTTCAAAGAGTGCCCCAAAGTTTCTAGTGGAGAGTCAAGACGAAAACGTGTGCCAACCCCTATGCAAAAGTTCATTGACCCACAAGTTGATCACAAAAACATACATCAAGTAGATCACGCGAATATCCCATTGTCACCACAGATAAGCACGGCAAGACATACATCAAGTGTTCTCAAATCCTTAAAGACTCAATCCGAGAAGATAACTTCAAATGGAAAACTCAATCCATTACAAGAGAGTAGAGGGGGAGAAACATCATAAGATCCAACTATAATTGCAAAGCTCGCGATACATCAAGATCGTGCCAAATCAAGAACACGAGAGAGAGATCAAACACATAGCTACTGGTACATACCCTCAGCCCTGAGGGTGAACTACTCCTCCTCGTCATGGAGAGCGCCAGGATGATGAAGATGGCCACCGGTGATGGATTCCCCCTCCGGCAGGGTGCCGGAACGGGCTCCCTAGAGGTTTTTGGTGGCTACAGAGGCTTGCGGCGGCGGAACTCCCGATCTAGGTTATTTTCTGGAGGTTTGGGTATTTATAGGAATTTTTGGCGTCGGTCTAACGTCAACGGGGTCTCCGAGTCGTCCACGAGGAAGGGGGGCACGCCCAGGGGGGGTAGGGCTTTCCCTCCACCCTCGTGGACGGCTCGAGACTTTTTTGTCCCAACTCTTTTACTCCGGGGGCGTCATTTGGTCCATAAAAACATCAAAAATTGGCCCATCAATTGGACTCCGTTTGGTATTCCTTTTCTGTAAAACTCAAAAACAAGGAAAAAACAAGAACTGGCACTAGGCTCTAGGTTAATAGGTTAGTCCCAAAAATCATATAAAATAGCATATAAATGCATATAAAACATCCTAGATGGATAATATAATAGCATGGAACAATCAAAAATTATAGATACTTTGGAGACGTATCAAGCATCCCCAAGCTTAATTCCTCCTCGTCCTCGAGTAGGTAAATGATAAAAACAGAATTTTTGATGTGGAATGCTACCTAACATATTTACCAATATAATCTTCTCTATTGTGGCAAGAATATTCAGATCCATAAGATTCAAAACAAAAGTTTAATATTGACATAATAATAATAATAATTCAAGCATACTAACAATGCAATTATGTCTTATCAAAATAGCATGGCCAAAGAAAGTTCATCCCTACAAAATCATATAGTTTGGCTATGCTCCATCTTCTTCAGACAAAATATCCAAATCATGAACAAGCTCGGTTTCAGCCAAGCAATTGTTTCATGCTTTAGCCTTTTCAAACTTTTTCAACTTTCACGCAATACATGAGCGTGAGCCATGGATATAGCACTATAGGTGGAATAGAGTATGATGATGGGGGTTGTGTGGAGAAGACAAAAAAGGAGAAAGTCTCACATTGACGCGGCTAATCAACGGGCTAGGGAGATGCCCGTCAATTGATGTCAATGCAAGGAGTAGGGATTGCCATGCAACTAATGCACTAGAGTTATAAATGTATGAAAGCTCAACAAAAGAAACTAAGTGGGTGTGCATCCAACTTGCTTGCTCATGAAGACCTAGGGCATTTGAGGAAGCCCATTGTTGGAATATACAAGCCGAGTTCTATAATGAAAAATTCCCACTAGTATATGAAAGTGATAACATAGGAGACTCTCTATCATGAATATCATGGTGCTACTTTGAAGCACAAGTGTGGAAAAAGGATAGTAACATTGTCCCCCTTTTTTTTGGACCTTCCTTTTTTATTTGGCCTTTCTCTTTTTTTTATTTGGCCTTTCCTTTTTTTATTTGGCCGTTCTCTTTTTTTTTCAAGGGACAATGCTCTAATAATGATGATCATCACACTTCTATTTATTTACAACTCATAGATTACAACTCGATACTAGAACAAAATATGACTCTATATGAGTGCCTCCGGCGGTGTACCGGGATGGGCAATGAATCAAGAGTGACATGTATGAAAGATTATGCATGGTGGCTTTCCCACAAATACGATGTCAACTACATGATCATGCAAGGCAATATGTCAATGATGAAACGTGTCATAATAAATGAAATGGTGAAAAGTTGCATGGCAATATATCTCGGAATGGCTATGGAAATGCCATAATAGGTAGGTATGGTGGCTGTTTTGAGGAAGATATAAGGAGGTTTATGTGTGATAGAGCGTATCATATCACGGGGTTTGGATGCACCGGCGAAGTTTGCACCAACTCTCCAGGTGAGAAAGGGCAATGCACGGTACAGAAGAGGCTAGCAATGATGGAAAGGTGAGAGTGCGTATAATCCATGGACTCAACATTAGTCATAAAGAACTCACATACGTATTGCAAAAATCTACAAGTCATCAAACCTAGCACTACACGCATGCTCCTAGGGGAAGGGTTGGTAGGAGTTAACCATCGCGCGATCTCGACCTCCACACAAAGGAGGACAATCAAAGAAATACCCCATGCTTCAAATTTGTTATCTACGGGACTTGCAAACTCCAACACAAGTATTTCCCAAATTCACAATTACACAACTAGCATGACTCTAATATCACCATCCTCATATCTCAAAACAATCATAAAGAATCAAACTTCTCATAGTATTCAATTCGCTTTATATGAAAGTTTTTATTATATCCTTCTTGGATGCCCATCATATTAGGACTAATTTTATAACCAAAGCAAATTACCATGCTATTTAAGACTCTCAAAATAATGTAAGTGAAGCATGAGAGTTCATCTATTTCTTCAAACTAAAATCACCACCGTGCTCTAAAAAGATATAAGTGAAACACTAGAGCAAATGACAAACTACTCCGAAAGATATAAGTGAAGATCAATGAGTAGTCGAATAATTATGCAACTATGTTAAGACTCTCTAACATTTAAGAATTTCAGATCTTGGGATATTATCCAAACAGCAAGCAAAGCAAAATAAAACAAAATGACGCTCCAAGCAAAACACATATCATGTGGTGAATAAAAATATAGCTGCAAGTAAAGTTATCGATGAATGAAGACGAAAGAGGGGATGCCTTCCGGGGCATCCCCAAGCGTAGGCCCTTGGTTGTCCTTTAATATTAACTTGGGGGTGCCTTGGGCATCCCCAAGCTTAAGATCTTGCCACTCCTTATTCCATAGTCCATCGACTCTTTACCCAAAACTTGAAAACTTCACAACACAAAAGTCAACAGAAAACTCGTAAGCTCCGTTAGTATAAGAAAATAAACCACCACTTAGGTACTGTTGTGAACTCATTCTAAATTCATATTGGTGTAATATCTACTGTATACCAACTTCTCTATGGTTCATACCCTCCGATACTACTCATAGATTAATCAAAATAAGCAAACAACACATATAAAACAGAATCCGTCAAAAACAGAACAGTCAGTAGTAATCTGTATCAAACGTATACTTCTGGAACCCCAAAAATCCTACCAAATTAGGAAAGCCTGAGAAATTTTTATACCAATCCATAGCAAAACGAATCATATCAAAATCACGTTTCTATGAATTATCAAAACTAATTTACTGGGTGCAAAAGTTTCTGATTTTCAGCAGGATCAACACAACTATCACTGTAAGCTATCCTAAAGGTCTTACTTGGCACTTTATTGAAACAAAAGCTATAAAACATACTACAGTAGCATAATCATGTGAACACACAAAAACAATAAAGGTAAATGTTGGGTCGTCTCCCAACAAGCGCTTTTCTTTAATGCCTTTCTAGCTAGGCATGATGATGACAATGATGCTCACATAAAAGATAAGAATTGAAACATAACGGGAGCATCATGAAGTATATGACTAGCACATTTAAGCCTAACCCACTTTATATGCATAGGGATTTTGTTAGCAAACAACTTATGGGAACAATAATCATCTAGCATAGGAAGGCAAAACAAGCATAACTTCAAGATTTTAAGCACATCGAGAGGAAACTTGATATTATTGCAATTCCTACAAGCATATGTTCCTCCCTCATAATAATTTTCAGTAGCATCATGAATGAACTAAACAATATAACCATCACATAAAGCATTCTTTTCTTGATCTACAAGCACAAAAAATTTACTACTCTCCACATAGGCAAAATTCTTCTCATTCAGAATAGTGGGAGTATCATAAGAAACTCAAATACTATAAATTGTTTCCATATTAAAAGAGTAATGTTCAGAAAAAGGGTAATCATAATCATGACAAGTTCTATAAATATAATCATCACTACTTTTTATAGCATAAGTTTCATCACAATAATACGTGTCTAAACAAGATGTGTCTAAAAAAGACGTGCTGCTCTTTGAAGAACCAATAAAATAGAGGAAGACCCCCAGAGCCTGCAAAGACCCAGACGCAGTAGAGTGCGACACGAGCTCTCGGGATAACGTATGTACATCTCTACATAGCACCACATACATACATACTTCTAGTGTGATCTTAATGCTATAAATTCTCAAGAACTGCTAACATTCAGTCTAATGTATTATAGATGATTGCACAGCTTGACTTCTATACCGAGCGTTTGTCCGCTGGATGGGTGAAGGAAACCTACTTCAGACCAGACAAGAAAAATAAGAAAGACACGGTATATATAAACATGTCATATTGGCCTATTTTTTTGTTAAGTATGCATGCAAATTGCAAACACACGCTGTGCTTATCCATTTTTCTTCATTGGTTTCAGTTTTCTATTCTTTAATTATCCTTTTGGTCTTCTGCAGTATTTTACCGACCCTTCTAGTTCTGAGTATCTCGTGTTCCGTACGAAGAAGGGTGCAACGAAATACTTCTGGACTGGAGAACGTCCTAAAGATTCTTGGAAACCGACAAATAGTGTCACCAAGAAGTACAAAGACTTGATTGGTAATTGTTGCTCCAGTTTATTCACCTACATTTCTGAATTTTCTGACAAAGTTGAGACAAGATGTATCTAAAGTCCCCACATAATTTAATTCGGAAACTTGATCCATATATAAATAAACAAAAATAAAAATGATGTGAATAGTGCCAAACATCTACTCCCTCCGTCCGGAAATACTTGTCATTGAAATAGATGTATCTAGATGTATTTTAGTTCTAGATACATTCATTTTTATCCATTTTGATGACAAGTATTTCTGAACAGAGGGAGTAATATTCACAACAAATCTGAACTGTGTACTTTTATCTTTCTTTCTGTTCTTGATTTGTGAATCAAATTTGGTCTTCAAATTATGTATCATGGCTGTTGCACCATGTCTCAAGGTTGTCTTTTTTACATACAAAAAATTTCTTTTAGATTGTGCGTTTGCTCTTAGTAGATAGTGCAGAAATACCGTCAAGGAGGAAACATCAGGAAAAATGATGATTTTTCGGGAGCACGTATAGGACGTGCACTCAGGCACTAATAAGCTGATAGCTCATCCTTCTTTTTACAAAATTGCTTCCATTTCATTATTCTTTCCCCTCTTTTTTTGCGGGAAATTTCATTATTCTTTCCATCCTGCCTATTAATTTGACTTTTTTTTACAGTTACAGATGCAGATGAAAAAGACCTAGATGGTCAACATGAGCCCAAGGAAAATAAGCCTAAGACTACAAGCACCGAAGCCGACGAGGCAATGACCTGCTCACATGCTAGGCTGCTAGGAATCAATCAAGGCCAAGAGAAAAATTGAAGAAAACCAGAGTGATCAATGGCAGCACATTTTTTGGCTTAAAAAAGAGAAGGAACACTGCCGCTGCGAAGCTGTTTCCACCTTGTGTTGTGAACTTAATTATATGGTGGGTTTGTCGTGAAACTTGCAACCAAAGGGGACAGTGGTAGGAGGTTTTTGTCCCATTATCCGACTCCGAGTATGCGATTGGACCTCCTCGGTGTATTGAACCTGTTTCCTTTTTTCTATTTTTGCTTTTGTGTTTTACTTCCTGAGAACCTAGCCTTCCTAGAATTGTGAATTGTTTAATTCGTGCCGAAATATATTTGGATTTTCTCTAATTTTACTTGTTTCTTGAACTATAATCGTCTATACGGCATTACATGGCTCTGGTTCTGGCAGACAGGTAGGTTGCAACAACGAAATATCATAAGCATTTCGGCATTAAGGAGCTCAAGCTGTCGATCAAAAGGAATTGTGTGTGCATTTATAATTTATATGGATGAGTGTATGTATGTGCGTATGAGTGTCTATGTCTGCACTGCATTTAAGAAAAAGTAGTTCTCCATTTTGTCGGGTGTGATTATGACATACAACACGCCAGCACTATCTTGGTTGTGGATGCGCACTAGCTTTTCAGGCAGATAAAGGTTCCAGCCGCCACAGCTCTCCTCCTCGTTTTCCTGCCGACCGCGACCATGACGATGACCACACGTCAAGGGCATGTGTGCGTGTGTGATTATCTCTGCCAGAATGAAGGTGAGCGCGATCTTGATCTTGCCGCAGTACTCCTCCTTGACGACCTGGTGCACGCCCGGCGGCAGGCTGCACTCCTGTAGCACCGTCTCCAGAGGGATTCTCAGGAAAAAATGTTCAGTGCATTACATACATGATACATGTCAGTTCAGAACACTTCGAGGACTATGACACTTCTGGCATCTTGTTCTGATGCTACTGAAGAAATCGGAGTCGTCAAGGCCCTTTGCGGAGACAAGCAGGACCTCTAGCTTCATGCATTGAACGAAGGGAACCTGGGGTAGGTGCACCCATTTTTTCCCAAAAAAAGTAACTGTAAATATGGTCGAAATCACGATTTGTTTTAACAACGAACCTGGTTAAGCATTACACTTGCACTTTTTTTTACCAAGAAATGAGTTTTGTGGTATTGTTGACGGAAAAAACAAAATCAACACACATTACTGCTTAGTAAAAACAAAACAAAGTCAACTATCCACCTACATAGCCCATCTTCAGTAAAGGTCGCACACACCGACAATCATCAATGAACTCTTATATAGCATTACCCTCATTGCTTCCTCCTATTTTCTTCGTTGTTACTCGACAAGCCGACCGGTGGTAACAGTAATGTTGCCAGTTGCCTCGATTATTTGAACAATTAATGACTCAGGAAGGCAAGTCTGTGTGCAAGAAGGTTCTGTTATCTCTAGGTATCCTCCAAAAGAAAAATTAGATTGAGCTTGAAAATTCCAAAGAATGAAAGGTAAGGCATGCAAACATTCATTTGTGCTCGGCATTACATAATTTAATGTAACATAGTAATTGTTGGGGAACGTAGCATGCAATTTCAAACATTTCCTACGCTCACGCAAGATCTATCTAGGAGATGCATATCAACAAGAAGGAGAGAGTGTGTCTACGTCGCGGAAGCATTTGATAACGCGGTTGATGTAGTCGAACTTCTTCTCATTCCGACCGAGCAAGCACCGAACGTACGACACCTACGAGTTCTGCACACGTTCAGCTCGATGACGTCCCTCGAACTCTTGATCCAGCAAAGTATCGAGGAAGTAGATGAGTTCAGTTAGCACGACGGTGTGGTGACGATGATGGTGAAGTTATCCGTGCAGGGCTTCGCCTAAGCACTACGAAGATATGACCGGTGGCGTAAACTGTGGAGGGGGGCGCCGCACACGACTAACAATTGTTGGTCTGTGTTCTAGTGGTGCCCCCCCCCCCCCCTCATATATATAGGTTGGAGGGGAGGAGAGGCAGCCAAGGGGGCGCCCCAAGTATGAGGAATCCTACTTGGGGTCCTCCCACCTCCCCCCCTTTCCTATTCCTATTCGGAGTAGGAAGGGAAGAGGGGGAAGGGGAATCCTATTCCCTTTTCCCTTTCCTCCTTCCCCTTTCCTTCTCCAATTTGGCCAGCCCATATGGGGGGGGGGGGCGCACCAGCCCCTTTGTGGCTGGTGTGTTTCCCCTCTTGGCCCATAAGGGCCATATCTTTTGCCCGGGGTGCCCGGAACCCCTTCCGGTGACTCGATAAGTACCCGGTGCATCCCGAAACACTTCCGGTGTCCAAATACCAGCGTCCAATATATCGATCTTTACCACTCGACCATTTCAAGACTCCTCGTCATGTCCATGATCTCATCCGGGACTCCGAACAACATTCGGTCACCAAATCATATAACTCATATAATACAAAATCGTCATCGAACGTTAAGCGTGCGGACCCTACGGGTTCGAGAACTATGTAGACATGACCGAGACACCTCTCCGGTCAATAACCAATAGAGGAACCTGGATTCTCATATTGGTTCCTACATATTCTACGAAGATCATTATCGGTCAAACCGTTATGACAACATGCGTTATTCCCTTTGTCATCGGTATATGTTACTTGCCAGAGATTCGATTGTCGGTATCTTCATACCTACTTCAAGCTCGTTACTGGCAAGTCTCTTTACTCATTCCGTAATGCATCATCCTGCAACTAACTCATTAGTCACATTGCTTGCAAGGCTTATTATGATGTGCATTACCGAGAGGGCTCAGAGATACCTCTCCGATACTCGGAGTGACAAATCCTAATCTCGATCTATGACAACCCAACAAACACCTTCGGATATACCTGTAGAGCATGTTTATAATCACCCAGTTACATTGTGACGTTTGATAGCACACAAGGTATTCCTCCGGTATCCAGGAGTTGCGTAATCTCATAGTCGAAGGAATATGTATTTGACATGAAGAAAGCAATAGCAATAAAACTGAACGGTCAACATGCTAAGCTAACAGATGGGTCTTGTCCATCACATCATTCTCCTAATGATGTGGTCCCGTTCATCAAATGACAACACATGTCTATGGTTAGGAAACTTAACCATCTTTGATTAACGAGCTACTCTTGTAGAGGCTTACTAGGGACACAGTGTTTTGTTTATGTAGCTACACAAGTATCAAGTTTCCGGTTAATACAATTCTAGCATGAATAATAAACATTTATCATGATATAAGGAAATATAAAATAACAACTTTATTATTGCCTCTAGGGCATATTTCCTTCAGTAATATACTTTATTTTTACTATCCTCAAATGTACCTTAGGTTTAGAATAATGTGTATACTAAAAATGCCTTTTATGGCAGCGCCTAGGCCTTGTACAATAATAAAATGGATCAACCTTAAATGCATAGCTTTAATCGTGGGAGATATCACACTACAATGTCGGGCGGGAGGGAGAGAAGGCGGGGACGAAATGAGAGGTATAGAGGGAGAGCAGAGTTGGACAAAGGGAGGGCAAACAGACACATGAGGTAGGTGAAGGGATAATGACAATGACAGGGGAAGGAACCCTATAACTAGGATCAGGGTTGGTCCTTGTATATTGCCATACTGGGGCCCTGGCCACAACAAGAAGATGGGCCCTTATTCATACAATAGTGATTGAACAAATATCTAGTGTAAATGTCATCTCCATGTTGTCTCCCCATTGCACATTCATCGTCATGCTAGAACTCATAATTGTCTGATTGTTTTGCAGATAACAATTGATTTATAATAGGGCAACTTAAGTTTTCTTGAAAAGTGTAAGTTGCACTTTTTCCACTTAACTAGAAATGTGCACGTGGAGCAAACTCTTGTTGCAAATCAGCGTTAGTCAATTCTTTCAACAAACCATATCAGTGACCAATTTACAAGAAATTATAGTGTCATGGTTTTGGGAAACAAAAGATAAGAGGCTAAAGATTTTCTTCATGGCATGTACGGAAAAAGTTCGTAATTTATCATGTGAAAGTGTTATTTACTAAAAGAGACATTTTACCACAAAACCCGTCCTGACAATATAATCCTTCTCCATAGTTTATTCAGTTTGTGCTTACAACAAAGGAATAAAAACAACAAAAGGTTGGGATTTGAACATAGAATTGCAATCTATATGAAGCAGACTACTTGTATAAACCAGGTCGTCAACAAACTTATGCCAATAAGGATCATGTGAGTAAGAAACAAGGTGGATAAGCCAAATATTTCCAAATGGGGTCTCAGGGGTCAGACCTACTCATCCACATTGTAATTTTGGGCTTCACCTACCCAATACCACTCTAATCCAAGTAACAAGAGCACGCTAGGCTATCATATGCACATGCACAAGGATGCCCTGGATGCTCGCCATGTAGCCATTTAGTTTACTTAGCTCCTCGGCAGGCCTCTTCCTGCTGAAGGAGCGGCTATCGTTGGTCTTAGCTTTCGTTGCCATCATTAAGATTTCGCCTAACCTCGTATGAGGTCATGTCCATCACTGAACCACCGAAACCCTATAGAAATTTTTTCTTCAAACAAACTCAGGGAAGAACCATGAGAAAAAGATCTCAAAAGTAATCAGGAATTTGAAGGATTGCAGTGACAGATTATATTTCCTAGGATCCAAGTGGGAGGAAGTCAGGTCCGCTCCCTCAAGATGCAACGGGCTGAGGAGATATTGAATCCACATCATCGACATGCTCCATGTCGCCAGATCCGAGTGGGAGGAGGCTGGATTCGTTTTGCCAGGCCATCATGGGTGGCGGACATATTGGATTAGCGCCTTCGTCCTAGCATGTGATGTCACCTCCCGCAAGCACCAAGAAGACGCCATCATCTAGACCTAGTGAAGGGAGGTAGGGGATGATGATTCGACTGCATCGCCATGAAAAGAAATGAGAGGGGCAAAGTTGCGGCTTTTGCCCTTGTGTGGTTAGCAAAGGAATGGAACCGGAGGGTGATACGTCTCCAACGTATCTACAATTTTTGATTGTTCCATGCTATTATATTATCATTCTTGGATGTTTTATATGCATTAATATGCTATTTATATCATTTTTGGGACTAACCTATTAACCTAGTGCCCAGTGTCAGTTGCTATTTTTTTCCTTGTTTTTGTCTTTTACAGAAAATCAATACCAAACGGAACGAAACTTTTTGACGATTTTTCTTGGAGAACAAGACACCTACAAAGCTTCGGGAGGAGGCCACAAGCCTCCTGGCCGCGCCCCGGGGGGCGCCCTCAGGGTTTGTGGGCCCCTTGTAGCCCTCCTAACCCTAATCTCAGCTCTATAAATACCCAAATATTCCCATTACGTCAGAAGGCACACCAAAAGTACTTTTCCGCCGCCGCAGGCTTCTGTTCTCGTGATATCCCATCTTGGGGCCTTTTTTGGCACTCTGCCAGAGGGGATTCTATCACGGAGGGCCTCTACACCAACCTTGCCGCCCTTCCGATGATGTGTGAGTAGTTTACCACAGACCTACAGGTCCATAGCTAGTAGCTAGATGGCTTCTTCGCTCTCTTTGATCTTCAATACAACGTTCTCCTCGATGTTCTTGGAGATCTATTCGATGTAATCTTCTTTTGCGGTGCGTTTGTTGAGATCCGATGAATTGTGGATTTATGATCAGATTATCTATGAATATTATTGGAGTCTTCTCTGAACTCTTTTATGCATGATTAAGATAGCTTTGTATTTCTCTCCGATCTATCGATTTGGTTTAGCCAACTAGATTGGTTTTTCTTGCAATGGGAGAGGTGCTTTGTGACATGACAGAACATACATGTGACATGACTATTTAGTTTATAAATTTGACAGCAGAAGAGGAAGTAACCCTATGACCAGGATCAAGGCTGGTCCATTGGAAGCCTGGGCCGCAACAACAAGATGGGCCCATATTCATACACTAGCGATTGAACTATATCTAGTGTAAATGTAATTTTTAGGCGGCCCATTTGTCAGCCCATTACATGTTGATTTTCATGCTACAACTCATAATTGACTGATTATTTTGTAGATACGAATTGATTTAGAAAAGGAAACTTTAGTTTTATAGAAAGTGTAAGTTCCACTTTTTCTACTTTACTAGAAATGTACAAGTGGAGCAAACTTTTGTTGCAAATCATTTTTTGTCAGTTCTAGGTAACCCAAATTAGTGACCAATTTACAAGAAATTATACTGTCATGGTTTAGGGATGCATAAGAGAAGAGGCTAAAGATTTTCTTTCTAGCGTGTACACAAAAATTGTAATCTATAGTGTTGGCACCGGCTCTCTGCACCGAGGGAGTGGAAATGAATGCATCTACTTCTGCTCAAGTGACGACTAAAGACGTAGAAGTGGGTGGAAAAATCTTATTTGCGTTTGAATCTATTACTAGGCTTATCTAAGAAAAGAATAGGAATTCCCAACATCTAGGTGGAAATGCTCGACCGCTAATATGGAGCTTATTAGTTTGAGTCATAGAAAGAAAAAGAAGAGAGAAAATGAAGGGAAGAAAATGATAGAAAATAAATAAATAAATAAAAGCAAAGGAAAGCAAAACAAAGAAAGAAAGAGAAAAAGAGACTAAAGATAGGAAAAGAAAGAAATGAAAGAAAAGGCAAAGAAATAAAGAAAGAAAGAGAACATACGAAATAAAAGAAAAGGAAGAATATAAATAAAAGGAATTTGTCCTTGTGTTTACTTGGCAACTAAGCAAACATTTGGACCCGGGACATAGCCAAAACTCTAGCCACACCCATTTCATCCCAAGATTTGAACACGCCGCACATAACCCTAGCTCCCCTCTATCCTTTGGCTCAATCACTACCACCAACCCTGACAATGCCTTCCAATTGATGCCTCCCATTCGCCACCCTGCCAGCCATCGGCCCCTCCTTCCTCCAGCGTGCCTTCCCTCCCCATATCCTCCTCACTTTGACCCATATGAGCTCCACCATCGACTCCTTCAAAGATCCTCCCATGTTCCTCGATACGTCCTCCCTGTCACCGAGCTCCACCGCCATTTGAGATCCGCCATCCAACCCCGCCGCTCCCACCATCATCACCGCCCCAATGTAACCTGCCATTATTTATTTCTAATTTTAATGCCTGTTGTGATTCTTATTAATGGCTGTATGATTGTGATGTACATCGAATATGTGAAGTGGTTGCAATTTTTTGCTATTGGTTGGAAATTTGCATGCTTGTATGAATTGCGATGTTATAAATGAGAAGAGAGATGAGGGAAAAGAGAAGATATAAAAGGAAGAGAGAGGAGAGAAAAGTGAAGAGAGAAGACGGAAGAAATAATAAATATGAGAAGAGTTATTGAGAATATTTCAAATTTTCTATGTAAATTCCGTATATATGTGAAAACTTCATATGCCATGCTAATTTTGCTATGTCTAGAATCATTGTATGACAGTAAAGCGACATGGTATGACATTGTGAAATTTGTAAGAAAATTTCACTATACAATTTTTCTATATAAATGTTTATGTGTGTGAGTTGTGAAAAATAAGTTGTTCGTCTAAAATCCACTATGTGTGTGTGTGTGGGTGGGTGGGTGTGTTTGTTTGTTTGTTCAAATTAGTTTTTGTTAAAGTGTGATCTTCATTTTTTGTCTGACTTGTCAACCTTTGTTACATCAGCTAGTAAAGTGGCATAGTCATATCCCGCTTCTCGAGGGTTATATCTATAAATATGCAAGTCTTTGCATATTTATAAAAATACTCTTTCAAATTGTTTACGATTTTTGGACATCCGGATGATGTTTAGATTGGGTTTGTTTCCATGCTCTCCTCGATTCTAAAATAAAGTTTCTGTAGGATCCCCCTATTGTTATTAGAATACACATTCTCTTGTCTTATTGTCAGGATGTGTACACTACTAAAATGCTCCTAAACGGACAAAATGGTCGTTTAGTGCCTCTGGGTCATTGATAAGAACTCGCATCATTGACCAGCCAAAAACAGGTCTGTGATGACTCATAGCTGATGCCCGGACCATTACTAAAAAAATTATAGGACATCATCACTAACCAGTACTTCACAATTGATCGGTCAATGATATCTTTAGGAAAACACCCCAAAAAATAGCAGCACATACGGATAGCTGAGCCACATACACACACACACACACTTGTAATCAAACATACAACTAGCAAGACTATGAAGCACAACAGGAACATCACTAACATACAGTTCGAACACGAACATTAGAAGTGTGACAAACAAAAATATCACTAAGTCATAAGCTACTTCTCAATGTGCCCTAGACAGTCGCCGATGCATGTGACCATCAGTTATTCATGTCTTCACACCCTCTAGAAGGTTCAGAACGCCATGTAAACCTGTGATCATCGACTTAAAAATTCAAATGCTCAACTAAAAATAATAGAAAGTTAATTAATGTCAAGTTAAATAACCAAGTTAAAATGAATGAATTATGTGCACATGTCGACATTGTGTAAAACCAAATGAGCATACAAGTGATATGGCGGTTCCAATTTATAAGTTTGACAGATCATAAAAGTGACATCACTCTTTACTTCATAAATTTGACAAGAGTTAAGAGATTGTCATATTGCGTCGGCTCTAGAGGTCTCATATGTACATTGAATTAAGATGAACCAAAAAAACAAAGTTGCTCAATTTGGTGAGGAGAGGAACTTTCAAGTTGGGTAGTTTCCCTTTTAAATCCATCTTGAGGACCGAATCAGCGATGCCATACACCAGACATGTATCAGATATTGTATGGAATCGGGAGATTGTATTCTAACTTTAGAGGTTGCATATCACCTCGGATGAAGATGCCCCATAAATTAAATTTTGTGCCACAACGACATTGACAACTTCCATGTAATGATCAACTCTTCAGAAATGCACCTTGGTTTCACGAGAGAGAGGGGGGGAGGGAGGGGGAGATAGAGAGAGAGAGGATACTACCTGAGATATGTTGATGGTGATGTCCGACAGAGAAAAGCGAGCAAGGAGGTTGATGGCTGCAAAAAAACCCATCATCAAGGAACATCACCTTGGCAATTACAAAATCGAGGTGCGTCTCTTTTCCCCAACGTTGTTTTGGTCAGGTCTACTTTGTTTCCAGGTTAGTATGAGCAACATATACTAAATAACTTTAGCTAATGAAGCACGATTAGTAATCCCCAAAATATTGTAGATCTGATTCTTAGCCATGCAAATTATTTCCATGGAATGCAATTTCTTACAAAAAGACAATATGTTTACCATTTTATTATATTTTACTTGGGCGACGCTAGGCCCCGGCCGATTGGTGCCAGCCTCAACCAACAACCGTATAGCGGCATGATCGAACATATGAAGGATGACCTAGATTGTTTAACAAGCACTCAAGAAGGCATGGTTGTGCAAAATGTCCCTATTATCTCAAGGATGCCTCCAAAAGAAAACAAGATTGAGCGTGAGAACGTTAATAGGATGGAAGGGAAGGAATGCAAATATACATTTGTTCTTTGTTAAATAATTTAATTTAACCTATGAATACACTTTATTTTTACTATCCTCAAGTGAAGCTGGGTTTAGCACAACATGTAGAAGGAAAAATTTCTCTGTATGGTAGATCATGGAGGTGAAAGGGAACAAACCCTAGGACCAGTCTTGGTTCTCACATATCGCTGACCCGAGGCCTAGCAAAACAAAGCAAAATGTTCACCTACATAGCCCATCTTCAATAAAGTTCGCGCGCACCGGCAATTATCAATGAATTCTTATATAGCATTAACTTCATTGTTTGCTCCTATTTTCTCCTGTGTTACTCAACAAGCCAACTAGTGGTAAAAGTAATGTTGGCAGTGGCCTCGATTGTTTGACCAAATACTCAAGAAGGAAAGTCTATGTGCAAGAAGCTGACGTTATTTAAAGGTAGTGTCCAAAAGAGTAGACTGAGCTGAAAAGTGTGACATGATGAAGGGTAACGCATGCAAATATTCATTTGTGCTCGGCATTACATAATTTAAGGTATAATTGATATATACTTTATTTTTACTATCCTCAAATGAACTTTAGGTTTAGCATAACGTGTATACTAGAAAAATGCTTTTTATGGCAGCTCCTAGGCCATGCACACAAATAAAATGGATTAACCTTAAATGCGTACCTTTGATCGTGGGAGATATCACGATACAGAGTTGGGTAGGAGGGGGAGAAGGTAAGGACGAAGTGAGAGGTAGAGAGGGAGAACATAGTTGGACAAAGGGAGGAGAAATAGACACCGTAGTTAGGTGAAGGGATAGTGACAGTTAAAGGGGGAGGAACCGTACGACCAGGATTAGGCTGGTCCTAGAATATTGGCGGCCCAAGCCACAACAACAAGATAGGGCCTTATTGTAACATCCCAAAATTCTAAATTTTGGAATGTTATATTAAATAAATAATTCTGATTATTGGTTTGATTGTTGAGTGATTGATTGTGTGAAATTGAGTGGAATTTGAAACTTTTTGAAAGTTTAATGAGAGGGAATGAAATGAATTTCCCAGGCCTTTTTTTGACTTCTGATCTCTGAGAATTCAAATTCAGTTCAAACACAAAACCCTAGAGAGAAGATGATATGACTTCTTCCATTTAAATAAATGAAAAGGGTTTTGAAAAGATTTGAATTCCATTTGGAAATATTTCAAATTCAGAAACTTTATGCAACTCAATGATTTTCATGAGAGAAGATAAAATGACTTCTTCAAATTATATGAAATATGAGTTGGAAGTTTAAAAGAATACAATTGAAAGGCCGGTTGAAATTATTTTGAAACCCACTTTCAAATTGGAGTTATTTGGTTTTATTGAAATTAGTTTTCTCCAAAACTAAAATATACGAAAATAGGGTAAAATGATTCCCTACAGTAGAAAAGTGGAGAAAATGATTTTTAAATCATTTTGGTATTTTAAAATAATTTTGTTTGCATTTTAAATGCAACAGTGGCACCTTTTGAATTTTGGGATTTGCTGTGAATTTTATTTGAACTTGAAAAATTGTTCATACTGTAAAAAATGTTTTTCTGAAATTTTTGATATATAATATGCATATATATTTATTTTATTTATTGCCCTCTATTTCAGTTTTCCTTCTCTATTTTATAAAAAAACAAAAAACTGACCAAAGCCCAGCCGCACTAGGCCCAGCCCCCTCCACGACCCAACAGGTCGTCTTCCTCCTACAATCGTTCTGCACCTACAGGAGCAGAACGCACGCACGCACCCCACCCCACGCCCCACACCCTTCCCTCCTTCCCCTTCCCCAAGAATCCTCTGAATGGATCCACCTCCTTCCCCTACACCTCCTTCTCCAAGTAAAAGGCCATTAATGCCCCGGATTTCCTCGCCGGAGATCCGAACATAACGTTTTTTGCTCGCCATGGCTGCACGCATCTGGACACCCCCTCGCCCTATAAATACCTCCATCGTGTTGCCCTCCTTCCCCTCGCCCAAAGCCCTCTCCCATGGGAGCTTATCCCCCTCCCTATCCAGCACAATTACTCATCGGAGTTCATAAACTCCGGCGGCTTCTCCATCGCCGCCCGAGGCTCGGTTGGTACTTACTCGGCCTCCCCTGAGTTTGCTGAGATCTCTTCTGCACCGTCCCGTGCTCTCCTTCCTCTATGAGCCCCCATAACCTCGGATCCGATCTTCTTCCCCAACTCCGGCGACTACTCCGGTGAGATCAAAGAAATCCCGTAATTCTTCTTTTCAGAAAAGTAGCGATCTTAGAAAATTCGTATCTATTAGTATACATATCCAAATTGAGCGATTCCAATTGCGTTAGATCACAAATTTTGTAAACTTTCTGAATAGGTAAATATTTTTTAGGTTTGACTATTTAAATTTGAAATTGATCAAATTATCTTAAATCCTTGTATTTGATTTAACTTGAGTTTAGAAATAGATTTTTGATTGATTCTGTTTGCTACTGCTTTGTTATTGTTTTGTTTATCCAGTAGAATATAGTTATTTATTTTTAGTTTATTTTGAATTAGGTTTTTAGCAAAACAGTACTGTTTTATTATAGTTTTGTTTTAGTCTTTTCTTTATAGTTTTAATTGTTTTTAAATTTTTATTTTTGTCACTCTTGAAAAATTTAGTTTTGTTTCTGTTAGTCAACAAAAGAAAATTTGTTTTTATTTAAAAAATTATTTTACTTAGTTTTGTACGAAAACTTGTTTAGGTCATAGTTAGTGTTTCATAAAAGCTTTTATTTGTTTCTTTTTGCAAATAAAATTTTATGGAAAAAATAGCTTCTGTTAACTTAGTTGTTTTTCTTTGTATTTTCTATTAGTTTATTAGTTTAGTATTTTCTTGGTTAAGTTTTACTTAGGACAAAACTATTTTGTGTTATGTCTTAGAGTTTTCTTTAGTAGTTTTGTTGTGTAGTTTTCCTTTGTTTTTATTGGGTGTCCCTTGATTTGCATTTTTATTTGTTGGTTTTATTATGAGTGTTAGAATTGTTTGCTAGGATGTTTGCTTATATGAATGCTATGTTTGACTATATAGATTTTCAACGGAGTGACGAATAGTTCTACCAAGTCATTATTCGAGAGTGTTGTTATCTTCATCAACTTACCATGCAAGTTCACTTTGACCATGCTTTCATACCTATGTTTTATTGCATTTAGTGGCATCTTTGCAACCACCCTCCAGTAGTGATATTGAATTCTGGTAGTTGATTAGTATGCATGAGGTAGGAACCCATCACCCTGTTACCAAACCCGGGACGTTATTTATTTTAATGCTACGCTATAGTAGACGAGGTTTGGTATGAGTGCACGAGAGTGGTGTGAAGAAGGAGGACTCTACATCAATGATGACAACTCCATGATGACATCTGCAAGGACTGCATCTTCAAGGCCTCAAGACTTCAAGACTCGAGACAAGAATTCAATACACACTCTTTGGGTGAAGGACGGTTGACGGCACCTGGAGAAACCAGTGGATGGCCGGGATGCATGGAGAAGCGCCATGACATCTTGCGGAAAGCTTCACCCAGACTCAAAGAGACGGAAGAATACTTCATGCCCGAAAGCTTACCTGTGCAACCGCAAGTCACTATGGGCTCTGGCTTGGTTGACCTTAGTTGTGACTGGCTGACGGTGCTAGCAGATGTAGAACTACGGTAGGATTGGATGAGCACCGGACGGTGGTCGGGGAAATCTTCGGAAGACCATGTTTGGTCATCTTGTTCTCAAACACCTCAAGTGCGAGAACGTAAAAGAGGATCGAATCTTGCGGGTAAAGTGTACAAACCTCTGCAGAGGGTTTAAACCTAATCGATTAGCCGTGTCCCCGATTACGGACAATTTGAGCCTCTGGACTTGGATCTATCTCGAACTCTCAACACCGGACTGATAACTTAATTGTGGGCAACTTATGATGAATTTGGGCTATGAGACATCGGTTGGTGGAACCATGTCATGATAGAAAACTCTATAGTACAGACTTCATTTATTCCTTTGATGTAGGGAAAATAAAACCAGCTTTTACGCAAACAAAACTCAGATACAGAGCCACAAAGCCATACTGCATATAGTAAATTTTATCATCTGTTTTCTCTTATTGTGATCTTGCGGTACATTCAATGTAATCGACCTACACGGCTGCAATGTATCATGTTGCAGATATTTCCTCGACGAGTAAGAGTTATGATACAGGGTTACGGTCTACACTCAACCTGCCGATGGCGTTGATGGGACTCCACACCGACTATTTGTTTCATTGTGACTTATGAGGTATATATCAGTTTTACGTTAATTATACATGTGATTGCACTTTGATATATACATTGATGTATTGTGTGTGCCAGCATATCGATCCGAGGATTGCACAAAGAACACGTAGGCTTGACCGTCTCGAGGTCGGGTCGCCATGATATGGTATCAGAGCACATGTTGACTGTAGAACGTGACCCTAGAAATCGGAAAGCCCCTAGGATAGGATGTCTCCAAAAACTTTATTTTCAAAAGGATCCTTTACTTCTCATTTTTTTGATTTTATCAAGTAGTTCCTCTGACCTCAAATAGTTAGAATATACACCTTTCCCTTTTGACCACACGGAAGATCAACTGAAGTCACTCCAAGAATTAAAGATATCGGACAACTGATGGCCATTTCAGAGTAAAGAGGATTTCACCATGCGTTGGAAGAATTGCAGCTGCAACAATTGAAGACTCTGAAGACTTGAAGAATTTGAAGTTCCTGAAGAATTATTTGACCTTTAGAGACCAAACCCCTGTTATACACCTACGTTAGATGCGATGATTTATGAGTTGTCATTTGTTTGATGTTTTCCGACAGCCCCAAAATAAAACCTGTTTCTTCAAAACTATTGTTTGTATTGCGTGTATTCTTCCCCACCTCTCTCATATCATCCCAAAACTTTTGGACCCCATAGATGATGAATGAAGTTGGTCTGCTATTCTCTGGACCGATGACTCAGTTGGAGGCAGAGCTATGGATTCAAAACATGGAGGATCAATTTAGAAAAAAATTGATTCCAAGGAAGTATGAGGTTCAATACGCTCTTCAGTGCTTTACAGAAAGTGCTGCAACCTGGTGGAAAATGCATCAAGCCATACAAGGATTTAATGGAGCAAGAACTTGGGAGGAATTCAAGAAGACCCTGTTGAGATCACGTCTCATCCGGAAGCACTATGATAACCCGAAGAAGAAACCTTGTGCCTGCAAGATTTGCGGAGAAATAGGACACACCCATGAGGAACACAAGGATGGATGCCCTCATTGTGAGGAGAAACACCCAGCTGAGGAATGCCCAACTAGTTAGGTGACTTGTTTCTTGTGTGAAGGAACCACCCACTACCCGACTCAGTGTCACATTTACCCCATGGTGCAACAAACTATTCAGGAGCAGGAAGAAGGAACGAAAGAAGCGCTCCGAGAAGTTATGAAAGAACCTGTGATGAAGGAATGTGTTGAAGACCCTGATGGAGAAGGCCTCAATAGATTTTACTCCAATGCCTGCTATTCATGTGGAGAAGGACATTTTTCACAGTATTGCACCAAGGAAAGAAAAGAGTATCTGGGATACTTCCCGATGGAAGCAATAGAGTTTGATCCACAGGGAATAAAAGGTTTGATCAGAACGAAGAAACCCGGAAGAGAAAACAAAGACACCCTCAGAACAACCCAATTTCTGCAAAGAGGGACAAGAGTCATATTACCTGTTTTGAATGTAAGGACGTCGGGCATTATGCCAATCATTGTCTTGAAAGGAAGCAAGGAACTCAAGGAGCAGGCACCATCTCCAAGAAGCCCAAAGACTTATCGAAAGTTATGTGTTTTCATTGCAAGGAAGCAAGACATTATGCTACTAAATGTTCCTACAAGAAGGAAGTCGGAGTTGAGTAGTTGGAATTTTGATATGGATAATAAGAGTGGTAGAAACCAATTTTTTTTTTCATGAGTACAATAAGTTGGGTTATGTAATGGGTGCTCAGAGTTTGTAATGGATTCATGAAATCAATAAAGTTAAGGTGACATGTTTTCATATGTTTAATTGTATGAGTTGTTACTCTACGAACACGGATTTTGACCATTTTCGAGGATATGAGAAATATGGTCTATGGATGGATTTGTGCATTTCAGTTTAAGGGTGATAGTACCCTATGAAGAACACTAGACCAATGGAAATGGAAATGTGTCCCACAGGTTGGAGTTTGGAAAAAAAATAGTTGGAGTTATGCTTTTGATACGATGGTTATGAAAAAAAACAGAGTACTATTGGATTTAAAGGAGGTGTAATATGGAACAAGAGTTACTCTAAGGATGAGTTAAAGTTGTACAAGTGTTCAGGTGGGCCCATAACCCATAGGCCCAAGAATAAATAAGGATCAAGTACTCCCTAGAAGAAGAAATTCTGGAAGAAACAGCGATTTGATCGTGAGACGTTTCTTAGGAGGTTACGAAAACCCAAGAGTTGTGAAGAACGATAGATGTTTTGTTTGGCTTGCTGAACTAAAGGATTTACTCGAACCTAGTTCGAGAACAAGAGAAATTCTGCAATGCTTGTGAGTATGACCAAGTGTTAGAATATGTGATTCAATGTCTGCATAGTTAGTAATGGTTCAAATGCGGGATGGATTGGCCCCATACCGAGACTTCTATCATGAACTATCATATGTTGATGGAAAATCGGAGAGACTTGAAAACCTTAGAAGAGCGTCGACACGATAAGCCAAACAACCTTAGAATGGTAGCACGATTGATCCATGTAACAGGCAACCGTTGCCAATCGTAGGTTATACGGTGAGAATCAACCGGGCCATTTTTCCTGCAGGAGAAGCCATAAATTGTTGACCGCCAGAGGTTCCGATAGTCTCTTAGTATTGACGACAGACATGTCAGATATGAAGATCCACTCTTCGGAAGAACCTCATCAGGATTGAGAGGACATGAGATTTTGAGAAAAGTCATGCCCCTACCGAAAGAGCCTCAGTGAAAGAGTTATCCGGAGCGACACTGTCAACCCAAAGGGATGGAGTACCTGAGTTCCGTTGGAACCATAACCCTGTTTTTAAGTGTGGTAGCACACTAGACCATTCCGATCAATGGATTTGCTGGAAGACCTCCAAACCCTAACCTTTTCTTGCTAGCCTCTTCGAATCTCGAGGACGAGATTCATTTTAAGTGTGGTAGATTTGTAACATCCCAAAATTCTAAATTTTGGAATGTTATATTAAATAAATAATTCTGATTATTGGTTTGATTGTTGAGTGATTGATTGTGTGAAATTGAGTGGAATTTGAAACTTTTTGAAAGTTTAATGAGAGGGAATGAAATGACTTTCCCAGGCCTTTTTTTGACTTCTGATCTCAGGAGAATTCAAATTCAATTCAAACACAAAACCCTAGAGAGAAGATGATATGACTTCTTCCATTTAAATAAATGAAAAGGGTTTTGAAAAGATTTGAATTCCATTTGGAAATATTTCAAATTCAGAAACTTTATGCAACTCAATGATTTTCATGAGAGAAGATAAAATGACTTCTTCAAATTATATGAAATATGAGTTGGAAGTTTAAAAGAATCCAATTGAAAGGCGGTTGAAATTATTTTGAAACCCACTTTCAAATTGGAGTTATTTGGTTTTATTGAAATTATTTTTCTCCAAAACTAAAATATACGAAAATAGGGTAAAATGATTCCCTACAGTAGAAAAGTGGAGAAAAATGATTTTTAAATCATTTTGGTATTTTAAATTAATTTTGTTTACATTTTAAATGCAACAGTGGCACCTTTTGAATTTTGGGATTTGCTGTGAATTTTATTTGAACTTGAAAAATTGTTCATACTGTAACAAATGTTTTTCTGAAAATTTTGATATATAATATGCATATATATTTATTTTATTTATTGCCCTCTATTTTAGTTTTCCTTCTCTATTTTATAAAAAAACAAAAAACTGGCCAAAGCCCAGCCACACTAGGCCCAGCCCCTCCACGACCCAACAGTCGTCTTCCTTCTAATCGTTCTGCACCTACAGGAGCAGAACGCACGCACGCACTCCCACCCCGCGCCCCACACCCTTCCCTCCTTCCCCTTCCCCAAGAATCCTCTGAATGGATCCACCTCCTTCCCCTACACCTCCTTCTCCAAGTAAAAGGCCATTAATGCCCCGGATTTCCTCGCCGGAGATCCGAACTTACCGTTTTTGCTCGCCATGGCTGCACGATCTGGACACCCCTCGCCTCTATAAATACCTCCCTCGTGTTGCCCTCCTTCCCTCGTCAAAGCCCTCTCCCATGGGAGCTTATCCCCCCTCCTATCCAGCACAATTACTCATCGGAGTTCATAAACTCCGGCGGCTTCTCCATCGCCGCCCGAGGCTCGGTTGGTACTTACTCGGCCTCCCCAGGTTTGCTGAGATCTCTTATCCACCGTCCCGTGCTCTCCTTCCTCTAGGAGCCCCCATAACCTCGGATCCGATCTTCTTCCCAACTCCGGCGACTACTCCGGTGAGATCAAAGAAAGCCCGTAATTCTTCTTTTCAGAAAAGTAGCGATCTTAGAAAATTCGTATCTATTAGTATACATATCCAAATTGAGCGATTCCAATTGCGTTAGATCACAAATTTTGTAAGTTTCTGAATAGGTAAATATTTTTTAGGTTTGACTATTTAAATTTGAACTTGATCAAATTATCTTAAATCCTTGTATTTGATTTAACTTGAGTTTAGAAATAGATTTTTGATTGATTCTGGTTGCTACTGCTTTGTTATTGTTTTGTTTATCCAGTAGAATATAGTTATTTATTTTTAGTTTATTTTGAATTAGGTTTTTAGCAAAACAGTACTGTTTTAGTTATAGTTTTGTTTTAGTATTTTCTTTATAGTTTTAATTGTTTTTAAATTTTTTCTTTTTGTCACTCTTGAAAAATTTAGTTTTGTTTCTGTTAGTCAACAAAAGAAAATTTATTTTTATTTTAAAAAATTATTTTACTTAGTTTTGTATGAAAACTTGTTTAGGTCATAGTTAGTGTTTCATAAAAGCTTTTATTTGTTTCTTTTGCAAATAAAATTTTATGGAAAAAATAGCTTCTGTTAACTTAGTTGTTTTACTTTGTATTTTCTGTTAGTTTATTAGTTTAGTATTTTCTTGGTTAAGTTTTACTTAGGACAAAACTATTTTGTGTTATGTCTTAGAGTTTTCTTTAGTAGTTTTGTTGTGTAGTTTTCCTTTGTTTTTATTGGGTGTCCCTTGATTTGCATTTTTATTTGTTGGTTTTATTATGAGTGTTAGAATTGTTTGCTAGGATGTTTGCTTATATTAATGCTATGTTTGACTATATAGATTTTCAACGGAGTGACGAATAGTTCTACCAAGTAATTATTCGAGAGGGTTGTTATCTTCATCAACTTACCAAGCAAGTTCACTTTGACCATGCTTTCATACCTATGTTTTATTGCATTTAGTGGCATCTTTGCAACCACCCTCCAGTAGTGATATTGAATTCTGGTAGTTGATTAGTATGCATGAGGTAGGAACCCATCACCCTGTTACCAAACCCGGGACGTTATTTATTTTAATGCTACGCTATAGTAGACGGGGTTTGGTATGAGTGCACGAGAGTGGTGTGAAGAAGGAGGACACTACATCAATGATGACAACTCCATGATGACATCTGCAAGGACTGCATCTTCAAGGCCTCAAGACTTCAAGACTCGAGACAAGAATTCAATACACACTCTTTGGGTGAAGGACGGTTGACGGGCACCTGGAGAAACCAGTGGATGGCGGGATGCATGGAGAAGCGCCATGACATCTTGCGGAAAGCTTCACCCAGACTCAAAGAGACGGAAGAATACTTCATGCCCGGAAGCTTACTGCAACCGCAAGTCACTATGGGCTCTGGCTTGGTTGACCTTAGTTGTGACTCTGGCTGGGACGGTGCTAGCAGATGTAGAACTACGGTAGGATTGGATGAGCACCGGACGGTGGTGGGAAATCTTCTGAAGACCATGTTTGGTCATCTTGTTCTCAAACACCACGAAGTGCGAGAACGTAAAAGAGGGATCGAATCTTGCGGGTAAAGTGTACAAACCTCTGCAGAGGGTTTAAACCTAATCGATTAGCCGTGTCCCCGTTACGGACAACTTGAGCATCTGGACTTGGATCTATCTCGGAACTCTTAACACCGGACTGATAACTTAATTGTGGGCAACTTATGATGAATTTGGGCTATGAGACATCGGTTGGTGGAACCATGTCATGATAGAAAACTCTATAGTACAGACTTCATTTATTCCTTTGATGTAGGGAAAATAAAACCAGCTTTTACGCAAACAAAACTCAGATACAGAGCCACAAAGCCATACTGCATATAGTATAGTTTATCATCTGTTATCTCTTATTGTGATCTTGCCGGTACATTCAATGTACTGACCTACACGGCTGCAACGTATCATGTTGCAGATATTTCCTCGACGAGTAAGAGTTATGATACAGGGTTACGGTCTACACTCAACCTGCCGATGGCGTTGATGGGACTCCAAACCCGACTATTTGTTTCATTGTGACTTATGAGGTATATATCAGTTTTACGTTAATTATACATGTGATTGCACTTTGATATATACATTGATGTATTGTGTGTGCCAGCATACTGATCCAGGGATTGCACAGCAACACAGAGGCTTGACCGTCTGAGGTCGGGTCGCTACAGATATGGTATCAGAGCACATGTTGACTGTAGAACGTGACCCTAGAAATCGGAAAGCCCCTAGGACAGGATGTCTCAAAAAACTTTATTTTCAAAAGGATCCTTTACTTCTCATCTTTTTTGATTTTATCAAGTAGTTCCTCTGACCTCAAATAGTTAGAATATACACCTTTCCCTTTTGACCACACGGAAGATCAACTGAAGTCACTCCAAGAATTAAAGATATCGGACAACCTGATGGCCATTTCAGAGTAAAGAGGATTTCACCATGCGTTGGAAGAATTGCAGCTGCAACAATTGAAGACTCAAGACTTGAAGAATTTGAAGTTCTGAAGAATTATTTGACCTTTAGAGACCAAACCCTGTTATACACCTACGTTAGATGCGATGATTTGTGAGTTGTCATTTGTTTGATGTTTTCCGACAGCCCCAAAATAAAACCTGTTTCTTCAAAACTATTGTTTGTATTGCTTGTATTCTTCCCCACCTCTCTCATATCTCATCCCAAAACTTTTGGACCCCATAGATGATGAATGAAGTTGGTCTGCTATTCTCTGGACCGATGACTCAGTTGGAGGCAGAGCTATGGATTCAAAACATGGAGGATCAATTTAGAAAAAAATTGATTCCAAGGAAGTATGAGGTTCAATACGCTCTTCAGTGCTTTACAGAAAGTGCTGCAACCTGGTGGAAAATGCATCAAGCCATACAAGGATTTAATGGAGCAAGAACTTGGGAGGAATTCAAGAAGACCCTGTTGAGATCACGTCTCATCCGGAAGCACTATGATAACCCGAAGAAGAAACCTTGTGCCTGCAAGATTTGCGGAGAAATAGGACACACCCAGGAGGAACACAAGGATGGATGCCCTCATTGTGAGGAGAAACACCCAGCTGAGGAATGCCCAACTAGTTAGGTGACTTGTTTCTTGTGTGAAGGAACCACCCACTACCCGACTCAGTGTCACATTTACCCCATGGTGCAACAAACTATTCAGAAGCAGGAAGAAGGAATGAAAGAAGCGCTCCGAGAAGTTATGAAAGAACCTGTGATGAAGGAATGTGTTGAAGACCCTGATGGAGAAGGCCTCAACAGATTTTACTCCAATGCCTGCTATTCATGTGGAGAAGGACATTTTTCACAGTATTGCACCAAGGAAAGAAAAGAGTATCTGGGATACTTCCCGATGGAAGCAATAGAGTTTGATCCACAGGGAATAAAAGGTTTGATCAGAACGAAGAAACCCCGGAAGAGAAAACAAAGACACCCTCAGAACAACCCAATTTCTGCAAAGAGGGACAAGAGTCATATTACCTGTTTTGAATGTAAGGACGTCGGGCATTATGCCAATCATTGTCTTGAAAGGAAGCAAGGAACTCAAGGAGCAGGCACCATCTCCAAGAAGCCCAAAGACTTATCGAAAGTTATGTGTTTTCATTGCAAGGAAGCAAGACATTATGCTACTAAATGTTCCTACAAGAAGGAAGCTGGAGTTGAGTAGTTGGAATTTTGATATGGATAATAAGAGTGGTAGAAACCAATTTTTTTCATGAGTACAATAAGCTGAGTTATGTAATGGGTGCTCAGAGTTTGTAATGGACTCATGAAATCAATAAAGTTAAGGTGACATGTTTTCATATGTTTAATTGTATGAGTTGTTACTCTATGAACACGGATTTTGACCATTTTCGAGGATATGAGAAATATGGTCTATGGATGGATTTGTGAATTTCATTTTAAGGGTGATAGTACCCTATGAAGAACACTAGACCAATGGAAATGGAAATGTGTCCCACAGGTTGGAGTTTGGAAAAAAATAGTTGGAGTTATGCTTTTGATACGATGGTTATGAAAAAAAAACGGAGTACTATTGGATTTAAAGGAGGTGTAATATGGAACAAGAGTTACTCTAAGGATGAGTTAAAGTTGTACAAGTGTTCAGGTGGGCCCATAACCCACAGGCCCAAGAATAAATAAGGATCAAGTACTCCCTAGAAGAAGAAATTCTGGAAGAAACAGCGATTTGATCAGCAGACGTTTCTTAGGAGGTTACGAAAACCCAAGAGTTGTGAAGAACGATAGATGTTTTGTTTGGCTTGCTGAACCAAAGGATTTACTCGAACCCAGTTCGAGAACAAGAGAAATTCTGCAATGCTTGTGAGTATGACCAAGTGTTAGAATATGTGATTCAATGTCTGCATAGTTAGTAATGGTTCAAGTACGGGATGGATTGGCCCCCATACCGGAGACTTCTATCATGAACTATCATATGTTGATGGAAAATCGGAGAGACTTGAAAACCTTAGAAGAGCGTCGACACGATAAGCCAAACAACCTTAGAATGGTAGCACGATTGATCCATGTAACAGGCAACCGTTGCCAATCGTAGGTTATACGGTGAGATTCAACCCCGGCCATTTTTCCTGCAGGAGAAGCCATAAATTGTTGACCGCCAGGAGGTTCCGATAGTCTCTTAGTATTGACGACAGACATGTCAGATATGAAGATCCACTCTTCGGAAGAACCTCATCAGGATTGAGAGGACATGAGATTTTGAGAAAAGTCATGCCCCTACCGAAAGAGCCTCAGTGAAAAAGTTATCTGGAGCGACACTGTCAACCCAAAGGGATGGAGTACCTGAGTTCCGTTGGAACCATAACCCTGTTTTTAAGTGTGGTAGCACACTAGACCATTCCGATCGATGGATTTGCTGGAAGACCTCCAAACCCTAACCTTTTCTTGCTAGACTCTTCGAATCTCGAGGATGAGATTCATTTTAAGTGTGGTAGATTTGTAACATCCCAAAATTCTAAATTTTGGAATGTTATATTAAATAAATAATTCTGATTATTGGTTTGATTGTTGAGTGATTGATTGTGTGAAATTGAGTGGAATTTGAAACTTTTTGAAAGTTTAATGAGAGGGAATGAAATGACTTTCCCAGGCCTTTTTTTGACTTCTGATCTCTGAGAATTCAAATTCAATTAAAACACAAAACCCTAGAGAGAAGATGATATGACTTCTTCCATTTAAATAAATGAAAAGGGTTTTGAAAAGATTTGAATTCCATTTGGAAATATTTCAAATTCAGAAACTTTATGCAACTCAATGATTTTCATGAGAGAAGATAAAATGACTTCTTCAAATTATATGAAATATGAGTTGGAAGTTTAAAAGAATCCAATTGAAAGGCCGGTTGAAATTATTTTGAAACCCACTTTCAAATTGGAGTTATTTGGTTTTATTGAAATTATTTTTCTCCAAAACTAAAATATACGAAAATAGGGTAAAATGATTCCCTACAGTAGAAAAGTGGAGAAAATGATTTTTAAATCATTTTGGTATTTTAAATTAATTTTGTTTGCATTTTAAATGCAACAGTGGCACCTTTTGAATTTTGGGATTTGCTGTGAATTTTATTTGAACTTGAAAAATTGTTCATACTGTAACAAATGTTTTTCTGAAAATTTTGATATATAATATGCATATATATTTATTTTATTTATTGCCCTCTATTTCAGTTTTCCTTCTCTATTTTATAAAAACAAAAACTGGCCAAAGCCCAGCCACACTAGGCCCAGCCCCTCCACGACCCAACAGGTCGTCTTCCTCCTAATCGTTCTGCACCTACAGGAGCAGAGCACGCACGCACCCCACCCCACGCCCACACCCTTCCCTCCTTCCCTTCCCAAAGAATCCTCTGAATGGATCCACCTCCTTCCCCTACACCTCCTTCTCCAAGTAAAAGGCCATTAATGCCCCGGATTTCCTCGCCGGAGATCCGAACTTACCGTTTTTTTGCTCGCCATGGCTGCACGCATCTGGACACCCCCTCGCCCTATAAATACCTCCCTCATGTTGCCCTCTTTCCCCTACCCAAAGCCCTCTCCCATGGGAGCTTATCCCCCTCCCTATCCAGCACAATTACTCATCGGAGTTCATAAACTCCGGCGGCTTCTCCATCGCCGCCCGAGGCTCGGTTGGTACTTACTCGGCCTCCCCTGAGTTTGCTGAGATCTCTTATCCACCGTCCCGTGCTCTCCTTCCTCTAGGAGCCCCCATAACCTCGGATCCGATCTTCTTCCCAACTCCGGCGACTACTCCGGTGAGATCAAAGAAAGCCCGTAATTCTTCTTTTCAGAAAAGTAGCGATCTTAGAAAATTCATATCTATTAGTATACATATCCAAATTGAGCGATTCCAATTGCGTTAGATCACAAATTTTGTAAGTTTCTGAATAGGTAAATATTTTTTAGGTTTGACTATTTAAATTTGAACTTGATCAAATTATCTTAAATCCTTGTATTTGATTTAACTTGAGTTTAGAAATAGATTTTGATTGATTCTGTTGCTACTGCTTTGTTATTGTTTTGTTTATCCAGTAGAATATAGTTATTTATTTTTAGTTTATTTTGAATTAGGTTTTTAGCAAAACAGTACTGTTTTAGTTATAGTTTTGTTTTAGTCTTTTCTTTATAGTTTTAATTGTTTTTAAATTTTTCTTTTTGTCACTCTTGAAAAATTTAGTTTTGTTTCTGTTAGTCAACAAAAGAAAATTTGTTTTATTTTAAAAAATTATTTTACTTAGTTTTGTATGAAAACTTGTTTAGGTCATAGTTAGTGTTTCATAAAAGCTTTTATTTCTTTCTTTTTGCAAATAAAATTTTATGGAAAAAATAGCTTCTGTTAACTTAGTTGTTTTACTTTGTATTTTCTATTAGTTTATTAGTTTAGTATTTTCTTGGTTAAGTTTTACTTAGGACAAAACTATTTTGTGTTATGTCTTAGAGTTTTCTTTAGTAGTTTTGTTGTGTAGTTTTCCTTTGTTTTTATTGGGTGTCCCTTGATTTGCATTTTTATTTGTTGGTTTTATTATGAGTGTTAGAATTGTTTGCTAGGATGTTTGCTTATATTAATGCTATGTTTGACTATATAGATTTTCAACGGAGTGACGAATAGTTCTACCAAGTCATTATTCGAGAGTGTTGTTATCTTCATCAACTTACCGAGCAAGTTCACTTTGACCATGCTTTCATACCTATGTTTTATTGCATTTAGTGGCATCTTTGCAACCACCCTCCAAAGAGTGATATTGAATTCTGGTAGTTGATTAGTATGCATGAGGTAGGAACCCATCACCCTGTTACCAATCCGGGACGTTATTTATTTTAATGCTACGCTATAGTAGACGGGTTTGGTATGAGTGCACGAGAGTGGTGTGAAGAAGGAGGACTCTACGTCAATGATGACAACTCCATGATGACATCTGCAAGGATCTGCATCTTCAAGGCCTCAAGACTTCAAGACTCGAGACAAGAATTCAATACACACTCTTTGGGTGAAGGGCGGTTGACGGGCACCACTGGAGAAACTAGTGGATGGCGGGATGCATGGAGAAGCGCCATGACATCTTGCGGAAAGCTTCACCCAGACTCAAAGAGACGGAAGAATACTTCATGCCGGAAGCTTACCTGCAACCGCAAGTCACTATGGGCTCTGGCTTGGTTGACCTTAGTTGTAACTCTGGCTGGGGACGGTGCTAGCAGATGTAGAACTACGGTAGGATTGGATGAGCACCGGACGGTGGTCGTGGGAAATCTTCGAAGACCATGTTTGGTCATCTTGTTCTCAAACACCACGAAGTGCGAGAACGTAAAAAGAGGGATCGAATCTTGCGGGTAAAGTGTACAAACCTCTGCAGAGGGTTTAAACCTAATCGATTAGCCGTGTCCCCGGTTACGGACAATTTGAGCCTCTGGACTTGGATCTATCTCGGAAACCTCAACACCGGACTGATAACTTAATTGTGGGCAACTTATGATGAATTTGGGCTATGAGACATCGGTTGGCGGAACCATGTCATGACAGAAAACTCTATAGTACAGACTTCATTTATTCCTTTGATGTAGGGAAAATAAAACCAGCTTTTACGCAAACAAAACTCAGATACAGAGCCACAAAGCCATACTGCATATAGTATAGTTTATCATCTGTTTTCTCTTATTGTGATCTTGCCGGTACATTCAATGTACTGACCTACACGGCTGCAACGTATCATGTTGCAGATATTTCCTCGACGAGTAAGAGTTATGATACAGGGTTACGGTCTACACTCAACCTGCCGATGGCGTTGATGGGACTCCACACCCGACTATTTGTTTCCGCTGTGACTTATGAGGTATATATCAGTTTTACGTTAATTATACATGTGATTGCACTTTGATATATACATTGATGTACTGTGTGTGCCAGCATACTGATCCAGGGATGGCACAGCAACACAGAGGCTTGACCGTCTGAGGTCGGGTCGCTACACTTATTCATACAATAGTGATTGAACTAATATTTAGTGTAAATGTCATTTTTAGAACACCTATTTGTCACCCTGCTGCACATTCATCTTCATGCTAGGACTCATAATGGACTGATTGTTTTGCAGATACCAATTGATTTAAAAAAGGGCAACCTAATTTTTGTTGAAAAGTGTAAGTTGCACTTTTTCCACTTAGATAGAAATGTGAAAGTGGAGCAAACTCTTGTTGCAAATTAGCGTTAGTCAATTATTTAGGCAAACCAAATGAGTGATCAATTTACAAGAAATTATAGTGTCATTGTTCTGGGAATAAAAGATAAGAGGCTAAAGATTTTCTATCTCACATGAACCCAAAAAATTTGTAATTTATCATGTGAAAGTATTATTTACTAAAAAAGACATTTTACAACAAAAATTGTCCTGACATTATAATCTTTCTCCATAATTTCCTCGGTTTGTGCTTACAACAAAGGTATTAAAGCAAGAAAATGTTTGCATTTATGTGTAAAAGAATTGCAATATACAGGGACTACTTGTATGAACCAGGTTATCAACAAACTATGGCAAATAAGCATCTTGTGAGTAAGAAACAAGGTGGATAAGCCAAATATTTCCAAATGGGGTCCCATGGGTCAGTCCTACTCATCCACATTGTAATTTTGGGCTTCACATGCCCAATATCACTTCAATCCAAGTAACAAGAGCACTCTAGGGTATCATATGCACATGCACTTGGAATTAACCAATGGAGACAAGATGCTCTGGATGGTCGCCATGTAGCCGTTTAGTTTATTTAGCTTCTCGGCACGCCCCTTCTTGTTGGAGGAGCCGCTATAGTTGGTATTGGCTTTTCCTGCCATCACAAAGATACCGCCTACCCCCGTGTTAGCTCCTGTTTGTCGTTGACCCACCGAAACCTGTAGAAATGTTTGCTCCAAATAATAGGGGGCTGGGGGGGGGGTAGAACAATCAGAAAAAGATATCAAAAGTAATCAGGAATTTGAAGGATTGAAGGGACAGATTATATGTCCCAGGATCCAAGTGGGAGGAAGTTGGATCCGCTCCCTCAAGACGCAACGGGTTGAGGAGACATCGGATCCACGTCATCGACATGCTCCATGTAGCTAGATAAGAGTGGAGGAGGTTGGATTTGTTTCGCCAGGCCATCACGGGTGGTTGACACGTTTGATTATCTCCTTCATCCTAGCCTGCGTTGTCACCTCACGCAAGCACCACTATCGTCATCTAGACTTAGAGAAGGGAGGTAGGGAATGAGGATTCGAGTGTGCCACCATGAAAGAAAATGAGAGGGGAAAGGTTATGGCTCGTGCCATTGTGCGGCTGGCAAAGAATTGAATCGGAGGCGGCTAGATTGAAGGATGCTTCATTGGACTAGATGATTTATTTACGCACACAGGAGATGTGTTTGGCTCACTCGATTAGTATGAATTTTTCATCTTAAATTTGACTAAAATAATCAATTGCACAACATAATCATGTTGTATTCCATGCCAATTAAGGTTTCGTGTGATTTGGTACTTCAATAGAGCATTGATGGCCCAAGAGAAATATAATTTGCTTTAGTTATGGTTTTTATTTCCTAATAACAAATTTAGCTAATAAAGCAAGGTCAATAATCATCCCAAAATGTTGTCGATCTGATTCTTAGCGGTGCAAATTAGTTCCATGACATCCAGCTTCTTTCCACAAACACAATATGTTTACAACTATAATGTATTTTACTTGGGCGATGGTAGGTGTCGGTCGACCGGTTCCAGTCTCAACCGACCGCCGCACATCCACACGATCGAGTAGATGAAGGACGACCTCGATTGATTCACCAAACACTCAATAGGGCATGGATGTGCAAAATGCCCCTATTATCTTAAGGCTGCTTTCAAAAGAAAAGACGATTGAGCTTGACAAGGTCAGAAGGATGAAAGGGAGGGCATGCAAATATACATTTGTGTTTTGTTAAATAATTTAATTTAACCTATTAATACACATTATTTTTTACTATCCTCAAGTGAACTCTAGGTTTAGCACAACATGTACTAGAAAAAATTGCTTTGTGTGGTAGATCATGGCGGTGAAAGATAAGGAACCCTAGGACAGGGGCTGGTTCTCACATATCGTTGACCAATGACCTAGCAACAAGATGGGACCTTAATCATACAATAGTACTCGAACAAATATCTGGTGTAAATTCTATTCTAGACCACCATTTGTCACCCCATTGCAATTTTCATCTTCATGCTAGAGGTCATAGTGCCAGTATAGTAGTATTCATGCAGGTCATCCATGATTTAATAGACAGATTGCTATAGATACCAATTGAGGCACAAAATGACAACTTAAGTTTTTTTTAAAAGTGAAAGTTGCACTATTTTGCACGCTATTACACCCTACTAGGCAAGTGGAGCAAACTCTTGCTGCAAGTCATTGTTAGTGAATTCATTAGGAAAGTTCATTATACAAATTTGTAAATATTATAAAGCCAATCTGTTGACCAACCAAAATATGTTTTCCATTTTCCAACATACCAGTTAAGCAAATGATAGCGTCCTTGCATATTATCTCATTTGAAAAATGAGTAAAATCATATCATTTTGATTAGCCATTTGAATGAGATACCAATTTACAAGAAGGAATTGTGCCATATATACGGTTCGGAAACACATGGTAAGAGGCAAAACATTTTCTTTCTAGCTTGTGCCCATTAAATTCCTAATACGTAGTCTAAAGAGTTATTTATGAAAAGATACATCTTTACCACAAAACCCATCCTCCTGCTATAATCCTTCTGCATGACTACTTTGGGTCCTACTTACACGAAAGGAATAAAAACAAGAAAATGATTGCAAGTCATATGCAATATACAAAACTCCAATTTATAGGAAAACCAAAATGTTGATATTTGGATTCATGGTACAAAAATACAGTAGCAATACGGTTGATATCCACTATACCATTTTCTATGAAGTGTCGTTATTTATCATTTACACTATCTGCTACATAGCAAAAACAAAAGCAAAGTCAACTGTCCACCTACATAGCCCATCTTTAGTTAAGGTCACATGCACCAACATTCATCAATGAACTCTTATATAGCATTACCCTCAATGTTTGCTCCTATTTTCTCCTTTGTTACTCGACAAGCGGCCGGTGGTCAAAGTAATGTTGCCGATGGCCTCGATTGTTTGACCAAGGACTCAGGAAGGCAAGTCTGTGTGCAAGAAGCTTCTATTATCTCAAAGTATCCTCCAAAAGAAAAGTAGTTTGAGCTTGCAAATTCTGAAAGGATGAAATGTAAAGCATGCAAATATTCATTTGTGCTCCGCATTACATAATTTAATGTAACATAGTAATATACTTTATTTTTACTATCCTCAAATGTACCTTAGGTTTCGCACAATGTGTATACTGAAAAAATGCCTTTTATGGAAGCGCCCAGGCCATGCACACCAATACAATGGATCTACCTTAAATACATAACTTTATTCAAGGGAGATATTGCGCTACAGAGTCGGGCAGGAGAGGGAGAACGCGGGGACAAATGAGAGGTAGAGAGGAAGAGCAGAGTTGGACAAAGTGGGGCAAGCACACACATGAGGTAGGTGAAGGGATAATAACAGCAGAAGGGGGAGGACCCTATGACAGGATCATGGTTATTTCTTATATACTGGGCCCGAGCATAACACTAAGATGCGCCATTATTCATGCAATCATGATTGAACTAATATCTAGTGCAAATGTCATTTTCAGACCACTTATTTCTCAGCCCGTTGCATGTTGATCTTCATGCTATAACTCATAATTGACTGACTGTTTTGTAGATACCAATTGATTTAGAGAAGGGAAACTTTAGTTTATAGAAAATGTAAGTTACACTTTTTCGACTTAACTAGAAATGTTCAAGTAGTGTAAACTTTTATTGCAAATCAAGTTTTTCAATTCTAGGCAAATTAGTGACCAATTGTGAACACGCCCGCACATAACCCTAGCTACCCTCTATACCTTTTCTCCGCCTCACCTTTGGGCCCGACCCTACCTTCCATCGCCGCCTCCCATTTGCCGACCTGCCAACCATATGCCCCTCCTTCCCCCAGCGTGCCTCCTCTCCCATCTCCTCCTCACTTCGCCCCATCTGAGTTCTGCAGCCGACACTTTCCAAGATCCTCTTATCTTCTCCGACATGACCTCCATGTCGCCGATCCACCTCCATTTGTGATCCACCCTCCTTCCCAGCTACTCCAGCCACTCCCACTATCGTTACCGCCCCAAGGTAGGCTGCCACTTTTTATTTCTAATTTTAATGCCTTTTGTGATTTGTGATGTTGGTTTATGGTTGTATGATTGTCACAAACATCAAATATATGAAGTGGTTGTAATGTTTTGCTATTGGTTGCAAATTTACATGTTCATATGCAATGTGATGTTATCAATGAGAAGAGAGAGGACAGAAAACAGAAGAGATAAAGGGAAGAGAACGAGAGAAAAGAAGGAAGAGAGAAAAACAAATATGAGATTGATAATATTGCAAATTTTGTATGTAATTATTTGTGAAAAGTGTAAGTTGCACTTTTTCCACTTAGATAGAAATGTGAAAGTGGAGCAAACTATTGTTACAAATTAGTGTTAGTCAATTCGTTAGGCAAACCAAATGAGTGATCAATTTACAAGAAATTATAGTGTCATTGTTTTGGGAATACAAGATAAGAGGCTAAAGATTTTCTATCTCGCATGTACCCGAAAAAATCGTAATTTATCATGTGAAAGTGTTATTTACTAAAAAATACATTTTACCACAAAACTTGTACTGACATTATAATCGTTCTCCATAATTTCCTTGGTTTGTGCTTACAACAAAGGTATTAAAGCAATAAAATGTCTGCATTTATGTGTAAAAGAATTGCAATCTACAGGGACTACTTGTATGAACCAGTTTATCAACAAACTAATGCAGATAAGCATCTTGTGAGTAAGAAACAAGTTGGATAAGCCAAATATTTCCATATGGGGTCCCATGGGTCAGTCCTACTCATCCACATTGTAATTTTGGGCTTCACATGCCCAATACCACTTCAATCAAGTAACAAGAGCACGCTAGGATATCATATGCACATGCACATGGAATTAACCAATGGAGACAAGGATGCTCTGATGGTCGCCGTGTAGCCGTTTAGTTTATTTAGCATCTCGGCAGGCCCCTTCTTGTTGAAGGAGCCGCTATAGTTGGTCTTGGCTTTCGCTGCCATCACAAAGATTCCGCCTAACCCCGTGTTAGCTCCTGTCTGTCGCTGACCCACCGAAACCCTGTAGAAATTTTTGCTCCAAATAATTGGGGGGGGGGTAGAACAATCAGAAAAAGATATCAAAAGTAATCAAGAATTTCAAGGATTGAAGTGACAGATTATATGTCCCAAGATCCAAGTGGGAGGAAGTTGGGTCCGCTCCCTCAAGATGCAACGGGTTAAGGAGACATCGGATCCACGTCATCGACATGCTCCATGTAGCTAGATAAGAGTGGAGGAGGTTGGATTTGTTTTGCCAGGCCATCACGGGTGGTAGACATGTTCGATTATCTCCTTCTTCCTAGCCTGTGTTGTCACCTCACGCAAGCACCGCCATCGTCAACTTGACCTAGAGAAGGGAGGTAGGGCTGAGGATTCTAGTGCCGCCATGAAAGAAAATGAGAGGGGCAAGGTTATGGCCCGTGCCCTTGTGCGGATGGCAAAGGAATGGAATCGGAGGCGGCTAGATTAAAGGTTGCTTCATTGGACTAGATGATTCATTTACGCACATAGGAGATGTGTTTGGCTCACTCGATTAGTACAAAATTTTCATGTTATAAAAAAAATCAACTGCACAACATAATCATGTTGTATTCCATGCCAATTAAGGTTCGTATGGTTTGGTACATACATAGAGCATTGATGGCCCAAGAGAAATATAATTTGCTTTATTTATGTTTTTTTTCTAATAACAAATTTAGCAAATAAAGCAAGGTCAATAATCATCCCCAAAATATTGTCGATCTGATTCTTAGCCGTGCAAATTAGTTCCACGACATCTAGCTTGTTTCCACAAACACAATATGTTTACAACTATAATGTATTTTACTTGGGCGATGGTAGGTGCCGGTCGACCGGTTCCAGTCTCAACTGACCGCCGTACATCCACACGATCGAGCAGATGAAGGACGACCACGATTGATTGACCAAACACTCAAGAAGGCATGGATGTGCAAAATGCCCCTATTATCTCAAGGCTGCTTTCAAAAGAAAAGACGATTGAGCTTGACAAGGTTAGAAGGATGAAAGGGAGGGCATGCAAATATACATTTGTGCTTTGTTAAATAATTTAATTTAACCTATTAATACACATTATTTTTACTATCCTCAAGTGAACTCTAGGTTTAGCACAACATGTACTAGAAAAAATTGCTTTGTGTGGTAGATCATGGCGGTGAAAGATAAGGAACCCTAGGACAGGGGCCAGTTCTCACATATCGTTGACCAATGATCTAGCAAAAAGATGGAACCTTAATCATACAATAGTACTTGAACAAATATCTGGTGTAAATCCATTCTAGACCACCATTTGTCACCCCATTGCAATTTTCATCTTCATGCTAGAGCTCATAGTGCCGGTATCGTACTATTCGTGCAGGTCATTAATGTCTTAATAGAAAGATTGCTATAGATACCAATTGAGGGACAAAAGGACAACTTAAGTTTCTTTAAAAGTGTAAGTTGCACTATTTTGCACTCTATTACACCCTACTAGGCAAGTGGAGCAAACTCTTGCTGCAAGTCACTGTTAGTGAATTCATTAGGAATGTTCATTATGTACAAATTTGTAAATATTCTAAAGCCAATCTGTTGACAAACTAAAATATGTTTGCCATTTGCCAACATACCAGTTAAGCAAATGATAGTGTCCTTGCATATTATCTCATTTGAAAAATGAGTAAAATCATATCATTTCGATTAGCCATTTGAATGAGATACCAATTTACAAGAAGGAATTGTGACATATATATGGTTCGAAAACACAAGGAAAGAGGCAAAACATTTTCTTTCTAGCTTGTGCCCATTAAATTCATAATATGTAGTCTAAAGAGTTATTTATGAAAAGATAAATCTTTACCACAAAACCCATCCTCCCGCTTATAATCCTTCTGCATGACTACTTTGGGTCCTACTTACAAGAAAGGAATAAAAACAAGAAAATGATTGCAAGTCATATGCAATACACAAAACTCCAATTTATAGGAAAACCAAAATGTTGATATTTGGATTCATGGTACAAAAATACAGTAGCAATACAGTTGATATCCACTATACCTTTTTCTATGAAGGGTCGTTATTTATCATTTACACTATCTGCTACATAGCAAAAACAAAAGCAAAGTCAACTGTCCACCTACATAGCCCATCTTTAGTTAATATCACATGCACCAACATTCATCAATGAACTCTTATAAAGCATTACCCTCAATGTTTGCTCCTAGTTTCTCCTTTGTTACTCGACAAGCCGGCCGGTGGTCAAAGTAATGTTGCCAGTGGCCTCGATTGTTTGACCAAGGACTCAGGAAGGCAAGTCTGTGTGCAAGAAGCTTCTATTATCTCAAAGTATCCTCCAAAAGAAAAGTAGTTTGAGCTTGCAAATTCTGAAAGGATAAAATATAAGGCATGCAAATATTCATTTGTGCTCCGCATTACATAATTTAATGTTACATAGTAATATACTTTATTTTTACTATCCTCAAATGTACCTTAGGTTTCACACAATGTGTATACTGAAAAAATGCCTTTTATGGCAGCGCCCAGACCATGCACACCAATACAATGGATCAACCTTAAATACATAACTTTATTCAAGGGAGATATTGCGCTACAGAGTCGGGCAGGAGTGGGAGAACGCGGGGACAAATGAGAGGTAGAGAGGAAGAGCGGAGTTGGACAAAGTGGGGCAAGCACACACATGAGGTAGGTGAAGGGATAATAACAGCAGAAGGGGGAGGACCCTATGACAGGATCATGGTTATTTCTTATATACGAGGCCGAGCCGCAACACTAAGATGCGCCATTATTCATGCAATCATGATTGAACTAATATCTAGTGTAAATGTCATTTTTAGACCACTTATTTCTCAGCCCGTTGCATGTTGATCTTCATGCTATAACTCATAATTGACTGATTGTTTTGTAGATACCAATTGATTTAGAAAAGGGAAACTTTAGTTTATAGAAAATGTAAGTTACACTCTTTCGACTTAACTAGAAATGTTCAAGTAGTGTAAACTTTTATTGCAAATCAATTTTTTCAATTCTAGGCAAATTAGTGACCAATTGTGAACACGCCGCACATAACCCTAGCTACCCTCTATACCTTTTCTCCGCCTCTGCCACTGGGCCCGACCCTACCTTCCATCGCCCGCCTCCCATTCGCCGACACCTGACCATATGCCCCTCCTTCCCCCAGCGTGCCTCCTCTCCCATCTCCTCCTCACTTCGCCCCATCTGAGTTCCGCCGCCGACACTTTCCAAGATCCTCTTATCTTCTCCGACATGACCTTCATGTTGCCGATCCACCTCCATTTGTGATCCACCCTCCTTCCCAGCTACTCCAGCCACTCCCACTATCGTTACCACCCCAAGGTAGGCTGCCACTTTTTATTTCTAATTTTAATGCCTTTTGTGATTTGTGATGGTGGTTTATGGTTGTATGATTGTCACAAACATCAAATATATTAAGTGGTTGTAATGTTTTGCTATTGGTTGCAAATTTACATGTTCGTATGAAATGTGATGTTATAAATGAGAAGAGAGATGACGGAAAACAGAAGAGATAAAGGGAAGAGAATGAGAGAAAAGAAGGAAGAGAGAAAAACAAATATGAGATTGAGAATATTGCAAATTTTGTATGTAAATTTTGTATTTGTGAAAAGTGTAAGTTGCACTTTTTCCACTTAGATAGAAATGTGAAAGTGGAGCAAACTATTGTTACAAATTAGTGTTAGTCAATTCGTTAGGCAAACCAAATGAGTGATCAATTTACAAGAAATTATAGTGTCATTGTTTCGGGAATACAATATAAGAGGCTAAAGATTTTCTATCTCGCATGTACCCGAAAAAATCGTAATTTATCATGTGAAAGTGTTATTTACTAAAAAATACATTTTACCACAAAACTTGTACTGACATTATAATCGTTCTCCATAATTTCCTTGGTTTGTGCTTACAACAAAGGTATTAAAGCAATAAATTGTCTGCATTTATCTGTAAAAGAATTGCAATCTACAGGGACTACTTGTATGAACCAGTTTATCAACAAACTAATGCAGATAAGCATCTTGTGAGTAAGAAACAAGGTGGATAAGCCAAATATTTCCATATGGGGTCCCATGGGTCAGTCCTACTCATCCACATTGTAATTTTGGGCTTCACATGCCCAATACCACTTCAATCAAGTAACAAGAGCACGCTAGGATATCATATGCACATGCACATGGAATTAACCAATGGAGACAAGGATGCTCTGATGGTCGCCGTGTAGCCGTTTAGTTTATTTAGCATCTCGGCAGGCCCCTTCTTGTTGAAGGAGCCGCTATAGTTGGTCTTGGCTTTCGCTGCCATCACAAAGATTCCGCCTAACCCCGTGTTAGCTCACATGTCATCGCTGACCCACGAAACCACTGTAGAAATTTTTGCTCCAAATAATTGGGGGGTAGAACAATCAGAAAAAGATATCAAAAGTAATCAGGAATTTCAAGGATTGAAGTGACAGATTATATGTCCCAAGATCCAAGTGGGAGGAAGTTGGGTCCGCTCCCTCAAGATGCAACGGGTTAAGGAGACATCGGATCCACGTCATCGACATGCTCCATGTAGCTAGATAAGAGTGGAGGAGGTTGGATTTGTTTTCCCAGGCCATCACGGGTGGTAGACATGTTCGATTATATCCTTCTTCCTAGCCTGTGTTGTCACCTCACGCAAGCACCGCCATCGTCAACTTGACCTGGAGAAGGGAGGTAGGGGCTGAGGATTCTAGTGCGCCGCCATGAAAGAAAATGAGAGGGGCAAGGTTATGGCTCGTGCCCTTGTGCCGCTGGCAAAGGAATGGAATCGGAGGCGGCTAGATTAAAGGTTGCTTCATTGGACTAGATGATTTATTTACGCACATAGGAGATGTGTTTGGCTCACTTGATTAGTACAAAATTTTCATGTTATAAAAAAAATCAACCGCACAACATAATCATGTTGTATTCCATGCCAATTAAGGTTCGTGTGATTTGGTACATACATCGAGCATTGATGGCCCAAGAGAAATATAATTTGCTTTATTTATGTTTTTTTCTAATAACAAATTTAGCTAATAAAGCAAGGTCAATAATCATCCCCAAAATATTGTCGATCTGATTCTTAGCCGTGCAAATTTGTTCCACGACATCTAGCTTGTTTCTAGAAACACAATATGTTTACAACTATAATGTATTTTACTTGGGCGATGGTAGGTGTCGATTTGACCGGTTCCAGTCTCAACCGACCGCCGTACATCCACACGATCGAGCAGATGAAGGACGACCACGATAGATTGACCAAACACTCAATAAGGCATGGACGTGCAAAATGCCCCTATTATCTCAAGGCTGCTTTCAAAAGAAAAGACGATTGAGCTTGACAAGGTTAGAAGGATGAAAGGGAGGGCATGCAAATATACATTTGTTCTTTGTTAAATAATTTAATTTAACCTATTAATACACATTATATTTTACTATCCTCAAGTGAACTCTAGGTTTAGCACAACATGTACTAGAAAAAATTGCTTTGTGTGGTAGATCATGGCGGTGAAAGATAAGGAACCCTAGGACAGGGGCTGGTTCTCACATATCGTTGACCAAAGATCTAGCAAAAAGATGGAACCTTAATCATACAATAGTACTTGAACAAATATCTGGTGGAAATTCCATTCTAGACCACCATTTGTCACCCCATTGCAATTTTCATCTTCATGCTAGAGCTCATAGTGCCGGTATCGTAGTATTCATGCAGGTCATTTATGTCTTAATAGAAAGATTGCTATAGATACCAATTGAGGGACAAAAGGACAACTTAAGTTTCTTTAAAAGTGTAAGTTGCACTATTTTGCACTCTATTACACCCTACTAGGCAAGTGGAGCAAACTCTTGCTGCAAGTCATTGTTAGTGAATTCATTAGGAATGTTCATTATGTACAAATTTGTAAATATTCTAAAGCCAATCTGTTGACAAACTAAAATATGTTTGCCATTTGCCAACATACCAGTTAAGCAAATGATAGTGTCCTTGCATATTATCTCATTTGAAAAATGAGTAAAATCATATCATTTTGATTAGCCATTTGAATGGGATACCAATTTACAAGAAGGAATTGTGACATATATATGGTTCGAAAACACAAGGAAAGAGGCAAAACATTTTCTTTCTAGCTTGTGCCCATTAAATTCATAATATGTAGTCTAAAGAGTTATTTATGAAAAGATAAATCTTTACCACAAAACCCATCCTCCCGCTATAATCCTTCTGCATGACTACTTTGGGTCCTACTTACAAGAAAGGAATAAAAACAAGAAAATGATTGCAAGTCATATGCAATACACAAAACTCCAATTTATAGGAAAACCAAAATGTTGATTTTTGGATTCATTGTACAAAAATACAGTAGCAATACAGTTGATATCCACTATACCTTTTTCTATGAAGGGTCGTTATTTATCATTTACACTATCTCGCTACATAGCAAAAACAAAAGCAAAGTCAACTGTCCACCTACATAGCCCATCTTTAGTTAATATCACATGCACCAACATTCATCAATGAACTCTTATAAAGCATTACCCTCAATGTTTGCTCCTAGTTTCTCCTTTGTTACTCGACAAGCCGGCCGGTGGTCAAAGTAATGTTGCCAGTGGCCTCGATTGTTTGACCAAGGACTCAGGAAGGCAAGTCTGTGTGCAAGAAGCTTCTATTATCTCAAAGTATCCTCCAAAAGAAAAGTAGTTTGAGCTTGCAAATTCTGAAAGGATTATATGTAAGGCATGCAAATATTCATTTATGCTCCGCATTACATAATTTAATGTAACATAGTAATATACTTTATTTTTACTATCCTCAAATGTACCTTAGGTTTCACACAATGTGTATCTTGAAAAATGCCTTTTATGGCAGCGCCCAGGCCATGCACACCAATACAATGGATCAACCTTAAATACATAACTTTATTCAAGGGAGATATTGCGCTCTGAGTCGGGCAGGAGGCGGGAGAACGAGGGACAAATGAGAGGTAGAGAGGAAGAGCAGAGTTGGACAAAGTGGGGCAAGCACACACATGAGGTAGGTGAAGGGATAATAACAGCAGAAGGGGGAGGACCCTATGACAGGATCATTGTTATTTCTTATATACCAGGGCCCGAGCCGCAACACTAAGATGCGCCATTATTCATGCAATCATGATTGAACTAATATCTAGTGCAAATGTCATTTTCAGACCACTTATTTCTCAGCCCGTTGCATGTTGATCTTCATGCTATAACTCATAATTGACTGACTGTTTTGTAGATACCAATTGATTTAGAGAAGGAAACTTTAGTTTATAGAAAATGTAAGTTACACTTTTTCGACTTAACTAGAAATGTTCAAGTAGTGTAAACTTTTATTGCAAATAAAGTTTTTCAATTCTAGGCAAATTAGTGACCAATTGTGAACACGCCGCACATAACCCTAGCTACCCTCTATACCTTTTCTTCGCCTCTGCCACTGGGCCCGACCCTACCTTCCATCGCCGCCTCCCATTTGCCGACCTGCCAACCATATGCCCCTCCTTCCCCCAGCGTGCCTCCTCTCCCATCTCCTCCTCACTTCGCCCCATCTGAGTTCCGCCGCCGACACTTTCCAAGATCCTCTTATCTTCTCCGACATGACCTCCATGTCGCCGATCCACCTCCATTTGTGATCCACCCTCCTTCCCAGCTACTCCAGCCACTCCCACTATCGTTACCGCCCCAAGGTAGGCTGCCACTTTTTATTTCTAATTTTAATGCCTTTTGTGATTTGTGATGGTTATTTATAGTTGTATGATTGTCACAAACATCAAATATATGAAGTGGTTGTAATGTTTTGCTATTGGTTGCAAATTTACATGTTCGTATGAAATGTGATGTTATAAATGAGAAGAGAGATGACGGAAAACAGAAGAGATAAAGGGAAGAGAATGAGAGAAAAGAAGGAAGAGAGAAAAACAAATATGAGATTGAGAATATTGCAAATTTTGTATGTAAATTTTGTATTTGTGAAAAGTGTAAGTTGCACTTTTTCCACTTAGATAGAAATGTGAAAGTGGAGCAAACTATTGTTACAAATTAGTGTTAGTCAATTCGTTAGGCAAACCAAATGAGTGATCAATTTACAAGAAATTATAGTGTCATTGTTTAGGAATACAATATAAGAGGCTAAAGATTTTCTATCTCGCATGTACCCGAAAAAATCGTAATTTATCATGTGAAAGTGTTATTTACTAAAAATACATTTTACCACAAAACTTGTCTTGACATTATAATCGTTCTCCATAATTTCCTTGGTTTGTGCTTACAACAAAGGTATTAAAGCAATAAATTGTCTGCATTTATCTGTAAAAGAATTGCAATCTCTGAGGGACTACTTGTATGAACCAGTTTATCAACAAACTAATGCAGATAAGCATCTTGTGAGTAAGAAACAAGGTGGATAAGCCAAATATTTCCATATGGGGTCCCATGGGTCAGTCCTACTCATCCACATTGTAATTTTGGGCTTCACATGCCCAATACCACTTCAATCAAGTAACAAGAGCACGCTAGGATATCATATGCACATGCACATGGAATTAACCAATGGAGACAAGGATGCTCGATGGTCGCGTGTAGCCGTTTAGTTTATTTAGCATCTCGGCAGGCCCCTTCTTGTTGAAGGAGCCGCTATAGTTGGTCTTGGCTTTCGCTGCCATCACAAAGATTCCGCCTAACCCGTGTTAGCTCACATGCATCGCTGACCCACCGAAACCCTGTAGAAATTTTTGCTCCAAATAATTGGGGGGGGGGGGGGGTAGAACAATCAGAAAAAGATATCAAAAGTAATCAGGAATTTCAAGGATTGAAGTGACAGATTATATGTCCCAAGATCCAAGTGGGAGGAAGTTGGGTCCGCTCCCTCAAGATGCAACGGGTTAAGGAGACATCGGATCCACGTCATCGACATGCTCCATGTAGCTAGATAAGAGTGGAGGAGGTTGGATTTGTTTTGCCAGGCCATCACGGGTGGTAGACATGTTCGATTATCTCCTTCTTCCTAGCCTGTGTTGTCACCTCACGCAAGCACCGCCATCGTCAACTTGACCTAGAGAAGGGAGGTAGGGGCTGAGGATTCTAGTGCGCCGCCATGAAAGAAAATGAGAGGGGCAAGGTTATGGCCCGTGCCCTTGTGCGGATGGCAAAAGGAATGGAATCGGAGGCGGCTAGATTAAAGGTTGCTTCATTGGACTAGATGATTCATTTACGCACATAGGAGATGTGTTTGGCTCACTCGATTAGTACAAAATTTTCATGTTATAAAAAAAATCAGCTGCACAACATAATCATGTTGTATTCCATGCCAATTAAGGTTCGTATGGTTTGGTACATACATAGAGCATTGATGGCCCAAGAGAAATATAATTTGCTTTATTTATGTTTTTTTTCTAATAACAAATTTAGCTAATAAAGCAAGGTCAATAATCATCCCCAAAATATTGTCGATCTGATTCTTAGCCGTGCAAATTAGTTCCACGACATCTAGCTTGTTTCCACAAACACAATATGTTTACAACTATAATGTATTTTACTTGGGCGATGGTAGGTGCCGGTCGACGGTTCGATCTCAATCGACCGTCGTACATCCACACGATCGAGCAGATGAAGGACGACCACGATTGATTGCCCAAACACTCAAGAAGGCATGGACGTGCAAAATGCCCCTATTATCTCAAGGCTGCTTTCAAAAGAAAAGACGATTGAGCTTGACAAGGTTAGAAGGATGAAAGGGAGGGCATGCAAATATACATTTGTGCTTTGTTAAATAATTTAATTTAACCTATTAATACACATTATTTTTACTATCCTCAAGTGAACTCTAGGTTTAGCACAACATGTACTAGAAAAAATTGCTTTGTGTGGTAGATCATGGCGGTGAAAGATAAGGAACCCTAGGACAGGGGCCGGTTCTCACATATCGTTGACCAATGATCTAGCAAAAAGATGGAACCTTAATCGTACAATAGTACTTGAACAAATATCTGGTGTAAATCCATTCTAGACCACCATTTGTCACCCCATTGCAATTTTCATCTTCATGCTAGAGCTCATAGTGCCGGTATTGTACTATTCATGCAGGTCATTAATGTCTTAATAGAAAGATTGCTATAGATACCAATTGAGGGACAAAAGGACAACTTAAGTTTCTTTAAAAGTGTAAGTTGCACTATTTTGCACTCTATTACACCCTACTAGGCAAGTGGAGCAAACTCTTGCTGCAAGTCATGTTAGTGAATTCATTAGGAATGTTCATTATGTACAAATTTGTAAATATTCTAAAGCCAATCTGTTGACAAACTAAAATATGTTTGCCATTTGCCAACATACCAGTTAAGCAAATGATAGTGTCCTTGCATATTATCTCATTTGAAAAATGAGTAAAATCATATCATTTTGATTAGCCATTTGAATGAGATACCAATTTACAAGAAGGAATTGTGACATATATATGGTTCGAAAACACAAGGAAAGAGGCAAAACATTTTCTTTCTAGCTTGTGCCCATTAAATTCATAATATGTAGTCTAAAAAGTTATTTATGAAAAGATAAATCTTTACCACAAAACCCATCCTCCCGCTATAATCCTTCTGCATGACTACTTTGGGTCCTACTTACAAGAAAGGAATAAAAACAAGAAAATGATTGCAAGTCATATGCAATACACAAAACTCCAATTTATAGGAAAACCAAAATGTTGATATTTGGATTCATGGTACAAAAATACAGTAGCAATACAGTTGATATCCACTATACCTTTTTCTATGAAGGGTCGTTATTTATCATTTACACTATCTGCTACATAGCAAAAACAAAAGCAAAGTCAACTGTCCACCTACATAGCCCATCTTTAGTTAATATCACATGCACCAACATTCATCAATGAACTCTTATAAAGCATTACCCTCAATGTTTGCTCCTAGTTTCTCCTTTGTTACTCGACAAGCCGGCCGGTGGTCAAAGTAATGTTGCCAGTGGCCTCGATTGTTTGACCAAGGACTCAGGAAGGCAAGTCTGTGTGCAAGAAGCTTCTATTATCTCAAAGTATCCTCCAAAAGAAAAGTAGTTTGAGCTTGCAAATTCTGAAAGGATAAAATGTAAGGCATGCAAATATTCATTTGTGCTCCGCATTACATAATTTAATGTAACATAGTAATATACTTTATTTTTACTATCCTCAAATGTACCTTAGGTTTCACACAATGTGTATACTGAAAAAATGCCTTTTATGGCAGCGCCCAGGCCATGCACACCAATACAATGGATCAACCTTAAATACATAACTTTATTCAAGGGAGATATTGCGCTACAGAGTCGGGCAGGAGCGGGAGAACGCGGGGACAAATGAGAGGTAGAGAGGAAGAGCAGAGTTGGACAAAGTGGGGCAAGCACACACATGAGGTAGGTGAAGGGATAATAACAGCAGAAGGGGGAGGACCCTATGACAGGATCATGGTTATTTCTTATATACCAGGGCCCGAGCCGCAACACTAAGATGCGCCATTATTCATGCAATCATGATTGAACTAATATCTAGTGCAAATGTCATTTTTAGACCACTTATTTCTCAGCCCGTTGCATGTTGATCTTCATGCTATAACTCATAATTGACTGACTGTTTTGTAGATACCAATTGATTTAGAGAAGGGAAACTTTAGTTTATAGAAAATGTAAGTTACACTTTTTCGACTTAACTAGAAATGTTCAAGTAGTGTAAACTTTTATTGCAAATCAAGTTTTTCAATTCTAGGCAAATTAGTGACCAATTGTGAACACGCCGCACATAACCCTAGCTACCCTCTATACCTTTTCTCCGCCTCTGCCACTGGGCCCGACCCTACCTTCCATCGCCGCCTCCCATTTGCCGACCTGCCAACCATATGCCCCTCCTTCCCCCAGCGTGCCTCCTCTCCCATCTCCTCCTCACTTCGCCCCATCTGAGTTCCGCCACGACACTTTCCAAGATCCTCTTATCTTCTCCGACATGACCTCCATGTCGCCGATCCACCTCCATTTGTGATCCACCCTCCTTCCCAGCTACTCCAGCCACTCCCACTATCGTTACACGCCCCAAGGGAGGCTGCCACTTTTTATTTCTAATTTTAATGCCTTTTGTGATTTGTGATGGTGATTTATAGTTGTATGATTGTCACAAACATCAAATATATGAAGTGGTTGTAATGTTTTGCTATTGGTTGCAAATTTACATGTTCGTATGAAATGTGATGTTATAAATGAGAAGAGAGATGACGGAAAACAGAAGAGATAAAGGGAAGAGAATGAGAGAAAAGAAGGAAGAGAGAAAAACAAATATGAGATTGAGAATATTGCAAATTTTGTATGTAAATTTTGTATTTGTGAAAAGTGTAAGTTGCACTTTTTCCACTTAGATAGAAATGTGAAAGTGGAGCAAACTATTGTTACAAATTAGTGTTAGTCAATTCGTTAGGCAAACCAAATGAGTGATCAATTTACAAGAAATTATAGTGTCATTGTTTCGGGAATACAATATAAGAGGCTAAAGATTTTCTATCTCGCATGTACCCGAAAAAATCGTAATTTATCATGTGAAAGTGTTATTTACTAAAAAATACATTTTACCACAAAACTTGTACTGACATTATAATCGTTCTCCATAATTTCCTTGGTTTGTGCTTACAACAAAGGTATTAAAGCAATAAATTGTCTGCATTTATCTGTAAAAGAATTGCAATCTACAGGGACTACTTGTATGAACCAGTTTATCAACAAACTAATGCAGATAAGCATCTTGTGAGTAAGAAACAAGGTGGATAAGCCAAATATTTCCATATGGGGTCCCATGGGTCAGTCCTACTCATCCACATTGTAATTTTGGGCTTCACATGCCCAATACCACTTCAATCAAGTAACAAGAGCACGCTAGGATATCATATGCACATGCACATGGAATTAACCAATGGAGACAAGGATGCTCTGGATGGTCGCCGTGTAGCCGTTTAGTTTATTTAGCTTCTCGGCAGGCCCCTTCTTGTTGAAGGAGCCTCTATAGTTGGTCTTGGCTTTCGCTGCCATCACAATGATTCCGCCCTAACCCGTGTTAGCTCACTGTCTGTCGCTGACCCACCAAAACCCTGTAGAAATTTTTGCTCCAAATAATTGGGGGGGGGGAGGTAGAACAATCAGAAAAAGATATCAAAAGTAATCAGGAATTTCAAGGATTGAAGTGACAGATTATATGTCCCAAGATCCAAGTGGGAGGAAGTTGGGTCCGCTCCCTCAAGATGCAACGGGTTAAGGAGACATCGGATCCACGTCATCGACATGCTCCATGTAGCTAGATAAGAGTGGAGGAGGTTGGATTTGTTTCGCTAGGCCATCACGGGTGGTAGACATGTTCGATTATCTCCTTCTTCCTAGCCTGTGTTGTAACCTCACGCAAGCACCGCCATCGTCAACTTGACCTAGAGAAGGGAGGTAGGGGCTGAGGATTCTAGTGCGCCGCCATGAAAGAAAATGAGAGGGGCAAGGTTATGGCCCGTGCCCTTGTGCGGATGGCAAAGGAATGGAATCGGAGGCGGCTAGATTAAAGGTTGCTTCATTGGACTAGATGATTTATTTACGCACATAGGAGATGTGTTTGGCTCACTCGATTAGTACAAAATTTTCATGTTATAAAAAAAATCAACTGCACAACATAATCATGTTGTATTCCATGCCAATTAAGGTTCGTATGATTTGGTACATACATAGAGCATTGATGGCCCAAGAGAAATATATTTGCTTTATTTATGTTTTTTTTCTAATAACAAATTTAGCTAATAAAGCAAGGTCAATAATCATCCCCAAAATATTGTCGATCTGATTCTTAGCCGTGCAAATTAGTTCCACGACATCTAGCTTGTTTCCAGAAACACAATATGTTTACAACTATAATGTATTTTACTTGGCGATGGTAGGTGTCGGTCGACCGGTTCCAGTCTCAACCGACCGTCGTACATCCACACGATCGAGCAGATGAAGGACGACCACGATAGATTGACCAAACACTCAATAAGGCATGGACGTGCAAAATGCCCCTATTATCTCAAGGCTGCTTTCAAAAGAAAAGACGATTGAGCTTGACAAGGTTAGAAGGATGAAATGGAGGGCATGCAAATATACATTTGTGCTTTGTTAAATAATTTAATTTAACCTATTAATACACATTATTTTTTACTATCCTCATGTGAACTCTAGGTTTAGCACAACATGTACTAGAAAAAATTGCTTTGTGTGGTAGATCATGGCGGTGAAAGATAAGGAACCCTAGGACAGGGGCTGGTTCTCACATATCGTGGACCAATGACCTAGCAACAAGATGGAACCTTAATCATACAATAGTACTTGAACAAATATCTGGTGTAAATTCCATTCTAGACCACCATTTGTCACCCCATTGCAATTTTCATCTTCATGCTAGAGCTCATAGTGCCGGTATCAGAGTATTCATGCAGGTCATCAATGTCTTAATAGAAAGATTGCTATAGATACCAATTGAGGCACAAAAGGACAACTTGAGTTTCTTTAAAAGTGTAAGTTGCACTATTTTGCACTCTATTACACCCTACTAGGCAAGTGGAGCAAACTCTTGCTGCAAGTCATTGTTAGTGAATTCATTAGGAAAGTTCATTATGTACAAATTTGTAAATATTCTAAACCCAATCTGTTGCCCAACCAAAATATGTTTGCCATTTGCCAACATACCAGTTAAGCAAATGATAGCGTCCTTGCATATTATCTCATTTGAAAAATGAGTAAAATCATATCAATTTGATTAGCCATTTGAATGAGATACCAATTTACAAGAAGGAATTGTGCCATATATATGGTTCGGAAACACAAGGTAAGAGGCAAAACATTTTCTTCCTAGCTTGTGCCCATTAAATTCATAATATGTAGTCTAAAGAGTTATTTATGAAAAGATACATCTTCACCACAAAACCCGTCCTCCCGCTATAATCCTTCTGCATGACTACTTTGGGTCCTACTTACAAGAAAGGAATAAAAACAAGAAAATGATTGCAAGTCATATGCAATACACAAAACTCCAATTTATAGGAAAACCAAAATGTTGATATTTGGATTCATGGTACAAATATACAGTAGCAATACAGTTGATATCCACTATACCTTTTTCTATGAAGTGTCGTTATTTATCATTTACACTATCTGCTACATAGCAAAAACAAAAGCAAAGTCAACTGTCCACCTACATAGCCCATCTTTAGTTAAGGTCGCATGCACCAACATTCATCAATGAACTCTTATATAGCATTACCCTCAATGTTTGCTCCTATTTTCTCCTTTGTTACTCGACAAGCCGGCCGGTGGTCAAAGTAATGTTGCTAGTGGCCTCGATTGTTGGACCAAGGACTCAGGAAGGCAAGTCTGTGTGCAAGAAGCTTCTATTATCTGAAAGTATCCTCCAAAAGAAAAGTAGTTTGAGCTTGCAAATTCTAAAAGGATGAAATGTAAGGCATGCAAATATTCATTTGTGCTCCGCATTACATAATTTAATGTAACATAGTAATATACTTTATTTTTACTATCCTCAAATGTACCTTAGGTTTCGCACAATGTGTATACTAAAAAATGCCTTTTATGGCAGCGCCCAGGCCATGCACACCAATACAATGGATCAACCTTAAATACATAACTTCAGTCAAGGGAGATATTGCGCTACAGAGTCGGGCAAGGCGGGAGAACGCGGGGACAAATGAGAGGTAGAGAGGAAGAGCAGAGTTGGACAAAGTGGGGCAAACACACACATGAGGTAGGTGAAGGGATAATAACAGCAGAAGGGGGAGGAACCCTATGACCAGGATCATGGTTATTTCTTATATACCAGGGCCCGAGCCGCAACACTAAGATGCGCCATTATTCATGCAATCATGATTGAACTAATATCTAGTGTAAATGTCATTTTTAGACCACTTATTTCTCAGCCCGTTGCATGTTGATCTTCATGCTATAACTCATAATTGACTGATTGTTTTGTAGATACCAATTGATTTAGAAAAGGGCAACTTTAGTTTATAGAAAATGTAAGTTACTCTTTTTCCACTTAACTAGAAATGTTCAAGTAGTGTAAACTTTTATTGCAAATCAATTTTTCCAATTCTAGGCAAATTAGTGACCAATTTTGAACACGCCGCACATAACCCTAGCTACCCTCTATACCTTTTCTCCGCCTCTGCCACTGGCCCCGACCCTACCTTCCATCGCCGCCTCCCATTCACCGCCCTACCAGCCATATGCCCTTCTTCCCCCAGCGTGCCTCCTCTCCCATCTCCTCCTCACTTCGCCCCATCCGAGTTCCGCCGCCGACACTTTCCAAGATCCTCTTATCTTCGCCGACATGACCTCCATGTCGCCGATCCACCTCCATTTGTGATCCACCCTCCTTCCCAGCTACTCCAGCCACTCCCACTATAGTTACCGCCCCAAGGGAGGCTGCCACTTTTTATTTCTAATTTTAATGCCTTTTGTGATTTGTGATGGTGATGAATGGTTGTATGATTGTCACAAACATCAAATATATGAAGTGGTTGTAATGTTTTGCTATTGGTTGCAAATTTGCATGTTCATATGAAATGTGATGTTATAAATGAGAAGAGAGATGAGGGAAAACAGAAGAGATAAACGGAAGAGAACGATAGAAAAGAAGGAAGAGAGAAAAAACAAATATGAGATTGATAATATTGCAAATTTTGTATGTAAATTTTGTATATGTGAAAAGTTAAGTTGCACTTTTTCCACTTAGATAGAAATATGAAAGTGGAGCAAACTCTTGTTGCAAATTAGTGTTAGTCAATTCTTTAGGCAAACCAAATTAGTGATCAATTTACAAGAAATTATGGTGTCATTGTTCTGGGAATACAAGATAAGAGGCTAAAGATTTTCTATCTCGCATGTACCCGAAAAAATCGTAATTTATCATGTGAAAGTGCTATTTACTAAAAAAGACATTTTACCACAAAACTTGTCCTGACATTATAATCGTGCTCCATAATTTCCTTGGTTTGTGCTTACAACAAAGGTATTAAAGCAAGAAAATGTCTGCATTTATGTGTAAAAGAATTGCAATCTATAGGGACTACTTGTATGAACTAGGTTATCAACAAACTAATGCCAATAAGCATCTTGTGAGTAAGAAACAAGGTGGATAAGCCAAATATTTCCATATGGGGTCCCATGGGTCAGTCCTACTCATCCACATTGTAATTTTGGGCTTCACATGCCCAATACCACTTCAATCCAAGTAACAAGAGCACGCTAGGATATCATATGCACATGCACATGGAATTAACCAATGGAGACAAGGATGCTCTGGATGGTTGCCGTGTAGCCGTTTAGTTTATTTAGCTTCTCAGAAGGCCCCTTCTTGTTGAAGGAGCCGCTATAGTTGGTCTTGGCTTTCGCTGCCATCACAAAGATTCCGCCTAGACCCATGTTAGCTCCTGTCTATCGATGACCCACCGAAACCCTGAAGAATTTTTTGCTCCAAATAATCGGAGGGGGGGGGGGTAGAACAATCAGAAAAAGATATCAAAAGTAATCAGGAATTTGAAGGATTTAAGTGACAGGTTATATGTCCCAAGATCCATGTGGGAGGAAGTTGGGTCCGCTCCCTCAAGATGCAACGGGTTAAGGAGACATCGGATCCACGTCATCGACATGCTCCATGTAGCTAGATAAGAGTGGAGGAGGTTGGATTTGTTTCGCCAGGCCATCACTAGTGGTAGACATGTTCGATTATCTCCTTATTCCTAGCCTGTGTTGTCACCTCACGCAAGCACCGCCGTCGTCAACTTGACCTAGAGAAGGGAGGTAGGGACTGAGGATTCTAGTGCGCCACCATGAAAGAAAATGAGAGGGGCAAGGTTATGGCTCGTGCCCTTGTGCGGCTGGCAAAGGAATAGAATCGGAGGCGGCTAGATTAAAGGTTGCTTCATTGGACTAGATGATTTATTTACGCACATAGGATATGTGTTTGGCTCACTCAATTAGTACAAAATTTTCATGTTATAAGTTGACTAAAAAAATCAACTGCACAACATAATCATGTTGTATTCCATGCCAATTAAGGTTCGTATGATTTGGTACATACATAGAGCATTGATGGCCCAAGAGAAATATAATTTGCTTTATTTATGTTTTTTTTCTAATAACAAATTTAGCTAATAAAGCAAGGTCAATAATCATCCCCAAAATATTGTCGATCTGATTCTTAGCCGTGCAAATTAGTTCCACGACATCTAGCTTGTTTCCAGAAACACAATATGTTTACAACTATAATGTATTTTACTTGGGCGATGGTAGGTGTCGGTCGACCGGTTCCAGTCTCAACCGACCGTCGTACATCCACACGATCGAGCAGATGAAGGACGACCACGATAGATTGACCAAACACTCAATAAGGCATGGACGTGCAAAATGCCCCTATTATCTCAAGGCTGCTTTCAAAAGAAAAGACGATTGAGCTTGACAAGGTTAGAAGGATGAAATGGAGGGCATGCAAATATACATTTGTGCTTTGTTAAATAATTTAATTTAACCTATTAATACACATTATTTTTTACTATCCTCAAGTGAACTCTAGGTTTAGCACAACATGTACTAGAAAAAATTGCTTTGTGTGGTAGATCATGGCGGTGAAAGATAAGGAACCCTAGGACAGGGGCTGGTTCTCACATATCGTGGACCAATGACCTAGCAACAAGATGGAACCTTAATCATACAATAGTACTTGAACAAATATCTGGTGTAAATTCCATTCTAGACCACCATTTGTCACCCCATTGCAATTTTCATCTTCATGCTAGAGCTCATAGTGCGGTATCAGAGTATTCATGCAGGTCATCAATGTCTTAATAGAAAGATTGCTATAGATACCAATTGAGGCACAAAAGGACAACTTGAGTTTCTTTAAAAGTGTAAGTTGCACTATTTTGCACTCTATTACACCCTACTAGGCAAGTGGAGCAAACTCTTGCTGCAAGTCATTGTTAGTGAATTCATTAGGAAAGTTCATTATGTACAAATTTGTAAATATTCTAAACCCAATCTGTTGCCCAACCAAAATATGTTTGCCATTTGCCAACATACCAGTTAAGCAAATGATAGCGTCCTTGCATATTATCTCATTTGAAAAATGAGTAAAATCATATCGTTTTGATTAGCCATTTGAATGAGATACCAATTTACAAGAAGGAATTGTGCCATATATATGGTTGGGAAACACAAGGTAAGAGGCAAAACATTTTATTTCTAGCTTGTGACCATTAAATTCATAATATGTAGTCTAAAGAGTTATTTACGAAAAGATACATATTTACCACAAAACCCATCCTCCCGCTATAATCCTTCTGCATGACTACTTTGAGTCCTACTTACAAGAAAGGTAGAAAAACAGGAAAATGATTGCAAGTCATATGCAATACACAAAACTCCAATTTATAGGAAAACCAAAATGTTGATATTTGGATTCATGGTTCAAAAATACAGTAGCAATACAGTTGATATCCACTATACCTTTTTCTGTGAAGTGTCGTTATTTATCATTTACACTATCTGCTACATAGCAAAAACAAAGCAAAGTCAATTGTCCACCTACATAGCCCATCTTTAGTTAAGGTCGCATGCACCAACATTCATCAATGAACTCTTATATAGCATTACCCTCAATGTTTGCTCCTATTTTCTCCTTTGGTACTCGACAGGCCGGCCGGTGGTCAAAGGAATGTTGCCAGTGGCCTCGATTGTTTGACCAAGGACTCAGGAAGGAAAGTATGTGTGCAAGAAGCTTCTATTATCTCAAAGTATCCTCTAAAAGAAAAGTAGTTTGAGCTTGAAAATTCTGAAAGGATGAAATGTAAGGCATGCGAATATTCATTTGTGCTCCGCATTACATAATTTAATGTAACATAGTAATATACTTTATTTTTACTATCCTCCAATGTACCTTAGGTTTCGCACAATGTGTATACTAAAAAATGCCTTTTATGGCAGCGCCCATGCCATGCACACAAATACAATGGATCAACCATAAATACATAACTTCAATCATGGGAGATATTGCGCTACAGAGTCGGGCAGGAGGTGGAGAACGCTCGGACAAAGGAGAGGTAGAGAGGGAGAGCAGAGTTGGACAAAGGGGGGCAAACACACATATGAGGTAGGTGAAGGGATAATAACAGCAGAAGGGGGAGGAACCCTATGACCAGGATCATGGTTATTTCTTATATACGAGGGCCCGAGCCGCAACACTAAGATGCGCCCTTATTCATGCAATCGTGATTGAACTAATATCTAGTGTAAATGTCATTTTTAGACCACTTATTTCTCAGCCCATTGCACGTTGATCTTCATGCTATAACTCATAATTGACTGATTGTTTTGTAGATACCAATTGATTTAGAAAAGGGAAACTTTAGTTTATAAAAAATGTAAGTTACACTTTTTCCACTTAACTAGAAATGTTCAAGTAGTGTAAACTTTTATTGCAAATCAATTTTTTCAATTCTAGGCAAATGAGTGACCAATTTTGAACACGCCGCACATAACCCTAGCTACCCTCTATACCTTTTCTCCGCCTCTGCCACTGGCCCTGACCCTACCTTCCATCGCCGCCTCCCATTCGCCGCCCTGCCAGCCATCTGCCCCTCCTTCCCCCAGCGTGCCTCCTCTCCCATCTCCTCCTCACTTCGCCCCATCTGAGTTCCGCCGCCGACACTTTCCAAGATCCTCTGATCTTCTCCGACATGACCTCCATGTCGCCGAGCTCCACCTCCATTTGTGATCCACCCTCCTTCCCAGCTACTCCAGCCACTCCCACTATCGTTACCGCCCCAAGGTAGGCTGCCACTTCTTATTTCTAATTTTTATGCCTTTTGTGATTTGTGATGGTTATGAATGGTTTTATGATTGTGATGAACATCAAATATATGAAGTGGTTGTAATTTTTTGCTATTGGTTGCAAATTTACATGTTCATTCGAAATGTGATGTTATAAATGAGAAGGGCGATGAGGGAAAACAGAAGAGATAAAGGGAAGAGAAAAGAGAGAAAAGAAGGAAGAGATAAAAACAAATACGAGATTGAGAATATTGCAAATTTTCTATGTAAATTCTGTATATGTGAAAACATCATATGCCATTGCTAATTTTGCTATGTCAAGAAACATTGTATGGCATTGCAATTTGTTCCTATTGCTATTGTTTATATGTAAAGGACATGGTATGACATTGCAAAATTTTCTTTATTTCTTTTAGATTGTGTGTTTGTTCTTAGATACATAGTGGAGAAATACCATCAACAAGGAACCATCAGAAAAAATGATGATTTTTTGGGTGCACGTAGGAGGTGTACTAAAGCACTAATAAGCTCATAGTTTACCCTTCTTTGTAAAGAAAATTTCACTATGTAAGTCTTTCAATGCGTATGTGTGAATTAAAAAAATGAGTTTTTTGGCTAAAAACCATTGTGTGTGTGTGTATGTGTAGCAATGTAAAACCTTGTGGTGCCACATTGATGACCCACAAGTATAGGGGATTAATCGTAGTCCTTTCGATAATCAAATTTGGTCTTCAAATTATGTATCGTGGCTAAGGAAGCATGTCTCAAGGTTGTCTTTTTTACATACAAAAATTTCAAATTTCTTTTAGATTGTGCATTTGTTCTTAGGTAAATAGTGGAGAATCAAGGAGGAACCATCAGAAAAAATAATGATTTTTTGGGTGCACATAGGAGGTGCACTAAAGCACTAATAAGCTCATAGTTCACCCTTCTTTGTAAAGAAAATTTCACTATGTAAGTCTTTCAATGCGTATGTGTGAATTAAAAAAATGAGTTGTTTGGCTAAAAACCATTGTGTGTGTGTGTGTGTGTGTGTGTGTGTGTGTTGCAATGTAAAACCTTTGTGGTGCAGCATTGATGACCCACAAGTATAGAGGATTAATCGTAGTTCACCCTTCTTTTGACAAAATTGCCTCCATTGCATTATTCTTTCCCCTCTTTTTTTGTGTGGGGGATTTCATTATTATTTCCATCCTACCTATTTGACTTTTTTACAGTTATAATTGCAGATGAAGAAGACTTAGACGGTCAACATGAGCCGAAAGAAAAGAAGCCTAAGACTACAAGCACCGAAGCCGATGAGGCAATGATCTCAGGCTAGGCTGCTAGGAATCAACCGAGGCCAAGAGAAAAATTCAAGAAAATCAGTGAGGAAAACCAGAGTGATCAATGGTAGCACTTTCCTCGCATAAACAATAAAAGAACGAGAAATCTAACCACCAGTCGACTGGTGGTTAGCGACAGGCATGGATGATTCTGTTCGAAGCGATTTTCTTTTCCTCCCGCACGTACGATCGTTTTTTTTTCCTTCGATGTTTCTTTCTGATCGGCTCGATCCGCTTCTGCTCTGGCGCGTAAAAAGAGCTCCAGAAAAATAGTCCCTCCACTAGGATTCGAACACACACTAGTTGGTTGTGACCATGACGCACTACCAGCTGAGCAGACGATCTGTTGTGCTACATTTGCGGGTTAATATCTATTTCTATCTTAGTACTCCCTCCGTCCCATAATATAAGAGCGTTTTTGGCACTACACTAGTATCAAAAACACTCTTATATTATGGGACGGAGGAAGTACATGAGAGCAAGAAAGAAAGACCAGAACGCCTTTGTCGAGGAGACAAAACCATTTGCTCCAAGTTTTTCAAAGGGCCGATGCAACGTGTTTTGTACTCCACTTGTCTCTTTTTTTGTAGTGATGATTGTTTTCTAGAGAAATAAATGTTTCACTCCTACAGAATTCGAACAACGGTCTTTTTCTCATTTGTCATATCTCGGTAAATTCTTTTGTAATGAGCCTGATAATTATACGCATCACAAACCTGATAGCTTATGTACAAATATCGTCGTAGCTTCTTTTGACCAAAAAAACTAATGTAAACATACACTCAATAACTTTTTTGTATGAATAGTATGATAAGTCACACATCGCATAGGTGATAACTTATGCACCAAGGTCCTGGTAACTTCAGCGACCCGGGGTGGGGGGGGGGGGTGATCAGATATACCGCGGTAACTTTTCTGTGAATAGCATGATAACTCACACTTTGCAGACCTGATAACTTATGTACCCCTGTCCTGATAACTTTGGCGACTGAAGGTGGGGGGGGGGATTTGACGAACTTTTGTGTGAATAGTACGTAGACCTGATAACTTATGAGCCTCATCCTGGTAACTTTGGCAACGACTGGGGAGGGGGGGTGATGAAATAACCCCTTGGTAGGTTTTTGTGTCAAATCATGATAAGTCAAACATCATATACCTGATAACTTATGGACCCCGGTCCTGATAACTTTGGTATGAGGGTGGGGGGAGGGGGAGTTGACGAAACATCCCCTCGGTAACTTTTTTGTGTGAATAGCATTGTAACTCAGACATCACACACCTGATTACTTATGCACCCCAGTCCTAATAACTTTGGCATAACTTTTGGCATGAGGAGGGTGGGGGGAGGTCCGGTAACATTTGTGTGAATAGCATGGTAACCCACACATTTGCATACCTGATAACTTATGTACCCCTGTCCTGATAACTTCGACGAGGGGGTTGATTAAATATACCCACAGTAACTTTTCATGTTAATAACACGGTAACTCACGCCTCGCAGATCTAATAACTTATATACCCCGGTCCTGATAACTTTGGGGACCGGGGGTGGGGGAGGGAGGGGCATCATGAAATATACCCCTGGTAACTTTCATTGATGAAGTGGAATTTTTTCCAGAAAAATAGCTTTGTTTTTTCTTATGACAGCAGTAAGAAAGAGTTTAAAAGAATTTCATTTTCAACTAATGAACAACAAACTAGGCTGGCGTGATGGTAGTTGGGCTTGGTACTTGGGCTTGTCATTTCCATCTCGACGCAGGTTCGAATCCCGTGTAGGTAAAAAAAATCGTGTTTTTAATTACGGTGCAATATATCGATCAGGAGGAGAACCAGAATAACGGGTGGGGCGTTGTTTCAGCCATCGAGGGGATCATGATCGCGTCATCGTGGAGGTATAAATATTACTCAACTTAATTATAACTAGAATTTAAGTTAGTTCAGTTGGTTGCGAACAACTATGGTGAACCATAGGTAGTGGGTTCGACTCCCACTTCCTACATGTTTTTTACCACGCCAGAAAAAAACGGGAGAAGGGAGGGGAACGAAGCGGGAGAAGCGGAGGGGTACGAAGCGGGGAGCGGGAGAAGCGAATCGAACGAGATTGACAGATCGTGCGGATCTGTCGCTAACGACCAGTCGACTGGTCGTTAGCACAGTCCATAAAAGAAACACTGCCATTGCGAAGCTATTTCCACCTTGTGTTGTGAACTTAATTATATGGTGGGTTCGTCTGAAACTTGCCACCAAAGGGGACGGTGGTAGGAGGTTTTCGTCTAATTGTCTGACTCGGAGAATGGGATTGGACGTCCTCGATGTGTTGAGCCTGCTTCCTTTTTCTATTTTTGCATTTGTGTTTTACTTTCTGAGAACTTAGCCTTGCCGTGGAACAGAATGCTTTTTTGAATTGTTTAATTGGTGCCGAAATATATTTGGATTTTCTCTGATTTTACTCGTTTTCTTGTTGAACTGTAATCGTCTATACGGCATTACATGGCCCTGGTTCTGGCAGATAGGTAGGTTGCAACAACGAAACATCATAAACATTAATGACCTCAAGCTATCGATCAAAAGCAATTGTGTGTGTATTTATAAGGATAAGTATATGTATGTGCGTATGAGTCTCTATATCTGGACTGTGTTTAAGAAAAAAGTTGTTCTCCGTTTTGTTGGGAACATAATGTGATTATGACATACAACACGCCAGCACCATCTTGACTGTGGATGCACACTAGCTTTTCTTACAGGAAGATAAAAGTTCCATCCGCCGTAGCTCTCCTCCTCTTGGTTTTCCTGGCGACTCAAAAGCGCTATCTTGATCTTGATTTTCATTACGACCTGGTGCACGCACGGCGGCAGGCTTCATGACACTTCTGGCATTTTGTTCTGAGAGTACAGGCGTGTGTGTGTCTGGTACTTGTCAGGGAGCCGCGAAGAGGTAAATGTCAATTCCATTGGGCAGGTTAGCTACTGAAGAAACCGGAGTCGTTAAGGTCCTTTAGGCCTTGTACAATGGGAGGTGCTTAGAGAGATGCTTAAAAAAATAAACCGGATTTTTTTGAAGCACCGGTGCCTATTTCTACATGAGAGACGCTTAGTTAAGCATCTATCCTGTACAAATAAGCACTGGTGCTTAAGAAAAGACTGGTTTATTTCTTTAAGCACCTTCTCTAAGCACCTCTCATTGTACAAGGCCTTATGGAGACAAGCAAGACCTCCAGCTTCATGCATTGAATGAATGCAACCTGGTGGTAGGTGCACCTTTTTTTCAAAAAAAAAAGAAGTAATTGCAAATATTGTCGAAATCATGATTTTTTTAACAGCAATCTTGGTCAAGCGTTACACTCACATGATGCTTTTACGAAGAAATGAATTACATGGTATTGTTGGCAAAAAAAAATAGCACCACATTTAGAGTTACCATTCACTCTATATTGCCCTGGAAATTTAGTTTTTTTCGCTCAGATTTTTCACAGGAGTTATTCTTGGTCAAAAGTTTTGTACGAGTACAACAGTAGGACAAATTTGTTTGAAAAATGTTTCGAAGATTATTTTTACTTTTTCCTAAATTGCAATTTTTTCACGTTCACCTACAATCAGGTATATCAGGGTATTTTCAAAAGTTTTACAACAATGTGCAAAGGACACCTAAAAAAGAGAACAGTACATCCAAGTCCAGCCATCTTGCAAAGAGGACCCCAAACGATATGCATGAAACAAGAATGCAATTGGATCCTAACGCTAGAGACCTCGCCGGAGATGTGATGGCAACCGGGCGCGGCTATGTCTCGCTACTTTTTTTTTCGGCAAAGGCTATGTCTCGCTACAAACGAGACAGAGTCTGCTCTCGCTTAAGCTACCGGCCTAAATGGGCCGGCCCAGCTCGCACGAGAAAATTGACTCTTTTTTTGACCTTTTGTATTCTTTTTATCATTTCTTTTTTTTACACTTCAAACAATTCTATACATATATATTACATAATATAATTTTCATAATGTTTTGAAAAATGTTAATCATGCATTTGAATTCTTTTAATGTGTATATAAAAAATATTGATCATGTAAACGAAAATGTATACAAAAATATACAATGGGTGTGAAAAGTGTTGATCATATATTTAAAATATGTTAAACAAAAGTATATGGAAAATGTTAATCAAGCATCTGAAAAATGTTGAATGTGTACAGAACAAAAGTTGACCATGTATTAGAAAATGATAAAATATTTTGATCATGTATATGAAAATATTAATTAATATTTTAAAAATGTTGAAAAATTATTTCAAGAACGCTAATCAAGCATTTAAAAGTGCTAAATGTGGATAGAAAAAATGTGCGCCATGCATTCAAAAAATGTCAATCTTCTATTTAAAAAATGTTGATAAAGCATTTGAAAAATGTGGAATGTTCATAGAAAAATATTGACCATCTATTAGAAAAATGTTAATCTTGTATTTGATTTTTTGGAAAAAATTTAAAGTGTTTTTAGAACAAATTTGACCATGTATTCAAAAATATTAATCTTGTATTTAGAAAATGTTACTAAAGCATTTGAAAAATGTTTTAAAAAGTGTATACAAAAATGTTGAATATTCATTAAAAAATTTAAAATTCATATTGGAAAACGTTAAATGTGTATTAGAAAAATGTTGTTTACATATTAAAAAATGTAGAATGAAAGAAAACTGAAAAAAGTAAAAACCAAAAAAAACAAAATAAACGAGAAGAAAAAATAAAATGAAAATAGAATCAATGAAGAAAACGTAAAAAGGATTAAAAAAAGGAGAAGAACAAATAAAAGAAACATCCCGGAGGAAAAAAATCTGTGAAACCTGGGCTCATTTCTCCTCAACTACATCCCACCCTATTACATGATTAGAATCCTGACCCTATCTTGGTGGCTAGAACTATTGAAATCTATCTAAGCTCGCAGCGAGAGTTCCTACGGGATCGCTCAATGCGAGAAATAGCATTCGCGCTGGCACCCAGGGCGGAGCCAGCCCAGCCCGGGCCACCTTCGTACACTGTAGCAGCGGTTTATAGCTACCACTAAGGTGCTACCCCTTTGTCTTGTCCATGACTTGGCCGCATAGCCGGTGACGACGACATATGCATGAATCGGCATGCATCTTGGTCACTTGGCACATGTATATGTGTACCGTAAACACTGAGTTTGGGCCTCACGCCGCCCTCATGGTAACCATCTCAGGCCACATCCATGCCATCACATGGCAAAGGAAATAGGGCCTCCCTTCTGGAGGTTGAGGAATGTGATCAGAACATGCCGGCAAAGCCACCGGAGGCTGGCTAAGCACCAATCCACACGAACAGCTCCAATGTTGTTATAATATGAGGGCCAATTTGTGCAGTTGTGCATCAGTGGATGATTCTATAAAGTCAATGAATCTTTTCATGGAATCTATTCATTTTAGCCAGCTTGGCGCGACTGCATATTCTTTTTCTTTTTGAACTGTACATTCCCTACCTGGTCTGTTAGTCATTATTCGAAAAATAGGAAGGATTAGTTGTCCTTGCATGTCTAAGAGCATCTCTAGCAGACCCCGCAAAATCCCGACCCGCATAAGTCTTTTGCAGTTCGCGAAAAAGAGTATATGTAAGCCGGCGCGGGCGAACACAGACTCAGACCCCGTATAATCAACCTGTAAAAAAATATTATCCGAATATACCGAACAGACTCAGAGCTAGCTCTTTTTTTTAGTCGTCTTCTTTCTCGCGTCAATCCAGCAAACAGGCGGACAAGAGAAAACAAGAGGCGAGCGCGGCACGCGCGGAGGCTAGGGCAACCGGGGCGGCGCGAGCCGCGGCGGGATCCAACAGCCGGCGCATCGAGCTAGCTAGCTAGCTCTTCGAATCCATCAAGCTGCTAGCTAGCTAGCTAGCTCCGTTCGAATGGATTGAGCTGCTAGCTAGCTAGCTCTGTTCGAATGGATTGAGCTAGCTAGCTAGCTCCGTTCGAGAGCCGCGGAGCTACAGGCGAGCGCGGCGGCCGGGACAGAGGGCCGGCCGGCTATCGGACGGCCGGCGGGCGAGTGCGGTGGCCTGGGTGGACGGGCGCGGTGGCCAGGCGGCGGCCGGGAGACGGACGGGCACGGCAGCCGGGCGAGCTTCATGGCGTTGGTGGGAGCACAGATTCTTCAACCGCCAACGTTGACCGATATGCAGGGCCCTGTTAAAGTTGCCCTCAAAACTGTATAGATAAGGGTTTCGCGTTCGCGTTTGTAGGGCCTCTTAAAAAATTTTAAGGGTTGAACGATTTTGCTGGTTCTGTTCAGACTCGTTTTTCCGTCTGAAACTGCAAAAAACAGTTATTTTATGGGTTTAACCATTTATATGGGGTCTGCTAAAAATGCTCTAACCGATGGCCTATCTAGAAATATGCACCTAAATATACTCCTTTATTAAGCTCGCTGGAAGTAGCACACACATGATGCTCAAGGATAGGGAAAATATCAGGTCATACAAGAGCTTTCGTGCTACCATGATATAATATGCATAAGCGAGTCGTTGGATCTGAGATCTAAGGGTGACAATCATGCTCCTGGACTTGCGTGTAAATATCAGATTCTTGGACGGTTTTCCTGCAAAGTTGCAAGAGCTTTGCCCTTGACCGTTGGATGTTGGATGTCAGATCCAACGGCCCGTGGGATCACGTATCATGAGAGAATCTAAGATCCCGTACTACGACACTCACTCCTCCAGATAGTCGTCGTGGCTATTCCCGACAATCAATTAGTCAACATTGTATTCCCGAGCGTGGTCCGACCTGCTTGCAGCATGTGTCTCCTGCTTGCGTCATGGTGTGTTTTAGTTGTTTGCTTGTCGTCATCAGAGTTGAGATGTGAGAGCATTAACGACGGTTTCCTGCTTCATCGAGCTCGAGCACTGGAAAATCAACCGAGGCCTCGGGGGTTTGAGGGTAGGGAGTTTGTGAGGACGGGGGAGAAGAGTGGGTGGAAGAAACATGCGATGTTGGGCAGGTGGCGGCCGGTCTCCAATAGGTCGAATGCCACTCTAACGTTTCATCATAGTCCGGACTAGATGGGCGAAGGCCGTGAAAAACTTGAGCAGTGGAATGGGTGAACAATTCAAGTAATGCAGACGGGTGTTAAGGGCAACTTCAACGCGTCGACGTATTTTGTCCGTATGCATCTGTTTGGGTCAAAAACGGACATAAATCGCAGCCAACGAGCCGACGCAAACGAACAACTGTTTTTTGTTCGCCCGTGACCCATTTCCTACCCAATTTGGGCCAGGTTTGCGATGACGGGAACACTGCGTGAACACACACGACGCCCGCCCTTATCCTCCCACTGGCCTACCAGTCGGTGGCACAACGCCCATTCTCCCCTCCCTCCTCCACACCCGCCACCTGCGGCCACATCGCCATCGCCCCTGCTTCCCGCTTGGACGCTGCACAGGCCGCCGCCTGCATCGACACACTTCCCCTGCCTTGACGCCCCATCTGATGCCCGCTCTTACCGTCGTTGGTGGTCTCATTTCTCTGCTGTCATAGCACTTCCCCGGCCACACTACCGCCTTGAATCCGCCGCCGCCTACCTAGCTCCAAGCCCGCATGCCTCATTCCACGACAGCCTCCACTTCGACGGTCCTGCTGCCTATGCGGGGTTCTTGATCGGCCGACTTCTCCACCACATCCGCAAGATGTTTGACGCTTTGCCCGCAAGGAACCATGGGTAGTGGAGATGAGTTCTTTTTCAACAACTTTATGTGTTCATCGAACGATGAGGAATTTGTGGTTGTGACTATGGTTGTCAGTGACCAAATTGCTAGGTAGTGGCGCTCCGGCGTTGAATCGCAATAGAGGCACCGGTCATTGCCTATTCTTCACCAATTACTTTCAGTGCACGTCCCACTCTTCAATCCCAGGCGATTCCGGATGGCTAGACATCTGTTCAGCCGTATTTTTATTTATAAACTATGGGCAATGTTTATATTTAATGCAAGAAATGTGTAAAAATATGGCCCCGCGGACGAAATGCGTTGGCTGGTTGGGTGCACTATAACTAGCAAAACGTGAACAGGGCCGGACGGCCTCCCTACGGCTGACTCAAACTAACAAAAAATGAATCAAATTCATGTCATCTGCGACAACGCATTGGACTTGCCTAAGGTCTACGTCACCAGCTACTTCTCCTGTTGAACCTGAATACAGGAGCTACTTATGTCCATATCACTACTGATAAATATGACTGAATTTTTTGTGTCACGTTATTCATATTACTGATCAAATTGATGATTAGGACTCGCTCGTGAACCAAACAACGTGAGCACCCATCACTACTGATAAATATGACTGGAATTTTTGTGTCACGTTATTCATATTACTGATCAAATTGATGATTAGGACTCGCTCGTGAACCAAACAACGTGAGCACCCATCACTCTTCCAGGCCGCCGTTGTTCTACTCGTCTTCTCTTCTCCGATGCAGCTGTTTTTGGAATAGTGAGAAATTTAAGAAAATAAATGGCAAGTGTGTTGTCCGCACGCATCTGTTTGAGTCGAAACTGACAGAAATCTCGGCCAATGAGCCGATGCAAACGAACAACTGTTTTTTGTTTGCCCGTGACCCATTTCCGACCCAATTTGGGCCAGGTTTGCGTCGACGGGAACACTGCGTGAACACACACGACGCCCGCCCTTATCCTCCCACTGGCCTACTCGTCGGTGGCACAACACCCATTCTCCCCTCCCTCCTCCACACCCGCCACCTGCGGCCACATCGCCATCGCCCCCGCTTCCTGCTTGGACGCTGCACAGGCCGCCGCCTGCATCGACACACTTCCCCCGCCTTGATGCCCGCTCTTACCGTCGTTGGTGGTCTCATTTCTCCGCCGTCATAGCACCTCCCCGGCCACGCTACCGCCTCGAATCCGCCGCTGCCAACCTAGCTCCAAGCCCGCATGCCTCATTCCACGACAGCCTCCACTTCGACAGTCCTGCTGCCTGTGCGGGGTTCTTCACCGGCCGACTTCTCCACCACATCCGCATGATGTTTGACGCTTTGCCCGCAAGGTACCATGGGTAGTGGAGATGAGTTCTTTTTCAACAACTTTATGTGTTCATCGAACGATGAGGAATTTGTGGTTGTGACTATGGTTGTCAGTGACCAAATTGCTAGGTAGCGGCGCTACGGCGTTGAATCGCAATAGAGGGACCGGTCATTGCCTACTCTTCACAAATTACTTTCAGTGCACGTCCCACTATTCAATCCCAGGCTATTCTGGCGGCGATTCCGGATGGCTAGACATCTGTTCAGCCGTATTTTTTATTTATAAACTATGGGTAATGTTTATATTTAATGCAAGAAATGTGTAAAAATATGGCCCCACGGACGAAATGCGTTGGCCGGTTGGGTGCACTATAACTAGCAAAACGCGAACATGGCCGGATGCCGTCCCTACGGCTGACCCAAACAAACAAAAAACGAATCAAATCCATGTCATCTACGACGACGCGTTGGACTTGCAAGGTCTACGTCACCAGCTACTTCTCCTGTTGAACCTGAATACAGGAGTGACTTATGTCCCTATCGCTACTGATAAATATGACCGGAATTTTTATGTCACGTTATTCATATTACTGATCAAATTGATGGTTAGGACTCGGTCGTCAACCAAACAACGTGATCACCCATCACTCTTGCCGGCCGCCGTTGTTCTACTCGTCTTCTCTTCTCCGATGCAGCTGTTTTTGGATAGTGAGAAATTTAAAAAAAATAAATGGCAAATGTGCTAGCAAAACTTAGATGCCAAAATAACTAGACACGCAAGTCTATACCAAGGAATAAATTGTTAATACCTATTGAATTTCAAGCAAAAACAAACGCCAACGTGGAGATGAGCAGAACACAAGCATTAAGTAACAAGAACGGGAAAAAGATACCAACATCGAGATGATAAGAACATACTAAGAATTAAGAATATAAAGAATGAAAAAACTAGGATATAATTATCATTCATTAAGCCGAGATGATAAGAACATACTAAGAATTAAGAATATAAAGAATGAAAAAACTAGGATATAACTATCATTCATTAAGCCCCCGGTGAGGATCGAACTCACGACCTTTCCCTTACGAAGGGAACGCACTACCACTATGCTACGGAGGCATTGATGATGAGAATGAAAAATGCATTTATTCAATTAAGAGCACGGTCAACGTAGTGCGGAGTGGAGTTTGGTTTGTGCGACGTGGGTGAAAGAACGACCACAAATAACCAAAGGCAAACCGAAGATCAGAGGTACCCAAAGCAAATGGAAGTTTGTTTTTTTGAGATGGGAAGCAAACGGAAGTTGAGGTGCACTAGCAGTACATATACGACTTCAGATGAACCAACCAATTACGACTGACCGTGTGTCACAAGTACATGCACCAGCACATCTTTCTGTTTAGATATTATCCGCGTGGATCATAAGCGTTTTTTACCCTACGGCTGTGAGACACGATAGGACGGCAAAATTAACGTGTAAGTACACGGTATAGTGTGACGTAGGAGGAGGGTGCACGTTTGGGCCCTTTGACGTTGCGCGTCGTGCTCCTTCCCGTGGTTATCCATCATCATGGGTACATGCGGTGAAGCAACCAATGGAGTTGGCGGCGGTGGTTCCTCGATGGTGATGAACACTGTTAGAAGGGAGAAGGATGTTTGATGGAATTGTTCGTTGTATTGCTTGAGCCTCGTGGGCATATATATAGGAGTACAATCATCTACTTGGAGTACAAGACAAGCCAGAACAAATCCTAGTCTATCTCGTCTTTCCTAATAAAGATTATACTCAATATCCCCCCGCAGTCACAACGGTAGCGACGCAGACGGTGAGACTGGAGAAAAATCCGAAGGTAAGCCGGCGGACACCCCCCCATAGTCGTAACGGTCGACGCATCGCAGAGTCGTGGCTGGAGTGAAAACCGACGAGGTTGCTCAAGCAGGCGGTAGCCCTTTGTGCCGTTGTCGAGGTAGCCGAGAGCGTGGGTGGTGGAGCCATGGTCGAGGTAGCCGTGCGAAGAATGCCGTGGTCGATGTCGAGTCGGGGTGGCCGGTGTCGAGGAAGTCGCCGTGGAGCCGCGGGCGCAAGGTGGCGCCGAGTTAGTCATGGGCGCAGTGGTGTCGAAGTAGTGGTGCACCGGGAAGAAGATGTTGTTTGCGACGCATCACGGCGGGTTGGCCAAGCCCGGGGACACATCGTGGACGAAGGCACGCATCGGTGTTGCCAGCACCGGGCATGCGTAGACGGACAAAGACGAAGTTGATGAAGCGCCGACCAGGCTTGCCAGGCCCGGGGACACGTCGTGGATGAAGGCACACATCGGTGTTGCCAGCACCGGGCATGCATAGACGAGGGACCTGCATGAGCTGTACGCCATGTCGGAGAAGTCGGAGAGGCCAGCAGAGAAGAACTCGACGACGATTGTGGCGTCCATCGGCGCGGGGCCAATGTCACCAACGGTGGTCGGAGTAGACGAAGTGATCGGGGTAGATGACGGCGACGCTGACGACGGGCTGGTGCTGGACGAAGACGAAGGGGTGGCGGTGGACGGCCCGAAGGGGCGACGCAACGGTGACGCGGGGTGGTGCAGCCGGGAGAAGAACCACGGGGCGGCGGCGCTGCGGCCCGACGGGGCGATGCAGCGGCAGCCCGTTGCTTGATCGGTGGAGAGACGCGCTGAACTCGGGGACGGTCTTCACGGGACCTGCAGAGGCGCGCGCAACCGACGGGCCAGGTCGGTTGCACGACATAGATGAGGCGGATCGAGGCGGCGGGCGGGTGATCAGTCCGATCGCGCGTGAGGTCGGGGACGCAGCTCGGTGGAGACGGGGTGGCGGCAGTGTCCGAGATGAAGCCGGCGACTGCGGGCGGCAGGGCGGCTATGATTGGCCGCCGCATGGCGCGAGGCCGCCGGGTCGGGTGATGCAGGAGTCCCGGTTGGAGCAGGGCGGTGACGACCGGCGTAGATCGACGGGCGGGCCGGCGCGCGAACGGCGGTGGCGAAGGGCCGCCTCGGTGCGCGTGGCCACCGGGTCGGAGGAGAGGCCGGCTGGTCGCGCCGGGGTCAGAGTAGAGGCGCTCGGGGTCGACGGCGGCGGTGAGCGACGCAAACCGATCAAGAATAGATCGGAAAACCAAAAAGAAACCGTGCGATCAAGATGACCGACGGGAGAGAGAAAACCCCGGAGCAAGGCTCGGGGAAAAGACTTTCTAGGGCAGCCGGTCAACACGACCGGCGGACGAACCCTAGGTATGGGTGGCGCGACCCCCGACGGCGGTCATGGAGGCCGACCACCCCGGGGGCGGCGCGCAGGTGCGGAAGCGGCGGCGGCTAGGGTTTAGGATCGACTTGCGATGCATACCATGTTAGAAGGGAGAGGGATGTTTGGTGGAATTGTTCGTTGTATTGCTTGAGCCTCATGGGCATATATATAGGAGTACAATCATCTACTTGGAGTACAAGACAAGGCACAACAAATCCTAGTCTATCTCATATTTCCTAATAAAGATTATACTCAACAAACACGACTTGGCCATTGGTATCACGTGTTAGACCATTGTCTCTAGTGGGCATCAAATCGTACTCGGGTGATGGTTGAGGTGTGCCCCACATCAGTGCAGGTGTTAGAATTCTCGATGTTGTTTGTGATGGTAGATTTGGTGTCTTAGCAAACAGTCGATGTGTGGAGTTCATCTTGATCTACGATTCCCGTGCTGATCAAGGCATTCTAGATACACTTCTTCTCTGACAAGTCGGTGACGACAACAAAGAGGACTTCTTCTTTGGTGATGCTCTTTGAGTACTTGGCCCTAAGTTGTGGGGTGAAAACTCTAGGTTGTACTTGGCAGTCATGGTTTACGCTCCCTAGTTGAAGACATGCCTAGAGTTTGCTCGGATTTTCTCTTTTGGGAGAAAACCAGTGAAAAAAATTAATGCGCTATAGCGCCACTAATTCATTGCATGCTATAGCATTCGGAGCAATGTCCTGCAAATTAAATCAATGTACAATGTTTTGCAAATTGCACGCAATAGTGCGACATAGCATGCTAACAGCCTATTTTAAGGGCCATGCTATTTTGTCATAGCACGCTATTTTTTTTCATTGATGAAAACACATGATCTGACCTATGTAGTTCGATCCGGCAACGGCGACATTCATGCACCATTTCTTTGCCGAAGTCATCATTGTTCGGAAAAGAGGTGATAGTTGTCAATGTTTTGCTGCATTGGGTTGCCTTATTATCTACGGGTCTCTCTTTTTCATGTAGGTTGTATGCGTCCTAGTCATGCAAAATTTGTTGTATAATTATGATGTTTGCAACATTATGATGTAATGCGACATTATGTGTTAATACAAAGCGTCCTTATTAAAAAGTTTAACTATACATAAATTACAACTTCAAAACTGCATATATGTGTGAAAAATCAAGAAGAAAGAAGACTTTGTCTCTCATTACATATTCTCAGTGCTACCCACACCAATACAAACATTGCTAAACATCTCATCCAGTAATCCAATATATGTCATCTTTTTCTCCCGAAGATATAGGGAGGGGATCTCGCGGATGTTGTGCTGGACCCAGCCTCCGCCGCATCTAGGTCGAGGTCTCCCCGCTCGGGGGAGGGGTTACCGCATAGGGCAGAGCGCGGGGGCGGCAATGTCCTCATTGATGAGCTTGGCTAAGGGTCCCCACGCTCGATCCGGCGGCCACTACGCTCCTCTGGGTCGGGGCGCCGCGCTCAGATGAGGGCTCGCTGGAGATGCGCGACGGCCCTAGACGCCACCTCGCAGCACTAGATATTGTTGTTGCCGCTCCTGCCTCCCCGCTGCCGTCCTCGCTCTGGCGCTCAGCTCGCTCACTCACGCCATGGCTCACTCAAGGAAGAAGAAGAAAGGTGGATAGACACAAGAGTTGTTTCCCAGCGCACGAACGCTGCTGCAGCCGCACGAACGGCTTCAGGTTCCCTCGAGCACGAACTCGAGTCCAGGCACCACACGTTACAAAGATCCCCTACAGGGCTTAAATACTTGGGCCACCGTAGGAGCACGTACTCCACGTCCCCGGCCCGCCCGCACGTCCGATTTGCCCGCTCTGGCTGCGTCCTCGTCACGCACGTACGCGAACGACGCGCCCCGAGCCCGCACGATCCCCACGCGCGTCCCCTGCGGATCAACCTAAACGACCGCCTTCATCTACGGCATGACTACGCACGCACACACGCGCACCCATGCACGCACACACGTACGCACTAGCTTTGGGCCCGACGCACCCGACATGGCCAGCGTGCGCCCGATCGTCGCCGCGGCTTACTACGGCCAACAGATATGGGTGACGGCCTGGACGCCGCTATTCTCTGGTGGTGGACGATTTGGGGGCTCCCGGGCAGGCTGAGGAGCTGAAAGAGGTGGATGGACGGAGGTATATAGTAGCAAAAGGAGCAAAGTGCCAAGAAAAGTGTGGCATTTTCTCAAATTGCTCAATCCATAACATGCAAGTATAACCTCACACACACAAAATTCACCACACGAACGCTAAGCCCTGAACAAGCAATTAAAGCTGCTATAGCTGAGTAAACAATATTACAGATCTCCATTTCTGGTGGGGAGATCAAACAAACAAGGAAAGCGTACCTAAGTAATTCACCCGAACCCAAGTAATAGAACAGAATCTGCATCCATCGCCATGTCCACAGTAGATAGAAGAGATGAGGGCATAGGTTGAGAGAACAAGGAGGGGTGCTGCTAGTTGCGTGGATCGATGAGGTGGCGCAACCTATGCCCTCCCTACCTGGCTGATGGGCATCTCTAGACGCACACTTGTTTCATTTAGGAAAAAGGCAATTAAGAGGCGATGCGATCTAGGCGCACTCCACCCATGCAAATTTTGTGCTGCCGCCGATTTGTGGTTCACGAGATTTCACCAACCCTGGAGTCAACCCCTTTAAGCATGGGCGTATATGAAGGGAGGAGATTAACAAAACCTTGCTGGTCACAGTTCAGCTTGATGTATCAGTTCTCTCTTTCGAACCTGGCACTGGCTCGATTGAATCCCGCGTTGCTGGAGCTGGCGCACCGCTTTCTTGTTCCTCCAAATCTAAGCATGATCCATTTTCTCTGCTACATCCTTGCTTGCGATCGTCCATGCTGCCATAAAAAATGATTGAACAGTCGCAAAGACGATCTGAAGGCTCGTGTTAAGCAGCATGGACGGATACTCCTCCAGCAAAGGGCCCTAGAAGCAACATGGAATAAATTAGCATCTGAACATGCACACACACACACACACACACACACACACACACACACACACACACACACACACACACACACACACACACACACACACACACACACACACACACACACACACACATACACACCTGAATCTGTAAGCTGTGCACACAGCAAGATGCATACCTGAAACACTGTCCAAAGCGCAAACATTACAGTCGCAAAAGACTGCAGGAGAATTCCCAATATCCAGCTCCTTGATGGATGAGTATCAACTCGACTTGGGTGACGGAAAATAGGGTGATGGACTATAGATTTGAGCTCCGGTCCTTGATATAACGCTAGTACAGTAACACCCGCCGCACAAATCACTATACCAGAAACTTTCACAATCCCATGGAAGCTCTTTAATTGCAAAGACTCCATTCTACAATAAGCAGAATAACAAATCACTCACTTATCCACAATTTTTTATGTCATAATATTATATACAAAGCAAGTTGAACCTATTTTCAGTCCCATTATCGTTACTACACCATGTTCATCAAAGCACTTACATCTACACGAAAGTAGGTTTACACTACTAAAGAGTAATGGTGAAGATAAGAGTTGGTGATGGTTCGTTCACTACTTATGTTATTTGAATCACCACAGTTGTCGCCCATTTTCCAGAGGTTGTACATATGGTTGATTTGACTAATGTATATTTCGAGATGATGTTTTTTTACGAACGCATGAGCTATATATCACGCGTTTAACCAACAGACAATATGTACCAAAAAATAACTTCAGTAGCAGAGCATGAGCATTTAGTTAGCTAGTAAATTTTTTATTAAGTTCAAAGAAGCGCACGTAAACAAATTTCACAATGGTACGTTAGTGTCAATTAGTGCAATGTACATCCTAATAAGTATCACGGCCCTAGTAAGCATCGCATAACCACACAATGCGACTACATACTCGATAAGGCCGGAGAATTAAGGGATGTTGCTCAAATTTCACACGAACGTAACCAATAGAGACTGATTAGCAGTCCCACTATAAATAAATATAATCTCTATAACTATTTTCTCGCCGCAAAATTATCGAGAGGATAAATTACCACTCAAAGGTTTTATCTCCACCCTTTATAACACTGAAAGGTGTTATCTCCAACCATTGCACACATAACTCGGCTAGTGATATCATCCGCTCCCCTTGTCACTCGGCTAGACCCCTAGCTTGCCAAACTCAACCAAGCTAGGGCTTCCCCAAAGTTATCCTGTCAAAAAAAGGCTACACAAGCTTGAGCGTGGTTGAGGACCGGCCAGGTTGGGTTTCGTAGGGCTTGGGAAGATCTTGCTATAAATAAAACATATAGAATAGAATGAATTATTAAATTTCTTTCTCTGAACAAATGTAGTTTCCCTTTGCAAAAGAAAATATATTTATTTCCTTTACCAAACATGAAGACTTATTACCACCACAATATATCCATTTCGGTTGTCTGTAAACATTTCTAAGATTAAATCTTCTTATTCTTAAATAGTAGTAACTCATTAACTATTTTTCCTATGCATGCAACACTTCCACATCAACAAACCATGCTTGTCCGCCACATCATTAATCTACCATCACACTAACTATCTTGTCCATGTGTGCAACCCTTTTCACATCAACGAATCATGCATGGCTGGCAAATCATTTTCCATCACATCATAATTTTTACAATTATTCACGTCATCAACCTAATATCCATGTTTTTGGCCTACCATCCCGAGGCAACCATGGGTCATCTTCTAGTATCAACTATGTATGTTAAAAACTTGAGTCTTCTTCTCATAATCACACATTTATGCAAAGCTATTCTGTTGTATTCAATGCAAATAGATTATATATAGATATCATATTCATGCAATTTATGTGTGGATATCACAACTACAAATTTGCTGAGCTTAGTTTGATGACAGATTTAAATTTTAGTTACCACAAGGCAATATAAAAAGGTTCTACCCTTAGAATGTAATGAAATTATAATTAAAAACACATACCCCAACAGAAGAGCCAAAAAGAAAGTTAACACTGGTAGGAGATTTAGTACTGCAGAAGCAGAAGTTGCTGAAGCATAATTGAGACCGACACATGATATGTTAAGAGAAGCAGACATCCTGGGGAAATGAAACAAAGGAATTTTATTAAGTGATTTGCATACTTAGAAAATAAGATGTATAGGCATTTATAAAAGAAAAACTCAGTAAAGATAGCTAAGAAATACCATGGGTCTGTTGTAAGAAAAAATATACATGGTATGATTCTACACAATAACTATTTACATCATTCTTAGCTTTGCACAACACTCCTGTAGAAAGTTAATTAGTTAACCTAATTAAATAGCTACTTTCCCCCACAAAGACGAGCTATAATTTTCGCAGTTAGTTGAACAGTTAGAAATATATATTAATCAGATAAAACTGAAATTCTTGGATTGCCATTGATGAAGGCGATGACTGTACTACACTGAAATCAAAAGGTCGGAGCAAGGAATTAATGAAAACTAAGTAAATTTGCATTGCAAGGGTACACATGGATGCACATAAAATAGCTTCAAACATAAGTTTGGATAGGAACCAACAGATTGATACACAATAGGTTAGGTAGATAACTAATAAATCATGTCACCATTTCTCACGTGAATACTCTCGCCCCAATAATATACAAAAAGGAGAGAAAATAACACATTGTTGCATGTAATGTTTTAACCAAACTGTGAAAGTTGATAGACAAGAAGATAAAGTGCAGAACAGCAGTTCTGCCTTATATGTTGACCTACCCATATAGTGCATGCACAAATAGTTTCAGACAGACTTTGTATGACAGTCGTGGGGCCGTTTTCCTGCAAAAATAAATCTCAGTGCAAGTTTCCTAGATGACATCCAGATCCAGGTAAATAAGCAGCCAAAAATCTGCATACCTTTCAATTGTAAAAGCAATAGGAAGTAGGAACACGGTACCTATTAAATGCCTGTAGAAAACAAGAACGTATGAACTTGTACCTTGGTTAAAAGCAACTTTAGTAAGTATCTGCATAACCGCATAGATAAACCTTAAGAGAAATGAAACAGCATAAGGAGATCTGTTGCCCATGACTCCCGTTTGTTAGAACTTCAAAGATGTTTGCTTAAATACTACTACTTGCCCATTGCAACACTTCGTCAAGCATTTGCCATCAGGATACTTAATCAAACATTCGCTGTCATAAAGTTTGTTCAGATATGACTCATAGGTATCCACTGAAGAAAAAATACGTTTTACTTATGCTTTACTATCTACATGCCACACTAGCCTCTCACTTTAATCAAGGTTAAAAAACGGCAGAAAACTCCTTTTAGGTCTTACAAGTTGGTTACATCATTACTTCACAACATCAAAACTTTACACTGTACAAGAAACATTAATTGCAACGAATTAGGTGTATCTGTAACAAGGTGCTTGTGTACTTATTACTCGAATGGATGATGTATCGACAAACAATGCACAACTATGTTGGCTTAACTGAAAAGTCATGTGCACTGGCAGTATTATTCATCTTAGGTTGTTCATCTTCCGAAAAGGAGACAGGAACTTCAAAGTGATTCACTTGCAGGTCAAGGTATCAAAAATTACATGATAATTTCTCATACATATTTGACATTAAAAACTGTCTATGGCTCAACCATTGTTTACCTCGTATAAAAAGTTAAAATATTGTGCCCTAATTATTTCATACTGTTAGAAACACATTCAAGGAAACAACTTCCACTACATACACTAGTTGCTTAGTTAAAAACTAAAATCGTATTTATATTTCTAAAGAAAAAAAATCATTTCAGTAGTTCCAACTTTCAACCTCAAGGTGACTCGGATGCTTCCTGGACATTCTCTACAAAAATGTCACTCGATGACTACTGCTCAATGAGTCATTTGCAATTGTATATTTCTGTAGACATTATTCTGTTTGAAAGAGGTCTTATAGTGGTTGAAGGATACAAATGTGTCTTTATGACGGGGGAGTCACTGGCAAAAGTGACACATGATGTGGGAAAGGAAAAGGGCAGCAGTAAACAAATGCATCTCTATGAACGGTGGAGAGATTAGTGGCAAAGTGACGCATGTTGTGGAAAGAATAAGGCAGCAGTTATGGACGACAAGGAGTAAAATCATAATATAGAAAAAGTTGTATTAGTGTCTATTGCTATGTAAACGGCACTAAATCCAGAGTAGCTCTTGCATGTTCTTTAAAGAATAAACTGCCAAGCTTCTAAAGCAATTTTGTTACAGTAACTGTAGTAGCCTTTAAGTGACCCACAAAAAAGAAAGCCTTTAAGTGCAAAATTTCAGTGGATGGGTACATTGGTGAACTTTATTTCAAATGATTCAAAAATGATATTTCCATGTTTAAAAATTCCAAAAAAAATCTGTAAAAACTTATACATATTCGTGATGGATCGGTAATATTTCATTCAAAAATATTATGATTTGCAGGCTGCGCAAAAAAAAAATCCCAGTCCAACAACAATAAAAAAGGGCTTGTTCTCTGCACATCACACCTGTAAGTGCTTGCTGTAACATTTCCTATGACTGAGTATTACTCCTTGTCCTTCTTATCAGTATCTCAACATGGCTGCGTTTGCAAGGCATGAACAGCTAGGTCTGAAGGAAGCCGTCTGGTGGAGAAGTCTGTACATCACTTCGTCCTCCCAGTTTGGCCAGGGTGCTCATGGAGCACGTAATGTATCTCACTCGTAAGATCGGAGGTGGTGCTTAGGTTGGGCCGGGTGCACTCGGGCAGGTTTTTTACGGTGTTGGCTAGCTGGGGCTAGGCATGGACTAGGTTTAAATCTGTTGCTTGTGTATGTATATGTGCCGTCGCTCGGAACCTGTTGCTAGTGTGTACTGTTAGAGTTACATATATATAGCCTGCTCGGAACCTTTTGTCTTTACCTCATTGTATAAGGAGTTTTCTGCATATTACCTGCACATGTACATGTATATATACTGACCTATGGTCTCATGGGAATACAAGTTGCATATTTCTAACATGGTACTAGGTATATGCCCGTGCGTTGCACTGGGAGTTCTTTTTTTTTTGACGTGACAGGGGAGCATATGGGCAAACATCATGATCCCAATCAAATAAAAAAGGAGATTATGTTTTAGTTATGAAGCATAGAACTTCTGACAACTTTGTCCTGAGATATACTAAAGCCAAGGAATATCACAGAGGGAAATCAAATTATCTGAACGACATGATGTTAGCTTTACATTTAAAATTTATAGCTTACATTTAAAAATTATCAAAGAAGTTAGCATTACATTTAAAATTCATAATTTCCAATTGGTCCTCTTTATATGTAAATAAAAAGGTGGGAGTCAATATTACAATACACTTACCAAACATGTTTCTCTACGAAGAATTATCACCAAGATTCAATACTCTCGTCTATGAACAGAAAAAGAAAACCATAGAAACTAAATTCAAGTCTGCAGAATAACACAAAGCATCATTGACAGTTTAGTAATATAATTACCATTTTTTTTTGCACACCATGTGAATGGAGACACACCATACCATCCCTGTTACCTTCTGACTGCGCTTCTATTTGTGAGAACTACAGTAAGTAGATGGCAATTTAGCAAAATACAAGTCTGCCGAATAAGGGAAGCCATATAAACTGAATCATGTAGATAATTTCACATGTGCATTATTGGCCTCTAAGATGGAACAAAAATAAAAACTGCCCAGAACAATACACAAATCTGACTGAAAATTTTAAAAATTCATATCTCTCCTATACTACGTAACAAAAAAAAAAGAAATAAGACTATGTGAAGAAGTTTTCAAGTTGTATACAACCTTTTCAATTGCACAAAAAAAATATCAACTTCTAAAGTCTGCAATACCCCCATAATTTCACTACACTGTGTTATCTCTGCTTGAAGAGAGCATAAACATATTTAGCTCTCATGAATGAATGTGTTGCATCTGCATCTAATCTTTTTCTCTCGTGTAGAAGGTGATTCCGATATTTAGCTTCTGCATTTATACAATCTACAAAACCGAGACAGTGGAACATTAATTCCTGTAGACACTTGAAGCAAGCAAGCACCTTTCAAAAAACTGAATATGTAGCTCCGCAATTAGCATGTTGGTCCTACCACATTAGATCCTTCATTGCGCATCATGGCCTCATGGCTTGCCTGCACTTTCCAAGATCAAACAACTTAAAATCATCTCACTTTAGTTACATTGTTACTTGGGACACAACGTGTTATCTCATTCGAACATTCCAACAACGACGAAACTAATAATTAGAATAATACTGGAAGTCATTCAACAGTTCGGCAAACTATGAAGCATGGCTGAATTCTTTCACGTACTGTACGGTGCATCATCCCATCTGTAATCTTTTAGTGTAGAAAAATGACTTAAATGCAATACAGTGAAACAAGAGGAAGGGAAAACATTAAATTGATCCTTACCTTGTAACCACTGTAGTACATCTTAGAGCTGATACAGAGGGCCATGGTGACATACTCATGGATAACGAAAGAAGTGATTCTGGGCATGGTCCATCCACGCATGTTCCTCTGTGCTCCATGTTCATCTAATCATGTGCTAATGTATATGAACTGACTGCCAATGAAGCAAACATATAGACATAATCACATAAGCACAGGATCTGAACAAAATTTGGCAAGCCGAAGAACAAATACCTCAGCTGAGGAACGTGTAATGGAATAGGAGTTGCGGGGAGCCCCTCGCCTCCGGGCGTGGTATGGAGGTACGCTCCTGCCCCGGCTGCTGATCGTCGGGGTGCGGGGGTGGCGGGGTCGTGGTCCCCTCCGAAGTGATGTGGATTCAGAGGGGGTTGTTCTTGGACGAACTGATGAGTTCGTGGAGAAGTGACGTGCTTGTATCCCATGCAGCTCGTCCGCGGTGACATGACGAGATACACGGCGAGAACCGGAGGTGACAAGACAGCTGATCGGGCGATGGCGGCGCAACCCAAGCAGGCCGGGGGTGTTGCGGAATTGCTCCATCTGGAGCAGGAGCGAGACGTGAGCAAGGCGTAGGGCTGCGGCATGGCGTGGGGCTTTCCTGTGTTGCAGATTGGGAGGGTGCCTGAGCATCATGGTGATAACGGTGGATAAAGCTGATTGTGGAGGAAATCACGGAGACAAATTAAAGCCTCTAATTAAGGCTGATTTTCAGGAAAAACCGGTTGAAAGGATGGTGTGCCAAAAAATCGAGATGAGAAGGGGCGACGTATGATGGAACGGTGGTTGGACGGAGAGATTGACGTAAGAGGGGAGAGGGAACCTTACGGTTCTTTTAGATAGTAGAGATTAGAGCCCTAAGTTTTTTCAGCACGCGCAACTCGTGCTCCCCGATCCCAAATTCCTGCATCGGCCGTCGCTGTTCCCTTCCCTCTCCGGCCGATTGCTCAACTCAGCTCCCGCCGTGGCCCCGCCAACCTACTCCGATCTCCCGCCCTGCGCTCTCCCGATCGGGCCGCCCCGGCTTCACTCCGCCGCTACGCGCTCTGCCAGATCGAGCTGCTCTGCACTCTTCCTATCGGCTGCAGGTCTCGTCTCCTGTCCTATACGCCGGCTGCCGTTTTCTGCCACGGCTCGCGCCGCCTGCCAAGGATCGCGACGCCGGAAACCGTCTGCCGGCCTCCCGTTTCGTCGCTTCCCGCCGCGGGCTGCCGCCGGCCGCCTCCGGGTTCGGTCGCGCCTCACCCGCAGGCAGGAACGCCCTGGTCAACACGCCGCTTGCTGCGTGTTCGTTCGCCTTCAACAGCCGGGCGATCCTGTTCCACGCACGTGTGTGCGTCCGTGCGTTAGACCGATCGATCGATCTGCCTGCTTGGGCTGCTGGTGGGCTACTCGAGGAGGCCTGCTTCTTTGATGTGGCCTGATAGTTCTGCTGCCGTTGCTTTCTTAAAAAAAAAGAGAAAAAAAGAAAAAAAATGATGCTTTCCTCGCGTGTGCATCTCACTCGCTGTCCGCCTACTCTTGACGGTGTTCCTTACTTTGATCCTGTCTCGCACATGCATCGTTCCTCGGTGCTTGATGCTCCTTTGTCTATGACGTCCTTCTCTTCGGCGTCTTCCGCAGGCTGTGTTGGTCGCTCTTCTACGGCTCCTCCTGTTACCTCCGCACATGATAATAGTCGCTCTACATCGACTCCTCTTGCGACTGTCATTGGTGAATGTCGCTCTTCCCCGACACCTCTCGCGACTTTCATCGGCGGTGCTGGTTCATATGACTCCATGACCGCGCCTTGCGCACGCGTCTTCCCTTGGCGCTTGGTGCTTGTCTGCATACGGTCTCATCTTCTCCACCGGTCCTTGCGGATGTTGGTCGTCATTCTACACCGCCACATCTAGCGGCTTGCACAGATGGTGGTGGTTGCTCATCTCCCGGTGTTACTGCGTCGACTACTTCAGCTGTGTACTTCACTAAGGAGGAGATTGCGCGACTTCGCGCCCTGCTGAGTACCTCCGGCTCTCCATTGTCGGGTGCATCTACGTCGACCTCTTCAGTTCAGCCCCTGTCCGAGCAGGAGATTGTGCGACTTCGATGCCAGCTAGCTCCATCTTCCGGTTCTTCATCGACAGGTTCTGCTGGTTCTGCTACTGAGTCTTCTGGCATTGTGAGACCACCTCCTACACAGTCGTGTACATCTTCGTGGATTCTTGATACTGGAGCATCTTTTCATATGACTCATGATTCATCCACATTGTCTTCTATTCGTGCTCTCGGTTCTCCTGTTCATGTTCATACTGCTGATGGTACCTCCCTCTCGGTTAATGGCCGAGGCATTCTTAGCACCTCATCTTTTCATGTTCCTGATGTTGCTCATGTTTCTCGACTTACCATGCAGCTTCTTTCTGGTGGTCAGATTGTTGACTCTGGTTGTCGGGTCATTCTAGACTTTGACTCATGTTCTGATCTGGACCGTCACACTGGTGCTCTCCTTGGTGCTGGCCCCCGGCGCCGTGACTCCCAGGGTCTCTGGGAGCTTGACTGGCTTCACCTTCCCTCCGCTGCTACCGTTGCCAGTCTCTCCGCCTCGGTTACCTTGTCTACCAGCTCTTTTCAGCAGTGGCATCATCTCCTTGGTCATTTCTGTGGCTCTCGTGTCTCTCCTCTTTAGTTCGACGTGGCCTTCTTGGATCCGTCTCCGGCGGTGTGTCTTTAGACTGTCAGGGTTGCCGGCTTGGCAAACAGATCCAGTTACCTTATCCTCATAGCGAGACTGTGTCTCAGTGTCCTTTCGACCTTATTCACTCTGATGTTTGGGGTCCAGCTCCCTTTGCCTCGAAGGGAGGTCATCGCTACTATACTATCTTCATAGATGATTTCTCTCGGCACACATGGATATATTTTATGTCTTCTCGTAGTGAGGTATTATCTATCTATAAGCATTTTGCTGCCATGGTTCACACTCAGTTCTCTACGCCTATTCGTGTGTTCCGTGCTGACTCTGCTGGAGAGTATATCTCCAAGATGTTGCGTGGAGTTCTTGCTGAGCAAGGTACTCTTGCTCAGTTCTCTTGTCCTGGTGCTCATGCTCAGAATAGCGTGGCTGAGCGCAAGCATCGTCACCTTCTTGAGATGGCTCGTGCGTTGATGATCGCTGCCTCTCTTCCACCTCACTTTTGGGCTGAGGCTGTTTCTACTTCCACTTATCCCATCAACCTTCAGCAGTCCACTGCTTTGCAGGGCGGCGTTCCTTTCGAGCGTCTCTTTGATCGTTCTCCTGATTACTCGGCGCTTCGTTTGTTTGGTTGTGTTTGCTATGTTCTTCTAGCCCCTCGTGAACGCACCAAACTGTCCGCTCAGTATGTTGAGTGTGTCTTCTTAGGCTATAGTGATGAGCATAAGGGCTATCGTTGTTGGGATCCTATCGGTCGTCGGATGCGTATTTCTCGGGATGTAACTTTTGACGAGTCTCGTCCTTTCTACCCGCGTCCATCTTCCTCGACCTTTTCAGTGGAGGATATCTCTTTCCTCACTTTTCCTGACACACCTCCCTCTGTGCCCAGTATTCCTATTCCTCGTCCTGCTGTTGCAGATCCGACGCCATCCTCTCCTATGGATTCTTCTCCACCTTCATCACCGACACATTTCTCATCTCCACCTTCATCACCGATACCTTCCCCTTCTCCACCTTCATCACCGGTACCTTCCCCTTCTCCACCTTCATCATTGCTACATTCCCCGTCTCCACCTCCAGTGATTCCACCTCTTCCCTCCTTTCCTTTTCATTATACTCGTCGTCCACGTGTTCTGGATAAATCCACTGACGTGTCATCTACTTCTGGTGCGTCGTCCTCCTCATCCCAGCCGACTTATGGTCTTCGGGCTCAGCCTCGCCCTCCCCCTGACCGCTATTCTCCTAGTCGATATGCTCTTTCGGTTGTAATTGAGCCTACGTCTTATCGCGATGCTGTTGTTCATCCTGAATGGCAATTTGCGATAGCAGAGGAGCTTGCTGCTCTTGAGCGCACCGGCACATGGGATCTTGTTTCTCTTCCTCCCGGTGTTCGTCCCATCACTTGTAAGTGGGTCTACAAGGTTAAGACTCGCTCTGATGGTTCTCTTGAGCGTTACAAAGCTCGTCTTGTGGCTCGTGGTTTTCAGCAGGAGCATGGTCATGATTACGATGAGACATTTGCTCCCGTGGCCCCATATGACCACTATCCGCATACTTCTTGCTGTGGCCTCTATTCGCCATTGGTCTGTTTCTCAGCTTGATGTTAAGAATGCCTTTCTTAATGGCGAGCTGCGTGAGGAGGTATACATGCAGCCCCCACCTGGATATTCTATTTCGGATGGCATGGTCTGTCGTCTTCGTCGCTCTCTCTATGGCCTTAAGCAAGCCCCTCGCGCCTGGTTTGAGCGTTTTGCCTCTATGGTGACCAGAGCTGATTTTTCAGCGAGTGATCATGATCCAGCGTTGTTTGTCCACATTTCCGCTCGTGGTCAGACTCTTCTTCTTCTCTATGTTGATGACACGATCATCACTGGCAACGACCCTGAGTATATTGCCTTTGTGAAGGCCCGTCTTAGTGAGCAGTTTCTGATGTCTGATCTTGGCCCTCTTCGCTACTTTCTTGGGATCGAAGTCTCTTCTACCTCTGATGGCTTTTTTATTTCCCAGGAAAAGTATATCCAGGATCTTCTTGCTCGTGCTGCTCTCACTGATGAGCACATTGTTGAGACTCCCATGGAGCTCAATGTTCACCTCCATGATACTGATGGTGACCCCTTGTCTGATCCGACACGTTATCGTCATCTTGTTGGGAGTCTTGTCTATCTAGCTGTCACTCGACCGGATATATCTTATCCGGTCCATATTCTGAGTCAGTTTTTCTCTGCCCCCACTTCGGTTCACTACAGTCACCTCCTTCGTGTTCTCCGATATCTTCGAGGCACGATCTCTCACCGTCTGTTCTTTCCTCGCTCCGGTTCATTACAGCTTCAGGCCTATTCGGATGCTACGTGGGCTAGTGATCCCTCGGATCGCCGTTCACTCTCTACTTACTGTGTTTTTCTTGGTGGTTCTCTCATTGCCTGGAAGACGAAGAAACAGACTGCAGTTTCCCATTCGAGTGCAGAGGCTGAGTTGCGAGCTATGACTCTTTTGACGGCAGAGGTGACTTGGTTACGGTGGTTGCTTCAGGATTTTGGTGTTTCTGTCACTACACCTACTCTTCTACTGTCTAACAGTACAGGTGCTATTAGTATTGCGCGACCCTGTGAAGCATGAGCTCACCAAGCATATTGGTGTTGATGCTTTTTATGTGCGCGCTGGTGTGCATGATCGGGTTATTGCTCTTCAGTATGAGCCTTCCGAGTTACAGTTGGCGGATTTCTTTACGAAGGCCCAAACTAGAGCACAGCATGGCTTCTATCTCTCCAAACTCAGTGTTGTTTATCCACCATGAGTTTGAGGGGGGGGGGTGTTAGAGTTACATATATATAGCCATGTAGCCTTTTGTCTTTACCCCATTGTATAAGGGGTTTTCTGCATATTACCTGCACCTGTACATGTATATATACTGGCCTATGGCCCCATGGGAATAAAAGTTGCATATTCCTAACATGTACCTGGCTATAAATATGTAAGAATTATTTATACATCCCTTGGAAACTAGTATATCTTATCCTATCCCATATACCTAAGGCCAGCTCTAACTGATCCCAAAAAGTAGAGGAGTATTGTCAACTCTAGCTGATCCTCTAAAAGTGGAGGAGTGAAACGGCGGAGTAAACCTTAGGCCTGGTTTGGTTGCACGGGATCCAGGAGGGAACCCCGCTAGTTCCCTAGGCGAGAAAAGCACGGGCCAAATCGAGCCGGGGAAATCGAGTGCGATGTTTGGACAGATTTGTCGGGGAGGTATCCCTGCCCTACCTGCATCGTTTCCCCGGGGAAACGTTCCACGCCTCCAGGGGTCGGGCAGAGAAGCCACGGCTCGAGCGAGACCGCGAGCGCAGCGACCGAAAGGCGACGACGGCCAAGATAGGAGGAGAGACGGGCCGCCCCGAGTTTCTCCGGTAGCGATCGGAGAGACGAGCCGCCCCTTGATACGTCTCCAACGTATCTATTATTTTTGATTGCTCCATGCTACTTTATCTATTGTTTTGGACTATAATGGGCTTTATTTTCCACTTTTATATTACTTTTGGGACTAACCTACTAACCGGATTCCCAGCACAGTATTTCTGTTTTTGCCTTTTTTCAGATTTCAAGAAAGCAGAATATCAAACGGAGTCCAAACAGAATGAAACCTTCGGGAACGTGATTTTCTCATCAGATAAGACCCAGGAGACTTGGACCCTCCGTCAAGAAAGCCACGAGGCGGTCATGAGGGTGGAGGGCGCGCCCCCTGCCTTGTGGGCCCCTTGAAGCTCCACCGACGTACTCCTTCCTCCTATATATACCTCACGCACTTCAAACGATCGTAACAGGAGCCAAAACCTAATTCCACCGCCGCAACTTCCTCAGATCCACGAGATCCCATCTTGGGGCCTGTTCGGAGCTCCGTCGGAGGGGCATCCACCACGGAGGGCTTCTACATCAACACCATAGCCCCTCCGATGAAGTGTGAGTAGTTTACTTCAGACCTTCGGTCCATAGCTAGTAGCTAGATGGCTTCTTCTCTCTTTTGGATCTCAATACAATGTTCTCCCCCTCTCTCGTGGAGATCTATTCGATGTAATCTTCTTTTTGCGGTGTGTTTGTTGAGACCTATGAATTGTGGGTTTATGATCCAGCTTATCTATGAATAATATTTGAATCTTCTCTGAATTCTTTTATGTATGATTGAGTTATCTTTGCAAGTCTCTTCGAATTATCCGCTTGGTTTGGCCAACTAGATTGGTAGTTCTTGCAATAGGAGAAGTGCATGGCTTTAGGTTCAATCTTGCGGTGTCCTTACCAAAGGATGTAAAGGGTTACAAGGCACGTATTGTATTGTTGCCATCGAGGATAACAAGATGGGGTATTTATCATATTGCATGAATTTATTCCTCTACATCATGTCATCTTGGTTAAGGCGTTACTCTGTTTTTAACTTAATACTCTAGATGCATGCTAGATAGCGGTCGATGAGTGGAGTAATAGTAGTAGATGCAGAATCGTTTCGGTCTACTTGTCTCGGACGTGATGCCTATATACATGATCATACCTAGATAACCTCATAACTATGCTCAATTCTGTCAATTTCTCAACAGTAATTTGTTCACCCACCGTAAAATACTTATGCTCTTGAGAGAAGCCACTAGTGATACCTATGGCCCCCGGGTCTATTCTCATCATATCAATCTCCATCACTTTTATACTTTCTTTGTTTTTACTTTGCCTTTACTTTTTACTTTGCATCTTTATACCAAAAATACCAAAAATATTATCTCTATCAGATCTCACTCTTGTAAGTGATCGTGAAGGGATTGACAACCCCTAATCGCGTTGGTTGCGAGTAGCTATTGTTTTGTGCAGGTACGAGGGACTTGCGCGTGGCCTCCTACTGGATTGATACCTTGGTTCTCAAAAACTAAGGGAAATACTTACGCTACTGTGCTGCATCATCCTCTCCTCTTCGGGGAAAACCAACGCAAGCTCAAGACGTAGCACCCCTCCCTCCGGTGCTCCGCCTCCATGCTCCGCCCACCAGCGACCACGACGGGCGTGGTCGTCACCCTCCTCCTTCCCCAGACCTCCCCTCCTCCTCGAAGTTCCTGTCCCCTCCGGTGACGGCAACGGCGACGGTTCCACGGTCAACTTCCACCTACTTCGACCAAGGTTAGCCCCCCTCCTATTCCACCTCATATTTTTTCTCCAATCCATCCACTCACCGTCCATACACTGATGCCTGAACTTGCTGGTCTAGATCCAAGAACTCGAGTCTTCTCTTGTTCTTCTAAATAATAGAAGCATCCTGCAGTACGCTGATGATACAATCATCTTTATGGAGCACGACTTGGCAAAAGCGAGAAATATGAAGCTGGTGTTATGCTTATTTGAACAGTTGTCCGGTTTGAAGATCAACTTTCATAAAAGCGAGTTGTTCTGTTTTGGTAGAGCCAATGAGGAACAAGAGGCTTATAAGCAATTGTTTGGATGTGAATTGGGAGCTTTACCTTTCACGTACCTAGGTATACCCATTCACAATCGTAAGCTGACAAACAGAGAATGGAAGTGCATCGAGTATCGGTTTGAGAAGAAATTGAGTTGCTGGAAGGGCAAACTTATGTCATATGGAGGCCGATTGATTCTTATTAATTCGGTGCTCACGAGTATGCCTATGTTTCTCTTATCCTTCTTTGAAGTCCCAGTTGGGGTTAGGAAAAGGCTGGACTTCTATCAATCTCGATTCTTCTGGCAGAGTGATGAGCTAAAGAGAAAGTACCGAATCACCAAATGGGATATAATCTGTCGACCAAAGGACCAGGGGGCCTAGGTATTCAAAATCTTGAAGTCAAGAACAGATGCCTTCTCAGTAAATGGTTGTATAAGTTATCAGTTGAGACTGAGGCAACTTGGGCGCAGATTCTCCATAACAAGTATTTGCATTCTAAGACTTTGGCGCAGGCGACAGTGAGACCGACTGACTCGCCGTTTTGGAAGGGGCTTATGAGAGTCAAAGCTGCTTTCTTTAATAGAACAAAGTTCATTGTTGGCAATGGTAACAACACTCGCTTCTGGGAGGATACTTGGCTTGGTGAAACGCCGTTGGCGCTTCAGTATCCATCTCTGTATCGTATTGTTCACCGACGTGATGCTCTCGTTGCAACGATTATGTAGTCCATTCCTCTTAATATTCAGTTTAGGAGGGTGCTTATTGGTGACCGGTGGGAAGCTTGGCTTCATCTGGTGAGTAGACCGATGGAGGTTCAGCTAGCTCATCAGCCCGATTAGTTGTGTTGGAAGCTTACTAGGTCTGGACAATTCACAGTTAAGTCGATGTATATCCATGTCAATAACTCTAGTGTTATTCCTAGCTCCAAACATGTTTGGAAAGTAAAGGTTCCTTTGAAAATTAAAGTGTTTATGTGGTATGTACATAAACAAGTCATTTTAACAAAGGATAATTTGGTTAAGCGCAACTGGACAGGATCTACTAGGTGTAGTTTCTGTGATCGGGACGAAACCATCAAGCACCTTTTCTTTGATTGCCCGTTGGCGAGAGTTTTATGGCACACGGTGCAAATTGCCTTTAACATTACTCATTCGAATTCGGTCAGTTCGTTATTTGGAACGTGGCTTGTTGGGATAGAGTCCGGAGCAGCTAGACACATTCGCGTAGGAGTATGCGCATTATTATGGAAAATTTGGAACTGCAGAAATGATTTGGCTTTTAACAGAACAACAACTATTCATTTTTTGTAGGTTTTATTCCGAGCTACTGCACTGATCCGTATGTGGTCCTTACTCACTCCGACGGAGGCCGGGGAGCGTTTGGTTACTGGATCTGTCTGGTCGGAGATGGTAGCGTGGGATATCTTCAACCGGTTTGGATGGCAGTCATGTAATAGGATAGGCGATTAGTTTACTTATCCTTGTTATGCCAGCCGGTTGTGGCTTTTGGGCCTTTTGTTTTTGGCGTTGTGGCTCTTTGTGAGTTAGCCATTTATTTATTTTCAGACTATGAGACTTTGTTGAACATCCTTTTTTATCTATAAATGTGGTCGTATGCATCATTCTGATGCAGAGGCCGGGGAGTCCCCCCTTTTCGAGAAAAACCACATGCCGGAGACAAAATTTACATCATTGGTTAATAAGAATCCATCTCATATATTCACGTATTGTTGCTTTTGAAAGGGAGAAAAAGCATTAGTCGGAGTAAGTTACTGTACTAGTCAAGATAACTAATTTTCATACAAGGGCACCAATGCACAAGCAGTGGCAATGTCAGAGTGTACTTATTTCAGAGATGATTGGAGCAACCGTCGATCGGTTCAGCAGCGGTTGACATCTAAACAAATCACAATTAATAGACTAGAGGCAAAAATATTGGAGACCTAGTGTAAGATCAATTCATTAGGAGCATGATCGTGTATACAATTATCAGACAGTATCGAAATGCATGGTTGTATCATAATTAATACAAATCACGCATTTCACGTACATGCACACAAAGAGCTCCACAACTAGCATTTTAGAAAGATTAAATTCATATATTGATCCTTATATAATTGCCTATAATTTGCATTTCGGCACATGTGGGCTCATATTTTTCTCAGCTAGCTCATATATATATTCATCACAACACTAACACATGTCTTGCATTTTCTTATTGCAGAGGCTGGCTAGGTGCTGTTTTGGTGTTTCCCGTGGTGCACATGTGTGCTGCCTTTCCTACAGTATGTGTTTTCATGCATTTTTGCGCAAACCTTTGTGTCCTGAACTGGTAAGTATTCGGTTGTGTGCCACATGCAGGTGATCTGAACCTCTGACATTGGCAAATGATATGCTTTATCCGAAAACGCTAGGCGGTGGCGGCGGCGTTGTGTTCAGTGGCTAAGTGCCTTTTGGTACGTTGGTCATTGAAAAGATTTCACCTGATGAAGGTATGTCAGCCATCCCTGGATGCCTTCTCCTTAGTTTGTCACACAATCATAAGAGTGTTGGAAATATGCCCTAGAGGCAATAATAAATTAGTTATTATTATATTTCCTTGTTCATGATAATCGTTTATTATCCATGCTAAAATTGTATTGAAAGGAAACTCAGATACATGTATGGATACTGAAGGAAATATGCCCTAGAGGCAATAATAAAGTTATTATTTATTTCCTTATATCATGATAAATTTTTATTATTCATGCTAGAATTGTATTAACCGGAAACATAATACATGTGTGAATACATAGACAAACAGATAGTCACTAGTATGCCTCTACTAGACTAGCTCATTAATCAAAGATGGTTGTGTTTCATAACCATAGACATGTGTTGTCATTTGATTAATGGGATCACCTCATTAGGAGAATGATGTGATTGACATGACCCATTCCGTTAGCTTAGCACTCGATCGTTTAGTATATTGCTATTGCTTTCTTCATGACCTATACATGTTCCTGTAAACTATGAGATTATGCAACTCCCGTTTACCGGAGGAACACTTTGGGTACTACCAAACGTCACAACGTAACTGGGTGATTATAAAGGAGTACTACAGGTGTCTCCAAAGGTACTTGTTGGGTTGGCGTATTTCGAGATTAGGTTTTGTCACTCCGATTGTCGGAGAGGTATCTCTGGGCCTTCTCGGTAATACACATCACATAAGCCTTGCAAGCATTACAACTAATGAGTTAGTTGTGAGATGATGTATTACGGAACGAGTAAAGAGACTTACCAAGAACGAGATTGAACTAGGTATTGGATACCGACGATCGAATCTCGGGTAAGTAACATACCGATGACAAAGGGAACAACGTATATCGTTATGCGGTTTGACCGATAAAGATCTTCGTGGAATATGTAGGAACCAATATGGGCATCCAGGTTCCGCTATTGGTTATTGACCGAGAATGGTTCTAGGTCATGTCTAAATAGTTCTCGAACCCGTAGGGTCCGCACGCTTAACGTTTCGATGACAGTTCATTATGAGTTTATAAGTTTTGATGCACCGAAGGTTGTTCGGAGTCCCGGATGTGATCACGGACATGACGAGGAGTCTCGAAATGGTCGAGACATAAAGATTGATATATTGGAAGCCTATGTTTGGACTTCGGAAAGGTTCCGGATGAAAACAGGAAGTTACGGAACACCGGGGTTACGGAACCCCCGGGGTCAATGGGCCTTAATGGGCCATAGGGAGAAGAGGAAGGACGGCCAGGGCAGGCCGCGCCCCCTCCCCTCTGGTCCGAATAGGACAAGGAGAGGGGAGGGCGGCCTTCTCTCTTCCCTCCCCAATCCTATTCCAACTAGGAAAGGGGGGAGTCCTACTCGGTGGGAGTAGGACTCCTCCAGAGCGCCCCTTGGGCTGGCCGCACCCCCTTGCTCCTTTATATACGGGGGCACCCCAGGACACAAGTTGATCTACGGATCGTTCCTTAGCCGTGTGCGGTGCCCCCCTCCACCATATTCCACTTCGGTCATATCGTCGCGGAGCTTAGGCGAAGCCCTGCGCCGGAGAAGTCATATCATCGCGGAGCTTAGGCGAAGCCCTGCGTCGGTGGAGCATCATCGCCGTCCTGCCGCCGTCGTCTTGTGGAACTCATCCCGACGCTTTGCCGGATCGAGCCCGGGATCGCCATCGAGCTGAACGTGTGCGAACTCGGAGGTGCCGTGACGTTCGGTGCTTGGATCGGTCGGATCGTGAAGACGTCTGACTACATCAACCGCGTTGTTATAACGCTTCCGCTTTTGGTCTCTACGAGTACGTGGACAGACATTCTCCTCTCGTTGCTATGCCATCACCATGGTCCCTGTATTGTGCGTAGAAATTTTTTGAAATTACTACGTTCCCCAACAGTGGCATCCGAGCCAGGTTTTATGCGTTGATGTCATATGCACGAGTAGAACACAAGTGAGTTGTGGGCGATATAAGTCATACTGCTTACCAGCATGTCATACTTTGGTTCGGGCGGTATTGTGAGATGAAGCGGCCGGACCGACATTACGCCAGACGCTTACGCCGAGACTGGTTTCACCGCTTGAGCACTAGTTGCTTAAAGGTGACGGCGGGTGTCGGTTTCTCTCACTTTAGTTGAACTGAGTGTGGCTACGCCCGGTCCTTGCGAAGGTTAAAACATCACCAACTTGACAAACTATCGTTGTGGTTTTGATGCGTAGGTAAGAACGGTTCTTGCTCAGCCCGTAGCAGCCACGTAAAACTTGCAACAACAAAGTAGAGGACGTCTAACTTGTTTTTGCAGGGCATGTTGTGATGTGATGTGGTCAAGACGTGATGCTATATTTTATTGTATGAGATGATCATGTTTTGTAACCGAGTTATCGGCAACTGGCAGGAGCCATATGGTTGTCGCTTTATTGTATGAAATGCAAAAGCCATGTAATTGCTTTACTTTATCACTAAGCAATAGCGATAGTCGTAGAAGCAATAGTTGGCGAGACGACAACGATGCTACCATGGAGATCAAGGTGTCGCGCCCGGTGACGATGGTGATCATGACGGTGCTTCGGCGATGGAGATCACAAGCACAAGATGATGATGACCATATCATATCACTTATATTGATTGCATGTGATGTTTATCCTTTATGCATCTTATCTTGCTTTGATTGACGGGAGCATTATAAGATGATCTCTCACTAAAATTATCAAGAAGTGTTCTCCCTGAGTATGCACCGTTGCGAAAGTTCTTCGTGCTGAGACACCACGTGATGATAGGGAGTGATAGGCTCTACGTTCAAATACAACGGGTGCAAAACAGTTGCGCACGCAGAATACTCAGGTTAAACTTGACAAGCCTAGCATATAACAGATATGGCCTCGGAACACGGAGACCGAAAGGTCGAACGTGAATCATATAGTAGATATGATCAACATAGTGATGTTCACCATTGAAACTACTCCATCTCACGTGATGATCGGACATGGTTTAGTTGATTTGGATCACGTAATCACTTAGATGACTAGAGAGATGTCTGTCTAAGTGGGAGTTTTTAATATGATTAATTAAACTTAAATTTATCATGAACTTAGTACCTGATAGTATTTTGCTTGTCTATGTTTACTTTGTAGATAGATGGCTCGTGCTCGTGTTCCGTTGAATTTTAATGCGTTCCTTGAGAAAGCAAAGTTGAAAGATGATGGTAGCAATTACACGGACTGGGTCCGTAACTTGAGGATTATCCTCATTGCTGCACAGAAGAATTACGTCCTGGAAGCACCGATGGGTGCCAGGCCTGCTGCAGGAGCAACGCCAGAAGTTGTGAACGTCTGGCAGAGCAAAGCTGATGACTACTCGATAGTTCAGTGTGCCATGCTTTACGACTTAGAACCGGGTCTTCAACGACGTTTTGAACGTCATGGAGCATATGAGATGTTCCAGGAGTTGAAGTTAATATTTCAAGCAAATGCCCGGATTGAGAGATATGAAGTCTCCAATAAGTTCTATAGCTGCAAGATGGAGGAGAATAGTTCACAAGGAACATATACTCAAAATGTCTGGGTATAATAATCACTTGATTCAACTGGGAGTTACTCTTCCAGATGATAGTGTCATTGATGTAATTCTCCAATCACTGCCACCAAGCTACAAGAGCTTCGTGATGAACTATAATATGCAAGGGATGACCAAAACAATTCCCGAGCTCTTCGCAATGCTAAAAGTCATGGAGGTAGAAATCAAGAAAGAGCATCAAGTGTTGATGGTCAACAAGACCACTAGTTTCAAGAAAAGGGCAAAGGAAAGAAGAAGGAACTTCAAAAAGAACAGCAAGAAAGTTGCTGCTCAAGAGAAGAAACCCAAGTCTGGACCTAAGCCTGAAACTGAGTGCTTTTACTGCAAGCAAACTGGACACTGGAAGCGGAACTGCCCCAAGTATTTGGCGGATAAAAAGGATGGCAAGGTGATCAAAGGTATATGTGATATACATGTTATTGATGTGTACCTTACTAATACTCGCAGTAGTACCGGTATTTGATACTGGTTCTGTTGCTAATATTTGCAACTCGAAACAGGAACTACGGATTGCGAAGATTGGCTAAGGACGAGGTGACGGCGCGCTGGGGAAATGGTTCCAAAGTCGATGTGATCGCGGTCGGCACGCTACCTCTACATCTACCATCGGGATTAGTTTTAGACCTAAATAATTGTTATTTGGTGCCAGCGTTGAGCATGAACATTATATCTAGATCTTGTTTAATGCGAGACGGTTATTCATTTAAGACAGAGAATAATGGTTGTTCTATTTATATGAATAATATCTTTTATGGTCATGCACCCTTGAAGAGTGGTCTATTTTTATTGAATCTCGATAGTAGTAATACACATATTCATAGTGTTGAAACCAAAAGATGCAGAGTTGATAATGATAATGCAACTTATTTGTGGCACTGCCGTTTGGGTCATATCAGTGTAAAACGCATGAAGAAACTCCATACTGATGGGCTTCTGGAATCACTTGATTATGAATCATTTGGTACTTCATGTAACCATGCCTCATGGGCAAGATGACTAAAACGCCGTTCTCCGGAACTATGGAGCGAGCAACTGATTTGTTGGAAATCATACATACCGATGTTTGTGGTCCAATGAATGTTGAGGCACGCCTTGGTATCGTTATTTTCTCACCTTCACAGATGATTTGAGCAGATATGGGTATATCTACTTAATGAAACACAAATCTGAAACATTTGAAAAGTTCAAAGAATTTCAGAGTGAAGTAGAAAATCATCGTAACAAGAAAATAAAGTTTCTACGATCTGATCGTGGAGGAGAATATTTGAGTTACGAGTTTGGTTTACATTTGAAACAATGTGGAATAGTTTCGCAACTCACGCCTCCCGGAACACCACAGAGATATGGTGTGTCCGAACTTCGTATTCGTACTTTACTTGATATGGTGCGATCTATGATATCTCTTACTGATTTACCGCGATCGTTTTGGGGATATGCTTTAGAGACGGCCGCATTCACGTTAAATAGGGCACCATCTAAATCCGTTGAGACGACACCGTATGAACTGTGGTTTGGCAAGAAACCAAAGTTGTCCTTTCTTAAAGTTTGGGGCTGCGATGCTTATGTGAAGAAACTTCAACCAGATAAGCTCGAACCCAAATCGGAGAAATGTGTCTTCATAGGATACCCAAAGGAGATCATTGGGTACACCTTCTATCACAGATCTGAAGGCAAGATTTTCGTTGCTAAATTCGGATCCTTTCTAGAGAAGGAGTTTCTCTCGAAAGAAGTGAGTGGGAGGAAAGTAGAACTTGATGAGATAATCAGATTCTGCTCCCTTATTGGAAAGTAGTTCATCACAAGAAACGGTTCCTGTGACAACTACACCAATTGGTGAGGAAACTAATGATGTTGATCATGAAACTTCAGATCAAGTTGCTACTGAATCAGAGGTCAACCAGAATAAAATACGCACTGAGTGGTACGCAATCCTATTCTGGAAGTCATGTTACTTGACCATGGCAAACCTACAAACTATGAAGAAGCGATGGTGAGCCCAGATTCGCGAAATGGCTGGAAGCCATGAAATCTGAGATGGGATCCATGTATGAGAACAAAGTATGGACTTTGGTTGACTTGCCCGATGATCGGCAAGCCATTGAGAATAAATGGATCTTTAAGAAGAAGACTGACGCTGATGGTAATATAACTGTCTACAAAGCTCGACTTGTTGCGAAAGGTTTTCGACAAGTTCAAGGGGTTGACTACGATGAGACTTTCTCACCCGTAGCGATACTTAAGTCTGTCTGAATCATGTTAGCAATTGCCGCATTTTATGATTATGAAATTTGGCAAATGGATGTAAAAACTGCATTCTTGAATGGATTTCTAGAAGAAGAGTTGTATATGATGCAACCAGAAGGTTTTGTTGATCCAAAAGGTGCTAACAAAGTGTGCAAACTCCAGCGATCAATTTATGGTCTGGTGCAAGCCTCTCGGAGTTGGAATAAACGCTTTGATAGTGTGATCAAAGCATATGGTTTTATACAGACTTTTGGAGAAGCCTCTATTTACAAGAAAGTGAGTGGGAGCTCTGTAGCATTTCTGATATTATATGTGGACGACATATTATTGATTGGAAATGATATAGAATTTCTGGATAGCATAAAAGGATACTTGAATAAAAGTTTTTCAATGAAAGACCTCGGTGAAGCTGCTTACATATTGGGCATCAAGATCTATAGAGATAGATCAAGACGCTTAATTGGACTTTCACAAAGCACATACCTTGATAAAGTTTTGAAGAAGTTCAAAATGGATCGTGCAAAGAAAGGTTTTTACCTGTATTACAAGGTGTAAGATTGAGTCGACTCAATGCCCGACCACAAAGCAGAAGATAGAGAGAAAATGACAGATGTCCCCTATGCTTCAGCCATAGGCTCTATCATGTCTGCTATGCTGTGTACCAGACCTGTCGTATGCTGAGCTGTAAGCTTGGCAGGAAGGTACCAACGTAATCCAGAGTGGATCATCGACAGCAGTCAAGAACATCCTGAAATACCTGAAAAGGACTAAGGATATGTTTCTCGTTTATGGAGGTGACAAAGAGCTCGTCGTAAATGGTTACGTCGATGTAAGCTTTGACACCGATCCGGACGATTCTAAATCGCAAACCGGATACGTCTTTTTATTAAACGGTGGAGCTGTCGGTTGGTGCAGTTCTAAACAAAGCGTCGTGGCGGGATCTACATGTGAAGCGGAGTACATAGCTGCTTCAGAAGCAGCAAATGAAGGAGTCTGGATGAAAGAGTTCATTTCCGATCTAGGTGTCATACCTAGTGCATCGGGACCAATGAAGATCTTCTGTGACAATCAGTGTGCAATTTCCTTGGCAAAGGAATCCAGATTTCACAAGAGGACCAAGCATATCAAGAGACGCTTCAATTCCATTCAGACCAAGTCCAAGTGTGAGACATATATATTTTCAAAATAAATACGGATCTGAATGTTGCAGACCCGTTGACTAAGCCTCTTCCACGAGCAAAACATGATCAGCAACAAGACTCCATGGGTGTTAGAATCATTACTGTGTAATCTAGATTATTGACTCTAGTGCAAGTGGGAGACTGAAGGAAATATGCCCTAGAGTCAATAATAAAGTTATTATTTATTTCCTTATATCATGATAAATGTTTATTATTCATGCTAGAATTGTATTAACCGGAAACATAATACATGTGTGAATACATAGACAAACAGATAGTCACTAGTATGCCTCTACTAGACTAGCTCATTAATCAAAGATGGTTGTGTTTCCTAACCATAGACATGTGTTGTCATTTGATTAATGGGATCACCTCATTAGGAGAATGATGTGATTGACATGACCCATTCCGTTAGCTTAGCACTCGATCGCTTAGTATATTGCTATTGCTTTCTTCATGACCTATACATGTTCCTGTAAACTATGAGATTATGCAACCCCTGCCACCGGAGGAACACTTTGGTACTACCAAACGTCACAACGTAATCGGGTGATTATAAAGGAGTACTACAGGTGTCTCCAAAGGTACTTGTTGGGTTGGCGTATTTCGAGATTAGGTTTTGTCACTCCGATTGCCTGAGAGGTATCTCTGGGCCTTCTCGGTAATACACATCACATAAGCCTTGCAAGCATTACAACTAATGAGTTAGTTGTGAGATGATGTATTACGGAACGAGTAAAGAGACTTACCAAGAACGAGATTGAACTAGGTATTGGATACCGACGATCGAATCTCGGGTAAGTAACATACCGATGACAAAGGGAACAACGATATCGTTATGCGGTTTGACCGATAAAGATCTTCGTGGAATATGTAGGAACCAATATGGGCATCCAGGTTCCGCTTATTGGTTATTGACCGAGAATGGTTCTAGGTCATGTCTACATAGTTCTCGAACCCGTAGGGTCCGCACGCTTAACGCTTCGGCGATGATTCATTATGAGTTTATAAGTTTTGATGTACCGAAGGCTGTTCGAGTCCCGGATGTGATCACGGACATGACGAGGAGTCCCAAATGGTCGAGACATAAATATTGATATATTGGAAGCCTATGTTTGGACTTGGAAAGGTTCCGGATGAAAACAGGAAGTTATCGGAACACCGGGTTACTGGAACCCCGGGGTCAATGGGCCTTAATGGGCCATAGGGAGAAGAGGAAGGGCCAGGGCAGGCCGCGCCTCCCCCTCTGGTCCGAATAAGACAAGGAGAGGGGGCGGCGCCTCTCTCTTCCCTCCCCAATCCTATTCCAACTAGGAAAGGGGAGTCCTACTCCCGGGAGTAGGACTCCTCCAGAGAGCCCCCTTGGGCTGGCCGCACCCCCTTGCTCCTTTATATACGGGGGGGGCACCCTGCAACACACAAGTTGATCTACGGATCGTTCCTTAGCCGTGTCAGGTGCCCCTCCACCATATTCCACTTCGGTCATATCGTCATGAGCTTAGGCGAAGCCCTGCCGGAGAAGTCATATCGTCATGAGCTTAGGCGAAGCCCCTCGTCGGTGGAGCATCATCATCGCCACCACGCCGTCGTCGACGGAACTCATCCCCGACGCTTTGCTGGATCGGAGCCCGGGATCGCCATCGAAATGAACGTGTGCAGAACTCGGAGGTGCCGTCGCTCGGTGCTTGGATCGGTCGGATCGTGAAGACGACGACTACATCAACCGCGTTGTTGTAACGCTTCCACTTTCGGTCTACGAGGGTACGTGGACAGACACTCTCCCCTCTCGTTGCTATGCCATCACCATGGTCCTGTGTGTGCGTAGGAAATTTTTTGAAATTACTACGTTCCCCAACAGATACATAGACAACACCATGTCCCTAGTAAGCCTCTGTTGACTAGCTCGTTGATCAGTAGATGGTTACGGTTTCCTAACGATGGACATTGGATGTCGTTGATAACGGGATCACATCATTAGTAGAATGATGTGATGGACAAGACCCAATCCTAAGCCTAGCTCAAAGATCGTAGTTCGTATGCTAAAGCTTTTCTAATGTCAAGTATCATTTCCTTAGACCATGAGATTGTGCAACTCCCGGATACCGTAGGAATGCTTTGGGGTACCAAACGTCACAACGTAACTGGGTGGCTATAAAGGTGCACTACAGGTATCTCCGAAAGTGTCTGTTGGGTTGGCACGAATCGAGATCGGATTTGTCACTCCGGTAAACGGAGAGGTATCTCTGGGCCCACTCGGTAGGACATCATCATAATGTGCACAATGTGACCAAGGGGTTGATCACGGGATGATGTGTTACGGAACGAGTAAAGATACTTGCCGGTAACGAGATTGAACAAGGTATCGGTATACCGACAATCGAATCTCGGGCAAGTACAATACCGTTAGACAAAGGGAATTGTATACGGGATCGATTGAGTCCTTGACATCGTGGTTCATCCGATGAGATCATCGTGGAACATGTGGGAACCAACATGGGTATCCAGATCCCGCTGCTGGTTATTGACCGGAGAACGTCTCGGTCATGTCTCAGATGGTTCCCGAACCCGTAGGGTCTACATCAAGGTTCGATGGCGCTTAGGGTTATAAAGGAAGTTTGTATGTGGTTACCGAATGTTGTTCGGAGTCCCGGATGAGATCCTGGACGTCACGAGGAGTTCCGGAATGGTCCGGGGGTAAAGATTTATATATGGGAAGTCCTGTTTTGGTCACCGGAAAAGTTTCGGGTTTTTCGGTAACATACCGGGATCACCGGGAGGGTCCCGGGGGTCCACCAAGTGGGGCCACCAATCCCGGAGGGCTGCATGGGCCAAGTGTGGGAGGGGACCAGCCCCAGGTGGGCTGGTGCGCCCCCCACAAGGGGCCCAAGGCGCAGGGAAGAGTGGGAGGGGGCAAACCCTAGGGCAGATGGGCCCTAAGGCCCACCCCAGGTGCGCCTCCCCTCTCTCCCCCTCTGGCCGCCACCCAGATGAGATCTGGGGGCTGCCGCCACCCCTTGGGGAGGGAACCCTAGAGGGGCGCAGCCCCCTCCCCTTCCCCTATAAATACATGAGGTGTGGGGGCTGCCCAAGACATGAGTTTTCACCTCTCCAGGCGCAGCCCTACCTCTCTCCCTTCTCCTCTTCCGCGGTGCTTGGCGAAGCCCTGCAGGATTACCACGCTCCTCCACCACCACCACGCCGTTGTGCTGCTGCTGGACGGAGTCTTCCTCAACCTCTCCCTCTCTCCTTGCTGGATCAAGGCGTGGGAGACATCACCGGGCTGTACGTGTGTTGAACGCGGAGGTGCCGTCCGTTCGGCACTAGGATCTCCGGTGATTTGGATCACGACGAGTACGACTACTTCAACCCCGTTCTCTTGAACGCTTCCGCATAGCAATCTACAAGGATATGTAGATGCACTCTCCTTCCCCTCGTTGCTAGTTTCTCCATAGATAGATCTTGGTGACACGTAGGAAAATTTTGAATTTCTGCTACGTTCCCCAACAAAGGGCATCATGAGCTAGGTCTATTGCGTAGATTCTTTGCACGCAGTAGAACACAAAGTAGTTGTGGGCGTTGATTTTGTTCAATATGCTTACCGTTACTAGTCCAATCTTGTTTTGACGGTATTGTGGGATGAAGCGGCCCGGACCGACCTTACACGTACACTTACGTGAGACAGGTTCCACCGACTGACATGCACTTGGTGCTTAAGGTGGCTAGCGGGTGCTAGTCTCTCCCACTTTAGTCGGAACGGATTCGATGAAAAGGGTCCTTATGAAGGGTAAATAGAAATTGGCATATCACGTTGTGGTTTTGCGTAGGTAAGAAACGTTCTTGCTAGAAACCCAAAGCAGCCACGAAAAACATGCAAAAAACAATTAGAGGACGTCTAACTTGTTTTTGCAGGGTATGATATTTGATGTGATATGTCCAAGAAGAATTTGATGAATGATATGTTATGTAAGAGATTGATAATGTACTTGTAATAGGAATCACGACTTGCATGTCGATGAGTATGACAACCGGCAGAGCCATAGGAGTTGTCTTTATTTATTGTATGACCTGCGTGTCATTATACAACGCCATGTAATTACTTTACTTTATTGCTAACCGGTAGCCATAGTAGTAGAAGTAATAGTTGGCGAGACAACTTCATGAAGACACGATGATGGAGATCATGATGATGGAGATCATGGTGTCATGCCGGTAACGATGATGATCATGGAGCCCCGAAGATGGAGATCAAGAAGGAGCAAAATGATATTGGCCATATCATGTCACTATTTGATTGCATGTGATGTTTATCATATTTATACATCTTATTTTCTTAGAACGACGGTAGTAAATAAGATGATCCCTCATTAAAATTTCAAGAAAGTGTTCCCCCTAACTGTGCACCGTTGCGAAAGTTCGTCGTTTCGAAGCACCACATGATGATCGGGTGTGATAGATTCTTACGTTCACATACAACGGGTGTAAGCCAGATTTACACACGCGAAACACTTAGGTTAACTTGACAAGCCTAGCATGTATAGACATGGCCTCGGAACACAGGAGACCGAAAGGTCGAGCATGAGTAGTCCGTCTCACGTGATGATCGGACACGGCCTAGTTGACTCGGATCATGTAATCACTTAGATGACTAGAGGGATGTCTATCTGAGTGGGAGTTCATTAGATGAACTTAATTATCCTGAACATAGTCAAAATCCATTTGCAAATTATGTCGTAAGCTCACGCTTTACTTCCACTGTTTAGATATGTTCCTAGAGAAAATATAGTTGAAAGTTGACAGTAGCGATTATGCGGATAGAAGAAAGCTTATGTCCTTAATGCACCGCTCAGTGTGCTGAACCCCAAACGTCGTCTGTGGATGTTGCGAACATCGGACATACACGTTTTGATAACTACGTGATAGTTCAGTTAAACGGTTTAGAGTTGAGGCACCAAAGACATTTTTCGAAACGTCGCGAAACATATGAGATGTTTCGAGGGCTGAAATTGGGATTTCAGGCTCGTTCCCACGTCAAGAGGTATAAGACCTCCGACGATTTTCTTAGCCTGCAAACTAAGGGAGAAAAGCTCAATCGTTGAGCTTGTGCTCAGATTGTTTGAGTGCAACAATCACTTGAATCGAGTGGGAGTTGATCTTCCAGATGAGATAGTGATGTTTCTCCAAAGTCATTGCCACCAAGCTGCTAAAGCTTCGTGATGAACTATAACATATCGGGGATAGATATGATGATCCTTGAGCTATTCGCAATGTTTGACACTGCGAATGTAGAAATCAAGAAGGAGCATCAATTGTTGATGGTTAGTGAAACCACTAGTTTCAAGAAGGGCAAGGGCAAGAAGGGGTACTTCATGAAACGACAAATCAGTTGCTGCTCCAGTGAAGAAACCCAAGGTTGAACCCAAACCCGAGACTAAGTGCTTCTCTAATAAGGGGAACAACCACTGGAGCAGAATTACCCTAGGTACTTGGTAGATAAGAAGGCTGTAAAGGTCGATAGAAGTATATTGGATATACATTATGTTAATGTGTACTTTACTAGTACTCCTAGTAGCACCAGGGTATTAAGATACCGGTTCGGTTGCAAAGTGTTAGTAACTCGAAATAAAAGAGCTACGGAATAAACAGAGACTAGCTAAAGGTGAGTCGACGATATGTGTTGAAGTGTTTCCAAGTTTGATGTGATCAAACATCGCACGCCTCCCTCTACCATCAAGATTAGTATTAAACCAGAATAATTGTCATTTGGTGTTTGCGTTGAACATAGACATGATTAGATTATGTCTATCGCAATACGGTTATTCATTTAAGTGGAATAATGGTTACTCTATTTATTTGAATAATACCTTCAATGGTCTTGCACCTAAAGGAATGGTTTATTGAATCTCGATCGTAGTGATACACATCTTCATGCCAAAAGATATAAGATAGTAATGATAGTACCACTTACTTGTGGCACTGCCATGTAAGTCATATTGGTGTGAAACGCATGAAGAAGCTCCATGTTGATGGATCTTTGGACTCACTCGGTTTTGAAAAGTTTGAGACATGTGAACCATGTCTATTGGTGTATACGCATGAAGAAACTCCATGCAGATGGATCGTTTGGACTCACTTGATTTTGAATCACTTGAGATATGCAAATCATACCACATGGGCAAGATGACTGAAAAGCCTCGGTTTCAGAAAGATGGAACAAGATAGCAACTTGTTGGAAGTAACACATTTTGATGTGTGCAGTCCAATGAGTGCCGAGAGGCATGCAGTGAATATCGTTATGTTCTTACTTCACAGATGATTCGAGTAGATGTTGAGTATATTTACTTGATGAAACACAAGTCTGAATTATTGAATGGTTCAAGTAATTTCAGAGTGAAGTTGAAGATCGTTGTGACAAGAGGATAAAATGTCTATGATATGATCATAGAGATGAGTATTTGAGTTACGAGCTTTGGCACGCAATTAAGACATTGTGGAAATTGTTTCACAATTAATACCGCCTGGAACACCATAGTGTGATGGTGTGTCCGAACATCGTAGTTGCACCCTATTGGATATGGTGCGTACCATGATGTGTCTTATCGAATTACCACTATCGTTCATGGGTAAGGCATTAGAGAAAAACACACTCACTTTAATAGGGCACCTCGTAATTCCGTTGAGATGACACCGTTTGAACTATGGTTTGGAGAAACCTAAGTTGTCGTTTCTTAAAAGTTTGGGGCTGCGACGCTTATGTGAAAGAGTTTCATTGTGATAAGCTCGAACCCAAAACGGATAAATACATCTTCATAGGATACCCAAAATGGTTGGGTATACCTCCTATCTCAGATCCGGAAGCAAAAGTAATTGTTTCTAGAAACGGGTCCTTTCTCGAGGAAAAGTTTCTCTCGAAAGAATTGAGTGGGAGGATGGTGGAGACTTGATGAGGTTGTTGAACCATCACTTCAACTAGTGTGTAGCAGGGCACAAGAAGTTGTTCCTGTGGCACCTACACCAATTGTAGTGGAAGCTGATGATAGTAATCATAATGCTTCGGATCAAGTCACTACAAAACCACGTAGGACGACAAGGACAGATACTCCTTCAGAGTAGTACGGTGATCCTGTCTTGAAGGTCATGTTGCTAGACAACAATGAACCTACGAGCTATGGAGAAGTGATGGTGGGCCCGGATTCCGACAAATGGCTTGAGGCCATAAAATCCGATAGAGGATCCATGTATGAAAACAAAGTGTAGACTTTGGAAGAACTACTTGATGGTCGTAGAGGTTGTTGGGTACAAATGGATTTTGGAAGAAGACGGACAATGATGGTAAAGTGTCACCATTAAGAAAGCTCGACTTGTTGTTAAGATGTTTTCCGACAAGTTCAAGGAGTTGACTACGATGAGACTTTCTCACTCGTAGCGATGCTAAGAGTCTGTTGGAAATGGATTAGCGATTCTTTGCATCATTTATGAAATCTTGCAGATAGAATGTCAAAACATTGTTTCCTTGATGCTTTCTTGAGGAAAGGTTGTAGGTGATAAAACCAGAAGGTTTTGACAATCCTGAAGAACGCTAACAAATATGCAAAACTCCAGCAATCCTTCTAAGGACTGGAGTAAGCATCTCGGAGTTGGAATGTGTGCTTTGATGAGATGATCAAATTTTTTTGGGTTTATACAAAGTTTATGAGAAACTTGTATTTCCAAAGAAGTGAGTGGGAGCACTATAGAATTTCTGATGAGTATATGTCGTTGACATATTGATGATCAAAAATGATGTAGAATTTTCTGTAAAGCATATAGGGTTATTTGAAAAGTGTTTTTCAAGTGAAAACCTGGATTAAGCTGTTGGAAATATGCCCTAGAGGAAATAATAAAAGCATTATTATTATATTTCCTTGTTCATGATAATTGTCTTTTATTCATGCTATAACTGTATTATCCGGAAATCGTAATACACGTGTGAATACATAGACCACAATACGTCCCTAGTGAGCCTCTAGTTGACTAGCTCGTTGGTCGACAGATAGTCATGGTTTCCTCGACTATGGACATCGATGTCATTGACAACGGGATCACGCCATTAGGAGAATGACGCGATGGACAAGACCCAATCCTAAGCATAGCACAAAGATCGTGTAGTTCGCTTTGCTAGAGCTTTTCCAATGTCAAGTATCTCTTCCTTAGACCGTGAGATCGTGTAACTCCCTGATACCGTAGGGAATGCTTGGGTGTACCAAACGTCACAACGTAACTGGGTGACTATAAAGGTGCATTACAGGTATCTCCGAAAGTGTCTGTTGGGTTGACACGGATCGAGACAGGGATTTGTCACTCCGTATGACGGAGAGGTATCACCGGGCCCACTCGGTAATGCATCATCACAATGAGCTCAAAGTAATCAAGTGTCTGGTCACGGGATCATGCATTACGGTACGAGTAAAGTGACTTGCCGGTAACGAGACTAAACGAGGTATTGGGATACCGATGATCGAGTCTCGGGCAAGTAACATACCGTCTGACAAAGGGAATAGCATACGGGGTTGCTTGAACCCTCGACATCGTGGTTCATCCGATGATAACATCGAGGAGCGTGTGGGAACCAACATGGGTATCTAGATCCCGCTGTTGGTTATTGACCGTAGAGCGTCTCGGTCATGTCTGTATGTCTCCCGAACCCGTAGGGTCTACACACTTAAGGTTCGGTGACGCTAGGGTTAATAGGAAGACTTGTATGTGATTACCGAATGCTGTTCGGAGTCCCGGATGAGATCCCGGACGTCACGAGGAGTTCCGGAATGGTCCAGAGGTAAAGATTTATATATGGGAAGTCGTCAAACGGACACCGGAAAAGTTTCGGTCATATCGGTATTATGGAGGGTCCACCGAAAGGTTCCGGAGGACCACCGGAGGGGCCACCCCTTTGGGGGGCCACTTGGGCTGCGTGGGAGGCAGCCAGCCCCTAGTGGGCTGGGCGCACCCTCCCTGGCCCATGCGCCTAGGGGTTGAGGGGAACCCTAAAGGGGCGCCCCCTTGCTTGGGGGCAAGCCCTCCCTTGGCCGCCGCCCCTCTAGATGCATCTAGAGGGGCCGCCCTCCTCCCTTCCCCTATAACTAGAGGGGTGAGGGGAGGGCTGTAGACACCATTGAAGGCGCAGCCCTCCCTCCCCAACACCTCTCCTCCTCTCGCATAAGCTTGGCGAAGCCTCTGGGAGAACAACACTCCATCTGCATCACGCCGTCGTGCTGCCATTGGAGTTGTCTTCCTCAACCTCTCCTTCCTCCTTGCTGGATCAAAACGAAGGAGACGCCATCGTCCCGTACGTGTGTTGAACGCGGAGGTGCTGTCCGTTCAGCACTTGGTCATCGGTGATCGGAATCACGTTGGGAATGTCTTCATCATCACCACTCCCTCGAACGCTTCCGTGCTTGATCTACAAGTGGTATGTAGATGCAAACTCTCTCTCTTGACTCGTTGCTTATATGAACTCATAGATAGATCTTGGTGAAACCGTAGGAAAATTTTAATTTTCTGCAACGTTCCCCAACAGTGGCATCATGAGCTATGTCTATGCGTAGTTCTTTATTGCACGAGTAGAACACAATTTAGTTGTGGGCGTGGATCTTGTCAATTTACTTGCCGCTACTAGTCTTATCTTGCTTCCAGCGGTATTGTGGGATGAAGCGGCCCGGACCAACCTTACACGTACGCTTACGTGAGACCGGTTCCACCGACTAACATGCACTAGTTGCATAAGGTGGCTGGCGGGTGTCTGTCTCTACCACTTTAGTTGGAGCGGATTCGATGAAAAGGGTCCTTATGAAGGGTAAATAGAAGTTGACAAGATCACGTTGTGGTTATTCGTAGGTAAGAAAACGTTCTTGCTAGAACCCAATTGCAGCCACGTAAAAGATGCAACAACAATTAGAGGACGCCTAACTTGTTTTTGCAGCAATTGTCATGTGATGTGATATGGCCAAGTTGTGATGAATGATGAATGACACATTGTGATGTATGAGATCATGTTCTTGTAATAGGAATCACGACTTGCATGTCGATGAGTATGACAACCGGCAGGAGCCATAGGAGTTGTCTTTATTTTGTATGACCTGCGTGTCATTGAAGAACGCCATGTAACTTACTTTACTTTATTGCTAAACGTTAGCCATAGAAGTAGAAGTAGTCGTTGGCGTGACAACTTCATGGAGGCACAATGATGGAGATCATGATGATGGAGATCATGGTGTCATGCCGGTGACAAGATGATCATGGAGCCTCAAGATGGAGATCAATGGAGCTTTATGATATTGGCCATATCATGTCACTACTATATAATTGCATGTGATGTTTATTATGTTTATACATCTTGTTTACTTAGAACGACGGTAGTAAATAAGATGATCCCTTACAACAATATCAAGAAGTGTTCCTCCCTAACTGTGCACCGTTGCTAAAGTTCGTCGTTTCTAAGCACCACGTGATGATCGGGTGTGATGGATTCTTACGTTCACATACAACGGGTGTAAGACAGATTTACACACGCAAAACACTTAGGGTTAACTTGACGAGCCTAGCATGTACGGACATGGCCTCGGAACACGGAGACCGAAGGTCGAACACGAGTCGTATGGAAGATACGATCAACATGAGAATGTTCACCGACGATGACTAGTCCGTCTCACGTGATGATCGGACACGGCCTATTCGACTCGGATCGTGTAACACTTAGATGACTAGAGGGATGTCTAATCTGAGTGGGAGTTCATTGAAATAATTTGATTAGATGAACTTAATTATCATGAACTTAGTCTAAAACTTTTGCATAATATGTCTTGTAGATCAAATGGCCAACGCTCATGTCAACTTGAACTTCAATGCGTTCCTAGAGAAAACCAAGCTGAAAGATGACGGCAGCAACTATACGGACTGGGTCCGGAACCTGAGGATCATCCTCATAGCTGCCAGGAAACAATATGTCCTAGAAGGACCGCTAGGTGACGCTCCCGTCCCAGAGAACCAAGACATTATGAATGCTTGGCAAACTCGTGCTGATGATTACTCCCTCGTTCAGTGCGGCATGCTTTACAGCTTAGAACCGGGCTCCAAAAGCGCTTTTGAGCATCACGGAGCATATGAGATGTTCAAGAGCTAAAACTTGTTTTCCACGCTCACGCCGGGTCGAGAGATATGACATCTCCGACAAGTTCTATAGTTGTAAGATGGAGGAAAACAGTTCTGTCAGTGAGCACATACTGAAGATGTCTGGGTTGCACAACCGTATGACCCAGCTGAATATTAACCTCCCTGATGAGGCGGTCATTGACAGAATCCTCCGATCGCTCCCACCAAGCTACAAGAGCTTTGTGATGAACTACAACATGCAGGGGATGGTAAAGACCATTCCTGAAGTGTTCTCTATGCTGAAGTCAGCCGAGGTTGAAATCAAGAAAGAACATCAAGTGTTGATGGTCAATAAGACCACTAAGTTCAAGAAGGGCAAGGGTAAGAAGAACTTCAAGAAGGACGGCAGGAAGTTGCCGCGCCGGTAAGCAAGTTGCCGGAAGAAGTCAAAGAATGGACCCAAACCCGAGACCGAGTGCTTTTATTGCAAGGGAAGGGTCACCGAAGCGGAACTGCCCCAAATACTTAGCAGATAACAAGGCCGCAACACCAAAGGTATATTTGATATACATGTAATTGATGTGTACCTTACCGCAGACTCGTAGTAACTCCTGGGTATTTGATACCGTGCCGTTGCTCATATTTGTAACTCACAGCAGGAGCTGCAGAATAAGCGGTGATCGGGCGAAGGACGAGGTGACGATGCGGCGTCGGGAATGGTTCCAGAGTCGATGTGATCGCCACGTCGCACGCTTACCTCTTCATTTACCTACGGGATTAGTTTTGAACCTTAATAATTGTTATTTGGTGCCAAGTTTGAGCATGAACATTGTATCCGGATCTCGTTTAATGCGAGATGGCTACTCATTTAAATCCGAGAATAATGGTTGTTCTATTTATATGAGAGACATGTTTTATGGTCATGCTCCGATGGTCAATGGTTTATTCTTAATGAATCTCGAGCGTAATGTTACACATATTCATAACGTGAATACCAAAAGATGTAAAGTTGATAACGATAGTCCCACATACTTGTGGCACCGCCGCCTTTGGTCACATTGGTGTCAAGCGCATGAAGAAGCTCCATGCTGATGGACTTTTGGAGTCTCTAGATTATGAATCATTTGACACATGCGAACCATGCCTTATGGGCAAGATGACCAAGACTCCGTTCTCCGGAACAATGGAGCGAGCAACCAACTTATTGGAAATCATACATACCGATGTGTGCGGTCCAATGAGTGTTGAGGCCCTCATGGAGGATATCGTTATGTTCTCACTCACTGATGACTTGAGTAGATATGGGTATGTCTACTTAATGAAACACAAGTCTGAGACCTTTGAAAAGTTCAAGGAATTTCAGAATGAAGTAGAGAATCAACGTGACCGAAAGATAAAATTCTTACGATCAGATCATGGAGGAGAATATTTAAGTCACGAATTTGGCACACACTTAAGAAAATGTGGAATCGTTTCACAACTAACGCCGCCTGGAACACCTCAGCGTAATGGTGTGTCCGAACGTCGTAATCGCACTCTATTGGATATGGTGCGGTCTATGATGTCTCTTACCGATTTACCGCTATCATTTTGGGATACGCTCTAGAGACAGCTACATTCACTTTAAATAGGGCACCATCCAAGTCCGTTGAGACGACACCGTATGAATTGTGGTTTGGGAAGAAACCTAAGCTGTCGTTTCTAAAAGTTTGGGGATGCGATGCTTATGTCAAGAAACTTCAACCTGAAAAAGCTCGAACCCAAGTCGGAAAAATGCGTCTTCATAGGATACCCTAAAGAAACCATTGGGTATACCTTCTACTTAAGATCCGAGGGCAAGATCTTTGTTGCCAAGAACGGATCCTTTCGGAAAAGAGTTTCTCTCGAAGAAGTAAGTGGGAGGAAAGTAGAACTCGATGAAGTACTACCTCTTGAACAGGAGAGTAGTGCAGCTCAGAAAATGTTCTGTGATGCCTACACCAACCGAAGAGGAAATTCATGATGATGATCAAGGTACTTCGGATCAAGTTGCTACCGAACTCAGAGGGTCCACTAGGACACGTTCCGCACTGCAGTGGTACGGCAACCCTGTCTTGGAAATCATGTTGTTAGACAACAATGAACCTTCGAACTATGAAGAAGCGATGGCGGGCCCAGATTCCAACAAATGGCTAGAAGCCATGAAGTCCGAGATAGAATCCATGTATGAAAACAAAGTATGGACTTTGGACCGACTTGCCCGACGATCGGCGACGATAGAAAACAAATGGATTTTTAAGAAGAAGACGGACGCGGATGGTAATGTCACCATCTATAAAGCTCGACTTGTCGCTAAGGGTTATCGGCAAGTTCAAGGGATTGACTACGATGAGACTTTCTCTCCGTAGCGAAGCTTAAGTCCATCCGAATCATGTTAGCAATTGCCGCATACTATGATTATGAGATATGGCAGATGGACGTCAAAACAGCGTTCCATAACGGATATCTTAAGGAAGAGCTGTATATGATGCAGCCGGAAGGTTTTGTCGATCCTAAGAATGCTAACAAAGTATGCAAGCTCCAGCGATCCATTTATGGGCTGGTGCAAGCATCTCGGAGTTGGAACATTCGCTTTCATGAGATGATCAAAGCGTTTGGATTTTATGCAGACTTATGGAGAAGCCTGCGTTTACAAGAAAGTGAGTGGGAGCTCTGTAGCATTTCTCATATTATATGTAGATGACATACTTTTGATGGGAAATGATATAGAATTCTTGGACAACATTAAGGCCTACTTGAATAAGTGTTTTTCAATGAAGGACCTTGGAGAAGCTGCTTATATATTAGGCATCAAGATCTATAGGGATGGATCGAGACGCCTCATAGGTCTTTCACAAAGCACATACCTTGATAAGATTTTGAAGAAGTTCAAAATGGATCAGTCCAAGAAGGGGTTCTTGCCTGTGTTGCAAGGTGTGAGATTGAGCTCAGCTCAATGCCCGACCACGGCAAAAGATAAAGAAGAGATGAGTGTCATCCCTATGCCTCAGCCATAGGATCTATTATGTATGCCATGCTGTGTACCAGACCTGATGTAAACCTTGCCGTAAGTTTGGTAGGAAGGTACCAAAGTAATCCCGGCAAGGAACACCGGACAGCGGTCAAGAATATCCTGAAGTACACGAAAAGGACAAAGGACATGTTTCTCGTTTATGGAGGTGACGTAAGAGCTCGTCAGAAGGGTTACGTCGACGCTAGCTTCGACACAGATCTGAATGACTCTAAGTCACAAACCGGATACGTGTATATGTTGAATGGTGGAGCAAGAGGCTGGTGCAGCTGCAAGCGAAGCGTCGTGGCGGGATCTACATGTGAAGCGGAGTACATGGCAGCCTCGGAGGCAGCGCATGAAGCAATTTGGGTGAAGGAGTTCATCACCGACCTAGGAGTCATACCCAATGCGTCGGGGCCGATCAAACTCTTCTGTGACAACACTGGAGCTATTGCCCTTGCCAAGGAGCCCAGGTTTCACAAGAAGACCAGGCACATCAAGCGTCGCTTCAACTCCATCCGTGAAAATGTTCAAGATGGAGACATAGAAATTTGTAAAGTGCACACGGATCTGAATGTCGCAGATCCGTTGACTAAACCTCTCGCGGGCAAAACATGATCAACACCGTAACTCTATGGGTGTTCGATTCATCACAATGTAAACTAGATTATTGACTCTAGTGCAAGTGGGAGACTGTTGGAAATATGCCCTAGAGGCAATAATAAAAGCATTATTATTATATTTCCTTGTTCATGATAATTGTGTTTTATTCATGCTATAACTGTATTATCCGGAAATCGTAATACACGTGTGAATACATAGACCACAATACGTCCCTAGTGAGCCTCTAGTTGACTAGCTCGTTGGTCGACGGATAGTCATGGTTTCCTCGACTATGGACATCGATGTCATTGACAACGGGATCACGTCATTAGGAGAATGACGCGATGGACAAGACCCAATCCTAAGCATAGCACAAAGATCGTGTAGTTCGTTTTGCTAGAGCTTTTCCAATGTCAAGTATCTCTTCCTTAGACCGTGAGATCGTGTAACTCCCGGATACCGTAGGAATGCTTTGGGTGTACCAAACATCACAACGTAACTGGGTGACTATAAAGGTGCATTACAGGTATCTCCGAAAGTGTCTGCTGGGTTGACACGGATCGAGACAGATTAGTCACTCCGTATGACGGAGAGGTATCACTGGGCCCACTCGGTAATGCATCATCACAATGAGCTCAAAGTGATCAAGTGTCTGGTCACGGGATCATGCATTACGGTACGAGTAAAGTGACTTGCCGGTAACGAGACTAAACGAGGTATTGGGATACCGACGATCGAGTCTCGGGCAAGTAACATACCGTCTGACAAAGGGAATAGCATACGGGGTTGCTTGAACCCTCGACATCGTGGTTCATCCGATGACAACATCGAGGCGTGTGGGAACCAACATGGGTATCCAGATCCCGCTGTTGGTTATTGACCGCAGAGCGCCTCGGTCATGTCTTCATGTCTCCGAACCCGTAGGGTCTACACATAAGGTTCGGTGGCGCTTAGGGTTAATAGGAAGACTTGTATGTGATTACCGAATGTTGTTCGGAGTCCCGTGAGATCCCGGACGCCACGAGGAGTTCCGGAATGGTCCGTAGGTAAAGATTTATATATGGGAAGTCGCCAAACGGACACCGGAAAAGTTTCGGGTCATACCGTTTTTATGGTGGTTCCACCGTAAAGGTTCCGGAGCACAACCGGTCGGGCCACCCCTTTTGGGGGCCACTTGGGCTGCGTGGGAGGCAGCCAGCCCCTAGTGGGCTGGGCGCACCCCCTCCCCTTGGCCCATGCGCCTAGGGTTGAGGGGGGAACCCTAAGGGGGGCGCCCCCCCCCCCTTGCTTGGGGGGCAAGCCCCCCTCCCCTTGGCCGCCGCCCCCCTCTAGATGCATCTAGTGGGGGCCGGCCCCCTCCTCCCTTCCCCTATAAATAGAGGGGTGAGGGAGGGCTGCAGACACCATTGAAGGCGCAGCCCTCCCTCCCCAACACCTCTCCTCCTCGCATAAGCTTGGCGAAGCCTCGCCGGAGAACAGTCACTCCATCTCGCATCACGCCGTCGTGCTGCCATTGGAGTTGTCTTCCTCAACCTCTCCTTCCTCCTTGCTGGATCAAGACGGCGAAGGAGACGCCATCGTCTCCCGTCGTGTTTTGAACTCGGAGGTGCTGTCCGTTCAGCACTTGGTCATCGGTGATCGGAATCACGTTAGGAACGTCTTCATCATCACCACTCCCTCGAACGCTTCCGTGCTTGATCTACAAGTGGTATGTAGATGCAAACTCTCTCTCTTGACTCGTTGCTTAGATGAACTCATAGATAGATCTTGGTGAAACCGTAGGAAAATTTTAATTTTCTGCAACGTTCCCCAACATAAGCTACTTGAACATTGAGCATCAAGATCTATGCGGATAGATCAAAACCGCTTAATGGTACTTTCAAATGATGATATACCTTGACATGATCTTGAAGGTGTTCAAGATGGATCAGTCAAAGAAGGAGTTCTTGCCTGAGATGTAAGGTATGAAGTTAAGACTTAAAGCTCGACCACGGCAGAAAAGAGAGAAAGGACGAAGGTCGTCCCCTATGCTTTAGACGTAGGCTCTATAGTATGCTATGTTGTGTACCGCACCGGAAGTGTGCCTTGCCATGAGTCAGTCAAGGGGTACAAGAATGATCCAGGAATGGATCATTGGACAGCGGTCAAAATTGTCCTTGGAGTACATAAGGACATGTTTCTCGATTATGGAGGTGATAAAGAGTTCGGCGTAAAGGGTTACGTCGATGCAAGCTTTAACACCTATCCGAAGTGACTCGAGTAGCAAACCGGATACGTATAGTGGAGCAACCATTTGGAATAGCTTCAAGTGGAGCGTAGAAGCAGCATTTACAATATGACTTAGAGATTTATGCGAGTAATGCACGGATCTGAATGTTGCGCAGACCCGTTGACTAAAACTTCTCTTCTACGAGCAAAACATGATCAAACCCAAGAACTCATTGAGACTTAATCACATGGTGATGTGAACTAGTTTAAGACACTAGTAAACTCTTTGGATGTTGGTCACATGGCGATGTGACCTATCGATGTTGATCACATGGCGATGTGAACTAGATTATTGACTCTAGTGCAAGTGGGAGACTGTTGGAAATATGCCCTAGAGGCAATAATAAATTAGTTATTATTATATTTCCTTGTTCATGATAATCGTTTATTATCCATGCTAAAATTGTATTGAAAGGAAACTCAGATACATGTGTGGATAGATAGACAACACCATGTCCCTAGTAAGCCTCTGTTGACTAGCTCGTTGATCAATAGATGGTTACGGTTTCCTAATGATGGACATTGGATGTCGTTGATAACGGGATCACATCATTAGCAGAATGATGTGATGGACAAGACCCAATCCTAAGCCTAGCTCAAAGATTGTAGTTCGTATGCTAAAGCTTTTCTAATGTCAAGTATCATTTCCTTAGACCATGAGATTGTGCAACTCCCGGATACCGTAGGAATGCTTTGGGTGTACCAAACGTCACAACGTAACTGGGTGGCTATAAAGGTGCACTACAGGTATCTCCAAAAGTGTCTGTTGGGTTGGTACGAATCGAGATCGATTTGTCACTCCGTGTAAACGGAGAGGTATCTCTGGGCCCACTCGGTAGGACATCATCATAATGTGCACAATGTGACCAAGGGGTTGATCACGGGATGATGTGTTACGGAACGAGTAAAGAGACTTGCCGGTAACGAGATTGAACAAGGATTCGGTATACCGACGATCGAATCTCGGGCAAGTACAATACCGTTAGATAAAGGGAATTGTATACGGGATCGATTGAGTCCTTGACATCGTGGTTCATCCGATGAGATCATCGTGGAACATGTGGGAACCAACATGGGTATCCAGATCACGCTGTTGGTTATTGACCGGAGAACGTCTCGGTCATGTCTGCATGGTTCCCGAACCCGTAGGGTCTACACACTTAAGGTTCGATGACGCTAGGGTTATAAAGAAAGTTTGTATGTGGTTACTGAATGTTGTTCGGAGTCCCGGATGAGATCCCGGATGCCACGAGGAGTTCCGGAATGGTCCGGAGGTAAAGATTTATATATGGGAAGTCCTGTTTTGGTCACCGGAAAGGTTTCGGGTTTTTTCAGACGTCAGGACCACCGGAGGGTCCTGGGTCCACCAAGTGGGGCCACCAACCCGGAGGGCTGCATGGGCCAAGTGTGGGAGGGACCAGCCCAGTGGGCTGGTGCGCCCCACAAAGGGCCCAAGGCGCAGGGAAGAGTGGGAGGGCGCAAACCCTAGGGCAGATGGGCCCTAAGGCCCACCCCAGGTGCGCCTGCCCTCTCTCCCCCTCTGGCCGCCACCCAGATGAGATCTGGGGGCTGCCGCCACCCCTTGGGGAGGGAACCCTAGAGGGAGCGCATCCCCCTCCCCTCCCCCTATAAATACATGAGGTGTGGGGGCTGCCCAAGACATGAGTTTTCACCTCTCCAGGCGCAGCCCTACCTCTCTCCCTTCTCCTCTCCCGCGGTGCTTGGCGAAGCCCTGCAGGATTACCACGCTCCTCCACCACCACCACGATGTTGTGCTGCTGCTGGACGGAGTCTTCCTCAACCTCTCCCTCTCTCCTTGCTGGATCAAGGCGTGGGAGACGTCACCGGGCTGTACGTGTGTTGAACGCGGAGGTGCCGTCCGTTCGGCACTAGGATCTCCGGTGATTTGGATCCACGGCAGTCTGACTCCTTCAACCCCGTTCTCTTGAACGCTTCCGCTTAGCGATCTACAAGGGTATGTAGATGCACTCTCCTTCCCCTCGTTGCTGGTTTCTTCATAGATAGATCTTGGTGACACGTAGGAAAAATTTTGAATTTCTGCTACGTTCCCTAACAAAGAGGTGATGTGAGGAAGCTTAAATTTATTTGTTGGTATAAATTGATTCACTAGTCAGCAAGAGATTTGGTTGGTGATGTTATTCCTTCTGGCTATCTAGTTAGATGGCATTGACTCGCAAACCTTGATTAAGCAAGAAACACAACGCATGGATAGTACTCCCAGCTTGCCAAGTGCCAATTAGTTACAGCAAACTTACTCATCAGGAAAATAACTTGTTACAGCTCCATATGGACTCCTACTAGTAGTTTTGCATGTGTTGCTGACTTTGCCGGGACACTCAAACACCTTGATATTTCTTTACTTTCTTTTCTTTGTTGCTTTAGTTAGAATATGCAATCATTCAAGTGAACTTCTAGCAATCTGGTTGACAAATGACAAACCTTTTCAGTTTCGACATCGGTTTCGCGGGATGACACACTAGAGTAGACTAGCTACTTCCTAGGATGACAGTTTTACACCGATGTTAATTTTCCTTTCTTGCGAATAGCTGCAGGGTCTTGCTTAAGCAAGAGAAAGTACTGCCAAGTATCAACTAGCTAGTTACAGATTCACTCATCAGGGAAGTAACTTGTAACAGCAGTGGAGTGTGGGCATGTGCCATATATCTATTAGTAATTTGGTACTTTCATCGTGCTTGTGCTAGCTCCAGGCTTGAACCTTCCTTAGTACACTATTTTTAGGAGTGATGCTTACTGTTGGTTAGGGTCTTCTGAAGAACAACAACATTTTTTTATATTTGTTGCAGAAGTTCTGCTATGCATTCATTTACACTTATGACACTGCCGGAGAATACATTGTTTGTGAATTGTTTCTTACGATGCCTTACATGTTTTTATAGATAGACACCTTTACTTCTCTGCACTAAAAAATCCATGTTTGTTTTCTCCTTACTTTTCCCATTATACATTTTTTGTCCCCATTTTTACTAATTTTGGAATTATATATTGGCGGGAAGCTTGACAATAATGATCTATTGTTTATCATCTTCAACTCTTCTGTCCTTACTTATTTGAGGGATAAGCTTGGGACATGCTTTTTCGGACGGAGGGAGTAATTATTACTGAAATGTATGACACAAATAACCAGAAACAGATGTTAGTATTATGGCTCTTATCTTTTTTCTCGACAAGTTCTGCTGACTGTTATTAAAAATCTAAGTTATAGTCATCATGTGTTCATGTAATTGTTACAATTCTCAGTTGGATACATGGTGCTAACTTCCTTTTTTTTGTAGTTCAACGAACATCGAGTTGTGGTACCTGATGTCGATGTGGAGTGGAGAAAAGACAGTGATTTTCACGTTGCAGCCCATGCTATTCAAAAGTGTCTATGCCTCGGACATGACAACTTAATAATTCAGAACTTTTTGTGGTGAACAAATTTAAACAATGATGCATCAATGCCAATTGTATTGATTGCTTTTATGTTGGCACACAAGAAAAGGTTTAGGTCAACGCTTGATTGGATTGAAATGTGGAGCGATGGATATTTGAACCTTGGTGAAGTGGTCGATATCAGTTGTATTTTTCTCAACGAAATTATAAATTACATGAATAATTTTTTATCTTTGATCTGTATTTTAAAATTATCTTTGATCTATTGTGTTATTACTAAACAGTATAACTCGGCTAGTTAGGGCCTCTCACAGCGATTTGACATCCTATGCCATCGGATCACACGAACGGATGTACTAGATCATTCGAACGTCTGACTACGTGTCCCAAACGTCACAGGGCCGCTGCTCTGGGGATGGACCTGGAAGCCCTCTCGTTGATCGGGCCAAAAGTCCCGCAGGGCCTGCTAGGCCACGTTAGTGTGCGTAAGCCAGGCTGCCAGGGCTCGTTCCCTGTCAATCGGCTACGCTTTCCTTCTCTCACGAAACCTAATCGCACGATGGTGGCGACAATGGACGACACTGAGATGACGGTGACATCCTCTTTCCTCCATCATGTGGCTCCTCTCTCCCCTTCCATGGCAGTACATCGCACCGCTGCGCTCTCCCCTCGGCGGTCGATACAAAGGGAATCGACGAGCCGCGCTTCATGCGGGGTGACGCAGGCGGTCTGCAAGGGCGACGGGGGCAATAGATCTTCTGAGGGGATCCTTCCGAGCCATGCGGGCGACGTAGGCGACCGGTCTTGCGGGAGCGAGACTGCCTGGTGAGGCGTCTTTGGTAGTGGGGGATGCAAGGTGGAAGCAGGAGGAGTGCGGGTTGCGGTGGCCGGTGGGCTTCTCTCTAAGCTCGTCAGAGACATCACTTGCTGCCCGCGGCCACCAACTTTCGTCTGTTCACTCGCCCCTGATGGACACACATAGCGGCGATGCAAACTACATAGTCCTACTTACCTGTGACCTGTCGTCATTGTAGTTCACATATCCTCGTAGCTGAGCATATCCATGTGAAACGAAGCATTGCTAATGTTTCACATGTATATCCAGTTTGAAGCCTAACTATGTCGAAGGTTAATGAGACACTTTCTAATAACAATATTGGAAGGAATCATCAGGCAATGTTGAGTTGAAGTGACACTCAGCTGGCTGACGGTGCCATCTACCATGTCTTCTATCAGTTGCACATTTCAACTTTTTGCGAATTTGCTTGCCTGACTGCACCTGTGTTTAAATTTTTCAGGATATGCAAGCAGCTCCAACGAGAGCAGCAACATATTCAACATGTCAATCAAGTTGGTATGTGAATATATTAGTTGTTTTCTTTTCTAGATAGGAAAGATGCCAAGTGGCAAAATTAAGTTTTTCAGACGATGAAACTTTTAGTCTCAGTTTCGTATTTACATTTTCTTGATATTGGAAACCACTGTAATATGTGCAGTTAAGTGCCTAATTCATTTGATATCGTCTTTTGTGAAATATTTATTTCAATCTCATATCTGAAACATGAATGGACGTTGGACTTTCAACAAACTTGCATCCATCCATGAAGATAGATGGGCGTGGAAATGTGTGCCCAGTTTCCCTTCTGCACTACACCGCAAACTGGTTACTTTTCTCCCCTTTGTCAACTTAACAATGTAAGAGTTAATTTGTGCAAATTTAACATCCACGTTTACCTTCCTATTTTGATCAAATTTCTATCAATATATTGTACAAATGGACGGGCGCGGCAACGCGAGCCATCATGGTCTAGTATCTGTATGTTGTACGTTAGGGGTTTCCTTCCCTCCCTTTGCCATTTGGGCACATGGGGTAGTGGGACCATTTCCCAGGTGGTGGGGGGATTCGTATGCACAGGAAGATCTCTCCCTAGGGGGCTATTTTCCTGGATTTTTCCTCCCCAACAACCAAATGAGGCCTTAGTGGAGTATTTTTACTCTACTAAGTCTCAGTCGTTTCTAGCCAATCTCTTAAATTTAGCTGAGTAAAACTTACTTTGGTTCATACATTTTGTCGAACACCTACTACGCCCCTCCGCAACGATGGATCAGCCACTGAGCCCGTGGTCGCTGGTGGACATTCGTTAAGCCCTGAACAAGCAATTAAAGCTGCTATAGCTGACTGGTGGTAAACAATATTACAGATCTTTTTGAACGGTTGCTGGTGGGCTGACCTGAAGCAAAAGCTTTTATACACCTATAATAACAACGCTTGCTGGTCACAGTTCAACTTGATGTATCAGTTCTCTCTTTCGAACCTGTGCACTGGCTTGATTGAATCCCGCGTTGCCGGAACTGCCGCACCGCTTTCTTGTTCCTGGATCCATTTTCTCTGCTACGTCCTTGCTGGCCGAGAGCCAGTTGCTCTATTCTCTCCCCTCACAGAACATTGTACAGACCACCAAACCATCAGCGCTCCACTTATTACACTGTTATCAGACAAAAAAATTGAAGAGATTTTTTGGGGTAATTCTTCTGTCTAACGATCAAACATTAAGAAATGTACCTTCCAAGTGTGACTGCTTCTCCTATGAGAAGTGACAGAATGACCGTGATAACCAAATTTAGGGGTACTGACATGGCCAGGAATACTGGGCCACGCCTGTCAATTAGCCAGATTTGCAGGTAATTTACCAATGCAGAAACAAATGCGCCCTACAATGTAAAGTAAATTCACAGAGATTAGGAATTTTTGGTTTCTACTTCCAGGGTAACAGTCTTCTAAGTTCTAACAGATCAATGATTTGCTTCTGCTAAGGGGATTTTAATACTTGCGCAATAGATGATCGCGACAAGACATACATCCAATCTCAACTTCCATCTTGAAAAGTCTCTCTCCATCACTGGAGCCATAAAAAAAGACTGAACAGTCGCAAAAACAATCTGAAGGCTCGTGTTAAGTAGCATGGATGGATACTCCTCCAGCAAAGGCCCTAGAAAGCAATATGCAAGCTAAATTTAGGGTGAATAAATTAGCATCTGAACATGCACACACACCTAACAAATATGTAACTTGTGCACAAAGCAAGATGTATACCTGAAACACTGTCCAAAGAGCAAACATTATAGTCGCAAGAGACTGCAAAAGAACTCCCAATATCCAGCTCCTTGTGGGATGAGTATCAACTAGACTTGCGTGATCAAAAAGAGGGTGATGGACGATTGAGTTGAGCACCGGTCCTTGGTATAATGCTACTAAAGTAACACCAGCTGCACAAAGCACTATACCACAAACTTTCGCAATGCCATTTTTTTTAAAATAAGAGGATGACCCCCGGCCTCTGCATCTGGGCGATGCATACGGCCATTTTTATTAATTATTCTCACAAGACCTTACAAAGTAATACAACAGTAAGACTAAAGCCGCCATCTAAGCAACTCTATCCAGTTGATGAAGGGGCGCAGATAGCCTGGGCCTAATACCAAACAGACATCGCAGCCAAACCTAACATCTAAGACCTGAGGTCCCATCCAGGACGCCTGCCGGGCATGGGTCTCACCGGTCCGGCGTGCACTCAGAGGCCGCCGCCGCCAACTGCCACCGCTCCATCTTCAGAACTGTACTGATGCATCAACCTTGCTCGGTCCAGCTATCGTCGACGCCACCACGGCACCTCCTCCCTGCGCGCAAACAGCTGAGCATGTCGCGGTCACCACTGATACACCTCAACACCATGCTGCCAAGTACCACCAATCGACACAGCTTGAAGTCTTTGGAAGATCTATCGTGCGTAGCACCTGCCGACCAGGCATGACAAAACGTAGCACCTGTCGATCAGGCATGACTTGACATCTCCACCGAAGCTCCGTGCAAGATGAAGCCGCTCCACCTCCAGCCTCTCTGAACGGGACGGGAGCACCCCAGGAAGACACGACAACGAGTTGAGCACCACAATCACCACAAGAGCCGGACCAGCAGACCGCCATGGCGAAGCGACACCACTAAAGAGAGAACCGCCGCCATCAGGAACGCCAAGAACGCGCTGCAGCTGTCCCACCTCCCTGCGGACCCAAAGCGGCGCCTTCAAGAAATAACAAATAACTCCTGATCCACATAATTTGGTCATAAAAGTTAACATTGTATAGAAAGCTTCTAGTGAACCTACTCATGGACCATGTAGCACAAATATTTAAAAAACTTAACTGCACAGTAGTTTGTACTAAATTCAAAGAAGGGCACATGATTTTTTTTAACAATGGTACTCAATTAGTGCAGAGAAATAAAATGGTACACCATAATAAGTGAGGGATGCTGGACAAATTTCACACGAACATAACCAATAGCAACTGATTCTCACAACAAAATTAATGAGATAAAAAGTTACCACTCAAAGGTGTTATATCTCCACCCTTTATAACACTCAAAGATGATATCTTCAACCGTTGCACACGAACTCAGCTAGTGATATCATCTACTCCACTTGCAATTGCGCTAGGATAGGTCCCTTAGCTTGCCTAACCTAGCCGAACAACGAGCCTAGGTAGATATGGGCCTCGCCCCACAGTTTCTCAGTCAAAAAATAAGGTTAGTCAAGCTTGTGCCCGGTTTAGGACCGGACAGGTTTGGTTTGGTAGGGCCCTAGAAGATCTTGCTATAAATAGAAAATATAAAACGACATGAATTATTAAATTTCCTTCTCTGAACAATTGTAGTTCCTTTTGCAAAAGAAAATAGATTTCTTCCATGTTAACTAAACATGAAGAGTTATTAACATCACAATATAAATTCCTTTGGATCTATAATTTGCATAGCTGATTTATATTTCGTTTGTATCAAAACATCTCTAAATTATAAATCAACTATGCCCGTGACAAATTTAAACTTATTCATATCTCACACATTTATGCAAGATATATATATTCTTCTATATTCATTGCAAATATATGTGATATCATATTCATGCAATTGATGTAAGGATATTACAATACAAATTTAGTAAGCTTAGTTTGATGACATATTTAAATTATGGTTACCACAAGGCAAAGTTAAAAAAGTTCTAGCATTAGAAAGTAATGCGTTTATCATTAAAACACATACCCAACAGAAGAGCCATAAAGAAAGTTAAAACTGGCAGGAGGTTTAATACTGCTGAAGCATAATTGAGGCCAACACATGATATGTTAAGAGAAGCTGACATCCTGGGAAAATGAAAGAAATGAAGATTATTAGTAAAATAATATGTATAAATTTTATTGAAAAAATGAATCAATTAAGATAACTAAGAAACACCAAAGGTGTGTTGTAAGATAGAAAATTCATGGTATGATTCTACACAATAACTATTTACATAATTCTTGTTTGTGCGCAACACTTCCGTTGGAAGTTAATCAATTAACCTAAGTAAATAGCTACTTCCCCCACAAAGATGAACCACAATTGTCGCAATCAGTTGAATCTGATAAACTAAAATTATCTGTCAGAAAGGCCGGATTGCCATTGATGAAGGTCATGGGTATAGTACACTGAAACCGAAACGACCAAGCGAGGAACTAATGTAAATAAAATAAATTTATATATTGCAAGGAGTAAGAACAAAAAGAATGATACAATTATGGTATTAGGTATATGTCTAACAACTCCATGTCACCATTCCTCATATGATACTTTCATCCCTATAAAATACAAAAAATATGATAAAAGAATACATTGTTGCAAACAAATTTTTTATCCAACAGTGGCATTTGATAGAAAGAATATCAAGTGTACTACAACACATCTTCCTTATACTTTTACCTACCCATATAATGCATGCACAAATAGCTTCAAACAACTTTGTGTGAAAGTTGTGGGGCGGTTTTCCTGCAAAAATAAATCTCAGTGCATGCTTCCTAGATGACATTCAGATCTAGCTAACTAAGCAGCCAAAATATGCGTACCTTTCAATCGCAAAAGCAATGGGCAGTAAGAAGATGGTGGCTATTACATGCTTGTATAAATTAAGAACATATGTACTTGTACCTTGGTTAAAAGCAGCTTTGGTAAGTGTTAGCATAACCCCATAGATAAACCTTAAGAGAAATGAAACAGCATAAGGTGTTGTGTTTCTCATTACTTTCGTTGTTATTAGAACTTCAAAGACGATTGCCAAGATATGTTGGGTTTCATCCATGGACCTATCGCATAAAAATAGACAAACAAACAGGATAGAAAAACTTTTAGCCAAGGGCTCGTGTCGTGCGCTCCTTCTCTTGTTTTCATTTCTCATTTTCTGGTGTTTCTTACACAGTGCAGCTTTGATTTGTGTATATACACAGCACAGCTAGCTCCAAGACGCAAACCCATCACGTTCGGTAACAAGTTTAGCACTACACGGACTAGTACACGTACACACCAGATGGTGTCTTAATCTGAGTAGTGCTAATCCTACTCATGCTAGGACACGACCAATTCATGGTATGCAAGCCATCACACAAATGGACACGTTTGTTACGTGGAAAGTCAACTGACTCAATCTAAACTTTCATACTTTATTAATACTATATATAATGGACGCTGATAACGCTCACACGTGTGGTGGGAGTGACACCTGCCCACACATCCTATAACACACAGACTACGTCACGTCACCGCATGCATGTATGTGGGAATTTTTTTAGATTTCCAGTTTTTAAATTATTTTATCTCTTTAATGAAAAATTCGATTGAAGATTCGTTTTCACCATTAAATCCATCGCGACGAGATCTTCAGAACTAGATCTCATATCAATATGTTTCGACGACTTTTAAAAGTTGTCATGTCTATTGCACATGAATTGCCATGCTGTTTACACTGAAGTTGTCATGATACGTTTCAACTATTTTTTTCTACATTTAAAAGTAAATTTTGACACATTATAAAATGGGGAATTAAGAAACTAGACTTGTCATGAACCATACACTAAAATTTCCGTGATACATGTACTTAAAATTGTCATTGTTCATACAAAAAAATGATTTTCATGGTTAAAGTACTGGAATTGCCATGGTAAAATACTAAAATTGCCATGATATATAAACTAAAATTGCCACAAGAGAAATTTAGTGTAACACTATGGAAACTACAATGTAAATATCATGGCAACTTTTGGCCTAAATTTTTTTTCGTCGAAACATATCAACATGGGATCTAGTTTTGAAGATCTCGTCAAGATGGATTTAATGGCCGTGAAAACTATGTTTAATTGGATTTTTTAATTAGGAGATAAAACATTTTAAGCCGAAAACCAAAAACATTCCCGCTGATGTCATCTGTTTTGATGTGGCAAAATGAATGGTACTGAAAGCGTTTGGACCATGTTGCTTCGTACCATACGTGTGAGCGTTAATATTTGCGTATATAATACACGCAGGCGTGGTTGGATTACTCCAACAAAATACCAGTACTTGCCCACACGTCAAATATCCAGCATCAGGAAAACAAATTGAGGCGGCATCAGGACATTTAATCAAGGCTTCCCAAGTTATATAAATAGATCTAGTCGTCTTAGCGGCTCTTCTCTTATATATCATAGTTTAGATCAATGATGAAATATGTGTATGTTACCATGTAATTGCATGTATTCGAGACTTGTAATAACTTGTATCGTTATTTCAAGATGATGATGAGAAATTTGTGTTCGATGATGATGATGATGATGATGATGATGATGATGATGATGATGATGATGATGCGACTATGTTATAGCACTTTGATGATGATGATGACGATAAAACTTGTCTCATATGGTTTCAATGTATGTGTATACTGCTAGAGTATAAAGCCTGTATAAATACTGTGTAAATACACACACAAAATATAGAAAAACTTAGCAGTGGCACAGGGTAAGAGGGTAGGAGCAGCGTCTGCGTAGCACTACTGCTACACAAAGTTAGCAGTAGCGTGGGGTTCAAACAAGCGCGGCAACTAGTTAGCAGTAGCACTGGGTGGACCCGCGCTACTGCTAACTCTATGTAGTAGTAGTATTGGCGCTACTGCCAGAAAGTTAGTTGCAGCGTACAGCAGGCTAGTAGTAGCGCGGGTCTTTACCCCGCGCTACTACTAGGCTTTTTCCTAGTAGTGGTATTAGATGCATCGCCATGACTTGAGGGTAAGGCGCATTTTCAAGGGGGCACAAGTGTAACACCCGTACCATGTGAGAGTCTGGGTCTACAGTTAGTGGGCCTTGGGCCATGTGGACACAATGTACAAAATGTAGGCATCATTAGCTAAAGTCTTGATGGCGCGCCAGCGGCTCCTGAGTTCTTCTTTCGGTTCCCTGGCGATGGGGGTGGTAGAGGTTGGTTGCGCGATCTCAACGATGAAGACCACCGCAGCGAGGACTGCTCGCTCCCTTGAACCCCGTCCTTGCCCTTTCTCTGCCTAGAAATAGTTGCGCCGAAGATCCCTCTCACGCCTGACCTCATCCTCGCCCGCCATCCCTTCATCGCGTGGCCTCTTGTCGTTGTTGTTGGAGAAGCGCATCCTCTCATTCTCCATCTTCTCCACCCTCTCAGCGAGACCCGCCGCCTCGTCTGCTGAAATGTCCGTGCGCCCGACCTCACCCTCTAATGTCGCGTTTGGCAGCAGGAAACACTAGCATGGCCTCACTCACCCCCTTCTATATCCACGACCATCGCTATGCAAGCACCACACCGGCTGCACTAGGCCGGTTGAAGCAGTTTGACTCACCTCCTGCACCGCGTCGGATGGTATACTGGGACGGGTAACCGGATAAGTGAAACTAAACCTGAAACATAGGCCCATTGACCGCCCCCTCGGCCCATCTCCACTTCACACGACCTAGGCACCCCAGACACAAACTCTGGCCCACTGACCAACAAGGGGAGACCCACCAAAGATGCTAGAGGAGGGAAATTAACCTCCCCCAAATTCGGGGGCAGCGCCACCATCACCTCCGCCCTCCCTCCCTCGCTCATCTCTGCTCCGACCCGCACCACGCATGGTTCCACAAGAAGGAAACGCCCCTAGGAGGTTGAGGACGCACAATAGCATTGAGCCAAATCCACACCCTCGCCTCTGTCAACACATTGTGCCAACCCGCACAACCCATTTTCCACCTCCATGGGTAAGACCAACCCGAACCCTTGCTAGAGCTGCCACCATCGAATGCCCTAGATATCACCTTGGCTCAACTCTTCCGACACCGCTGACACCACACTAACGTTCGTGGCCAACACCTCATCCGACTTCGAGATCTGATGAGCAGCGCTGCCAGCCAAACATTACCTAGTTGTTGTGTTTGCCACATCACCAGCACGGCAAGGCGGCGTCTCCCTCCTCCCTGTGGCGGCCATGCTCAGATCAACATCCGGCCGCAAATCTTCCTCCGTCCAAGACACTAGCCACAGCACAAAAACGGCTAACTCGTGGCTCGTCCCACATGTCTCCCCGCCGGTGGCCATCCCAGCTCCGGCACACCCTCCGCACCATCACCACATGGGAACACCGAGGGAGCACCTTTCCCGGGGTCACCAGTAGCGCCACCACGGAGTCACGATAGCACGCGTTTTCGCAACGGTCAAAATCTCCTCTACAACAAGAGCTAAAAAGCAAAACTTTCTTGAAGCCGTGAACAAGCAATTAAAGCTGCTACATATAGCTGACTCGCAGTAAACAGTAGTCGCTCCATTTTCATTTACTCTACATATTAGCAGTGGCGGAGCTACACACGATTGGTTGGGGGGGGGGCATGGCACCTGCAGGGTTGCATGTAGCTCCGCTAGTGCATATTAGCTTTGTCTCAAATCAAACTTTGTGAACTTTGATCAAATTTATATACACAATTATTAATCCACAATACCAATCAATACCATTAGAATTAACATTGAATATATATTTATTATTGCGAAAGCTTATATTATTTTCTATGAACTTGATCAAACCTTATAAAGTTTGACTTTGGTCAAAACTAATATGCGGAGTAAATAAAAATGGAGGAAGTATTACAGATATGTGAAGAGCTTCTGGTGGGCAGACCCAAGGCAAAAGCTCTTCTACACCTTTTTTTTTATCAAAGAAGGGCTTGTCCCTTCCGATTTTCATTACTGAAAACCACCAAGATTCACAGAAGTTCAGCACTGTTGGGTAACGTAGTAATTTCAAAAAAATTCCTACGCACACGCAAGATCATGGTGATGCATAGCAACGAGAGGGGAGAGTGTTGTCCACGTACCCTCGTAGACCGAAAACGGAAGCGTTATAACAACGCGGTTGATGTAGTCGTACGTGTTCACGGCCCGACCGATCAAGCACCGAAACTACGGCACCTCCGAGTTTTAGCACATGTTCAGCTCGATGACGATCCCCGGACTCCGATCCGGCAAAGTGTCGGGGAAGAGTTCCGTCAGCACGACGGCGTGGTGACGATCTTGATGTTCTACCGTCACAGGGCTTCGCCTAAGCACCGCTATAATAATATCGAGGACTATGGTGGAGGGGGGCACCGTACACGGCTAAGAGATCTCAATGATCAATTGTTGTGTCTCTAGGGTGCCCCCTTGCCCCCGTATATAAAGGAGCAAGGGGGGGAGGTGCGCCAGGAGGAGTCCTACTCCCACCGGGAGTAGGACTCCCTCCCTTCCGTGTTGGAGTAGGAGAGGAGAGGGAAGGAGAGAGGGGGAAAGGAAAGGGGCGCCGCCTCCTTGTCCAATTCGGACTTGGGGGGGAGGGGCGCGCGGCTGCCCCTTGGCCGCCTCTCCTCTTCCTCCACTTGGGCCCATGAGGCCCATTAACCTCCGGGGGGTTCCGGTAACCCCCCGGTACTCCGGTATATATCCGATAACTCCCGGAACCATTCCGGTGTCCGAATATAGTCGTCCAATATATCAATCTTCATGTCTCGACCATTTTGAGACTCCTCGTTATGTCCGTAATCACATCCGGGACTCCGAACAAACTTCGGTACATCAAAAACTATAAACTCATAATAAAACTGCCATCGTAACATTAAGCGTGCGGACCCTACGGGTTCGAGAACAATGTAGACATGACCTAGAACTGTTTCCGGTCAATAACCAATAGCGGAACCTGGATGCTCATATTGGCTCCTACATATTCTACGAAGATCTTTATCGGTCAAACCGCATAACAACATACGTTGTTCCCTTTGTCATCGGTATGTTACTTGCCCGAGATTCGATCGTCGGTATCCAATACCTAGTTCAATCTCGTTACCGGCAAGTCTCTTTACTCGTTACGTAATGCATCATTCCGTAACTAACTCATTAGCTACATTGCTTGCAAGGCTTATAGTGATGTGCATTACCGAGAGGGCCCAGAGATACTTCTCCGACAATCGGAGTGACTAAACCTAATCTCGAAATATGCCAACTCAACATGTACCTTTGGTGACACCTGTAGAGCTTCTTTATAATCACCCAGTTACGTTGTGACGTTTGGTAGCACACAAAGTGTTCCTCCGCAAACGGGAGTTGCATAATCTCATAGTTATAGGAACTTGTATAAGTCATGAAGAAAGCAATAGCAACATACTAAGCGATCAAGTGCTAAGCTAACGGAATGGGTCAAGTCAATCACATCATTCTCCTAATGATGTGATCCCGTTAATCAAATGACAACACATGTCTATGGTTAGGAAACATAACCATCTTTGATTAATGAGCTAGTCAAGTAGAGGCATACTAGTGACTTTAAGTTTGTCTATGTATTCACACATGTATCATGTTTCGGTTAATACAATTATAGCATGAATAATAAACATTTATCATGATATGAGGAAATAAATAATAACTTTATTATTGCCTCTAGGGCATATTTCCTTGATCTCCCATTTGCACTAGAGTCAATAATCTAGATTACACAAGAATGATTCTAACACCCATGGAGTCTTGGTGCTGATCATGTTTTGCTCGTGGAAGAGGCTTAGTCAATGGGTCTGCAACATTCAGATCCGTATGTATCTTGCAAATCTCTATGTCTCCCACCTGGACTTGGTCCCGGATGGAATTGAAGCGTCTCTTGATGTATTTGGTCCTCTTGTGAAATCTGAATTCCTTTGCCAAGGCAATTGCACCAGTATTGTCACAGAAGATCTTCATTGCCCCGATGCACTAGGAAATGAACTCTTTCATCCAGACTCCTTCATTTGCTGCTTCCGAAGCAGCTATGTACTCTGCTTCGCATGTAGATCCCGCCACGACGCTTTGTTTAGAACTGCACCAACTGACAGCTCCACCGTTCAATATAAACACGTATTCGGTTTGCGATTTAGAATCGTCCCGGATCAGTGTCAAAGCTTGCATCGACGTAACCATTTACGACTAGCTCTTTGTCACCTCCATAAACGAGAAACATATCCTTAGTCCTTTTCAGGTATTTCAGGATATTCTTGACCCTGTCCAGTGATCCACTCCTGGATTACTTTGGTACCTACCTGCCAAGCTTATGGCTAAGCACACGTCAGGTCTGGTACACAGCATTGCATACATGATAGAGCCTATGGCTAAAGCATAGGGAACATCTTTCATTTTCTCTCTATCTTCTGCTGTGGTCGGGCATTGAGTCTGACTCAACTACACACCTTGTAATACAGGCAAGAACCCTTTCTTTGCCTGATCCATTTTGAACTTCTTCAAAACTTTATCAAGGTATGTGCTTTGTGAAAGTCCAATTAAGCGTCTTGATCTATCTCTATAGATCTTGATGCCCAATATGTAAGCAGCTTCACCGGTGTCTTTTATTGAAAAACTTTTATTCAAGTATCCCTTTATGTCATCCAGAAATTCTATATCATTTCCAATTAACAGTATGTCATCTACATATAATATCAGAAATGCTACAGAGCTCCCACTCACTTTCTTGTAAATACAGGCTTCTCCAAAAGTCTGTATAAAACCATATGCTTTGATCACACTATTAAAGCGTTTATTCCAACTCCGAGAGGCTTGCACCAGTCCATAAATGGATCATTTGGAGCTTGCACACTTTGTTAGCACCTTTTGGATCAACAAAACCTTCCGGTTGCATCATATACAACTCTTCTTCCAGAAATCCATTCAGGAATGCAGTTTTGACATCCATTTGCCAAATTTCATAATCATAAAATGCGGCAATTGCTAACATGATTCGGACAGACTTAAGCATTGCTACGGATGAGAAAGTCTCATCGTAGTCAACCCCTTGAACTTGTCGAAATCCTTTCGCAACAAGTCGAGCTTTGTAGACAGTTACATTACCATCAGCGTCAGTCTTCTTTTTGAAGATCCATTTATTTTCTATGGCTTGCCGATCATCGGGCAAGTCAACCAAAGTCCATACTTTGTTCTCATACATGGATCCCATCTCAGATTTCATGGCCTCAAGCCATTTTGTGGAATCTGGGCTCATCATCGCTTCCTCATAGTTCGTGGGTTCGCCATGGTCAAGTAACATGACTTCCAGAATAGGATTACCGTACCACTCTGGTGCGGATCTTACTCTAGTAGACCTACGAAGTTCGGTAGTAACTTGATCTGAAGTTTCATGATCAGTATCATTAGCTTCCTCACTGATTGGTGTAGTTGTCACGAGAACTGGTTCTTGTGATGAACTACTTTCAATAAGGGAGCAGGTACAGCTACCTCATCAAGTTCTACTTTCCTCCCACTCACTTCTTTCGAGAGAAACTCCTTCTCTAGAAAGGATCCGAATTAGCAACAAAGATCTTGCCCTCAGATCTATTATAGAAGGTGTACCCAATAGTCTCTTTTGGGTATCCTATGAAGACACATTTCTCCGATTTGGGTTCGAGCTTATCTGGTTGAAGTTTCTTCACATAAGCATCGCAGCCCCAAACTTTAAGAAAACGACAATTTTGGTTTCTTGCCAAACCACACTTCATAAGGCGTCGTCTCAACGAATTTTGATGGTGCCCTATTTAACGTGAATGCGGCCGTCTCTAAAGCATAACCCCAAAACGATAGCGGTAAATCAGTAAGAGACATCATAGATCACACCATATCTAGTAAAGAAATGCGATTCTGACGTTCGGACACACCATTTCATTGTGGTGTTCGGGTGGCGTGAGTTCTTGAAACTATTCTGCATTGTTTCAAATGTATACCAAACTCGTAACTCAAATATTCTCCTCCACGATCAGATCGTAGAAATTTTATTTTCTTATTACGATGATTTTCCACTTCACTCTGAAATTCTTTGAACTTTTCAAATGTTTCAGACTTGTGTTTCATCAAGTAGATATACCCATATCTGCTCAAATCATCTGTGAAGGTGAGAAAATAACGATACCCGCCGCGAGCCTCAATATTCATTGGACCACATACATCAGTATGTATGACTTCCAATAAATCAGTTGCTCGCTCCATAGTTCCGGAGAACGGCGTTTTAGTCATCTTGCCCATAAGGCACGGTTCACAAGTACCAAGTGATTCATAATCAAGTGATTCCAGAAGTCCATAAGTATGGAGTTTCTTCATGCGTTTTACACCGCTATGACCTAAACGGCAGCGCCACAAATAAGTTGCACTATCATTATCAACTCTGCATCTTTTGGCTTCAACATTATGAATATGTGTATCACTACTATCGAGATTCAATAAAAATAGACCACACTTCAAGGATGCATGACCATAAAAGATATTACTCATATAAATAGAACAACCATTATTCTCTGATTTAAATGAATAACCGTCTCGCATCAAACAAGATCCAGATATAATGTTCATGCTTAACGCTGGCACCAAATAACAATTATTTAGGTCTAAAACTAATCCCGAAGGTAGATGTAGAGGTAGCGTGCCGACCGCGATCACATCGACTTTGGAACCATTTCCCACGCGCATCATCACCTCGTCCTTTGCCAATCTTCGCTTAACCCGTAGTCCCTGTTTTGAGTTGCAAATATTAGCAACGGAACCAGTATCAAATACCCAGGTGCTACTGCGAGCATTAGTAAGGTACACATCAATAACATGTATATTACATATACCTTTGTTCACCTTGCCATCCTTCTTATCCGCCAAATACTTGGGGCAGTTCCGCTTCCAATTGTCGATGCGCTTGCAGTAAAAGCACTCAGTTTCAGGCTTAGGTCCAGACTTGGGTTTCTTCTCCTGAGCAGCAACTTGTTTGCTGTTCTTCTTGAAGTTCCCCTTTTCTTCCCTTTGCCCTTCTTCTTAAAACTGGTGGTCTTATTGACCATCAACACTTGATGCTCCTTCTTGATTTCTACCTCCGCAGCCTTTAGCATTGCGAAGAGCTCGAGAATAGTCTTGTCCATCCCTTGCATATTATAGTTCATCACAAAGCTCTTGTAGCTTGGTGGCAGTGATTGAAGAATTCTGTCAATGACACTATCATCAGGAAGATTAACTCCTAGTTGAATCAAGTGATGATTATACCCAGACATTCTGAGTATATGTTCACTGACAGAACTATTCTCCTCCATCTTACAGCTATAGAACTTATTGGAGACTTCATATCTCTCAATCCGGGAATTTGCTTGAAAAATTAACTTCAAGTCCTGGAACATCTCATATGCTCCAAGACGTTCAAAACATCGTTGAAGACCCGGTTCTAAACCGTAAAGCATGGCACACTGAACTATTGAGTAGTCATCAGCTTTTCTCTGCCAGATGTTCTTAACATCGTCAGTTGCACCTGCAGCATGCCTGGCACCCAGCGGTGCTTCCAGGACGTAATTCTTCTGTGCAGCAATGAAGATAATCCTCAAGTTACGGACCCAGTCCGTGTAATTGCTACCATCATCTTTCAAGTTAGCTTTCTCAAGGAACACATTAAAATTCAACGGAACAACAACACGAGCCATCTATCTACAACAAACATAGACAAGCAAAATTCTATCAGGTACTAAGTTCATGCTAAATTTAAGTTCAATTAATCATATTACTTAAGAACTCCCACTTAGACAGACATCTCTCTAGTCATCTAAGTGATCACGTGATCCAAATCAACTAAACCATGTCCGATCATCACGTGAGATGGAGTAGTTTCAATGGTGAACATCACTATGTTGATCATATCTACTATATGATTCACGCTCGACCTTTTGGTCTCCGTGTTCCGAGGCCATATCTGTATATGCTAGGCTCGTCAAGTTTAACCTGAGTATTCCGTGTGTGCACCTGTTTTGCACCCGTTGTATTTGAACGTAGAGCCTATCACACCCGATCATCACGTGGTGTCTCAACACGAAGAACTTTCGCAACGGTGCATACTCAGGAAGAACACTTCTTGATAATTAGTGAGAGATCATCTTAAAATGCTACTGTCAATCAAAGCAAGATAAGATGCATAAAGGATAAACATCACATGCAATCAATATAAGTGATATGATATGGCCATCATCATCGTGTGCTTGTGATCTCCATCTCCGAAGCACCGTCGTGATCACCATCGTCACCGGCATGACACCTTGATCTCCATCGTAGCATCGTTGTCGTCTCGCCAACTATTGCTTCTACGACTATCGCTACCGCTTAGTGATAAAGTAAAGCAATTACAGGGCGATTGCATTTCATACAATAAAGCGACAATCATATGGCTCTTGCCAGTTGCCAATAACTTGGTTACAAAACATGATCATCTCATACAATAAAATATAGCATCATGTCTTGACCATATCACATCACAACATGCCCTGCAAAAACAAGTTAGACGTCCTCTACTTTGTTGTTGCAAGTTTTACGTGGCTGCTACGGGCTTAGCAAGAACCGTTCTTACCTACGCATCAAAACCACAACGATAGTTCGTCAAGTTAGTGCTGTTTTAACCTTCCCAAGGACCGGGCGTAGCCACACTTGGTTCAATTAAAGTTGGAGAAACTGACACCCACTAGCCACCTCTATGCAAAGCACGTCGGGAGAACCGGTCTCGCGTAAGCGTACACGTAATGTCGGTCCGGGCCGCTTCATCCAACAATACCGCCGAACCAAAGTATGACATGCTGGTAAGCAGTATGACTTGTATCGCCCACAACTCACTTGTGTTCTACTCATGCATATAACATCTACGCATAAAACCAGGCTCGGATGCCACTGTTGGGGAACGTAGTAATTTCAAAAAAATTCCTACGCACACGCAAGATCATGATGATGCATAGCAACGAGAGGGGAGAGTGTTGTCCACGTACCCTCGTAGACCGAAAGCGGAAGCGTTATAACAACGCGGTTGATGTAGTCGTACGTCTTCACGGCCCGACCGATCAAGCAACGAAACTACGGCACCTCCGAGTTTTAGCACACGTTCAGCTCGATGATGATCCCCGGACTCCGATCCAGCAAAGTGTCGGGGAAGAGTTCCGTTAGCACGACGGCGTGGTGACGATCTTGATGTTCTACCGTCGCAGGGCTTCGCCTAAGCACCGCTACAATAATATCGAGGAATATGGTGGAGGGGGGCACCATACACGGCTAAGAGATCTCAATGATCAATTGTTGTGTCCCTAGGGTGCCCCTGCCCCCGTATATAAAGGAGCAAGGGGGGGAGGTGCGGCCCGCCAGGAGGAGGCGCGCCAGGAGGAGTCCTACTCCCACCGGGAGTAGGACTCCCTCCCTTCCTTGTTGGAGTAGGAGAGGAGGAGAGAGAGGGGAAAGGAAGGCGCCCCCCTCCTTGTCCAATTCGGACTTGGGGGGCGCGGCTGCCCCTTGGCCGCCTCTCCTCTTCCTCCACTTGGGCCCATGAGGCCCATTAACCTCCGGGGGGGTTCCGGTAACCCCCCGGTACTCCGGTATATATCCGATAACTCCCGGAACCATTCCGGTGTCCGAATATAGTCGTCCAATATATCAATCTTCATGTCTCGACCATTTTGAGACTCCTCGTTATGTCCGTAATCACATTCGGGACTCTGAACAAACTTCGGTACATCAAAAACTATAAACTCATAATAAAACTATCATCGTAACGTTAAGCGTGCGGACCCTACGGGTTCGAGAACAATGTAGACATGACCTAGAACTGTTTCCGGTCAAAAACCAATAGTGGAACCTGGATGCTCATATTGGCTCCTACATATTCTACGAAGATCTTTATCGGTCAAACCGCATAACAACATACGTTGTTCCCTTTGTCATCGGTATGTTACTTGCCGAGATTCGATCGTCGGTATCCAATACCTAGTTCAATGTCGTTACCGGCAAGTCTCTTTACTCGTTACGTAATGCATCATTCCGTAACTAACTCATTAGCTACATTGCTTGCAAGGCTTATAGTGATGTGCATTACCGAGAGGGCCCAGAGATACTTCTCCGACAATCGGAGTGACTAAACCTAATCTCGAAATATGCCAACTCAACATGTACCTTTGGTGACACCTGTAGAGCTTCTTTATAATCAACCAGTTACGTTGTGACGTTTGGTAGCACACAAAGTGTTCCTCCGGCAAACGGGAGTTGCATAATCTCATAGTTATAGGAACTTGTATAAGTCATGAAGAAAGCAATAGCAACATACTAAACGATCAAGTGCTAAGCTAACGGAATGGGTCAAGTCAATCACATCATTCTCCTAATGATGTGATCCCGTTAATCAAATGACAACACATGTCTATGGTTAGGAAACATAACCATCTTTGATTAATGAGCTAGTCAAGTAGAGGCATACTAGTGACTTTAAGTTTGTCTATGTATTCACACATGTATCATGTTTCCGGTTAATACAATTATAGCATGAATAATAAACATTTATCATGATATGAGGAAATAAATAATAACTTTATTATTGCCTCTAGGGCATATTTCCTTCAGTCTCCCATTTGCACTAGAGTCAATAATCTAGATTACACAGTAATGATTCTAACACCCATGGAGTCTTGGTGCTGATCATGTTTTGCTCGTGGACTATGTAGACATGACCGAGACTCACGTCCGGTCAATAACCAATAGCGGAACCTGGATTCTCATATTGGTTCCTACATTTTCTACGAAGATCTTCAAACCACATAACAACATACGTTGTTTCCTTTGTCATCGGTATGTTACTTGCCCGAGATTCGATCGTCGGTATCCAATACCTAGTTCAATGTCGTTACCGGCAAGTCTCTTTACTCGTTACGTAATGCATCATTCCGTAACTAACTCATTAGCTACATTGCTTGCAAGGCTTATAGTGATGTGCATTACCGAGAGGGTCCAGAGATACTTCTCCGACAATCGGAGTGACTAAACCTAATCTCGAAATATGCCAACTCAACATGTACCTTTGGTGACACCTGTAGAGCTTCTTTATAATCACCCAGTTACGTTGTGACGTTTGGTAGCACACAAAGTGTTCCTCCGGCAAACGGGAGTTGCATAATCTCATAGTTATAGGAACTTGTATAAGTCATGAAGAAAGCAATAGCAACATACTAAACGATCAAGTGCTAAGCTAACGGAATGGGTCAAGTCAATCACATCATTCTCCTAATGATGTGATCCCGTTAATCAAATGACAACACATGTCTATGGTTAGGAAACATAACCATCTTTGATTAATGAGCTAGTCAAGTAGAGGCATACTAGTGACTTTAAGTTTGTCTATGTATTCACACATGTACCATGTTTCCGGTTAATACAATTATAGCATGAATAATAAACATTTATCATGATATGAGGAAATAAATAATAACTTTATTATCGCCTCTAGGGCATATTTCCTTCAAGCACAACTCCAGCCTAACACGAAGGACTAAAAGCTACCAAACTGAAACTGCAACACCACAAAAGGCCAACAAAGGCCAAACATCCACGCTAGAACCCAACATTTCACAACCGAAGACACAATCCACAGTCTAAACCGATCATTACAACAAAAGAAAAACCAGGAACTGAAGGCAGCTCAGCAGCAACCAGAACTAACAGCAACGCCAGGGTCACCATATCAAGAGTTTCTTCATTCCAGCCTAGCAACATTGATCCTCCACCCCTGCCTAGCTGTGAACACCTCACTTGCTGCCTGCTCTAGCACTCTTGCTCCCAGCTCCAGCATTTTTTTGACGGCTCCTTTATCTACAGAATAGACCAGTCAGTTAACCATTTACACATCATGTTGAGAATATAGAAAGGATCATTTATCCTTTTCTTTTCGAATATAATCGCATTTATGTTTTTCCAGATTGCCCAAAACAGGGCTGAAACCCCAACTATAACCATTTTCTTATCCTCTTTATTAAATCTTCTAATCCAATCCCCAAAACAATCTTTCACATTTAGTGGAACAGTTTTAAAACCACATACACATCTAACCAAACTCCTAGCAGTGAAGCTTTAGGAGAATAAAATAGCAAGTGAACAATAGATTCATCTTTCCCACAAAGAACACATTCCTCCCCCCCCCCCTCCAACGCTTTTTCAACAACACATCCTTAGTCAGGATACTTTTTTTGTTAACTAACCATAAGAAAACTTTCAGCTTTGCAGGCACCTTAATTTTCCATAGGTATTTTTGTGGGAATTTCACCCCTACAGTAATCAATTTCCTATAGAGGGACCCCACAGAAAACCTACGGTCAGCAGTGAGGGTCCAGAAAATTTTATCTGCCCCTTCTTGCATAGGTACTTCTTCACATCTTTTTTTTGAGGCAATTCCATAACCCCAGAGTCTCCCCATACAAGGTTCTTCTAAATTTGAACCCATGCCACACTTTTTGTATGGCCTCTTCCACAGTTATATTGTGGTCAAAACATATATCATACAGTCTAGGATAGGCATCTCTCAAAGGTTTATCATCAACCCAAGAATCTTCCCAGAACCTAGTGTCTCCCATTTCCCACCTCTTTTTTAAAAAATTTGTAGAAGATCTCTTTTATTTTTAACAGATTAGCCCAGAATTGGGAGTCTCCAGGTTTCTTACTAACTAATGCTAGACAGCCACCTTTTCTGTATTTTTCATCCAATACATTCTGCCAGAGACCTTCTTCTGTCTCCATTTTCCAAAACCACTTAGCAAGCAGTGCAATATTCATTGTTTCAAATTAAGTATCCCTAAACCACCTACCTCCTTGGGTAGACAACATTCTTTCCATTTCACCAAGTGATATTTTTTAACATTTTCATCTTCCTGCCACACCAACCTAGCCCTGAAGAAATCTGCTTTTTTGATAATCCCTTTGGGGACAGCATAGAAGGACATCATGAATAAGGGTATATTGGTCAAGCATGCTTGCACCAAAGTAATTCTGCCAGCAATGGAACCCAGCAGCTTCCCTTGCCAACACCCACACCTCTTTTCAATTTTATCAGTCACACAATCCCAATGTGTATTTCTAATTCTAGTTTCTGACACAGGCATTCCTAGATATCTAATAGGTAGTTCTCCCATTTTACATGTCAGAATTTCTTGATATATCATTTTTTTCTCTTTGGCCTTGCCAAATAACAGCAATTCACTCTTGTGAAAATTAATTTTAAGCCCAGACATTTGCTTAAAAGCTCCTAGAATGAATTTGAGGTTTTTTACACTTTCTACCTCATCTTTAATCAGGAATGTGGTGTCATCAGCATATTGTAACATATTAATCCCCTTATTCTCTCCATTATTCAATACCCCTTTAACAAAATCATGTTTCAGAGCATTATTCATTAGGATGGCCAAGGCATCAGCAGCCAAATCAAAAAGTAGAGGTGACATAGCATCTCCCTGTCTTAGACCTTTAAAAGTTTTAAAATATGGACCAATTTCATCATTTACTCTAACCCCAACATGCCCCCCTCTCATTGTTTCCATTACCCAGTCACACCATTTATCAGGAAATCCTTTCATATTTAACATTTGAATCACAAAGGGCCATTTGATTTTATCATATGCCTTCTCAAAATCAACTTTGAACATTAAAGCATCTTCTTTATTTTTGTGGAAAGAATTCAAGGCTTCATGTAGTATAACCACCCCTTCCATTATATATCTACCCTTAATAAAGGCAGTCTGGGTTCTGGAGTCCTCTACACCTAACAATGTTTGCTGCTCACCGTTTCATTTGGGTGCAGCAGTCCTCTCTTTCGAATCATGCATTGGCTTGATTGAATCCTGCGTTGCTGGAACTGGTGCGCCGCTTTCTTGTTCCTCCAAATCAAAGCATGCTGCATTTTCTCTGCTACCTCCTTGCTTGCACAGAGCTACTTGCTCTATTCTCTTCCCCCAGAGAACATTGTACAGACCACCAACCATCAACGCTCCACTAATTACACTGTTTATCAGGGGGGGGGCATTTCAAGAGAATTTCATTTTTGGTGTAGTTTTTCTGTCTAACAAGAAAACATTAAGAAATGAACCTTCCAAGGCTGACCGGTTCTCCTATGAGTAGTGACAGAATGACCGTGATAACCAAAGTTAGGGGTACTGTCATGGACAGGAATACTGGGCCGCACCTGCCGATTACCCAGATTTGCAGGTAATTTACCAATGCGGAAACAAATACGCCCTACAAATGAAGTAATTTCACAGAGATTAGGATTTTTGTTTTCTAATGAATCAACCATTTGCTGCTACCGAGGGGATTCTTATACTTACACAATAGACGATCGCGACAAGACCTACATCCAAGCTCAGCTTCCATCTTGAAATGTCTCTCTCCATCACTAGAGCCATAAAAAAAGATTGAACAGTCGCAAAGACAATCTGAAGGCTAGTGTTAAGCATTATGGATGGATACTCCTCCAGCAATGGGCCCTAGAAAGCAACATACAGGCTAAATTTAGGATGGATAAATTAGCATCACAACATGCCCACACACACTTCATTGTGTAACCTGTGCACACAGCGAGATGCATACCTGAAACACTGTCCAAAGAGCAAACAATACAGTCGCAAGAGACTGCAGGAGAATTCCCAATATCCAGCTCCTTGAGGGATGAGTATCAACTTGACTTGCGTGGTGAAAAAGATGGTAATGGACAACAGATTTGAGCTCCGGTCCTTGGTATAACGTTAGTACAGTAACACCGGCCGCACAGAGCACTATACCAGAAACTTTCTTAATCCCATGGAAGCGCTTTAATTGCAAAGACTCCATTCTACCATAAGGAGAAGAACAAATCACTCCCTATTACATGGAATTTTTATCATAAAAGTTCACGTTGTATATAAAGCAAGTCAAACTAATTTTCAGTCCCACTATCTTTACTTCAACCATGTTCATCAATGCACTCACATATACACTAAAGATATATGTTTAGACTACTAAATACTAATGTTAATGATCAGAGTTGGTGGCCGTGCGTTCACTTCTTAAGTTATTAGTAATTACCAGAGCTGTCATCCTTTTTAAGAGGATGTACAAATGGTTGATTCGATTTGTAGGGCGTATTTTTTATATGATGTTTCTAAAGTTTGTACGAACGCATGGACTGTCTGGCACAAGCATTTTGACCACTGTAATATATAACAGGAAATAACTTCCGTAGCAGCACGAGCATTTAGATCATAATTTTTACTAAATTCGAAGAAGCGCAATAAACAAATTTCATAATGGTACTCAATTAATGCGGATAAAAAAATTGGTACACCCTAATAAGTTAGGGCTGTTGGTCAAATGTCAGATGAACATAACCAACAGGAACTGATTAGCACTCCTACTATATATAATTAAATATAAATCACTGTACTATTTTATGGCAGCAAAATTAATGAGAGAGAAAGTTACCACTCAAAGGTGTTATCTCCACCCTTTACAACACTTATAGGTGATACTTGCAACCGTTCCACACATAACTCAGCTAGTGATATCATCTGCTCCCACTAGCACTTAGTTTGATGACATATTTAAATTGTACTCCCTCCTTCTCATAATATAAGAGATTTTTGCAAGCTGACATAGCTTGTAAAAACATCTTATATTGTGGGACGGAAGGAGTATTTACCACAAGGCAAAGAAAAACTAGCCTTAGGAAGTAATTCAGTTACCATTAATAACACATACCCCAACAGAAGAGCCAAAATAAAAGTTAAAACTGGCAGGAGATTTATTACTGCAGAAGCAGAAGCTGCTGAAGCATATTTGAGGCCAACACATGATATGTTAAAAGGAGCAGACATCCTGGGGAAATGAAACAAGAGTATAAGATGTATAACATTAATAAAACAAATGAATCAGTTTAACTAAGAAATACCAAAGGGTCTATTGTACAATGGAAAAAAGATGCTATGGTTAATACAATAACTATTTCCATAATTCTTAGCTTTGCACAACACTTCCGTGAAAGTGGATCAGTTTACCTAAGAAAATACCTACTTTCCCCACAAAGATGAACAACAATTTTTGCAATTAGTGTAACAATTGGAAATATATATTAAATCTGGTAAAACTGAAATTGTTTGCCGGAAAGGACAGATTGCCATTGATGAAGGTGATGTGTGCATTGAATAAGTGCAGAAGCACGAGGCAGACCTTTCTTCAGAGTTAGCAATGGTAGTTCGGATAGCAAAGCACCAGCAAGCGGATAAGGCTACTACACTAAAACCAAAATGATCGAGCAAGGAATTAATGAAATAAAGGGAATTTGTATATTGCAAGGGCACACAAAAGAGTTTCAAGCTATAAAGTTTGGACAAATATAATTACACAATTATGGTATTGTATAGATATCTAACAACTGCATGTCACCATTCTCGCATTAATATTCTCATCCCAATAAAATACAAAAGTTATGAGAAAATAATGCACAGTTGCAAATAATATTTTTAATCTAACAGTGCCATTTGATAAACAAGAAGAACAAATGTATAAAAACATTTCTGGCTTGTACTTTAACCTACCCATATAATGCATGCACAAATAGCTTCAGAGAAACTTTGTATGACATTTGTGGGGCAGTTTTCCTGCAAAATAAATCTCAGTGCATGCTTCCTAGATTACATCCAGATCTAGGTAACTAAGAAGCAAAAACTCGGCATACCTTTCAATCGCAAAAGCAATGGGCAGTAAGAACATTGTGGCTATTGCATGCCTGTAGAAATTAAGAACATATGTACTTGTACCTTGGTTAAAAGCAGCTTTGGTAAGTATATGCATAACTCCGTAGATAAACCTTAAGAGAAATGAAACAGCATAAGGTGCTGTGTTGCCCATTACTATCGTTTGCTAGAACTTCAAAGATGATTGCTTATATACTACTACTTGCCCTTCAAGACACGTCAAACATTCGGCATCAGGATAATTAATCAAACCCTCACTGTCATAAGGTTAGTTCAGATATGACTCATAATCCACTTAAGAAAAATATATTTTATGTATGCTTTACTATGTACATACCACACAAGTCACTCACTTTAATCAAGGTTAAAAAATGGCATCAAACTCTTTGTAGGTCTAACAAGTTGGTTACATCATACCAGCAAAGCATATATTTCAACAAATTAGGTATATCAGTCACAAGGTGCTTGTGTACTTATTAGAACGCATGATGCATCCACTCAAAGCGTATATTGGCATTTATTTGAATAATCCACTTGAACATTATTATGGAATGAATGGAAAGTCTATACTGGTAGAATTATTCATCTCAGGTTGTTCATCTCTCTAGAGAAAAGCAAGTACGTAGGAACTTCAAAGTACTTCAGTTACAGTTAAAAACTAAAGCATATTCATATTCGTAAAGGAGAAAGGATTCAACAGTTCCAGCTTTCAATCTCAAGGTGACTTGGATGCTTTTTGGACATTTCCTGCAAAAATTATACTCGGTGACTAATGCTCAGTGAGTCATTTCGCATTGTATATTTCTATAGACATTATTATATTTGAGAGAGATCTTTTAGTAGACACATTATACAAATGCATCTTTGGATGGATCAGTGGCAGAAGTGACACAGGATGTGGAAAAGGAAGAGGACAGTAGTAAATACATGCATCTTTATGAAGGGTGTAGTGATTAGTGGCATAAGTGGCACATGATGTTGAAAAGGAAAAGGGCAGCAACTAAGGACCAGTAAAATGGTCATACGAGAAATTGCATTAGTGTCTACCAGCAAAAGGGCCCGTGCATTGCAACCGGAAAAAAAAATCATAATCTCCAAAGGCCATGACAAGATTTTGCTGCGTCACGGATAAAATATCGGCAAACATTTTGTTCAATTTCATCAACATTTTTTAATACACAAATTTAAAAAAAACCATGAACATTTTGCATTTGCAAACATTTGTTTTCAAAATTGCGAACATTTTTTGAATATGCAATTTTTTTTTTGAATCCACGAAAAATTTATGACTTACTGAAAATTTTATATAAAAAATAGCTTTTTAAGTATTTGGAACTCTTTTGATGTACCAAAATATTTAAGGATGAAAAAACGAAAACGGAAAATGAAAAAATATGAAAGCAAAATTTAAAAACAGGCTGCCAGCACATGGGCAGCCCAAACGGGCGCGCTGCGTCTTCTCCAAGTGCGCAGAGCGCAGTATAGGAGGCCCTATTCCATGGGCTGGTCGGGAATTCCTATGTGTGAAAAGTTTTTTGTCATTTATAGGTGGCATCGATGGTAATATTTGCAACTTTGGTGTGACGATTTATGTGACGTTCCGCAAGAAGCACTAATGACTTTATTATTAGATATAGATTGCAATGTAAACGGCACTATGAGTATAATGAAGCATTTTCATTATGTTTAAAGAATAAACTGCCATGCTTCTAAAAAAAGTTGGTTTAGAGTAATTGTGTTTGTATATTTAGCTTTTTATTCCCTCCGTTCCTAAATAATTGTCTTTCTAGCCATCTCAAATGGACTATAACATACGGATGTATGTAGTCATTTGTTAAAATCTTTAGAAAGACAACTATTTAGGAACGGAGGGAGTAGAAGTTATGCTGTTCAAATGGAGCACTTCTTCCTCCAGTGCCTCCGGCCCTCCCCCTTCTTCTCCCGCAAGCCACCTCTCTGATCGTCCAGCCCCGGCCCCTCCCTCGAAGCCGTGCACGATTGGGGGTCGACCCCTCCTACCGCCAGGACCCCGATCTGCTCCATCCATACTCGCTGCTGCATGAGGACGGCATCGGGCAAGCCTGAGGAGCAGCCATGGATTGCGGTGGCGGGGACTAGGATGCTCCTAATGCGCCAGAGACTTCGAGTGCGGAGTTTCGACAGTGGGTTTCCTCCTAATGTGGCGAACCCATTTCTGTTAAATTCCCACTTTTCATTATTACTTTCTGGTTGTGGACTTTTGCCGTGCTCCAAAAGAATCTAGCCTTGCCGTGGAACAAAATGCTACAATGAATTCCTTAAGCTGTATTTATATATGCATTGCAAAATGATGCGGTGAATTGCTTAATCAGTACTTCATCGATACATATTTCACCTATCTTTACTTGTTTTTCTGAATGTAATACATGGCCATGACTGTCGTCATACACATCAAGGAGGTCGAAAGCATTTCTATCCATTATGACAGACATACAGAACCACCATCTTGCTGGCTCGCTAGCCTCTTTCAGGTGGACTGATTCCAGCCGCCATAGCTCTCCTCCTCCTCCTCGTTTTCCTGGAGACGACAGAGTTGCGGTCAGATCATGGCAGCCACGAGGATGCGCCATGGGCAAACATGTATGATCGGTTACCTCTGCCGGGGTGAAGGTGAGCGCGATCTTGATCTCCCCGCGGTACTCCTCGTCCTTGACGACCCGGTGCACGGCCGGCGGCAGGCTGCCCTCCTGGAGCACAGCCTCCAGCGGGATACTGAAGAAAATTAAGTTAAAGTTCAGAACCAGCAGCTGAAACGGAGCAGTACTAGGGTACTACTAGCACTTGGATCCGAGAGTACAGGAGGTGTGTTCGTCTGGTAGTACTTGCCATGCTTCTCCGACGAGGTCGTCGGCCGAGAGGGCGTCGCTGTCCATGATCTTGACCCTGAGCTCTGGAGCGTCGCCGGAGACGGCGAAGACGAAGGTCTCGTTCCACTCAGGCTCGCTCCCTGCTCCTGTAATAAGTAAGTTTCACGACGAGTGAATTTCTGACGAGACGAGATGACAGTGATTTATTATGGACGACGATCTATGCATAGGTGCATATGTATATACCTGATGCGACGGTGCTCTTCTGCTCGTGGCTGCGGCAGGTGAGGATCACGTACGGGTCCATGCTATCTGATCCATCAGCAGTTCAGCAATCAGATCGGAAATATCGTGATGAAGATCTAGCAGACGCTGACGAACATGATAATAAGGTGCTTAATTTTGACAAATCGGTGCAGATACTTCTCCCATAGATATTCAATCCTCTGCCGGGACGAACAAAAGAACACGCACGTAGAGACAGATTCAGTAGTGACTGAATTAACCGCGGTGCAGTTACATAGATATGCTATCTAATTAACAGGAGCAGCAGAGATCATACATGCAACCAAGAAAGGGATGAAGGTCTGATGATGATCTACATGACAGCGAGACGCAGGCGCCCGGCGGATAGGTTCGATGGTTACTTACTGAAGAAATCGGAGTCGTCGAGGCCCTTGGCGGAGACGAGCAGCACCTCCAGCTTCCCGCGCACCATGTCTCCTCCTCCTTCTCGAGCTCCTCCGGCCGGCCGGCCTAGTCTTGGATCTCTCTCTTGGTCTCGGTGAATGTCGCCTTCAATCACCAACCCACCACCGTATATAGAGGAGTGTATGTGAAGTCAAGGAAGCCTTCCACGGAATCTATTAATTTTCGCCAGCTTGGTGCCAGACTGCATATTCTCTGGCCAGTCCTCCGGTCATTATTGAAAATAAGAAATGGAAAGGTTTGTTGCGCCCGCGCGTCTGACCAATGGCCTAGCCTGGCCAGGAACATGCACCCAAATAATGCATGCAGACGGCAAGCTGGTTCACCAGCTTTTGCATTTGAATATACCAGACTGACTATGACTCGGTCGACTTTATAGTTGTTTCTCGATTAATAACGTACTCATCCTCTTGTATAGCTTGTTTTCGCCTGATTTGTCTTTTTTTGCTGAGAGCTGCTCATATGTCCAAATGGCTTGAAATTTGGTGCGGGCTTCACGCATCAAATTGTCTACCATACAAATTTTATTTGAATTTTTTTGAATTTTTCTAGTATTTGTTTTGATTTTTTTCGTCAGCGCAGGTGCAGATGAGCTCGGGTGCAGAAATAGATTTTCGAGTGTAGTGTGGGAAACAACCATGAGATGGCATCCTGCTGGGGGAGGTATGTGGGTGCAGACGGCTGACTTGGGCACCGGAATTGGGCAGCGGCGACGGATGGGACGGTCGGGTGTGCTCAATGTTTTCAGAATCATGATTCTGAACCGGATCAGAGCCCTAATGGTAGGGCCGCAAATAGTAGAATCTTCACTACCAGAATCATATAAATGTATATTTTACTAACTAGAATCGTAGAATCGTATGAGTCAATATGGATCATAAAGTCGTAGAATCATACAATAGAATCACGAACCTTGGGTGTGCTAGCTGTCGATGGAAAAAAGACGGAATGGCCAATGTGCCACCGATAGAAGGGCCAAGGGAGGATAAGGGCGGGCGTCTGTCTGTTTTGTGTCCGTGTAGATGCGAACGCGGCCCATATTTGGGACTGAAATGGGTCGCGCGGACAAGAAGCGGACGCTTGTCCATTTGGGTCGCCATGTTGGACTGACTTTTATATTCGTTTTGACTCAAACGGACACACGTAGACAGTTTTAGTGCGCGTCGGAGTTGCTCTTACACGCCCAATCAACGGCGAATCTAAGGGGCATGCTTGGATGAGCTCAAGCCTTCCCTCCAAAATTGGCATTTTTTTTACTACTAGTCATTACCACAACCCAGTCAAAAAAGGAAGAAAAGAAAGTCCATTAGGCCATGTAAATGCAACAAGGCTGGCGAGAGACACGTTCAGTCGTTCTCGTTCTCCTCCCTTGTTCCAGGCTCGAGCCACCAGTAGCTCCCGCATGCAACGCTAGTCGCCGCCGGAGCTCCACGCCATGGCCACGCGGCCCACGCCTGAGCTCGAGCACACCGGCACGCAGGGCCGGCCCTGTGTTTCGGGAGGCCCTAGGCGACCTCGACGACAGGGGTCTCTATGTCCTAAGTTCTAAGACAATATATATGTATGCATGTGTTATATATATAATTTATTAAAAATAACTTTCAATTACACATTTTTAGTTTAAAATATGAGTATAATAATTCAAATGACTCCATCGAAAACAATAATAACTAAATTCGAACCGACTCCATAAAAAAATGGTACTAAAAATATCGCAAAACGAAACTAACATGACATGATTACCTCAAATAAGAACGAAATTAGACTGACTCCATCGACAATAATAATACTTCAGTGCTTCAAAAAAAGTTTCTTCCGGCATTTCTTGATGCGAAGTCATTAAGGGCACAATCAAGATCAACATTGTCCAAGATATCCTTCTCAATGCAGCACATAGCCAGGCCATTCAATCTATCTTGCAACATAGTTGACCTCAAATAATTTTTCAGTAGTTTCAGATCTGATGATTGGAACCCTAGACATGTTACATAGAATGACAAAAGGTTGATAGATTGGATTACAATACGTACATACTAAATAAAGAATAAATAAACTACTGAGATTGTCAAATTGAAGTTTGGGGATGGACAGGAACATGGATGCGTACTTCTTGACTTCCAGTCGGATGCGTACTTGTATAGGTATTGCCGCGGTGCCGGATGCCGGATGGCCGATTGGCCGGGCTGCCGCCTGCCTGCCGGACTGCTGTGTGGCGGCGAGGGCGAGCCGGCGAGGCGAGGGCGACGCGGCAAGGGCCAAGGGGCAAGGCGCCGAGTGAGCAAGAAGGCCGACGGGGCGGGCGAGGGCGACGAACCTATGAAGGAAACGATCGAAATGAGCGTGAGTCACGGCGCCGCTTCGCCTACGCGTATCCATCAGCGATCACTAGCTAACTATATTTGGGCCTCGCCCCGTCGCCCATGCCCCAGGGCCGGCCCTGCCGGCACGCAGCTACACCGCAGCTCCAGGCCTCCAGCACGTCATTCCGGAGTCATGGCAAAATGGGAAGGCTGGGAGCACGTGCCTAGCTAGCTGCTGGATGGACTTTGAGGCTAGCTAGCACAGGCACGTTCGTAACACTTGAGCCTAGCTACGGCTCGACGAAACGCACGCGAGAACACACGAGGCGACTTTGATGGCTAAAGGCCCATACCAAGCCTTTGATGTTTATTGCTTTGTGATCTGGTGTTACAGGGGAACGTACAAGGATATATAGTAGCAATACTAGAGGGTAACACGCGCTTTGCTGCCCCCTTTTTCACTTGTTATTAGGGGGAAACTCATTTCAGCATTGTTTGTCTTGGGTTAGGCTTTAGTTGTCTTGGAGTTGGAAGTGTTTTTGTTGTCTATTATCGATCTGCTTCGTTCATGTAGGTGACAGCCTGGGCCATGACCGGAAACGGCCATCGGTTATATTTTTTGGTTCGTTACCTAAAATGCAATCTTGCGTTACGAAAAAAGTGGTACCATCAAAAAATTTCTTTTTTATGATGACGTTTCGGTGACGGTGGGGGTGACGGCTGAAAAACGTCATTGGGGTATTTCCATGACGAAAAGGTTATACATGACACAAGTGAATCGTTGGAAAATAGAGCAAATTTTATAGTGTAACTTTGAGGCTCCGCTCCATTTTCTTCATGGATTTGGGCATTGTGCCCTATTAGGGAAGAAAAATATCAATTATAGTGGTGCTGCTTCATAGGTCCCGGATAGAAATATTGAACTAGACAAACTACTGCCCTCAAATTCAAAGGAGAGGGGGTACCTATACTTGGTAGTTTATGATGAGGATGTGGTGTTCATATTGACAACTGCCTACATCTGCATGATCCATCTTGAGTCATTCCAGTCCAAGAAACTACACAATGTCACCTACAATAGTTGTAAAGTGTGAAACTTACACTTTTCTAGAATGTGTAGCAGGTGAAAGAGGTGAGAGCGCAGTTTGCACTTTTCATTAAATGTAAATTGGATTTATCTTAACAACGAGATTGGAAAACGTGGATATCTTGGTTCGAATGAAATATATCGGTTTAAACTTAGCTTAGAGGAGTATGAAATAACACTCATTAGTCAATAGCACCCGTATTTGGAAATTAGGGTTATGATCTACATGGAATTTTGTTGTCTAAATGGAGGCGTGAGCATATTTTGAGCTCCATTCTCTCACCTTAAATCCATTCATTGAGCAATTCTGAGTGGTATTACTTAGTTGTTAGATTGATTGGTGGGTTGTGTTGGCTAGGTGCTAAAACATCACTGCTATTTGATTGGTGATTATGCTGACCCACTCATTTCATGGTCGTAATATGCTGAATATTTTAATTTGCTCTTTAAATGTGCTACTGATGCTTTCCATTTGGGACTGAACGTGTGAAAGGTTGGAAGACTGTCGTAGCTTGTCCTGCTGGCGCCAGTAAATATGCTCCTCCACTCCCCCACATATCTTATCGAAAACCCCCAATTTAATGCCTTAAACCCACAACAATTCGAGCCCCCTCCCATCTCTCATCCCTTATCTAGCCTCCGCAATCTTAAGGAACCTATGACCCCTATTGTCGCTCAGTAAATCCAGTAGAGCTATCTAGTTTGGAAACTTTCTCTGTAAATGTGCTGAGTATACGGTCGCCACTGCTGCTGCTTTCCATTTGAGAATGGACGCCTATAGGTTTGATGTTTTGTCATAGTTTGTCCCGCTGGCGCTTGTAAATCTACGCCACCACTACCGTTCCCTCTTTCTCTTATCAAAAGGGACCAATTATCAGCCTAAACCCGCGACAATTCCAGGTCCCTCGCCCCTCTACTTGTCCCATATCTGGCCATCGCAATCTTGCGGAACCTCTAACCCCTATTGCTGCCCAACGAATATTGTAGAGTTATCTAGTTTTCTCTTTCTTCTTTGGTGCCAGGGAACATGTCGGCCATGGTGACTGAGGGGACAGGGTGGATATGGGAGTAGAACATGGTCTTCGAGAATGCTCTGGTGTTGGTGGATCTGCAAGACAGTGAGGTCGTCTAGAACAACATAGCCGACGGCATTGAGGGGAAGAAGGGGTTGAGATTCGGGTCTGGGCCTAGAGGGTGAACGCAGAAGCATGAGAAGACGTACGAGAATGCGCTAGCTATGGTGGATCTGGAGAAGGGTGAGCCCGTGCGGAACAACTCTTGCCGGCGTTATTGAGGTTAAAAAGGCATCTGGATCCATGTCCGGGCCTCATGGGTGGATGCTGGAGAAGGACAAGGCATTCGAGAATGTGCTTGTGTTGGTGGATCTAATGGAGGGTGTTGCCGTGTGGAACAAGATAGATGATATTGTTGGGGGGACTGAAAGTACATGTAGTCCCCATGTGTGGTTTTGGTAATTAATTAATGACAATCCTTATGGACTAATGTTTGCATTGAGATATACATTTGAAGATTAGTCCCATTGGAAAATGATTGAGGAATAATGGAAGAGAACTCCTTTGAAGCAACAAGTACATCGAGATGATCAAAATGGAGTTCATTGGAGTATCTTAAGGGTTTCCATGCTTAGAGCTATGGTTTGAGCCATAATGGATCAAGATCTTAAAAAGGATGATTCGAATGATGAATTCTAGGAGTGGCTCAAAGATATGATCATAATGGACTCATGTGTTGAGACATGATTGAGCAAGCTATTCAAGTGAAGAATTCAATATATCCTTCATGACGTCAAGATTAAACATGGAGTAGAGATATCGGTTGACCAAGTTGAAGCTCGGAGATTGAACTCTAAATGGTCAACACACGGCGCAAATGATGGACCACATAAGATCTTGTGGTATGATAAGAAATTATCAATTGCACTCTGTGTACTAACCCATACTATGTGTTGTCTATGTTTTCGAGGGTTAGGTGATTCTCATGGGCTCGCATCGAGAGAGAGAGATTTCAAGTGTCTATGAGAGGATAACATCAAGTGTTGGTGATCATGGTTGATAAGGGCAAGTTCAAGATAACCATCCCGAGGGATTACATGCTTGAAGCTTGTGGATGATCACATGATGGGCAAGTGAAGATGAATACAAAGCAAGGCCTCCCATATGTGGGAGCTACTTGAAGACTTCACCAATGTCTTGCCTTCAACTTGAGCCAAGAAGAAACATAAACATCAAGCTCAATTTAAAGGCTTGAGTCAAAGATATTAGTTCCTTTGGCGTTAGTGTCGTGGAGAGATGACCCCCGAAGAAAAATATACACTCAAGAATGGTTCTCGATAGCTATGTAGTATAGCTCTTTTATGTTTCTTGAGTTATAGGGATCCCGCACTATTAAGAGGGGATCAAATGGGTTAGTGCTAGATTTGCTCAAGTCAACATCTTCTATTTCTACTTCCTCACATCATATTCCAACATAGGCATATTTCACTCCTATCCAACACAATTCCACTCATATCCTATATACCAAATAAATCCATAGCCAACTAGGTTCCCCAAAATATATGATCTAACCTTTGCATACTTTGCATCCTCCATTTTGGTTTATCTTGGGTGGTTCTCTATGTGAGGACCTGGAGCTTTTCCATAGCTTCAAAACGAGCCCAAAATCATCAAAATCGGAGTCCGGATGAGAAAGATATGGATGTTTTACTTTTGGGGCGCCTGCAGTTTTTGTGTTGGCAGGATATCCGGGACTTGGCCCGGAAATCCAACCGTAGATGTCCAGAACCGTGTTGAAATGTTGGTTGTGTCCTCCGGATGTCCGGGGCCCCAACTTGGGCCAGATGTCCGGGCTTTGGCCAGATGTCCGGCCCCTGTACTCTGGCCTCTGTTTTTCACATGCGTGTGTGTGCATTTCTCAGCCGCCGGATGTCCGGCCCTTGCCCGGATGTCCGGCCCAACACAGCCACTTACTCACAAACGGCTAGTTTTCTAGGCTTGCTATATATACCCCTCTACTAATCCGGTAGAGGGTTGAGCAACACATTCATATGAACCCTAGAACACAAAAAGGCTCCCTCTCACTTCCCCTACACCAAATCTTAGATCCAGGAGAGATTCGTGAGAGTTCTTGAGAGGTTTTCCAATCAAGTGATAGATCCACTCCCTCTCCCTCTCTTGACCAAAGGAATTCGTGATTTGAGCAAGTCTTAAGCATTTCCCCTTTGTTCTTGTTACTCTTGGAGGTTGGAGACTCCTAGGCGGTAGGAGTGCTCCGGTGAGGAATCAACTTGTGATTTGTCCCCCGGAAAGTTTGTGAAGGTTTGGAGGCCGCCTCAAGGTCTACCACTAGTGGTTGAGAATCGCCTTCGTGGTGATATCTCAAGGAGAATAGGGTGAGCCTTCGTGGCGTTGGTGTGCCTTCGTGGTAACATCCACCTCTCTAACGGTGACTAGCTTCCCTCCAAGGAAGTGAACATCGGGATACATCCTCGTCTCCGTGACTTTGGTTATCCCTAACCCTAACTCCTTACTTGTGGTTTACTTTGGTCATTTGACCGTGCATTCACTATATCTTGTTGTCCTCATTATATTGTGGTGGTTGATTATATTGTGTTGGCCATTTCCTTGTAGAGATTATTTAGGCCTACACTTCATATTCCATAATTCATACTTGCTACTATTGATATACATTGTGATTAGTGTGAATTGCTAACTTGTGTTATAAACTTCCATATATTGTGATATTGCTCTAGTAAGTTTGTGTAACTTACTTGAGTTTGCTTGTATCATTCAATTCCATATATTGTGATACAATTTGTGTAAGCTTGTATTGCTTACTTGTGGTTGTGTGTATTATTCATTTCCATACCTCGTGATATACACTGAGTAAGTTTGTGTGACTTACTTGTGCTTACTCATATCCTCGTTGTTCTCATCTTGTTTACGCTAAGTTGTTGGTGCACTTAGTGAGCCTAGTATATTTAGGATTTGTGCTTGAAAAATATCTGCTTAGTTTATTTCCGCATTTGGATATAGCCAAATCCGTAAAAGATTTTAAAACGCCTATTCACCCCCCCTCTAGGCGACATCGTGGTCCTTTCAGGGACAACCGAGGAGGTCAAGTGCCAGTCTGAACTGTTGGTGGACATGTGGGCGTGATTGAGGCGGGCTGGGTGTCGATGCCCGTGTGTAGTGACAACGAGAGTACTGAGGAGGGAGGTTCCAGTGGGAAGAAGGGTAGTGGTAGGATGGCAGGGAGGGCATGGGTAGAAGGGGTCATCCAAATCTATCGAGCAGGACCAATAGAAGGGATCCTCTGGACTGAGGATGAGCATAGGTTTATGCCTCCAGCCTTCGTTTCCATGCACTAGAAAGATATATTGCTGCTCTAGATACTTGATTGCTTGCTTCCGATGACTAATCTACGCATAGGGCGGATATTGGAAATTTGATGCTCAAGTAATTTGCCTAATATCATGGCAATGGGGTGTGAATATGTTAGTAGTGCTTCCATTTGTGTGTATTGACAGATTAATGTTATTGCCTTTGTTTTCGTCGATCAGAAAGTTGGGCTCGTGCTCTAGATGCTTGATTGGTTGCTTCGGATGCTTAATCCGTGTAAACGTCACATAATATCGGGTTGGATAATGCAAATCTGATGCTTAAGTACACTAGTAGAAAAAGGGCCTATTGTCCCGGTTGGTAAGGGCTTTTAGTCCCGGGGGTCGGTACTAATGCCTCCCCCCTTTAGTCCCGGTTCAATCTAGAACCGGGACTAAAGGCCGCGGCCACGTGGAGCTCCACCTTTAGTCCCGGTTGGTGTTTATGATTTTTTTTTGAAATTTTTTTTGAATTTATTATTTTCAAATTTCTGAATTATTTTAACCTCTAATCTCTAATCAGAACCCCTCATCACTGCTCAATTTATCCTCTAATCTCTAATCACCCTTTCCAAATCATCTAACTTCCTGAACGGTCACCCATCCTCCCACTCCCCCAGCCTGAGCACACTTAACTTCCGGGTTCTATTCTCCCTCGTTTCCAAGTCTGCACTTGTTGTTTTCCTGACAATAGTAAGATGTCAATCCTATTAACCCTCAGGAATTTTTGCTTGAGCATGAAGTGACACATTTCACTGTTTGAGTTTCAAACTATTGAATTAAAAAACAATAATTATTTAGAAAATAATAGTTATTTTGAATAATTGGTTTGACCATAGTTTGACCACAGTTTGACCACAATTTGACCAGATTTGACCAAAATTCAAAATAACTGAGCAAATTATTTAGTAACACTAATATTCTAGAATAATTAGTTTGACCATTGTTTGACCATAGTTAGACCACAGTTTGAATTTTTTTGAATTTTTTTGCCTCTCCAGATCTTAAAAGCCCCGTATCTTTTTTTCTGTTAGGTTTTTGAGGATTTTGAAAATGTTTAACATCCCAATTTAACTTTTTGAGTAGATGATTTTTCATATAAAAAACTTTTTCATCCGAGAGAGATTTACAAATTTATGCCCATATTTACAAATTCCAGAGAGATTTTGCAAATAAAGTCGAAATTCACATTTGCAAATTTTCCCAACAACTAGACCACATATCACATGGGAAACTTATTTTCTTTTATTTTTTTGACATTTCCATCATTTTCTTTTATTTTGTAAAACTGAAAAGGCGATCCAGGGGGGTAGAGTTTGAAAATGGGACCTTTAGTACCGGTTCGTGGCACGAACCGGGACTAAAGGTCTCAACCCCATTAGCATCGGTTCGTGCCTCAAACCGGGACTAAAGGTATAATCTTTAGTCCCGGTTTGAGGCATGAACCGGGACTAATAGGCATCGCACCCTTTAGTCCCGGTTTGAGGCACAAACCGGGACTAAAGGTCACAGGTGAACCGGGACTAATGCCTTAGCCGCACGAACCGGGATAAATGCTCACATTAGTCCTGGTTCGTGATTGAACCGGGAGTAATGTGAATATTAGCCCGGAACCATAGCCCTGTTTTCTACTAGTGGTAGTTTATCTACTCTCATGGCACTGGGTGTGAATATCTTAGTAGAGCTTCCATTTGTGTCTATTGGGAGATTAATGCTCTTACCTTTGTTTTCGATCACCAGAAAGTTGTGCTTGTGCTCTAGATGCTAGATTGGTAGCTTCAGATGATTAATATTTGTAAACGTCATATGGTATTAGGGAGTATATTGCAAGTCTTGTGCTCATGTAGTTTACCAACTTTCAGGGCACTCGGGTGTGAATACGTCAATGGAGCATCTTTTTGTGTGTATTGGGAAATTAATGTTATTGCCTTTGTTTCTGCTGACAAGAAAGTTACACCGGTGCTCTAGATGCTTTATTGGTTGCTTCAGATGATGGATCTGTCTAATCATCATATGGTGTTAGGGAGGATATTGCAAATCTGATGCTCATGTTGTTTACCTACTCTCACGGCACCATGGTGTGAATACATTAGTTGAGCCACTTTTTGTTTACTCGTCGTTAACTTTGAGACTGACCTCCATTTTGTTCCTAGATTTGGGCATTGGGCCCTATCATGGAAGATAAATATATTTTTAATGGTTTTCCTTCATGGGTCCAAGTAAGAAATATTGAACTAGACAATCTACTACCCTCGAATTCACGGGAGAGAGGTTGCCTATACTTGGTAGTTTATGATGTGGATGTGGTGTTCATGTCGACAACTGCTTGCATCTTCTTGATCCTTCTTGAGTCATTCCAATCCAAGAAACCACACAATTCCAACTACAATGATTGTAAAAAGTGTAACTTGCATTTTTCTAGAATATGGAAAAAGTGCAAGTTGCACTTTGCATTGAATGTAAATTGCATTTATCTTACCAACAAGATATGAAAGCGTGGATATCTGGTTTTAATGAAATATATCGGTTTAAAATACGGGTAGAGGAGTGTGAAAATAACACTCATTAGTGCATATCACACATATTTGGAAATTAGGACTGTGCTCTACATGGAATTTTATTATGCATGCGGATTCGTGAGCACATTTTTAGCTCCATTGTCTCACCTTAAATCCATTCATTGAGCAATTTTGAGCATTACTGCTTAGCTGTCAGATTGCTTGGTGGGTTGGGTTGGCTAGGTGCTAAAACATCACTTCTACTCCCTCCGTTCCAAAATAGATGACTCAACTTTGTACTAACTTTAGTACAAAGTTGGGTCATCTATTTTGGAACGGAGGGAGTATTTGATTGGCGATTCTGCTGACCCACTCATTTAATGCTCATAGATGCTGATTATTTTTAAAATTAGCTCTATAATGTGCTACTTTTTTTTATTTTAGACTAGACATGTGTTGGTTTGACGATTGTTGTAGTTTGTCCTATTGGCGCTCGTAAATCTGCTCTTCCGCTCCCTGGCCTCTCTTGTCGAAACCCCCAAATCTATTACTCGAAACACACCGCAACTCGAGTCGCCCTCCCCCCTCTCATCCCATATCTAGCCTCCATAGTCATAAGGAACCTATGGCCCGTATTGCTGCTCGGAGAATCCTGTAGATCTATCTAGTTTGGACATTTCTCTTTATATGTGTTGATTACATTTTAGAAAATTCCTTTTTAAATGTGCTTCTGCCACAATTGTTGCTTTCCATTTGAGAATGAACATGTGTAGGTTTGACGTTTTGTCATAGTTTGCCCCGGTCGCGCCCGTAAAATCTAGTCCTCCACTACCAAGCCCTCTTTCTCTTGTCAAAACAGCCCAAATTTTCAGCCTAAACCCACAGGAATTCTAGGCCCCTCAACCCTCTCCTTTTCCCATACACTAGACCACAACACCTAATTAGGGGCAGTTAATTGTCGGGAGAAATACTCGACCAAGGGCAAATGAACTGCCGGGAATTGAATAACTGCCGGTAGAAGTACTTACAGGCAGAGTAACTACCGGGAGAAGTTAACAAACGAGGGCACTCAAACTGCCGGCATTTGTTTAGCTTAGTTTGAACAAAAACTATTATTGTCTTACATGTAAATAATGTTTACTAATGTAGCTGGATGCTACTGAACGCATGTACGAAAGTCAAAATACTAAAGTGTTAGTCATTAAGTGTTTGAGAACTGCCGTTGAATCTTGAGTGAATTCCTGTATGAATAGAAATCAAAAGAAATATAAATGCTACCAAATTCCTGTATGAATAGAAATCGAAAGCAACATATACACTACCAGGATCAGGAAAAGTGTCGGGGTAAGTAAAAAAGAAGGGCTGCCAGCAATTGCATTACCGACATATACTTCTATTTGCCGGGAAAACGAGGCTTCCTGGCAGTGTAACTGCCGGGATATTTGTATCTGCCGGGAGATCTATTTCCCGGCAGCCGTTCTCGTGGCAGTTCTATCTGCCGGGAGAATGGTTGTCCCGGCAGTTTATCTGCCCTCTTAGGGGACTTCTCCCGGCAGATTGCATGCCGTTGCATCCGTGTTGTGGTGTAGTGATATCTCCCCACCGCAATCCTGTGGAACCTCTGAACCCTATTATTGCCCATGGAATAGAGTTTTCTAGTTTCTTCTCTTTCCTCTTTGGGGTCGGGGAACATGTCAGCCATTGTGACTGAGGAGGGGTCTGGGTCCCAGTCCGAAGGGTGGATGTGGGAGTAGGACATGTTGTTCGAGAATGATTAGGTCTTGGTGGATCTAGGGTGTGTTTGGTTGAGGAACCAACTGTCACGGAATGGAATGGTTCCATTCCAGAGGAATGGGTCGGTTCCGTTCTTGTGTTTGGTAGGTGCAAAAAAGTAGAACGGGTTGGTTCCATCCCAGTGTTTGGTTTGAAAGAATGGAATGAAGAATGGAAGAACAAAAATTCAAATTTTCGGCAGCATTTCATTTGTATTCTCAAGAAAAAAACAACATAACAATATATATTGACAAAGAACACAATTTCCAAGAATATCACAAGGTAGCAATCATGTAGCAAGTTCATTTGGTACATCCAAAAGCAATCAGCAAGTACATGTCTTTCACATACAAATAGGCAGTACATGTCTCTCACATACAAATAACCAAGGAAAGTGCACTACAGCCATACATGTTCACATACCAAACATCCAAAAGCAACCCAATGGCACTACAGCCATACATGTCAAGTTCACATACTTGACAACCATATCAAATTTAGAAGTTCTTCTTCACATACCTACTCACCCAAACAGATTTGTTGGTTTCGGAAAGCTTCATGAAGGCCCTTGCAATCTTGGGGTTGTCAACAAGATGAGCATAGTAGTGGTTAAGGTGCTCTTCATCAAATTCCTTCAAACAAGAGACTACATCCCAAAGGTCATTGGGTATATCATCATCATCTCCACCAGATTTCACAAGAGCTTCACAAGTTTAAACCCATCTTTGAGAATGGCACCTAGTGGATCCTCTAGAACTTTCACCACCTTGGCCTTCTTTTTTGGTGGTCCTTTGGGGTCAGAAGACTCACCAACTTGCGGTGACGTGTTGATCTCACCATTCACCTCACCATTCTCCTCATCATCGACGTCAATAGAAAGGAGATCATTTCCAGACCTTGCATTCATCCCTTTAGCCCCAGTTGTTCCAAAAATGGTCGCCATAGCATGATAGTGTTCAATTGGGTTATTCAAGAAGGGAGCATCAGGTTTGTGGGTCTACAAAAAATTTGCAAGTCATTAGCATAATGAAGGCAGAAAATGAGATGATATTGTTCATACTATAAGAAGCTTACCATACAATGACCTGCATAGTGCTCATCGCTGAGCCTAATTGTGCAAGTATCTTCATCCCATAGAGCTCCACTTAAATTCTTCAAATTGACAACCCTGACCCAAATCTTCCTCCACTTCTTGAGATGGTTTCTAACTTGATCGGAGGTGATAGTTAGCTTGAATTGCTTGTTCAAAACAGCAGCACATTGTTTGAGATGTGTCTCCCTGAATCCACTAGAAGTTCTCTTCCCTTTAGTAACAAGGTCAGCCAAATAACCTAGCATAGTGTTGGTCATGGAAGTAGTCCATACAATGACCCCACTTTTCCCGGAGTTTCCACTTGCAGCGGTAACTTCAACATTGTCCATTTTTGTCCAGTCATCATAAAATTGCAATAAAAAGGATTAAATCATCACAAATATATGGTTTGACATAATAAATACCACAATCAATCCAGCCATCAAAATGTTGCAATAAAAAGGATGAAATCATCACAAATATATGGTTTGACATAATAAATACCACAACCTGTCCAGCTAGGTAATACGTGGTCTCCTCTTCCTTATAATTGCCCGAACAATGACTGCCATTGTAGCTAGTGCAACAAAAACAGCTGCTCCCCTAGCCATCCTTTTTCTTTTGTTCATCTTGCTGGCCATCTACAAGTGATGCATACAGTCAAAAATATATGACTACTAATAACTTGTAACCATGGATCAGGTGAGTACACAGCATCACTTATTAATTTTTTTGGGGTAATCATAGATCTACACAGCAGGCAGCAGCACATATATATGGAACAAATAGAGGAGGAACATGGCACACACATGAAATAAAAATCTGCCATCAATCCATTGTACCCATCAAGCGTATACAAAGGAGTAGGAGCCATACCTTGGCTTCGTTGCTAGGCACACCTCCGGCCGCTCCTTCCTCTCCTGCCGCTGCCTAGTAGGTCTCCACCCGATCCTAGGTCGCCGCCGAGCTGCAGATGTGCGCCATCTGGGGAGAGACGATGGGGAGGAGAGGGAATCGGCGCTGTAGAGGGAAGAGACGGCGGGGAGGAGAGGGAATCGGCGCTGGAGAGGGATGGAAGTGGGAGATCGAGAGAGGGAGAGATGCGGGAGGCTGGCGGCGCTCAGATGCGGGAGGGAGGCTGCGTGCAAGGGGAACGAGGGCTCGAGGGCTCGTTCTGTGTCGTCCGACCGATTTGGAGGTATGCGTCGGTTCCGCATAATGACCGAATATTCGGTTTTTACGGGACGGTGGGTTCAGGCCCTTGACTAACTGAACACGGAATGGGCTTCTGGAATGGGTCGGACCCATGACATTCTATCCCATGACAGCAACCGAACACACCCCTAGAGGACAGTGAGGCCATGCGGAACAACATAGCCGATGTCGTTGATGGAAAGAAGGGTCGAGATCCAGGTCTGGGCCGGGAGGGTGGACGTGGGAGCACGATAAGATGTTCGAGAATGCGTTGGATATGGTGGATTTAGCGAGGGTGAGCCCATGTGGAACAAATATAACCATCATTATTGAATTGAAAAGGGGGTATGGATCCAGTCCAGGGCTCGAGAGTGGTCGCGGGAGAAGGACACGGCATTCGAGAATGTAATTGTGTTGGTGGATCTAGTGAAGGGTGAGGCCGTGTGGAACAAGATAGAGGGTGTTGTTCGGGAGAAGACAGCCGATGAGTTCAAGCGGCACTATGAACTTTTGGTCGAGGATGTGGGCGCGATCGAGGGTGGCTAGGTGTCGCTGCCCAAGTATAGTGACGACGGGAGTACTGAGGGGAGAGGTTCTGGCGAGAAGAAGGGCAGTGGCAGGGTAGGACGAGGATGGGGATGGCATGGGCAGAAGGGTCATTCAATTATGTCGAGTACCGGAAGAGATCCTCTGTACTTAGGATGGGAATAGGTTTGTGCCTCCAGCCTTCGTTTTCATGCACTAGAAAGATATATTGCTGCTATAGATGCTTGATTCCAATGATTAATCTACGCAATCATATGGTATTAGGGTGGATATTGCAAATGTGATGCTTATGTAGTTTACCTATTCTCATGGTACTATCGTGTCAATATGTTAGGACAGCTTCCATTTTGTGTATTTGGACATTAATGATATTGCCTTTGTTTCATTGACTAGAAAGTTGCGCTGTGGACTAGAAATATTGAACTACACAAACTAATACCGTCAAATTCAAAGGAGAGGGGTACCTATACTTGGTAGTTTATGATGAGGATGTGGTTTTCATGTCGACAACTGCCTACATCATCATGATCCATCTTGAGTCATTCCAATTCAAGAAACTACGCAATGTCAACTGCAATGATTGTATGTGTAACTTACACTTTTCTAGAATGTGTAGCAGGTGAAAGAGGTGAGAGTGCAATTTGCACTTTTCATTGAATGGAAATTGTATTTATCTTAACAACGAGATAGGAAATCGTCGATATCTTAGTTTGAATGAAATATATCGGTGTAAACTTAGGTTAGAGGAGTATGAAAATAACACTCATAAGTAAATAGCACCCATATTTGGAAATTAGGGTTATGCTCTACATGGAACTTCATTGTCTACATTGAGGCGTGAGCATATTTTGAGCTCCATTGTCTCACTATAAATGCATTCAATGAGCAATTCTGAGCGGTATTACTTAGCTTTAGATTGGTTGGTGGGTTGTGTTGGCTAGGTGCTAAAACATCACTGCTATTTGATTGGTGATTATACTGACCCACTCATTTAATGGTCATAATGTGATTATTATTTTGAAAATTTGCTCTTTAAATGTGCTACTGCCGCTTTCCATTTGAGACTAGACGTGTGTAGGTTTGAAGACTATCGTAGCTTGTCCTGCTAGCGCCCGTAAATCTGCTCCTCCACTCCCCAACCTGTCTTATCGAAACCCCCCAATTTAATACCCTAAACCCACAGCAATTCGAGCCCCCTCCCACCTCTCATTCCATATCTATCCTCCGTAGTCCTAAGGAACCTATGACCCCTATTGTCGCTCGGTAAATCCTGTAGAGCTATCTAGTTTGGAAATTTGCTCTGTAAATGTGTTGAGTATATTTCGATAATTTGCTCTTTAAATGTGCTGCCGCCACTACTGCCACTACTGGGAAAGGGCTTATAGGTGAACCCCAATAACTGGCGGGCGATATGGGGCACCCGCCATAGCTGTTTTTGAAAACTTGTAGTGGTGGGTAACAAAACCTACCCGCCATAGTAAAATGACTAACTGTGAAGGGCGCAGAGGACCACCCGCCACACATGTGTTTACCTGGGCGGGACTCGTGTGCATAACTCGGCTGTGATGGGCGGTTGCTAACGCTCGCCACTAGCAGATGCAGTAGTAGTGGTGGGCAACTCCTAGCAACCGCCACTAGTTATCCTTGCCAGTCATCTTGTTTTGTCAGAACATAGTTGTGGCTGTCGCTAGTTGCTACCCGTCGCAGCACGGACACGTTTTATCCCCACGCGCACCCTGTCGCCCCCCTCACTTCACTAGCACTGTCCCATGGATCTCGCTCTGGGCGCCGTCGTCGCCTCTGCCTCGCCGTCCTCTTCGTCGGCCCCGTAACCCGTCGTCTTCTCGGCCACCCCCGTCGGCGGCGCCGTCTTGTTCCCCGGCCCCACCGTCGTGCTCGCCGTCCACGTCGGCCCCGCCATCATGTTCGTCGCCCTTGTTGGCCCCGCCATCGCCATGGGAACCGGTACGATCTCGTCGCCCCCGCCGTCGCCGACACCCACACCAACGGCCGCGGCCGTGGCCGCCACCCACATTGGTAGGGTAGCTAGGGTTAGAGTTAGAGTACGTGGGTTAGGGGCCGGGTTACGGCTATGGTTTGTAGAGGGTAGATTGTAGTTACATTCTTTGTTCGTAGATTGTAGAAATTTTCTTATTCATATTCGTAGATCGTACACTGTAGATTATATGAACTTTAAAGCATAGTTCATGCCCAAATTTCTATGTAGTGATGTTGATATTGTTAGTAGACCATAGACTGCAGATTATAGGAACTTTATCATTCATATTCGGAGAACGTAGACCGTATATTATAGGAACTTTCTTTATAGGGATTCATAATAAGAGCTAATGTTTTGGTGAGACATTGATTTATTACCGATTCACCAAATTTCTAGCACTTAATATGTTCATTTTAAAGCATAGTTCATGCCCATATTTCTATGTAGTGATGTTGATATTGTTAGTTACACTGTTTGTTTGTAAAGTATAGGAACTTTTTTATTCATACTCGCATATCATATACCATAGATTATAGGAACTTTCTTTACAGGGATTCATGGTAAGAGCTAATGTTTTGGCGAAACGTTGATTTATTTCCGTTCCGCCAAATTTCTAGCACTTCATATGTCCATTTTAAAAGCATAGTTCATGCCCAAATCTCTATGTAGTGATGTTGATATTGTTAGTTACACTCTTTGTTTGTAGATTATAGGAACTTTTTTATTCATATTCGTAGACCGCAGACCGTAGATTATAGGAACTTCTTTACAGGGATTCATAATAAGAGCTAATGTTTTGGCGAAATGTTGATTTATTTCCGTTTCACCAAATTTCTAGCACTTGATACGTCCATTTTAAAGCATTGTTCTTGCCCAAATTTTAAAATAGTGATGTTAATATTGTTATGTAGCTATTTAATGTTTTTTACAGGTAATACTTAATTAGTCTGCTGATATTGTTAGATATATTCTTTCTTCATGGGGGTCGGGGCAATTATCACTCAAAATCCACATACTGAGATGAGAGTTGTTTTGAGAGGAGGATGCCGACTGTTGTCGTGAGGGGCAAATCCTTCCTCTTATCCTCCTCTGAGAACTTGGTAAAGGAGAAGGTGAAGGATGACCTTCACAACTGGTCGAAATAACATTGAGTGTACATCATATATACAACCACTTGGGAGATGAACCGACTATTTTCGTACATGGTCATTCTGGCCTCTCCTCTTCCTATCATACATTGATATAGGAGGAGAAGGTGAAGAACGACCATCACCGACAGTCGAAGTACCAGCCGAAGAAAGATGTCGAGGGTTTTCGTACAAATTGCTTTCTTATAAATGTGGTTTATCTAACTATCAACTTTTTGTGATTTAGATGAAGGAGCCAACTCCTACAACCCTGGACGCTGTCTCGAGGCTGGTTGGATACTCGGTGTTCGCACTCTACTATGCTGAGAGGACCCTAGTAGACACACAGAAGGCTCTACAATACGCCAAGAGCGCTGAAGGATCTCTTGATCTTGTGAGGGTAGCCAGAAGCCGCAAAGCTGCTGCACAGAGTGCGCAAGGAGCCGTCGAGGCCATCGAGACATTTTTTGAAACTGCCAAGTCCGCCCCAGACAAGGTGAAGAAGATGATTGGAGACAAGGACAATTCTTCACAGAGTTGAGCTTAATTGCAAGTTGCTACAATGAAGCTGAGTTTTTTTGTCAACTATTTCTGTAGTGGCATAATGTGTTCTCTATGATCGATACTCTCATATTAGTTTCTATGAAAATTTCTACATGCTTTTCTATATGCAGTTGGGCAACTTATTGTTAGCTTTTTTATTTAAGTATGATAAAATGTGGTACTAAACTGTGATACATCATAATGCATGTGATTGAATATGTAAATAATTGCTGGTTATATGGTCCCAACTCCAGCGTCTAGCTATGGTAGGCGAGGAATGTGGGTCGCCACAACTACTGTTGGGGAACGTAGCAGAAATTCAAAATTTTCCTACGTGTCATCAAGATCTATCTATGGAGAAACTAGCAACGAAGGGAAGGAGAGTGCATCTACATACCCTTGTAGATCGCTAAGCGGAAGCGTTCAAGAGAACGGGGTTGAAGGAGTCGTACTCGTCGTGATCCAAATCACCGGAGATCCTAGTGCCGACCGGACGGCACCTCCGCGTTCAACACACGTACAGCCCGGTGACGTATCCCATGCCTTGATCCAGCAAGGAGAGAGGGAGAGGTTGGGGAAGACTCCATCCAGCAGCAGCATGACGGTGTGATGGTGATGGAGGAGCGTGGCAATCCTGGAGGGCTTCGCCAAGCACCGCGGGAGAGGAGGAGGACTTGGGAGAGGGGGAGGGCTGCGCCAGGGGCAAGGGTGAAGCTCCCATGCGCCTCCCCACTATATATAGGGGTGGAGGGGCTGGTTTCTTGCCCTCCAAGTCCATTGGGGCGTTGGCAAAGGTGGGAGGAAAGAAATCACATCATTTCCTTCCCCACTGATTGTTATCCCCCTTTTTTAGGGATCTTGATCTTATCCCTTCGGGATATGATCTTATTCCTTCTAAGGGGGGATCTTGGTGCGCCTTGACCAGGGGCGTGGGGCCTTTCCCCCACTACCCACGTTCATGTGGGTCCCCCCATGCAGGTGGGCCCCACTCCGGAACCTTCTAGAACATTCCCGGTACAATACCGAAAAATCCCGAACATTTTCCGGTGGCCAAAATAGGACTTCCCATATATAAATCTTTACCTCCGGACCATTCCGGAACTCCTCGTGACGTCGGGGATCTCATCCGAGACTCCGAACAACATTCGGTGACCACGTATATCTATTCCCTATAACCCTAGCGTCATCGAACCTTAAGTGTGTAGACCCTATGGGTTCGGGAACCATGCAGACATGACCGAGACGTTCTCCGGTCAATAACCAACAGCGGGATCTGGATACCCATGTTGGCTCCCACATGTTCCACGATGATCTCATCGGATGAACCACGATGTCAAGGACTCAATCAATCCCGTATACAATTCCCTTTGTCTAGCGGTATTGTACTTGCCCGAGATTCGATCGTCGGTATGTCGATACCTTGTTCAATCTCGTTACCGGCAAGTCTCTTACTCGTTCCGTAACACATCATCCCGTGATCAACCCCTTGGTCACATTGTGCACATTATGATGATGTCCTACCGAGTGGGCCCAGAGATACCTCTCCGTTACGGAGTGACAAATCCAGTCTCGATTCGTGCCAACCCAGCAGACACTTTTGGAGATACCTGTAGTGCACCTTTATAGCCACCCGATTCGTTGTGACGTTTGGTACACCCAAAGCATTCCCTCGGTATCCGGGAGTTGCACAATCTCATGGTCTAAGGAAATGATACTTGACATTAGAAAAGCTTTAGCATACGAACTACGATCTTTGTGCTAGGCTTGGGATTGGGTCTTGTCCATCACATCATTCTGCTAATGATGTGATCCCGTTAGCAACGACATCAAATGTCCATGGTCAAGAAACTGTAACCATCTATTGATCAACGAGCTAGTCTACTAGAGACTTACTAGGGACATGGTTTTGTCTATGTACCCACACATGTATCTGAGTTTCCTATCAATACAATTATAGCATGGATAATAAACGATTATCATGAACAAGGAAATATAATAATAACTAATTTATTATTGCCTCTAGGGCATATTTCCAACAGTCTCCCACTTGCACTAGAGTCAATAATGTAGTTCACATCACCATGTGATTCACACTCACAGGTCACATCGCCATGTGACCAACATCCAAAGAGTTTACTAGAATCAATAATCTAGTTCACATCACTATGTGATTAACACTCAATGAGTTCTGGGTTTGATCATGTTATGCTTGTGAGAGTGGTTGTAGTCAACGGGTCTGCAATATTCAGATCCCTATGTATTTCACAAAACTTTATGTCATATCGTAGATGCTGCTACCACGTTCCACTTGGAGCTATTCCAAATTGTTGCTCCATTATACCTATCTGGTATCTCTACTGAGAGATATCCGGATAGGTGTTAAGCTTGCATCGACGCAACTCTTTACGTCGAACTCTTTATCACCTCCATAATCGAGAAACATGTCCTTATTTACTCCAAGGACAATTTTGACCGCTGTCCAATGATCCATTCCTGTATCACTCTTGTACCCCCTTGCCAGACTCATGGCAAGGCACACTTCCAGTGCGGTACACAGCATAGCATACTATAGAGCCTATGTCTGAAGCATAGGGGACGACCTTCGTCCTTTCTCTGCTACGCCATGGTCGAGCTTTAACTCTTAACTTCATACCTTACAACTCAGGCAAGAACCCCTTCTTTGGTCGATCCATCTTGAACACCTTCAAGATCATGTCAAGGTATGTGCTCATTTGAAAGTACCATTTAGCGTTTTTTTATCTATCCTCATAGATCTTGATGCTCAATGTTCAAGCAGCTTAATTCAGGTTTTCTATTGAAAAACACTTTTCAAATAACCCTATATGCTTTCCAGAAATTCTACATCATTTCCGATCAACAATATGTCATTCACATATACTTATCCGAAATTCTATAGTGCTCCCACTCACTTCTTTGGAAATAAAAGTTTCTCACAAACTTTGTATAAACCCAAAATCTTTGATCATCTCATCAAAGCGTACATTCCAACTCCGAGATGCTTACTCCAGTCCTTAGAAGGATTGCGGAGCTTTGCATACTTGTTAGCATCTTTCGGGATTGACAAAACCTTCCGTTGTATCACATACAACCTTTCCTCAAATATAACGTCGAGGAAACAATGTTTTGACATCCTATCTGCAAGATTTCATCAATCATGTAGTAATTGCTAATCCAATTCCAACAGACTCTTAGCATCGCTCTGGTGAGAAAGCCTCACCGTAGTCAACTCCTTGAACTTGTCGGAAAACATCTTTAACGGCAAGTCGAACTTTCTTAATGGTGATACTTACCATCATTGTCTGTCTTCCTTTTAAAATCCATCTTTACCCAACGTCCTTACGACCATCAAGTATTTCTTCCAAAGTCATGGATCCTCTCTAGGATGTTATGGCCTTGAGCCATTAAATCGAATCCGGGCCCACCATCGCTTCTTCATAGCTCGTAGGTTCATTGTTGTGCAGCAACATGACCTTCAAGACAGGATTACTGTACCACTCGAGTAATACGCATCCTTGTCACCCTATGAGGCACGGTAGTGACTTGATCCAAAACTTCATAATCACTATCATAAGCTTCTACTTCAATTGGTGTAGGCGCCCACAGAACAACTTCACGTGGCCTGCTACACTTGTTGAAGTGACGGTTCAATAACCTCATCAAGTCTCCACCATCCTCCCACTCAATTCTTTCGAGAGAAACTTTTCTCAGGAAAGGACCTAATTCTAGAAACAATCCTTTTTGCTTCTGGAACTGAGACTGGAGGTATACCCAACTGTTTTGGGTGTCCTATGAAGAAGCATTTTATCCGCTTTGGGTTCGAGTTTATCAACCTGAAACTTTTTCACATAAGCTTCGCAGCCCCAAACTTTTAAGAAACGACAATTTAGGTTTCTCCAAACCATAGTTCAAACGGTGTCGTCTCAATGGAATTACGTGGTGCCCTATTAAAGTGACTGTGGTTGTCTCTAATGCCTAACCCATGAACGATAGTGGTAATTCGATAAGAGACATCATGGTACGCATCATATCCAATAGGGTGCAACTATGATGTTTGGACACACCATCACACTATGGTGTTCCAGCGGTATTTATTGTGAAACAATTTCCACAATGTCTTAATTGCGTGCCAAAGCTCGTAACTCAGATACTCATCTCTATGATCATATCATAGACATTTTATCCTCTTGTCACGATGATCTTCAACTTCACTCTGAAATTACTTGAACCATTCAATAATCCAGACTTGTGTTTCATCAAGTAAATACACTCAGTATCTACTCAAATCATCCGTGAAGAACATAACGATATTCACCGCATGCCTCAGCACTCATTGGACTGCACACATCAAAATGTGTTACTTCCAACAAGTTGCTATCTTGTTCCATCTTACTGAAACCGAGGCCTTTCAGTCATTTTGCCCATGTGGTATGATTTGCATATCTCAAGTGATTCAAATCAAGTGAGTCCAAACGATCCATCTGCATGGAGTTTCTTCATGCGTATACACCAATAGACATGGTTCGCATGTCTCAAACTTTTCAAAAATGAGTGAGTCCAAAGATCCATCAACATGGAGCTTCTTCATGCGTTTAATACCAATATGACTTACATGGCAGTGCCACAAGTAAGTGGTACCATCATTACTATCTTATATCTTTTGGCATGAAAATGTGTATTACTATGATCGAGATTCAATAAACCATTCCTTTAGGTGCAAGACCATTGAAGGTATTATTCAAATAAATAGAGTAACCATTATTCTCCTTAAATGAATAACCGTATTGCAATAGACATAATCCAATCATGTCTATGCTCAACATAAATACCAAATGACAATTATTCTGGTTTAATACTAATCTTGATGGTAGAGGGCGTGCAATGTTTGATCACATCAAACTTGGAAACACTTCAACACATATCGTCGACTCACCTTTAGCTAGTCTCCGTTTATTCCGTAGCCTTTTATTTCGAGTTACTAACACTTAGCAAACGAACCGGTATCTTAATACCCTGGTGCTACTAGGAGTACTAGTAAAGTACACAATAACTTAATGTATATCCAATATACTTCTATCGACCTTGCCAGCCTTCTCATCTACCAAGTATCTAGGGTAATTCTGCTCAAGTGGCTGTTCCCCTTATTACAGAAGCACTTAGTATCGGGTTTGGGTTCAACCTTGGGTTTCTTCATTAGAGCAGCAGCTGATTTGCTGTTTCATGAAGTATCCCTTCTTGCCCTTGCCCTTCTTGAAACTAGTGGTTTCACCAACCATCAACAATTGATGCTCCTTCTTGATTCCTACTTTCGCGGTGTCAAACATCGCGAATATCTCAAGGATCACCATATCTATCCCTGATTTGTTATAGTTCATCACGAAGCTCTAGCAGCTTGGTGGCAATGACTTTGGAGAAACATCACTATCTCTGGAAGATCAACTCCCACTCGATTCAACTGATTGTTGCACTCAGACAATCTGAGCACAAGCTCCACGATTGAGCTTTTCTCCCTTAGTTTGCAGGCTAAGAAAATCTTCGGAGGTCTTATACCTCTTGACGTGGGCACGAGCCTGAAATCCCAATTTCAGCCCTCGAAACATCTCATATGTTCCGCGACGTTTCGAAAAACATCTTTGGTTCCTCAACTCTAAACCGTTTAACTGAACTATCACATAGTTATCAAAAGTGTGTGTCCGATGTTCGCAACATCCACAGACGACGTTTGGGGTTCAGCACACTGAGCGGTGCATTAAGGACATAAGCTTTCTTCTGCCTGCATAATCGCTAATGTCAACTTTCAACTATATTTTCTCTAGGAACATATCTAAACAGTGGAACAAAAGCACGAGCTGACGACATAATTTGCAAAGATCTTTTGACTATGTTCAGGATAATTAAGTTCATCTCATGAACTCCCACTCAGATAGACATCCCTCTAGTCATCTAAGTGATTACATGATCCGAGTCAACTAGGCCGTTTCGGATCATCACGTGAGACGGACTAGTCATCATCGGTGAACATCTTCATGTTGATCGTATCCTCCATACGACTCATGCTCGACCTTTTGGTCTCTTGTGTTCTGAGGCCATATCTGTACATGCTAGGCTCGTCAAGTCAACCTAAGTGTTTCGCATGTGTAAATCTGGCTTACACCCGTTGTATGTGAACGTAAGAATCTATCACACACGATCATCACGTGGTGCTTGAAGCGAACTTTACATAGCGGTGCACAGTTAGGGGGAACACTTTCTTGAATTTTAAATGAGGGATCATCTTATTTACTACCTTCGTTCTAAGCAAATAATATGCATAAACGTGATAAACATCACATGCAATCAAATAGTGACATGATATGGCCAATATCATTTTGCTCCTTTTGATCTCCATCTTGAGGCTCCATGATCATCATCGTCACCGGCATGACACCATGATCTCCATCATCATGATCTCCATCATCGTGTCTCCATGAAGTTGTCTCGCCATCTTATTACTTCTACTACTATGGCTACCGGTTAGCAATAAAGTAAAATAATTGCATGACGTTTGTTCAATGACACGCACGTCATACAATAAATTAAGACAACTCCTATGGCTCTTGTCGGTTGTCATACTCATCGACATGTAAGTCATGATTCCTATTACAAGAACATGATCAATCTCATACATCACATATCATTCATCACATTCTTCTTGGCCATATCACATCACATAGCATACCCTGCAAAAACAAGTTAGACGTCCTCTAATTGTTGTTTGCATGTTTTACGTGGCTGCTATGGGTTTCTAGAAAGAACGTTTCTTACCTACGCAAAACCACAACGTGATATGCCAATTGCTATTAACCCTTCATAAGGACCCTTTTCATCGAATCCGTTCCGACTAAAGTGGGAGGCGGCACCGCTATCCACCTTATGCACCAAGTGCATGTCGATTGGTGGAACCTGTCTCACGTAAGTGTACGTGTAAGGTCGGTCCGGGCGCTTCATCCCACAATACCGTTGAAACAAGATTGGACTAGTAACGGTAAGCATATTGAACAAAATCAACGCCCACAACTACTTTGTGTTCTACTCGTGCAAAGAATCTATGCAATAGACCTAGCTCATGATGCCACTTTTGGGGAACGTAGCAGAAATTCAAAATTTTCCTACGTGTCACCAAGATCTATCTATGGAGAAACTAGCAACGAAGGGAAGGAGAGTGCATCTACATACCCTTGTAGATCGCTAAGCGGAAGCGTTCAAGAGAACGGGGTTGAAGGAGTCGTACTAAATGCGTGATCCAAATCGCCGGAGATCCTAGTGCCGAGCAGACGGCACCTCCGCGTTCAACACACGTACAGCCGGTGATGTCTCCCATGCCTTGATACAGCAAGGAGAGAGGAGAGGTTGGGGAAGACTCCATCCAGCAGCAGCACGACGGTGTGATGGTGATGGAGGCGTGGCAATCTGCGAGGCTTCGCCAAGCACCGCATGGAGAGGAGGAGGACTTGGGAGAGGGGGAGAGCTGTGCCAGGGCAAGGGTGAAGCTCCCATGCGCCTCCCACTATATATAGGGGTGCAGGGCTGGTTTCTTGCCCTCCAAGTCCATCAGGCGTTGGCAAAGGTGGGAGGAAAGAAATCACATCATTTCCTTCCCCATCGATTGTTATCCCCCTTTTTAGGGATCTTGATCTTATCCCTTGGGATATGATCTTATTCCTTCTAAGGGGATCTTGGTGCTCCTTGACCAGGGGTGTGGGGCCTTGCCCCCACTACCCACGTTCATGTGGGTCCCCCATGCAGGTGGGCCCCACTCTGGAACCTTCTAGAACCTTCCCGGTACAATACCGAAAAATCCCGAACATTTTCCGGTGGCCAAAATAGGACTTCCCATATATAAATCTTTACCTCCCGACCATTACGGAACTCCTCGTGGCGTCAGGGATCTCATCCGGGACTCCGAACAACATTCGGTAACCACGTATATCTATTCCCTATAACCCTAGCGTCATCGAACCTTAAGTGTGTAGACCCTATGGGTTCGGGAACCATGATGACATGACCGAGACGTTCTCCGTTCAATAACCAACAGCAGGATCTGGATACCCATGTTGGCTCCCACATGTTCCACGATGATCTCATCGGATGAACCACGATGTCAAGGACTCAATCAATCCCGTATACAATTCCCTTTGTCTAGCGGTATTATACTTGCCCGAGATTCGATCGTCGGTATGATGATACCTTGTTCAATCTCGTTACCGGCAAGTCTCTTTACTCGTTCCGTAACACATCATCCCGTGATCAACCCCTTTATCACATTGTGCACATTATGATGATGTCCTACCGAGTGGGCCCAGAGATACCTCTCCGTTACACGGAGTGACAAATCCCAGTCTCGATTCGTGCCAACCCAACAGACACTTTCAGAGATACCTGTAGTGCACCTTTATAGTCACCCGATTCGTTGTGGCGTTTGGTACACCCAAAGCATTCCTACGGCATCCGGGAGTTGCACAATCTCATGGTCTAAGGAAATGATACTTGACATTAGAAAAGTTTAGCATACGAACTACGATCTTTGTGCTAGGCTTAGGGTTGGGTCTTGTCCATCACATCATTCTGCTAATGATGTGATCCCGTTATCAATGACATCAAATGTCCATGGTCAAGAAACTGTAACCATCTATTGATCAACGAGCTAGTCTAGTAGAGGCTTACTAGGGACATGGTTTTGTCTATGTACCCACACATGTATCTGAGTTTCCTATCAATACAATTATAGCATGGATAATAAACGATTATCATGAACAAGGAAATATAATAATAACCAATTTATTATTGCCTCTAGGGCATATTTCCAACAACTACATCATCTAGCTGCGGCGGGTGAGAGGATATGCCTGCCACTGGAGGTGCGATACCAGTGGCGCGCGTGCTGAGGGTGTATTGGCAGTGGCGGGCGCCCATGGGAGGCTTGCCCGCCACTGATGGCCTTTTTGCGCCCACCATTGCTAAGCATTCCTGCAGTAGTGTGTTGCTTTCCATTTGAGAATGGACGCCTGTAGGTTTGATGTTTTGTCATAGTTTGTCCTCTTTGGCGCTGTAAATCTACCCTCCACTATCAAAAGGGCCAAATTATCAGCCTAAACCCATGACAATTCCAAGTCCCTCGTCCTCTACTTCTCCCACATCTGCCACCGCAATCTTGCGGAACCTATGACCCCTATTGCCGCCCAAATCTTGTATAGTTGTCTAGTTTTTCTCTTTCTTCTTTAGGGCTAGGTAACATGTCGGCCATGGTGACTGAGGAGGAGTCCTGGTCTAAAGGGTGGATGTGGTAGTAGGACATGGTGTTCGAGAATGCTCTGTTATTGGTGGATCTGCAAGACAGTGAGGCCGTCTGGATCAACATAGCCGACGGCATTGAGGGGAAGAAGGGGTTGAGAATCGGGTCTGGGCCTAGAGGGTGAACGCGGGAGCACAAGAAGACTTGAGAATGCGCTGGCTATGGTGGATCTGGAGAAGGGTAAGCCCATGTGGAACAAATCTAACCGGCGTTATTGAGGTGAAAAAGGCATCTGGATCCATGCCTGGGCCTCATGTGGGTGGATGCGGGAGAAGGACAAGGCATTCTAGAATGTGCTTGTGTTGGTGGATCTAATGGAGGGTTAGGCTGTGTGGAACAAGATAGCGATATTCTTGGGGGGGGGGGAACCGAGGAGGTCAAGTGGCACTCTGAACTACTGGTGAAGGATGTGGGCGTGATTGAGGCGGGATGTGTTCCGATGCCCGTGTACACTGCCAATGGGAGTACCAAGGAGGGAGGTTCCAGCGGGAAGAAGGATAGTGGCAGGACGACGGGGAGGGCATGAGCAGAAGGGGTCATCCAAATCTATCGAGCAGGACCAATGGAAGGGATCCTCTGGGTGAGGATGAGCATAGGTTTGTGCCTACAGCCTTCGTTTCCATGCACTAGAAAGATATATTGCTTCTCTAGATGCTTGATTGCTTGCTTCCGATGATTAATCTATGGAATCATCATGTGGTATAGGGTGAATATTGAAAATCTGATGCTCAACTAGTTTACCCACTCTCATGGCACTCGGGTGTGAATACGTCAATAGATCATCTTTTTGTGTGTGTTGGGAAATTAATGTTATTGCCTTTGTTTCTGTTGGTGAGGAAGTTCCACCGGTGCTCTAGATGCTTGATTGGTTGCTTTAGATGCTTAATCCGTGTAAACGTCATATAGTATCGGGTTGGATATTGAAAATTTGATGCTTAAGTAGTTTATCTAGTCTCAGGCCACTGGGTGTGAATATGTTAGCAGAGCTTCCATGTGTGTCTATTGGGAGATAAATGCTCTTACAATTGTTTTAGTTGACCAGAAATTTGTACTCCTGCTCTAGATGCTAGATTGGTAGCTTCAGATGATTAATATTTGTAAACATCATATGGTATGAGGGAGGATATTGCAATTCTTCTGCTCACGTAGTTTACCTACTCTTATGGCACTTTCGGGTGTGAATACGTCAATAAAGCATGTTTTATGTGTATTGGGAAATTAATGTTATTGTCGTTGTTTCCGTTGGCGAGAAAGTTGCACGGTGCTCTAGATGATTGGTTGGTTGCCTCGGATGATAGATCCGTGTAATCATCATATGGTGTTAGGGAGGATATTGCAAATCTGATGCTCGGGTTGTTTACCTACTCTCGCGGCACCATGGTATGAATACATTAGTTGAAATCTTGAACTAGACAAACAACTGCCGTCAAATTTAAAGCGGAGGAGGTACCTATACTTGGTAGTATATGATGAGGATGCGGTGTCATGTTGACAACTGCCTACACGTCATGATCTGTCTTGAGTCATTCCAGTCCAAGAAACTACACAATGTCAACTACAATGATTGTAAAATGTGTAACTTACACTTTTCTAGAATGTGTGGCAGGTGAAAGAGGTGAGAGTGCAATTTGCACTTTTCATTGAATGGAAATTGCATTTATCTTAACAACGAGATAGGAAAGCATGGATATCTTGGTTTGAATGAAATATATCGGTTAAAGTTAGGTTAGAGGAGTATGAAAATAACACTCATTAGTGAATAGCACCCGCATTTGGAAATTAGGGTTATGCTCTACATTGAATTTTATTATCTACATGGAGGCTTGAGCATATTTTAAGCTCCATTGTCTCACCTTAAACCGTTCATTGCGTAATTCGGAGCTGTATTACTTAGCTATTAGATTGATTGGTGGGTTGTGTTGGCTAGGTGCTAAAACATCGCTACTATTTGGTTGGTGATTATGCTGACCCACTCGTTTAATGGTCGTAATGTGCTGCGTATTTTGAAAATTTTCTCTATAAATGTGCTACAGCTGCTTTCCATTTGAGAATGGACGTGTGTAGGTTTGAAGACTGCCGTAGCTTGTCTTGCTGGCGCCCCTAAATCTGCTCCTCCACTCCCCCACCTATCTTATCGAAAAACCCCCAATTTAATACCCTAAACCCACAGCAATTCAAGCCCCCTCCCACCTCTCATCCCATATCTACCCTCTGCCAATCCTAAGGAACACCAGAACCCCTATTGTCGCTCGGTAAATCCTGTGAGCTATCTAGTTTGGAAATCATTTGTAAATGTGTTATGCGTACATTTTGATAATTTGCTCTTTAAAAGTGTTGCTGCCACTGCTCCTGCTTTCCATTTGAGAATGTACTCCTGTAGGTTTGACATTTTGTCATAGTTTGTCCCGCTGGCACCTGTAAATCTACCCCTCCACTACCATTCCCTCTTTCTCTTATCAAAAGGACCCAACTATCAGCCTAAACCTGCGACAATTCCTAGTCCCTCGCCCCTCTACTTCTCCCATATCTGGCCACCGCAATCTTATGAACCTCTTACCCTATTGTCGCCTATCTAATCTTGTAGAGTTGTCTAGTTTTTTCTCTTTCTTCTTTGGGGCCGGGGAACATGTCGGCCATGGTGGTGAGGAGGGTACTAGTTTAAAGGTTGGATGTGGGAGTAGGACATGGTGTTCGAGAATGCTCTGGTGTTGGTGGATCTCCAAGACTATGAGGCCGTCTGAAACAACATAGTCGATGCCGCTGAGGGGAAGAAGGAGTTGAGAACCGGGTCTGGGCATAGAGGGTGAACGCAGGAGCACGAGAAGATGTTCAAGAATGCGCTGCATATGGTGGATCTGGACACAGGTGAGCCCATGTGGAAGAAATCTAACTAGCGTTATTGAGTTGAAAAGGCGTCTGGATCCATGTCCGGGCCTCATGCGTGGATGCGGGAGAAGGACAAGGCATTCAAGAATGTTCTTGTGTTAGTGGATGTAATGGAGGGTGAGGCCATGTCGAACAAGATAGACGATGTTGTTGGGGGAAGATAAGGAGGTCAAGTGGCACTCTGATCTATTGGTGGAGGATGTGGGCGCAATTGAGGCGGGCTGGATGCCAATGCCCGTGTGCAGTGACAATAGGACTACCTAGGAGGGAGGTTCAAGTGGGGAGAAGGGTAGTGCCGGATTTACGAGGAGGGCATGGGCGGAAGGAGTCATCTAAATCATGCAAAGCAAGACCAATGGAAGGGATCCTCTGGACTGAGGATGAGCATAGGTTTACCTGCACTAGAAAGATATGTTGCTTCTCTATATGCTTGATTGCTTTCTTTTGATGATTAATGTATGCAATCATAATGTGGTATAGGGTGGATATTGAAAATCTGATGCTCAATTCGTTTACATATATACTATCATGGCACTGGGGTGTGAATATGTTAGTAGTGCTTCCATATGTGTGTATTGGCAGATTAATGATATTGCCTTTGTTTTTCGCTTTCGAGAATGTTGGGCTTGTGCTCTAGATGCTTCATTGGTTGCTTCAAATGCTTAATCCGTTTGAACTTCATATAGTATCGGGTTGGATATTGAAAATTTGATGCTTAAGTATTTTACCTAGTATCATGGTACTGGGTGTGAATATGTTTGTAGAGCTTCGATTTGTGTCTATTGGGAGATTAATGCTCTTACCTTTGTTTTCGTTGACCAGAAAGTCGTGTTCGTGCTCTAGATGCTAGATTTGTAGCTTCGGATAATTAATATTTGTAAACGTCATATGGTATTTGGGGGGATATTGGAGTTCTTGTGCTGAGGTAGTTTACCAACTCTCATGGCACTCGGGTATGAATACATCAATGGCGCATATTTTGTTGTGTATCAGGAAATTTATGTTATTGCCTTTGTCTCTGTTGACGAGAAAGTTACACCGGTGCTCTAGATGCTTGATTGGTTGCTTCAGATGATTGATCCGTGTGATTCTCATATGGTGTTATGGTGTTAGGGAGGATATTGCAAATCTTGCCGGCGTTATTGAGGTTAAAAAGGCATCTGGATCCATGTCCGGGCCTCATGGGTGGATGCTGGAGAAGGACAAGGCATTCGAGAATGTGCTTGTGTTGGTGGATCTAATGGAGGGTGTGGCCGTGTGGAACAAGATAGATGATATTGTTGGGGGGACAACCGAGGAGGTCAAGTGCCAGTCTGAACTATTGGTGGACATGTGGGCGTGATTGAGGCGGGCTGGGTGTCGATGCCCGTGTGCAGTGACAACGAGAGTATTGAGGAGGGAGGTTCCAGTGGGAAGAAGGGTAGTGGTAGGATGACGGGGAGGGCATGGGTAGAAGGGATCATCCAAATCTATCGAGCAGGACCAATAGAAGGGATCCTCTGGACTGAGGATGAGCATAGGTTTATGCCTCCAGCCTTCGTTTCCATGCACTAGAATGATATATTGCTGCTCTAGATACTTGATTGCTTGCTTCCGATGACTAATCTACGCATAGGGCGGATATTGGAAATTTGATGCTCAAGTAATTTACCTAATATCATGACAATGGGGTGTGAATATGTTAGTAGTGCTTCCATTTGTGTGTATTGACAGATTAATGTTATTGCCTTTGTTTTTTCGATCGTAAAGTTGGGCTCGTGCTCTAGATGCTTGATTGGTTGCTTGATGCTTAATCCGTGTAAACGTCACATAATATCGGGTTGGATAATGCAAATCTGATGCTTAAGTACACTAGTAGAAAAAGGGCCTATTGTCCGGTTGATAAGGGCCTTTAGTCGGGTTTGTTGAACCGGGACTAAAGGGTCGGTACTAATGCCTCCCCCCTTTAGTCCCGGTTCAATCCAGAACTGGGACTAAAGGCCGCGGCCATGTGGAGCTCCACCTTTAGTCCCGGTTGGTGTTTATGATTTATTTTTTTGAATTTTTTTTTATTTTTTTGAATATTTTTTATTTTCAAATTTCTGAATTATTTTCACATCTAATCTCTAATTAGAACCCCTCATCACTTCTCAATTTATCCTCTAATCTCTAATCACCCTCATCATTCCAAATCATCTAACTTCCCGAACGGTCACCCATCCTCCCACTCCCCCAGCCTGAGCACGCTTAACTTCCGTGTTCTATTCTCCCTCGTTTCCAAGTCTGCACTTGTTGTTTTCCTCACAATAGTAAGATGTCAATCCTATTAACCCTCAGGAATTTTGCTTGAGCATGAAGTGACACATATCTCACTGTTTGAGTTTCAAACTATTGAATTAAAAAAGAATAATTATTTAGAAAACAATAGTTATTTTGAATAATTGGTTTGACCATAGTTTGACCATAGTTTGACCACAGTTTGACCAGATTTAACCAAAATTCAAAATAACTGAACAAATTATTTAGTAACACTAATATTCTAGAATAATTAGTTTGACCATTGTTTGACCATAGTTAGACCACAGTTTGAATTTTTTTGCCTCTCCAGATCTTAAAAGCCCCGTATCTTTTTTCTATTAGGTTTTTGAGGATTTTGAAAATGTTTAACATCCAAATTTAACTTTCGAGTAGATGATTTTTCATATAAAAAACTTTTTCGTCCGAGTTAGTATGCAAAAGTTATGCCCATATTTACAAATTCCAGAGAGATTTTGCAAATAAAGTCGAAATTCACATTTGCAAATTTTCACAACAACTAGACGACATATCACATGGGAAACTTATTTTCTATTATTTTTTTGACATTTCCATCATTTTCTTTTATTTTTTTTAAACTGAAAAGGCGATCCACGGGGTAGAGTTTGAAAATGGGACCTTTAGTACGGTTCGTGGCACGAACCGGGACTAAAGGTCTCAACCAATAGCACCGGTTCATGCCTCAAACCGACTAAAGGAATAATCTTTAGTCGGTTTGAGGCATGAACCGACTATTAGGCATCGCACCCTTTAGTTCGGTTTGAGGCACAAACCGGGACTAAAGGTCACAGGTGAACCGGGACTAATGCCTTAGCCGCACGAACCGGGATAAATGCTCACATTAGTCCTGGTTCGTGATTGAACCGGGACTAATGTGAATATTAGCCCGGAACCATAGCCATGTTTTCTACTAGTGGTAGTTTATCTGCTCTCATGGCACTGGGTGTGAATATCTTAGTAGAGCTTCCATTTGTGTCTATTGGGAGATTAATGCTCTTACCTTTGTTTTCGATCACCAGAAAGTTGTGCTCGTGCTCTAGATTCTAGATTGGTAGCTTCAGATGATTAATATTTGTAAACGTCATATGGTATTAGGGAGTATATTGCAAGTCTTGTGCTCATGTAGTTTACCAACTTTCATGGCCCTCGGGTGTGAATACGTCAATGGAGCATCTTTTTGTATGTATTGGGAAATTAATGTTATTGCCTTTGTTTCTGCTGACAAGAAAGTTACACCGGTGCTCTAGATGCTTGATTGGTTGCTTCAGATGATGGATCCGTCTAATCATCATATGGTGTTAGGGAGGATATTCCAAATATGATGCTCATGTTGTTTACCTACTCTCACGGCACCATGGTGTGAATACATTAGTTCAGCCACCTTTTGTTTACTCGTCGTTAACTTTGAGACTGCCCTCCATTTTGTTCCTAGATTTGGGCATTGGGCCCTATCATGGAAGATAAATATATTTTTAATGGTGTTCCTTCATGGGTCCAAGTAAGAAATATTGAACTAGACAATCTACTACCCTCGAATTCACGGGAGAGAGGTTGCCTATACTTGGTAGTTTATCATGTGGATGTGGTGTTCATGTCGACAACTGCCTGCATCTTCTTGATCCTTCTTTAGTCATTCCAATCCAAGAAACGACACAATTCCAACTACAATGATTGTAAAAAGTGTAACTTGCATTTTTCTAGAATATGGAAAAAGTGCAAGTTGCACTTTGCATTGAATGTAAATTGCATTTATCTTACCAACAAGATATGAAAGCGTGGATATCTGGTTTTAATGAAATATATCGGTTTAAAATCCGGATAGAGGAGTGTGAAAATAACACTCATTAGTGCATATCACACATATTTGGAAATTAGGACTGTGCTCTACATGGAATTTTATTGTTCAGACGGATTCGTGAGCACATTTTTAGCTCCATTGTCTCACCTTAAATCCATTCATTGAGCAATTTTGAGCAGTACTACTTAGCTGTCAGATTGCTTGGTGGGTTGGGTTGGCTAGGTGCTAAAACATCACTTCTACTCCCTCCGTTCCAAAATAGATAACTCAACTTTGTATTAACTTTAGTACAAAGTTGGGTCATCTATTTTGGAACGGAGGGAGTATTTGATTGGCGATTCTGCTGACCCACTCATTTAATGCTCATAGCATGCTGATTATTTTTAAAATTAGCTCTATAAACTGCTACTTTTTTATTTTAGACTAGACATGTGTTGGTTTGACGATTGTTGTAGTTTGTCCTATTGGCGCTCGTAAATCTGCTCTTCCGCTGCCTGGCCTTTCTTGTCGAAACCCCCAAATTTATTACTCGAAACACACACATAATTAAGTCGCCTCCCCCTCTCATCCCATATCTAGCCTCCATAGTCATAAGGAACCTATGGCCCCTATTGCTGCTCGGAGAATCCTGTAGATCTATCTAGTTTGGACATTTCTCTTTATATGTGTTGATTACATTTTAGAAATTTCCTTTTTAAATGTGCTTCTGCCACAATTGTTGCTTCTCATTTGAGATTGAACATGTGTAGGTTTGACGTTTTGTCATAGTTTGCCCCGGTTGCGCCCGTAAAATCTATTCCTCCACTACCAAGCCCTCTTTCTCTTGTCAAAATAGCCCAAATTTTTAGCCTAAACCCACAGGAATTCTAGGCCCCTCAACCCTCTCCTTTTCCCATACACTACACCACAACACCTAATTAGGGGCAGTTAATTGTCGGGAGAAATACCTGACCAAGGGCAAATGAACTGTCGGGAATTGAATAACTGCCGGTAGAAGTACTTACAGGCAGAGTAACTGCCGGGAGAAGTTAACAAACGAGGGCACTCAAACTGCCGGCATTTGTTTAGCTTAGTTTGAACAAAAACTATTATTGTCTTACATGTAAATAATGTTTACTAATGTAGCTGGATGCTACTGAACGCATGTACGCAAGTCAAAATACTAAAGTGTTAGTCATTAAGTGTTTGAGAACTGTCGTTGAATCTTGAGTGAATTCCTGTATGAATAGAAATCAAAAGAAATATAAATGCTACCAAATTCCTGTATGAATAGAAATCGAAAGCAACATATACACTACCAGGATCAGGAAAAGTGTCGGGGTAAGTAAAAAAGAAGGTGAGACTATCTGCCAACAATTGCATTACCGGCATATACTTCTATTTGCCGGGAAAACGAGGCTTCCTGGCAGTGTAACTGCCGGGAGATTGTTGGGGAACGTAGTTATTTCAAAAAAATTCCTACGCACACGGAAGATCATGGTGATGGCATAGCAACGAGAGGGGAGAGTGTGTCCACGTACCCTCGTAGACCGAAAGCGGAAGCTTTATAACAACGCGGTTGATGTAGTCATACGTCTTCACGATCCGACCGATCCAAGTACCGAACGTACGGCACCTCCGAGTTCAGCACACGTTCAGCTCGATGACGATCCCGGACTCGATCCAGCAAAGTGTCGGGGATGAGTTCCGTCGGCCTGACGGCGTGGTGGCGATGATGATGCTCCACCGGCGCAGGCTTGACCTATGCTCATGACGATATGAACGAAGTGGAATATGGTGGAGGGGGGCACCGCACACGGCTAAGGAACGATCCGTAGATCAACTTGTGTGTCATGGGGTGCCCCCCTGCCCCCGTATATAAAGGAGCAAGGGGGGGGTGCGGCCGGCCCTAGGAGGAGGCGCGCCGGAGGAGTCCTACTCCCACCGGGAGTAGGACTCCCCCCCTTTTCCTAGTTGGATTAGGACTTGGGGGGAGGGGAAAGAGGAAGGGGGGCGCCGCCCCCCCTCTCCTTGTCCTATTCGGACTAGGGGGAGGGGGTGCGCGGCCTGCCCTGGCCGGCCCTCCTCTTCTCCCTCATGGCCCACTAAGGCCCATTAACCCCCGGGAGGGTTCCGGTAACCCCTCGGTAAAATCCGATTTCACCGGAACTATTCAAGTCCGCACATAGGCTTCCAATATATCAATCTTTATGTCTCGACCATTTCGAGACTCCTCGTCATGTCCGTGATCACATCCGGGACTCCGAACAAACTTCGGTACATCAATACTCATAAAATTGTCATCGTAACGTTAGCGTGCGGACCCTACGGGTTCGAGAACTATGTAGACATGACCTAGAACTATTCTCGGTCAATAACCAATAGTGGAACCTGGATGTTCATATTGGTTCCTACATTTTCTACGAAGATCTTTATCGGTCAAACCGCATAACAACATACGTTGTTCCCTTTGTCATCGGTATGTTACTTGCCCGAGATTCGATCGTCGGTATCCAATACCTAGTTCAATCTCGTTACCGGCAAGTCTCTTTACTCGCTCTGTAATACATCATTTCATAACTAACTCATTAGTTACAATGCTTGCAAGGCTTAGGTGATGAGTATTACCTGAGAAGGCCCGAAGATACCTCTCCGACAATCGGAGTGACAAAACCTAATCTCGAATTATGCCAACTCAACATATACTTTTGGAGACACCTGTAGAGTACCTTTATAATCACCCGATTCGTTGTGACGTTTGGTAGCACACAAAGTGTTCCTCCGGTAAACGGAGTTGCATAATCTCATAGTTGCAGGAACTTTGTATAAGTCATGAAGAAAGCAATAGCAACATACTAAGCGATCAAGTGCTAAGCTAACGGAATGGGTCAAGTCAATCACATCATTCTCCTAATGATGTGATCCCGTTAATCAAATGACAACTCATGTCTATGGTTAGGAAACATAACCATCTTCGATTAACGAGCTAGTCAAGTAGAGGCATACTAGTGAGATTCTGTTTGTTTATGCATTCACACATGTATTATGTTTCCGGTTAATACAATTCTAGCATGAATAATAAACATTTATCATGATATAAGGAAATAAATAATAACTTTATTATTGCCTCTAGGGCATATTTCCTTCAGTCTCCCACTTGCACTAGAGTCAATAATCTAGATTACATAGTAATGATTCTCACACCCATGGAGTCTTGGTGCTGATCATGTTTTGCTCGTGAGAAAGGCTTAGTCAACGGGTCTGCAACATTCAGATTCGTATGTATCTTGCAAATCTCTATGTCTCCCACTTGGACTTGGTCCCGAATGGAATTGAAGCGTCTCTTGATGTGCTTGGTCCTCTTGTGAAATCTGGATTCCTTTGCCAAGGCAATTGCACCAGTATTGTCACAAGATCTTCATTGGTCCCGATGCACTAGGTATAACACCTAGATCGAAAATGAACTCCTTCATCCAGACTCCTTCATTTGCTGCTTCGAAGCAGCTATGTACTCCGCTTCACATGTCGATCCCGCTATACCGCTTTGTTTAGAACTGCACCAACTTACAGCTCCACCGTTTAATAAAAATACGTATCCGGTTTGCGATTTAGAATCGTCCGGATCAGTGTCAAAGCTTGCATCGACGTAACCCTTTACGACAAGCTCTTTGTCACCTCCATAAACGAGAAACATATCCTTAGTCCTTTTCAGGTATTTCAGGATATTCTTGACCGCTGTCCAGTGATCCACTCCTGGATTACTTTGGTACCTCCCTGCTAAGCTAATAACAAGGCACACATCAGGTGCGGTACACAGCATTGCATACATGATAGAGCCTATGGCTGAAGCATAGGGAACTCCTTTCATTTTTCCTCTATCTTCTGCGGTGGTCGGGCATTGAGTCCGACTCAATCTTACACCTTATGTAATACAGGCAAGAACCCTTTCTTTGCACGATCCATATTGAACTTTTTCAAGACTTTATCAAGGTATGTGCATTGTGAAAGTCCAATTAAGCGTCTTGATCTATCTCTATAGATCTTGATGCCCAATATGTAAGCAGCTTCACCGAGGTCCTTCATTGAAAAACTTCTATTCAAGTATCCTTTTATGCTATCCAGAAATTCTATATCATTTCCAATCAACAATATGTCGTCCACATATAATATTAGAAATGCTACAGAGCTCCCACTCACTTTCTTGTATACAGGCTTCTCCAAAAGTCTGTACAAAACCATATGCTTTGATCACACTATCCAAGCGTTTATTCCAACTCCGAGAGGCTTGCACCAGACCATAGATTGATCGTTGGAGCTTGCACACTTTGTTAGCTCCCTTAGAATCGACAAAACCTTTTGGTTGCATCATATACAACTCTTCTTCCAGAAATCCATTCAGCAATGCAGTATTGACATCCATCTGCCATATTTCATAATCATAAAATGCGGCGATTGCTAACATGATTCGGACAGACTTAAGCATCGCTACGGGTGAGAAGGTCTCATCGTAGTCAAGTCCTTGAACTTGTCGAAAACCTTTTGCAACAAGTCGAGCTTTATGTGATAACATTACCGTCAGCGTCAGTCTTCTTCTTGAAAATCCATTTATTCTCTATTGCTTGCCGACCATCGGTCAAGTCAACCAAAGTCCAAACTTTGTTCTCATACATGGATCCCATCTCAGATTTCATGGCTTCAAGCTATTTTGCGGAATCTGGGCTCACCATCGCTTCTTCATAGTTCGTAGGTTCACCATGATCTAGTAGCATGACTTCCAGAATTGGATTACCGTACCACTCACAGTGCGGATTTTATTCTGGTTGATCTCTGAAGTTCAAGAACAACTTGATCTGAAGTTTCATGATCATTATCATTAACTTCCTCGCTAACTGGTGTAGGTGTCACAGGAACCGATTCCTGTGATGAACTACTTTCCAATAAGGGAGCTGGTACTGTTACCTCATCAAGTTCTAGTTTCCTCCCACTCACTTCTTTCGAGAGAAACTCCTTCTCTAGAAAGGATCCATTCTTAGCAACGAATGTTTTGCCTTCGGATCTGTGATAGAAGGTATACCCATTTGTCTCCTTTGGGTATCCTATGAAGACACATTTTTCCGATTTGGGTTCAAGCTTTTCAGGTTGAAGCTTTTTCACATAAGCATCGCAACCCCAAACTTTCAGAAATGACAACTTTGGTTTCTTGCCAAACCATAGTTCATAAGGTGTCGTCTCAACGGATTTTGATGGTGTCCTATTTAACGTGAATGCGGCCGTCTCTAAAGCATAACCCCAAAACGATACCGGTAAATCGGAAATAGACATCATAGATCGCACCATATCTAGTAAAGTACGATTCTGACGTTCGGACACACCATTACGCTGTGGTGTTCCCGGTGGCGTGAGTTGCGAAACTATTCTGCATTGCTTCAAATGTAGACCAAACTCGTAACTCAAATATTCTCCTCCACGATCAGATCGTAGAAACTTTATTTTCTTGTTACGATGATTTTCAACTTCATTCTGAAATTCTTTGAACTTTTCAAATGTTTCAGATTTATGCTTCATCAAGTAGATATACCCGTATTTGCTTAAATCATCTGTGAAGGTGAGAAAATAACGATATCCGCCACGAGCTTCAACATTCATCGGACCACATACATCTGTATGTATGATTTCCAACAAATCTGTTGCTCTCTCCATACAACCGGAGAACGGTGTTTTAGTCATCTTGCCCATGAGGCACGGTTACTTAAGTACCAAGTGATTCATAATCAAGTGATTCCAAAAGTCCATCTGCATGGATTTTCTTCATGCGTTTTACACCGATATGACCTAAACGGCAGTGCCACAAATAAGTTGCACTATCATTATCAACTCTGCATCTTTTGGCTTCGACATTATGAATATGTGTATCACTACTGTCGAGATTCAACAAGAATAGACCACTCTTCAAGGGTGCATGACCATAAAAGATATTACTCATATAAATAGAACAACCATTATTCTCTGATTTAAATGAATAACCGTCTCGCATTAAACAAGATCCAGATATAATGTTCATGCTCAACGCTGGCACTAAATAACAATTATTTAGATCTAAAACTAATCCCGAAGGTAGATGTAGAGGTAGCGTGCCGACCGCGATCACATTGACTTTGGAACCGTTTCCCATGCGCATCGTCACCTCGTCCTTTGCCAGTGCTCGCTTATTCCGTAGTCCCTGTTTCGAGTTGCAAATATTAGCAATGTAACCCGATCAAATACCAGGTGCTACTACGAGCTCTAGTAAGGTACACATCAATAACATGTATATCACATATACCTTTGTTCACCTTGCCATCCTTCTTATCCGCCAACTACTTGGGGCAATTCCGCTTCCAGTGACCAGCTTGCTTGCAGTAGAAGCACTCAGTTTCAGGCTTAGGTCCAGACTTGGGTTTCTTTTCTTGAGCAGCAACTTGCTTGCTGTTCTTCTTAAAGTTCCCTTTCTTCTTTCCTTTACCCTTTTTATTGAAACTAGTGGTCTTGTTGACCATCAACACTTGATGCTCCTTCTTGATTTCTACCTCCGCAGCTTTTAGCATTGCGAAGAGCTCGGGAAGTGTCTTGTTCATCCCTTGCATATTATAGTTCATCACGAAGCTCTTGTAGCTTGGTGGCAGTGATTGGAGAATTCTGTCAATGACACTATCATCCGGAAGATTAACTCCCAGTTGAATCAAGTGATTATTATACCCAGACATTTTGAGTATGTGCTCACTGACAGAACTATTCTCCTCCATCTTGCAGCTATAGAACTTATTGGAGACTTCATATCTCTCAATCCGGTCATTTGCTTGAAATATTAACTTCAACTCCTGGAACATCTCATATGCCCCATGACGTTCAAAACGTCGTTGAAGACCCGGTTCTAAGCCGTAAAGCATGGCACACTGAACTATAGAGTAGTCATCAGCTTTGCTCTGCCAGACATTCACAACTTCTGGCGTTGCTCCTGCAGCAGGCCTGGCACCCAGCGGTGCTTCCAGGACGTAATTCTTCTGTGCAGCAATGAGGATAATCCTCAAGTTACGGACCCAGTCGTGTAATTGCTACCATCATCTTTCAACTTTGCTTTCTCAAGGAACGCATTAAAATTCAACGGAACAACAGCACGAGCCATCTATCTACAACAAACATAGATAAGCAAAATACTATCAGGTGCTAAGTTCATGATAATTTTAAGTTCAATTAATCATATTACTTAAGAACTCCCACTTAGACAGACATCTCTCTATTCATCCAAGTGATCACGTGATCCAAATCAACTAAACCATAATCGATCATCACGTGAGATGGAGTAGTTTTCAATGGTGAACATCACTATGTTGATCATATCTACTATATGATTCACGCTCGACCTTTTGGTCTCCGTGTTCCGAGGCCATATCTGCATATGCTAGGCTCGTCAAGTTTAACCTGAGTATTCTGCGTGTGCAAAACTGGCTTGCACCCGTTGTAGATGGACGTAGAGCTTATCACACCCGATCATCACGTGGTGTCTGGGCACTACGAACTTTTAGCAACGGTGCATACTCAGGGAGAACACTTCTTGATAATTTTTAGTGAGAGATCATCTTATAATGCTACCGTCAATCAAAGCAAAATAAGATGCATAAAGGATAAACATCACATGCAATGAATATAAGTGATATGATATGGCCATCATCATCTTGTGCTTGTGATCTCCATCTCTTAAGCACCGTCATGATCACCATCGTCACCGGTGCGACACCTTGATCTCCATCGTAGCATCGTTGTCGTCTCGCCAACTATTGCTTCTACGACTATCGCTACCGCTTAGTGATAAAGTAAAGCAATTACATGGCGCTTGCATTTCATACAATAAGCGACAACCATATGGCTCCTGCCAGTTGCCGATAACTTGGTTACAAAACATGATCATCTCATACAATAAAATATAGCATCACATCTTGACCATATCAGATCACAACATGCCCTGCAAAAACAAGTTAGACGTTCTCTACTTTGTTGTTGCAAGTTTTACGTGGCTGCTACGGGCTGAGCAAGAACCGTTCTTACCTACGCATCAAAACCACAACGATAGTTTGTCAAGTTGGTGCTGTTTTAACCTTCGCAAGGACCGGGCGTAGCCACACTCGGTTCAACTAAAGTGAGAGAAAGCAGACACCCGCCCAGTCACCTTTAAGCAACAAGTGCTCAAGCGGTGAACCAGTCTCGCGTAAGCGTCTGGCGTAATGTCGGTCCGGGCGCTTCATCTCACAATACCGCTGAACCAAAGTATGACATGCTGGTAAGCGGTATGACTTATATCGCCCACAACTCACTTGTGTTCTACTCGTGCATATGACATCAACGCGCATAAAACCTGGCTCGATGCCCTTTGTTGGGGAACGTAGTAATTTCAAAAAATTCCCTACGCACACGCAAGATCATGGTGATGGCATAGCAACGAGAGGAGAGTGTGTCCATGTACCCTCGTAGACCGAAAGCGGAGCGTTATAACAACGCGGTTGATGTAGTCGTGCGTCTTCACGATCCGACCGATCCAAGTACCGAACGTCACGGCACCTCCGAGTTCAGCACACGCTCAGCTCGATGACGCATCCCGGACTTCGATCCAGCAAAGTGTCGGGGATGAGTTCCGTCGGCCTGACGGCGTGGTGACGATGATGATGCTCCACGGCGCGGCCGCCTAAGCTCCATGACGATATGACCGAGGTGGAATATGGTGGAGGGGGCACCGCACACGGCTAAGGAACGATCCGTAGATCAACTTGTGTGTCCTAGGGTGCCCCCCTGCCCCCGTATATAAAGGAGCAAAGGGGGGGGTGCGGCCGGCCCTAGGAGGAGGCGCGCCGGAGGAGTCCTCCTCCCACCGAGTAGGACTCCCCCCTTTCCTAGTTGGATTAGGACTTGGGGGAGGGGGAAGAGGAAGGGGGCGCCACCCCTCTCCTTGTCCTATTCGGACTAGGGGGGAGGCGCGGCCTGCCTGGCCGGCCCTCCTCTTCTCCCTCATGGCCCACTAAGGCCCATTAACCCCGGGAGGGTTCCGTAACCCCGGTGCTCAGAAAATCCGATTTCACCCGGAACTATTCTGAAGTCCAAACATAGGCTTCCAATATATCAATCTTTATGTCTCGACCATTTCGAGACTCCTCGTCATGTCCGTGATCACATCCGGGACTCCGAACAAACTTCGGTTCATCAATACTCATAAAATTGTCATCGTAACGTTAAGCGTGCGGACCCAACGGGTTCGAGAACTATGTAGACATGACCTAGAAATATTCTCGATTAATAACCAATAGTGGAACCTGGATGTTCATATTGGTTCCTACATTTTCTACGAAGATCTTTATCGGTCAAACCGCATAACAACATACGTTGTTCCCTTTGTCATCGGTATGTTACTTGCCCGAGATTCGATCGTCGGTATCCAATACCTAGTTCAATCTCGTTACCGGCAAGTCTCTTTACTCGATCTGTAATACATCATTTCATAACTAACTCATTAGTTACAATGCTTGCAAGGGTTAGGTGATGAGTATTAACGAGAAGGCCCAGAGATACCTCTCCGAGCAATCGGAGTGACAAAACCTAATCTCAATTATGCCAACTCAACATATACTTTTGGAGACACCTGTAGAGTACCTTTATAATCACCCAGTTACGTTGTGACGTTTGGTAGCACACAAAGTGTTCCTTCGATAAACGGGAGTTGCATAATCTCATAGTTGCAGGAACTTTGTATAAGTCATGAAGAAAGCAATAGCAACATACTAAACGATCAAGTGCTAAGCTAACGGAATGGGTCAAGTCAATCACATCATTCTCCTAATGATGTGATCCCGTTAATCAAATGACAACTCATGTCTATGATTAGGAAACATAACCATCTTCGATTAACGAGCTAGTCAAGTAGAGGCATACTAGTGACATTACATTTGTTTATGTATTCACACATGTATTATGTTTCCGGTTAATACAATTCTAGCATGAATAATAAACATTTATCATGATATAAGGAAATAAATAATAACATTATTATTGCCTCTAGGGCATATTTCCTTCAAAGATTTGTATCTGCCGGGAGATCTATTTCCCGGCAGCCGTTCTCATGGCAGTTCTATCTGCCGGGAGAATGGTTGTCCTGGCAGTTTATCTGCCCTCTTACGGGAGTTCTCCCGGCAGATTGCATGCCGTTGCATCCGTGTTGTGGTGTAGTGATATCTCGCCACCGCAATCCTGTGGAACCTCTGAACCCTATTTTTGCCAATGGAATAGAGTTTTCTAGTTTCTTCTCTTTCTTCTTTGGGGTCGGGGAACATGTCAGCCATGGTGACTGAGGAGGGGTCTGGGTCCTAGTCCGAAGGGTGGATGTGGGAGTAGGACATGTTGTTCGAGAATGATTAGGTCTTGGTGGATCTAGAGGACAGTAAGGCCATGCAGAACAACATAGCCGATGCCGTTGATGAAAAGAAGGGTCGAGATCCAGGTCTGGGCCGGGAGGGTGGACGTGGGAGCATGATAAGATGTTCGAGAATGCGTTGGATATGGTGGATCTAGCGGGGGTGAGCCCATGTGGAACAAATATAACCATCATTGTTGAATTGAAAAGGGGGTATGGATCCAGTCCAGGCCTCGAAAGTGGTCGCGGGAGAAGGACACGGCATTCGAGAATGTAATTGTGTTGGTGGATCTAGTGAAGCGTGAGGCCGTGTGGAACAAGATAGAGGGTGTTGTTCGGGAGAAGACAGCCGAGGAGTTCAAGCGGCACTATGAACTTTTGGTCGAGGATGTGGGCGCGATCGAGGGTGGCTAGGTGTTGCTGCCCAAGTACAGTGACGGCGGGAGTACTGAGCGGAGAGGTTCTGGCGAGAAGAAGGGCAGTGGCAGGGTAGGACGAGGATGGGGATGGCATGGGCAGAAGGGTCATTCAGTTACGTCGAGTACCGGAAGAGATCCAGGATGGGAATAGGTTTGTGCCTCCAGCCTTTGTTTTCTTGCACTTGAACGATATATTTCTGCTATAGATGCTTGATTCCAATGATTAATCTACGTAATCATATGGTATTAGGGTGGATATTGCAAATGTGATGCTTATGTATTTTACCTATTCTCATGGTACTATCGTGTCAATATGTTAGGAGAGCTTCCATTTTGTGTATTTGGACATTAATGATATTGCCTTTGTTTCATTGACTAGAAAGTTGCGCTCGTGGACTAGAAATATTGAACTACACAAACTAATACCGTCAAATTCAAAGGAGAGGGGGTACCTATACTTGGTAGTTTATGATGAGGATGTGGTTTTCATGTCGACAACTGCCTACATCATCATGATCCATCTTGAGTCATTCCAATTCAAGAAGCTACACAATGTCAACTGCAATGATTGTATGTGTAACTTACACTTCTCTAGAATGTGTAGCAGGTGAAAGAGGTGAGAGTGCAATTTGCACTTTTCATTGAATGGAAATTGTATTTATCTTAACAACGAGATAGGAAATCGTCGATATCTCAGTTTGAATGAAATATATCGGTGTAAACTTAGGTTAGAGGAGTATGAAAATAACACTCATAAGTAAATAGCACCCATATTTGGAAATTAGGGTTATGCTCTACATGGAATTTTATTGTCTACATTGAGGCGAGAGCATATTTTGAGCTCCATTGTCTCACTATAAATCCATTCAGTGAGCAATTCTGAGCGGTATTACTTAGCTTTAGATTGGTTGGTGGGTTGTGTTGGCTAGGTGCTAAAACATCACTGCTATTTGATTGGTGATTATACTGACCCACTCGTTTCATGGTCATTATGTGATTATTATTTTGAAAATTTGCTCTTTAAATGTGCTACTGCCGCTTTCCATTTTGAAAATGTTTAACATCCAAATTTAACTTTTCGAGTAGATGATTTTTCATATAAAAAACTTTTTCATCCGAGTTAGTATGCAAAAGTTATGCCCATATTTACAAATTCCAGAGAGATTTTGCAAATAAAGTCGAAATTCACATTTGCAAATTTTCCCGACAACTAGACCACATATCACATGGGAACTTATTTTATTTTATTTTTTGACATTTCCATCATTTTCTTTTATTTTTTTAAACTAAAAAGGCGATCCAGGGGGGGTAGAGTTTGAAAATGGGACCTTTAGTACCGGTTCGTGGCACGAGCCGGGACTAAAGGTCTCAACCCCATTAGCACCGGTTGGTGCCTCAAACCGGGACTAAAGGTATAATCTTTAATCCCAGTTTGAGGCATGAACCGGGACTAATAGGCATTGCACCCTTTAGTCCCAGTTTGAGGCACAAACCGGGACTAAAGGTCACAGGTGAACCGGGACTAATGCCTTAGCTGCACGAACCGGTATAAATGCTCACATTAGTCCCGGTTCGTGATTGAACCGACTAATGTGAATATTAGCCCGGAACCATAGCCATGTTTTCTACTAGTGGTAGTTTATCTACTCTCATGGCACTGGGTGTGAATATCTTAGTAGAGCTTCCATTTGTGTCTATTGGGAGATTAATGCTCTTACCTTTGTTTTCGATCACCAGAAAGTTGTGCTCGTGCTCTAGATGCTAGATTGGTAGCTTCAGATGATTAATATTTGTAAACGTCATATGGTATTAGGGAGTATATTGCAAGTCTTGTGCTCATGTAGTTTACCAACTTTCATGGCCCTCGGGTGTGAATACGTCAATGGAGCATCTTTTTGTGTGTATTGGAAAATTAATGTTATTGCCTTTGTTTCTGCTGACAAGAAAGTTACACCGGTGCTCTAGATGCTTGATTGGTTGCTTCAGATGATGGATCCGTCTAATCATCATATGGTGTTAGGGAGGATATTGCAAATCTGATGCTCATGTTGTTTACCTACTCTCACGGCACCATGGTGTGAATACATTAGTTGAGCCACCTTTTGTTTACTCGTAGTTAACTTTGAGACTGCCCTCCATTTTGTTCCTAGATTTGGGCATTGGGCCCTATCATGGAAGATAAATATATTTTTAATGGTGTTCCTTCATGGGTCCAAGTAAAAACTATTGAACTAGACAATCTACTACCCTCGAATTCACGGGAGAGAGGTTGCCTATACTTGGTAGTTTATGATGTGGATGTGGTGTTCATGTCGACAACTGTCTCTGCATCTTCTTGATCCTTCTTGAGTCATTCCAATCCAAGAAACTACACAATTCCAACTACAATGATTGTAAAAAGTGTAACTTGCATTTTCTAGAATATGGAAAAAGTGCAAGTTGCACTTTGCATTGAATGTAAATTGCATTTATCTTACCAACAAGATATGAAAGCGTGGATATCTGGTTTTAATGAAATATATCGGTTTAAAATACGGATAGAGGAGTGTGAAAATAACACTCATTAGTGCATATCACACATATTTGGAAATTAGGACTGTGCTCTACCTGGAATTTTATTGTCTCAGACGGATTCGTGAGCACATTTTTAGCTCCATTGTCTCACCTTAAATCCATTCATTGAGCAATTTTGAGCAGTACTACTTAGTTGTCAGATTGCTTGGTGGGTTGGGTTGGCTAGGTGCTAAAACATCACTTCTACTCCCTCTATTCCAAAATAGATGACTCAACTTTGTACTAACTTTAGTACAAAGTTGGGTCATCTATTTTGGAACGGAGGGAGTATTTGATTGGCGATTCTGCTGACCCACTCATTTAATGCTCATAGCATTCTGATTATTTTCAAAATTAGCTCTATAATGTGCTACTTTTTTATTTTAGACTAGACATGTATTGGTTTGACGATTGTTGTAGTTTGTCCTATTGGCGTCAGAATCTGCTCTTCCGCCTCCCTGGCCTCTCTTGTCGAAACCCCCAAATTTATTACTCGAAACACACCGCAATTAAGTCGCCTCCCCCCTCTCATCCCAAATCTAGCCTCCATAGTCATAAGGAACCTATGGCCCCTATTGCTACTCGGAAAATCATGTAGATCTATATAGTTTGGACATTTCTCTTTATATGTGTTGATTACATTTTAGAAATTTCCTTTTTAAATGTTCTTCTGCCACAATTGTTGCTTTCCATTTGAGAATGAACATGTGTAGGTTTGACGTTTTGTCATAGTTTGCCCGGTCGCGCAGTAAAATCTACTCCTCCACTACCAAGCCCTCTTTCTCTTGTCAAAACAGCCCAAATTTTCAACCTAAACCCACAGGAATTCTAGGCCCCTCAACCCTCTCCTTTTCCCATACACTACACCACAACACCTAATTAGGGGCAGTTAATTGTCGGGAGAAATACCCGACCAAGGGCAAATGAACTGTCGGGAATTGAATAACTGCCGGTAGAAGTACTTACAGGCAGAGTAACTGCCGGGAGAAGTTAACAAACGAGGGCACTCAAACTGCCGGCATTTGTTTAGCTTAGTTTGAACAAAAACTATTATTGTCTTACATGTAAATAATGTTTACTAATGTAGCTGGATGCTACTGAACGCATGTACGAAAGTCAAATACTAAAGTGTTAGTCATTTCGTGTTTGAGAACTGCCGTTGAATCTTGAGTGAATTCCTGTATGAATAGAAATCAAAAGAAATATAAATGCTACCAAATTCCTGTATGAATAGAAATCGAAAGCAACATATACACTACCAGGATCAGGAAAAGTGTCGGGGTAAGTAAAAAAGAAGGGCAGACTATCTGCCAACAATTGCATTACCGGCATATACTTCTATTTGTCGGGAAAACGAGGCTTCCTGGCAGTGTAACAGCCGGGAGATTTGTATCTGCCGGGAGATCTATTTCCCGACAGCCGTTCTCATGGCAGTTCTATCTGCCGGGAGAATGGTTGTCCTAGCAGTTTATCTGCCCTCTTAGGGGACTTCTCCCGGCAGATTGCATGTCGTTGCATCCGTGTTGTTGTGTAGTGATATCTTGCCACCGCAATCCTGTGGAACCTCTGAACCCTATTTTTGCCCATGGAATAGTGTTTTCTAGTTTCTTCTCTTTCTTCTTTGGGGTCGGGGAACATGTCAGCCATTGTGGTAGAGGAGGGTCTGGGTCCCAAATCAAGGGTGGATGTGGGAGTAGGACATGTTGTTCGAGAATGATTAGGTCTTGGTGGATCTAGAGGACAGTTAGGCCATGCGGAACAACATAGCTGATGTCGTTGATGGAAAGAAGGGTCGAGATCCAGGTCTGGGCCGGGAGGGTGGACATGGGAGCATGATAACATGTTCGAGAATGCGTTGGATATGGTGGATTTAGCGGGGGTGAGCCCACGTGGAACAAATATAACCATCATTATTGAATTGAAAAGGGGGTATGGATCCAGTCCAGGCCTCGAGAGTGGTCGCAGGAGAAGGACACGGCATTCAAGAATGTAATTGTGTTGGTGGATCTAGTGAAGGGTGAGGCCGTGTGGAACAAGATAGAGGGTGTTGTTCGGGAGAAGACATCCGAGGAGTTCAAGCGGCACTATGAACTTTTGGTCGAGGATGTGGGCGCGATCGAGGGTGGCTAGGTGTCGCTACCCAAGTACAATGACGGCGGGAGTACTGAGGGGAGAGGTTCTGGCGAGAAGAAGGGCAGTGGCAAGGTAGGACGAGGATGGGGATGGCATGGGCAGAAGGGTCATTCAATTATGTCGAGTACCAGAAGAGATCCTCTGTACTTAGGATGGGAATAGGTTTGTGCCTCCAGCCTTCGTTTTCATGCACTAGAAAGATATATTGCTGCTATAGATGCTTGATTCCAATGATTAATCTACGCAATCATATGGTATTAGGGTGGATATTGCAAATGTGATGCTTATGTAGTTTACCTATTCTCATGGTACTATCGTGTCAATATGTTAGGAGAGCTTCCATTTTGTGTATTTGGACATTAATGATATTGCCTTTGTTTCATTGACTAGAAAGTTGCGCTCGTGGACTAGAAATATTGAACTACACAAACTAATACCGTCAAATTCAAAGGAGAGGGGGTACCTATACTTGGTAGTTTATGATGAGGATGTGGTTTTCATGTCGACAACTGCCTACATCATCATGATCCATCTTGAGTCATTCCAATTCAAGAAACTACACAATGTCAACTGCAATGATTGTATGTGTAACTTACACTTTTCTAGAATGTGTAGCAGGTGAAAGAGGTTAGAGTGCAATTTGCACTTTTCATTGAATGGAAATTGTATTTATCTTAACTACGAGATAGGAAATCATCGATATCTCAGTTTGAATGAAATATATCGGTGTAAACTTAGGTTAGAGGAGTATGAAAATAACACTCATAAGTAAATAGCACCCATATTTGGAAATTAGGGTTATGCTCTACATGGAATTTTATTGTCTACATTGAGGTGTGAGCATATTTTGAGCTCCATTGTCTCACCTTAAATCCATTCATTGAGCAATTCTGAGCGGTATTACTTAGCTTTAGATTGGTAGGTGGGTTGTGTTGGCTAGGTGCTAAAACATCACTGCTATTTGATTGGTGATTATACTGACCCACTCGTTTAATGGTCATAATGTGATTATTATTTTGAAAATTTGCTCTTTAAATGTGCTACTGCTGCTTTCCATTTGAGACTAGACGTGTGTAGGTTTGAAGACTATCGTAGCTTGTCCTGCTAGCGCCCGTAAATCTGCTCCTCCACTCCCCAACCTGTCTTATCGAAACCCCCCAATTTAATACCCTAAACCCACAGCAATTCGAGCCCCCTCCCACCTCTCATTCCATATCTATCCTCCCATAATCCTAAGGAACCTATGACCCCTATTGTCGCTCGGTAAATCCTGTAGAGCTATCTAGTTTGGAAATTTGCTCTGTAAATGTGTTGAGTATATTTTGATAATTTGCTCTTTAAATGTGCTGCCGCCACTACTGCCACTACTGGGAAAGGGCTTATAGGTGAACCCCAATAACTGGCGGGCGATATGGGGCACCCGCCATAGCTGTTTTTGAAAACTTGTAGTGGTGGTTAACAAAACCTACCCGCCATAGTAAAATGACTAACTGTGAAGGGCGCAGAGGACCACCCGCCACACATGTGTTTACCTGGGCGGGACTCGTGTGCATAACTCAGCTGTGATGGGCGGTTGCTAACGCTCGCCACTAGCAGATGCCGTAGTAGTGGTGGGCAACTCCTAGCAACCGCCACTAGTTATCCTTGCCAGTCATCTTGTTTTGTCAGAACATAGTTGTGGCTGTCGCTAGTTGCTGCCCGTCGCAGCACGGACACGTTTTATCCCCACGCGCACCCCGTCGTCCCCCTCACTTCACTAGCACTGTCCCATGGATCTCGCTCTGGGCGCCGTCGTCGCCTCTACCTCGCCGTCCTCTTCGTCGGCCCCGTAACCCGTCGTATTCTCGGCCACCCCCGTCGGCGGCGCCGTCCTGTTCCCCGGCCCCGCCATCGTGCTCGCCATCCACGTCGGCCCCGCCATCATGTTCGCCGCCCCTGTTGGCCCCGCCATCGCCATGGGAACCGGTACGATCTCGTCGCCCCCGCCGTCGCCGACACCCACACCAACGGCCGCGGCCGTGGCCGCCACCCACATTGGTAGGGTAGCTAGGGCCGGTTAGAGTTAGAGTACGTGGGTTAGGGGCCGGGTTACGGCTATGGTTTGTAGGGTAGATTGTAGTTACATTCTTTGTTCGTAGATTGTAGAAATTTTCTTATTCATATTCGTAGATCGTACACTGTAGATTATATGAACTTTAAAGCATAGTTCATGCCGAAATTTCTATGTAGTGATGTTGATATTGTTAGTAGACCATAGACTGCAGATTATAGGAACTTTATCATTCATATTCGGAGAACGTAGACCGTATATTATAGGAACTTTCTTTATAGGGACTAGCAAAAGAGCCCGTGCGTTGCAACGGGACAGGAAAAATACACGCTCTTAACCCAATGACCACGACTCGAGACCCTGATAGGTAGACGTTCTTTATTTAAAATGGCATCACATTTGTGTTCCTGGCGGTGGTCTCACTGCTCACACAACGAAAATGCATTTGAATGTGGTCAGTTCTAAGGCGTCTCTCTCTAACACACACACGCGCGCTCGCACGCACACAATCGCTCAGAATAAGATGAGAAAAGTGTTTTTTTTCCGCGAGGTTTTTCAGAGTTGTGTATGCGTGGTTATCAATGTTTTTTCCCACTCAATCTGGTTTTAATGTGTGTTTATTTGCAATTTGGATCGCCGCCGGTGCGAAAGAAAAACGGACCGTGCACTATAGATTAAGTTTGCACCCAAATTAATAGTTTAGAAATATTTAACAACTAAAAGTAACAACATATTTATATTCTACACATTTTTCTAATGAAATTTCATATATAATTTGTTAAAATCGGAGTTACGGTTTAAAAGATATGAATAATTTTGTTTTAGATAAACTGTGGATTGATTAACCGAAAGGTTAGTGGGTTTTCTGTTAAAATACAAAAAAACGATTCGTATGACTTAAATATGGACGGCGGGTTGATTACCAGAAATCTCAGGGGGTTTTCTAAAAAAGTTAAAAAAAACGGTTCGTTATGACTTATAGGTGTACTGCGGGTTGATTTCAACAAACTGTAGGAACTTTTTTGCAAATAGGGGTGACGGACGGGGAAACCCACAGCGCTTTATTATTAGGTAGAGATTCATAATAAGAGCTAATGTTTTGGCGAAACATTGATTTATTACCGATTCACCAAATTTCTAGCACTTAATATGTCCATTTTAAAGCATAGTTCACGCCCAAATTTCTATGTAGTGATGTTGATATTGTTAGGTACACTCTTTGTTTTATAAAGTATAGGAACTTTTTTATTCATACTCGCATATCATAGAGCATAGATTATAGGAACTTTCTTTACAGGGATTCATAATAAGAGCTAATGTTTTGGCGAAACGTTGATTTATTTCCGTTCCGCCAAATTTCTAGCACTTCATATGTCCATTTTAAAAGCATAGTTCATGCCCAAATCTCTATGTAGTGATGTTGATATTGTTAGTTACACTCTTTGTTTGTAGACTATAGGAACTTTTTATTCATATTAAGTAGACCGCAGACCGTAGATTGTAGGAACTTCTTTACAGGGATTCATAATAAGAGCTAATGTTTTGGCGAAATGTTGATTTATTTCCGTTTCACCAAATTTCTAGCACTTGATACGTCCATTTTAAAGCATTGTTCTTGCCCAAATTTTAAAATAGTAATGTTAATATTGTTATGTAGCTATTTAATGTTTTTTACAGGTAATACTTAATTAGTCTGCTGATATTGTTAGATATATTCTTTGTTCATGGGGGTCGGGGCAATTATCACTCAAAATCCACATACTGAGATGAGAGTTGTTTTGAGAGGAGGATGCCGACTGTTGTCGTAGGGGCCGTCCTTCCTCTTATCCTCCTCTGAGAACTTGGTAAAGGAGAAGGTGAAGGATGACCTTCACAATTGGTCGAAATAACATTGAGTGTACATCATATATACAACCACTTGGGAGATGAACCGACTATTTTCGTACATGGTCGTTCTGGCCTCTCCTCTTCCTATCATACATTGATATAGGAGGAGAAGGTGAAGAACGACCATCACCGACGGTCGAAGTACCAGCCGAAGAAAGATGTCGAGGGTTTCCGTACAAATTGCTTTCTTATAAATGTGGTCTATCTAACTATCAACTTTTTGCGATTTAGATGAAGGAGCCAACTCCTACAACCCTGGACGCTGTCTCGAGGCTGGTTGGATACTCGTTGTTCGCACTCTACTATGCTGAGAGGACCATAGTAGACACATAGAAGGCTCTACAATACGCCAAGAGCGCTGAAGGATCTCTTGATCTTGTGAGGGTAGCCAGAAGCCGCAAAGCTGCTGCACAGAGTGCGCAAGGAGCCGTCGAGGCCATCGAGACATTTTTTGAAACTGCCAAGTCCGCCCCAGACAAGGTGAAGAAGATGATTGGAGACGAGGACAATTCTTCACAGAGTTGAGCTTAATTGCAAGTTGCTATGATGAAGCTGAGTTTTTTGTCAACTATTTCTGTAGTGGCATAATGTGTTCTCTATGATCGATACTCTCATATTAGTTTCTATGAAAATTTCTACATGCTTTGCTATATGCAGTTGGGCAACTTATTGTTAGCTTTTTTATTTAAGTATGATAAAATGTGGTACTAAACTGTGATACATCATAATGCATGTGATGGAATATGTAAATAATTGCTGGTTATATGGTCCCAACTCCAGCGTCTAGCTATGGTAGGCGAGGAATGTGGGTCGCCACAACTACATCATCTAGCTGCGGAGGGTGAGAGGATATGCCTGCCACTGGAGGTGCGATACCAGTGGCGGGCGGGTTGATGGTGTATTGGCAGTGGCGGGCGCCCATGGGAGGCTTGCCCGCCACTGATGGCCTTTTTGCGCCCACCACTGCTAAGCATTCCTGCAGTAGTGTGTTGCTTTCCATTTGAGAATGGACGCCTGTAGGTTTGATGTTTTGTCATAGTTTGTCCTGCTGGCGCCTGTAAATCTACCCCTCCACTATCAAAAGGGCCAAATTATCAGCCTAAACCCGCGACAATTCCAAGTCCCTCGTCCCTCTACTTCTCCCACATCTGGCCACCGCAATCTTGCGGAACCTATGACCCCTATTGCCGCCCAGCGAATCTTGTATAGTTGTCTAGTTTTTCTCTTTCTTCTTTAGGGCTAGGTAACATGTCGGCCATGGTGACTCAGGAGGAGTCCTGGTCTAAAGGGTGGATGTGGGAGTAGGACATGGTGTTCGAGAATGCTCTGTTATTGGTGGATCTGCAAGACAGTGAGGCCGTCTGGATCAACATAGCCGACGGCATTGAGGGGAAGAAGGGGTTGAGAATCGGTTCTGGGCCTAGAGGGTGAACGCGGGAGCACAAGAAGACTTGAGAATGCGCTGGCTATGGTGGATCTGGAGAAGGGTAAGCCCATGTGGAACAAATCTAACCGGCGTTATTGAGGTGAAAAAGGCATCTGGATCCATGTCTGGGCCTCATGTGGGTGGATGCGGGAGAAGGACAAGGCATTCTAGAATGTGCTTGTGTTGGTGGATCTAATGGAGGGTGAGGCTGTGTGGAACAAGATAGGCGATATTCTTGGGGGAGGGGGGGCAACCGAGGAGGTCAAGTGGCACTTTGAACTACTGGTGAAGGATGTGGGCGCGATTGAGGCGGGATGTGTGCCGATGCCCGTGTACACTGCCAATGGGAGTACCAAGGAGGGAGGTTCCAGCGGGAAGAAGGATAGTGGCAGGACGACGGGGAGGGCATGAGCAGAAGGGGTCATCCAAATCTATCGAGCAGGACCAATGGAAGGGATCCTCTGGACTGAGGATGAGCATAGGTTTGTGCCTACAGCCTTCGTTTCCATGCACTAGAAAGATATATTGCTTCTCTAGATGCTTGATTGCTTGCTTCCGATGATTAATCTATGGAATCATCATGTGGTATAGGGTGGATATTGAAAATCTGATGCTCAAGTAGTTTACCCACTCTCATGGCACTCGGGTGTGAATACGTCAATAGATCATCTTTTTGTGTGTGTTGGGAAATTAATGTTATTGCATTTGTTTCCGTTGATGAGGAAGTTGCACCGGTGCTCTAGATGCTTGATTGGTTGCTTTAGATGCTTAATCCGTGTAAACATCATATAGTATCGGGTTGGATATTGAAAATTTGATGCTTAAGTAGTTTACCTAGTCTCAGGCCACTGGGTGTGAATATGTTAGCAGAGCTTCCATGTGTGTCTATTGGGAGATAAATGCTCTTACCATTGTTTTGGTTGACCAGAAAGTTGTACTCCTGCTCTAGATGCTAGATTGGTAGCTTCAGATGATTAATATTTGTAAACATCATATGGTATGAGGAGGATATTGCACTTCTTCTGCTCACGTAGTTTACCTACTGTTATGGCGCTCGGGGGTGAGTACGTCAATATGGCATGTTGTGGGTGTATGGGGCAATTGATGTTATTGGCGTTGTTTCCGTTGGCGAAAGTTGCACGGTGCTCTAGATGATTGGTTGGTTGCCTCGGATGATAGATCCGTGTAATCATCATATGGTGTTAGGGAGGATATTGCAAATCTGATGTTCATGTTGTTTACCTACTCTCGCGGCACCATGGTATGAATACATTAGTTGAAATACTGAACTAGACAAACAACTGCCGTCAAATTTAAAGCGCGGAGGGGTACCTATACTTGGTAGTATATGATGAGGATGCGGTGTCATGTTGACAACTGCCTACACGCCATGATCTGTCTTGAGTCATTCCAGTCCAAGAAACTACACAATATCAACTACAATGATTGTAAAATGTGTAACTTACACTTTTCTAGAGGTGAAAGAGGTGAAAGAGGTGAGAGTGCAATTTGCACTTTTCATTGAATGGAAATTGCATTTATCTTAACAACGAGATAGGAAATCATGGATATCTTCGTTTGAATGAAATATATCGGTTAAAGTTAGGTTAGAGGAGTATGAAAATAAAACTCATTAGTGAATAGCACCCGCATTTGGAAATTAGGGTTATGCTCTACATTGAATTTTATTATCTACATGCAGGCTTGAGCATATTTTGAGCTCCATTGTCTCACCTTAAACCGTTCATTGCGTAATTCGGAGCTGTATTACTTAGCTATTAGATTGATTGGTGGGTTGTGTTGGCTAGGTGCTAAAACATCGCTACTATTTGGTTGGTGATTATGCTGACCCACTAGTTTAATGGTCGTAATGTGCTGCGTATTTTGAAAATTTTCTCTATAAATGCGCTACAGTTGCTTTCCATTTGAGAATGGACGTGTGTAGGTTTGATGACTGCCGTAGCTTGTCTTGCTGGCGCCCCTAAATCTGCTCCTCCACTCCCCCACCTATCTTATCGAAAACCCCCCAATTTAATACCCTAAACCCACAGCAATTCAAGCCCCCTCCCACCTCTCATCCCATATCTAGCCTCTGCAATCCTAAGGAACCTGTAACCCCTATTGTCGCTCGGTAAATCCTGCAGAGCTATCTAATTTGGAAATCTCTGTAAATGTGTTGCGTATATTTTGATAATTTGCTCTTTAAAAGTGTTGCTGCCACTGCTCCTGCTTTCCATTTGAGAATGTACTCCTGTAGGTTTGACATTTTGTCATAGTTTGTCCCGCTGGCGCCTGTAAATCTACCCCTCCACTACCATTCCCTCTTTCTCTTATCAAAAGGACCCAACTATCAGCCTAAACCTCGACAATTCCTAGTCCCTCGCCCTCTACTTCTCCCATATCTGGCCACATAATCTTGCGGAACCTCTTACCCCTATTGTCGCCAACTAATCTTGTAGAGTTGTCTAATTTTTTCTCTTTCTTCTTTGGGGCCAGGGAACATGTCGGCCATGGTGACTGAGGAGGGGTACTAGTTTAAAGGTTGGATGTGGGAGTAGGACATGGTGTTCGAGAATGCTCTGGTGTTGGTGGATCTGCAAGACTATGAGGCCATCTGAAACAACATAGTCGATGGCGCTGAGGGGAAGAAGGAGTTGAGAACCGGGTCTGGGCATAGAGGGTGAACACAGGAGCACAAGAAGATGTTCAAGAATGCGCTGCATATGGTGGATCTGGACAGAGGTGAGCCCATTTGGAAGAAATCTAACTACCGTTATTGAGTTGAAAAGGCGTCTGGATCCATGTCCAGGCCTCATGCGTGGATGCGGGAGAAGGACAAGGCATTCAAGAATGTTCTTGTGTTAGTGGATGTAATGGAGGGTGAGGCCATGTCGAACAAGATAGACGATGTTGTTGGGGGAAGATAAGGAGGTCAAGTGGCACTCTGATCTGTTGGTGGAGGATGTGGGCGCAATTGAGGCGGGCTGGATGCCAATGCCCGTGTGCAGTGACAACGGGACTACCTAGGAGGGAGGTTCCAGTGGGGAGAAGGGTAGTGCCAGGACGACGAGGAGGGCATGGGCAGAAGGAGTCATCTAAATCTGTAGAGCAAGACCAATGGAAGGGATCCTCTGGACTGAGGATGAGCATAGGTTTACCTGCACTAGAAAGATATATTGCTTCTCTATATGCTTGATTGCTTTCTTTCGATGATTATTGTATGCAATCATAATGTGGTATAGGGTGGATATTGAAAATCTGATGCTCAATTCGTTTACATATATACTGTCATGGCACTGGGGTGTGAATATGTTAGTAGTGCTTCCATATGTGTGTATTGGCAGATTAATGATATTGCCTTTGTTTTCGTCGACCAGAATGTTGGGCTTGTGCCCTAGATGCTTCATTGGTTGCTTCAAATGCTTAATCCGTTTGAACTTCATATAGTATCGGGTTGGATATTGAAAATTTGATGCTTAAGTAGTTTACCTAGTCTCATGGTACTCGGTGTGAATATGTTTGTAGAGCTTCGATTTGTGTCTATTGGGAGATTAATGCTCTTACCTTTGTTTTCGTTGACCAAAAAGTCGTGTTCGTGCTCTAGATGCTAGATTTGTAGCTTCGGATAATTAATATTTGTAAACATCATATGGTATTTGGGGGATATTGGAGTTCTTGTGCTCACGTAGTTTACCAACTCTCATGGCACTCGGGTATGAATACATCAATGGCGCATATTTTTTGCGTATCAGGAAATTTATGTTATTGCCTTTGTCTCCGTTGACGAGAAAGTTACACCGGTGCTCTAGATGCTTGATTGGTTGCTTCAGATGATTGATCCGTGTGATTCTCATATGGTTTTAGGGAGGATATTGCAAATCTTGCCGGCGTTATTGAGGTTAAAAAGGCATCTGGATCCATGTTCGGGCCTCATGGGTGGATGCTGGAGAAGGACAAGGCATTCGAGAATGTGCTTGTGTTGGTGGATCTAATGGAGGGTGTGGCCGTGTGGAACAAGATATATGATATTGTTGGGGGACAACCGAGGAGGTCAAGTGCCAGTCTGAACTGTTGGTGGACATGTGGGCGTGATTGAGGCGGGCTGGGTGTCGATGCCCGTGTGCAGTGACAACGAGAGTACTGAGGAGGGAGGTTCCAGTGGGAAGAAGGGTAGTGGTAGTATGTATTGACAGATTAATGTTATTGCCTTTGTTTTGGTCGATCAGAAAGTTGGGCTCGTGCTCTAGATGCTTGATTGGTTGCTTCGGATGCTTAATCCGTGTAAACGTCACATAATATCGGGTTGGATAATGCAAATCTGATGCTTAAGTACACTAGTAGAAAAAGGGCCTATTGTCCCGGTTAGTAAGGGCCTTTAGTCCCGGTTCGTGAACCGGGACTAAAGGGTCGGTACTAATGCCTCCCCCCTTTAGTCCCGGTTCAATCCAGAACCGGGACTAAAGGCCGCGGCCACATGGAGCTCCACCTTTAGTCCCGGTTGGTGTTTATGATTTTTTTTGAAATTTTTTATTAAAATTTTTTTAAAAAAAAATTGAAATTTTTTATTTTCAAATTTCTGAATTATTTTAACCTCTAATCTCTAATCAGAACCCCTCATCACTGCTCAATTTATGCTCTAATCTCTAATCACCCTCATCATTCCAAATCATCTAACTTTCGAACGGTCACCCATCCTCCCACTCCCCCAGCCTGAGCACGCTTAACTTCCGGGTTCTATTCTCTCCTCGTTTCCAAGTCTGCACTTGTTGTTTTCCGACAATAGTAAGATGTCAATCCTATTAACCCTCAGGAATTTGGCTTGAGCATGAAGTGACACATTTCACTGTTTGAGTTTCAAACTATTGAATTAAAAAACAATAATTATTTAGAAAACAATAGTTATTTTGAATAATTGGTGTGACCACAGTTTGACCAGATTTGACCAAAATTCAAAATAACTGAACAAATTATTTAGTAACACTAGTATTCTAGAATAATTAGTTTGACCATTGTTCGACCATAGTTAGGCCACAGTTTGAATTTTTTTGAATTTTTTGCCTCTCCAGATCTTAAAAGCCCCGTATCTTTTTTTCTGTTAGGTTTTTGAGGATTTTGAAAATGTTTAACATCCAAATTTAAGTTTTCGAGTAGATGATTTTTCATCTAAAAAACTTTTTCATCCGAGTTAGTATGCAAAAGTTATGCCCATATTTACAAATTCCAGAGAGATTTTGCAAATAAAGTCGAAATTTACATTTGCAAATTTTCCCAACAACAAGACCACATATCACATGGGAAACTTATTTTCTTTTATTTTTTTGACAGTTCCATCATTTTTTTTATTTTTTAAACTAAAAAGGCGATCCACGGGGTTGGGGGGTAGAGTTTGAAAATGGGACCTTTAGTACCGGTTCGTGGCACGAACCGGGACTAAAGGTCTCAACCCCATTAGCACCGGTTCGTGCCTCAAACCGGGACTAAAGGTATAATCTTTAGTCCCGGTTTGAGGCATGAACCGGGACTAATAGGCATTGCACCCTTTAGTCCCAGTTTGAGGCACAAACCGGGACTAAAGGTCACAGGTGAACCGGGACTAATGCCTTAGCTGCACGAACCGGTATAAATGCTCACATTAGTCCCGGTTCGTGATTGAACCGGGACTAATGTGAATATTAGCCCGGAACCATAGCCCTGTTTTCTACTAGTGATAGTTTATCTACTCTCATGGCACTGGGTTTGAATATCTTAGTAGAGCTTCCATTTGTGTCTATAGGGAGATTAATGCTCTTACCTTTGTTTTCGATCACCAGAAAGTTGTGCTCGTGCTCTAGATGCTAGATTGGTAGCTTCAGATGATTAATATTTGTAAACGTCATATGGTATTAGGGAGTATATTGCAAGTCTTGTGCTCATGTAGTTTACCAACTTTCATGGCCCTCGGGTGTGAATACGTCAATGGAGCATCTTTTGTGTGTATTGGGAAATTAATGTTATTGCCTTTGTTTACTGGCGACAAGAAAGTTACACCGATGCTCTAGATGCTTGATTGGTTGCTTCAGATGATGGATCCGTCTAATCATCATATGGTGTTAGGGAGGATATTGCAAATCTGATGCTCATGTTGTTTACCTACTCTCACGGCACCATGGTGTGAATACATTAGTTGAGCCACCTTTTGTTTACTCGTCGTTAACTTTGAGACTGCCCTCCATTTTGTTCCTAGATTTGGGCATTTGGGCCCTATCATGGAAGATAAATATATTTTTAATGGTGTTCCTTCATGGGTCCAAGTAAGAAATATTGAACTAGACAATCTACTACCCTCGAATTCACGGGAGAGAGGTTGCCTATACTTGGTAGTTTATGATGTGGATGTGGTGTTCATGTCGACAACTATGCGCATCTTCTTGATCCTTCTTGAGTCATTCCAATCCAAGAAACTACACAATTCCAACTACAATGATTGTAAAAAGTGTAACTTGCATTTTTCTAGAATATGGAAAGAGTGCAAGTTGCACTTTGCATTGAATGTAAATTGCATTTATCTTACCAATAAGATATGAAAGCGTGGATATCTGGTTTTAGTGAAATATATCGGTTTAAAATCTGGATAGAGGAGTGTGAAAATAACACTCATTAGTGCATATCACACATATTTGGAAATTAGGACTGTGCTCTACATGGAATTTTATTATGCATGCGGATTCGTGAGCACATTTTTAGCTCCATTGTCTCACCTTAAATCCATTCATTGAGCAATTTTGAGCAGTACTACTTAGTTGTCAGATTGCTTGGTGGGTTGGGTTGGCTAGGTGCTAAAACATCACTTCTACTCCTCTATTCCAAAATAGATGACTCAACTTTGTACTAACTTTAGTACAAAGTTGGGTCATCTATTTTAAACGGAAGGAGTATTTGATTGGCGATTCTGCTGACCCACTCATTTAATGCTCATAGCATGCTGATTATTTTAAAATTAGCTCTATAATGTGCTACTTTTTTATTTTAGACTAGACATGTGTTGGTTTGACGATTGTTGTAGTTTGTCCTATTGGCTCAGAATCTGCTCTTCCGCTCCCTGGCCTCTCTTGTCGAAACCCCAAATTTATTACTCGAAACACACTGCAATTCAATTAGTCGCCTCCCCTCTCATCCCATATCTAGCCTCCATAGTCATAAGGAACCTATGGCCCCTATTGCTGCTCGGAGAATCCTGTAGATCTATCTAGTTTGGACATTTCTCTTTATATGTGTTGATTACATTTTAGAAATTTCCTTTTTAAATGTGCCTCTGCCACGATTGTTGCTTTCCATTTGAGAATGAACATGTGTAGGTTTGACGTTTTGTCATAGTTTTCCCCGGTCGCGCCCGTAAAATCTACTCCTCTACTACCAAGCCCTCTTTCTCTTGTCAAAACAGCCCAAATTTTCAACCTAAACCCACAGGAATTCTAGGCCCCTCAACCCTCTCCTTTTCCCATACACTACACCACAACACCTAATTAGGGGCAGTTAATTGTCGGAGAAATACCCGACCAAGGGCAAATGAACTGGGAATTGAATAACTGCCGGTAGAAGTACTTACAGGCGGAGTAACTGCTGGGAGAAGTTAACAAACGAGGGCACTCAAACTGCGGCATTTGTTTAGCTTAGTTTGAACAAAAACTATTATTGTCTTACATGTAAATAATGTTTACTAATGTAGCTGGATGCTCTTTGAACGCATGTCTGAAAGTCAAAATACTAAAGTGTTAGTCATTAAGTGTTTGAGAACTATCGTTGAATCTTGAGTGAATTCCTGTATGAATAGAAATCAAAAGAAATATAAATGCTACCAAATTCCTGTATGAATAGAAATCGAAAGCAACATATACACTACCAGGATCTGGAAAAGTGTCGGGGTAAGTAAAAAAGAACGGCAGACTATCTGCCAGCAATTGCATTATCGGCATATACTTCTATTTGCCGGGAAAACGAGGCTTCCTGGCAGTCTAACTGCCGGGAGATCTATTTCCCGGCAGCCGTTCTCGTGGCAGTTCTATCTACCGGGAGAATGGTTGTCCTGGCAGTTTATCTGCCCTCTTAGGGGACTTCTCCCGCCAGATTGCATGTCGTTGCATCCGTGTTGTGGTGTAGTGATATCTCGCCACCGCAATCTTGTGGAACCTCTGAACCCTATTTTTGCCCATGGAATAGAGTTTTCTAGTTTCTTCTCTTTCTTCTTTGGGGTCGGGGAACATGTCAGCCATTGTGACTGAGGAGGGGTATGGGTCCCATTCCGAAGGGTGGATGTGGGAGTAGGACATGTTGTTCAAGAATGATTAGGTCTTGGTGGATCTAGAGGACAGTGAGGCCATGCGGAACAACATAGCCGATGTCGTTGATGGAAAGAAGGGTCGAGATCCAGTGCAGGCGGGAGGGTGGGCGTGGGAGCATGATAAGATGTTCGAGAATGCGTTGGATATGGTGGATCTAGCGGGGGTGAGCCCATGTGGAACAAATATAACCATCATTATTGAATTGAAAAGGGGGTATGGATCCAGTCCAGGCCTCGAGAGTGGTCGCGGGAGAAGGACACGGCATTCGAGAATGTAATTGTGTTGGTGGATTTAGTGAAGGGTGAGGCCGTGTGGAATAAGATAGAGGGTGTTGTTCGGGAGAAGACAGCCGAGGAGTTCAAGCGGCACTATGAACTTTTGGTCGAGGATGTGGGCGCGATCGAGGGTGGCTAGGTGTCGCTGCCCAAGTACAATGACGCGGAGTAATCTTGAGCGGAGAGGTTCTGGCGAGAAGAAGGGCGATGGCAAGGTGGGACGAGGATGGGGATGGCATGGGTAGAAGGGTCATTCAATTATGTCGAGTACCGGAAGAGATCCTCTGTACTTAGGATGGGAATAGGTTTGTGCCTCCAGCCTTCATTTTCATGCACTGGAAAGATATATTTCTGCTATAGATGCTTGATTCCAATGATTAATCTACGCAATCATATGGTATTAGGGTGGATATTGCAAATGTGATGCTTATGTAGTTTACCTATACTCATGGTACTATCGTGTCAATATGTTAGGAGAGCTTCCATTTTGTGTATTTGGACATTAATGATATTGCCTTTGTTTCATTGACTAGAAAGTTGCGCTCGTGGACTAGAAATATTGAACTACACAAACTAATACCGTCAAATTCAAAGGAGAGGGGGCACCTATACTTGGTAGTTTATGATGAGGATGTGGTTTTCATGTCGACAACTGCCTACATCATCATGATCCATCTTCAGTCATTCCAATTCAAGAAACTACACAATGTCAACGGCAATGATTGTATGTGTAACTTACACTTTTCTAGAATGTGTAGCAGGTAAAAGAGGTGAGAGTGCAATTTGCACTTTTCATTGAATGGAAATTGTATTTATCTTAACAACGAGATAGGAAATCGTCGATATCTCAATTTGAATGAAATATATCGGTGTAAACTTAGGTTAGAGGAGTATGAAAATAACACTCATAAGTAAATAGCACCCATATTTGGAAATTAGGGTTATGCTCTACATGGAATTTTATTGTCTACATTGAGGCGTGAGCATATTTTGAGCTCCATTGTCTCACCTTAAATCCATTCATTGAGCAATTACGAGCGGTATTACTTAGCTTTAGATTGGTTGGTGGGTTGTGTTGGCTAGGTGCTAAAACATCGCTGCTATTTGATTGGTGATTATCTTGACCCACTCGTTTAATGGTCATAATGTGATTATTATTTTGAAAATTTGCTCTTTAAATGTGCTCTTGCTGCTTTCCATTTGAGACTAGGCGTGTGTAGGTTTGAAGACTATCGTAGCTTGTCCTGCTAGCGCCAGTAAATCTGCTCCTCCACTCCCCAACCTGTCTTACCGAAACCCCCAATTTAATACCCTAAACCCACAGCAATTGAGCCCCTCCCACCTCTCATTCAATATCTATCCTCCATAATCCTAAGGAACCTCGACCCTATTGTCGCTCGGTAAATCCTGTAAAGCTATCTAGTTTGGAAATTTGCTCTGTAAATGTGTTGAGTATATCTTGATAATTTGCTCTTTAAATGTGCTGCACCGGTGCTCTAGATGCTTGATTGGTTGCTTTAGATGCTTAATCCATGTAAACGTCATATAGTATCGGGTTGGATATTGAAAATCTGACGCTTAAGTAGTTTACCCAGTCTCAGGCCACTGGGTGTGAATATTTTAGCGAGCTTCCATGTGTGTCTATTGGGAGATAAATGCTCTTACCATTGTTTTGGTTGACCGGAAAGTTGTACTCCTGCTCTAGATGCTAGATTGGTAGCTTCGGATGATTAATATTTGTAAACATCATATGGTATGAGGGAGGATATTGCAATTCTTACGCTCACGTGGTTTACCTACTCTTATGGCACTTTCGGGTGTGAATACGTCAATAAAGCATGTTTTGTGTGTATTGGGAAATTAATGTTATTGTCGTTGTTTCCGTTGACGAGAAAGTTGCACCGGTGCTCTAGATGATTGGTTGGTTGCCTCGGATGATAGATCCGTGTAATCATCATATGGTGTTAGGGAGGATATTGCAAATCTGATGCTCATGTTGTTTACCTACTCTCGCGGCACCATGGTATGAATACATTAGTTGAAATACTGAACTAGACAAACAAATGCCGTCAAATTTAAAGCGCGGAGGGGTACCTATACTTGGTAGTATATGATGAGGATGCGGTGTCATGTTGACAACTGCCTACACGTCATGATCTGTCTTGAGGCATTCCAGTCCAAGAAACTACACAATGTCAACTACAATGATTGTAAAATGTGTAACTTACACTTTTCTAGAATGTGTGGCAGGTGAAAGAGGTGAGAGTGCAATTTGCACTTTTCATTGAATGGAAATTGCATTTATCTTAACAACGAGATAGGAAAGCATGGATATCTTGGTTTGAATGAAATATATTGGTTAAAGTTAGGTTAGAGGAGTATGAAAATAACACTCATTAGTGAACAGCACCGCATTTGGAAATTAGGGTTATGCTCTACATTGAATTTTATTATCTACATGGAGGCTTGAGCATATTTTGAGTTCCATTGTCTCACCTTAAACCGTTCATTGCATAATTCGGAGCTGTATTACTTAGCTATTAGATTGATTGGTGGGTTGTGTTGGCTAGGTGCTAAAACATCGCTACTATTTGGTTGGTGATTATGCTGCCCCACTCGTTTAATGGTCGTAATGTGCTGCGTATTTTGAAAATTTTCTCTATAAATGTGATACTGACTGCTTTCCATTTGAGAATGGGCGTGTGTAGGTTTGAAGACTGCCGTAGCTTGTCTTCTTTGGCGCCCTAAATCTGCTCCTCCACTCCCCACCTATCTTATCGAAAACCCCCAATTTAATACCCTAAACCCACAGCAATTCAAGCCCCTCCACCTCTCATCCCATATCTAGCCTCTGCAATCCTAAGGAACCTGTAACCCCTATTATCGCTCGGTAAATCCTGCAGAGCTATCTAATTTGGAAATCTCTGTAAATGTGTTGCGTATATTTTGATAATTTGCTCTTCAAAAGTGTTGCTGCCACTGCTCCTGCTTTCCATTTGACAATGTACTCCTGTAGGTTTGACATTTTGTCATAGTTTGTCCCGCTGGCGCCTGTAAATCTACCCCTCCACTACCATTCCCTCTTTCTCTTATCAAAAGGACCCAACTATCAGCCTAAACCTACGACAATTCCTAGTCCCTCGCCCCTCTACTTCTCCCATATCTGGCCACCGCAATCTTGCGAAACCGCTTACCCCTATTGTCGCCCAACGAATCTTGTAGAGTTGTCTAGTTTTTTCTCTTTCTTCTTTGGGGCCAGGGAACATGTCGGCCATGGTGGTGAGGAGGGTACTAGTTTAAAGGTTGGATGTGGGAGTAGGACATGGTGTTGAAAGCTCTGGTGTTGGTGGATCTCCAAGACTATGAGGCCGTCTGAAACAACATAGTCGACGGTCTTTGAGGAAGAAGGAGTTGAGAACCGGTCCAGGCATAGAGGGTGAACGCAGGAGCACGAGAAGATGTTCAAGAATGTGCTGCATATGGTGGATCTGGACACGGGTGAGCCCATGTGGAAGAAATCTAACTAAGCGTTATTGAGTTGAAAAGGCGTGCGGATCCATGTCCGGGCCTCATACGTGGATCTTGGGGAGAAGGACAAGGCATTCAAGACTGTTCTTGTGTTAGTGGATGTAATGGAGGGTGAGGCCATGTCGAACAAGATAGACGATGTTGTTGGGGGAAGATAAGGAGGTCAAGTGGCACTCTGATCTGTTTTTTAAGTTGAATGACAGTGGGAGAGGCTCCCACTGACTTTTGTATTACTCACCCAGATACGGTTACCCACTGGTTACAGGGGGGGGGGGGTATTAGAACGGCCCCCTAGCCGCATGAGCTAATATATATCTAACAGCACTAGTGTCCCAAATTTACAATGTAGTTGGAGAGGAAAGGACGAAGTTCCTCTTTGCGATTATGGACCAAGAACTCCAGGATGTGCTTGAACCTAGCCAACCAAGCCCGAAGGAATGTTGGACCCCTCTGAAGTGTTGGTTGTTTCGCTCCAACCACGGGCTCCAAGCAGCCATGAGGAAGATGTCCATGAAGAGGGCTGTCTCAAGCCTCCCTCCCCCATGCAGCAGGTCCAGTCTATTGCCATCGACCGGCGAGACACCCCAACCTTGCTCCGGCCTTTGTTGACTAAAGGGGCATAAGAAGAACAAGTGTTCAACGGTTTCTTGAGGGTTAATGAACATGCAGGTATAGGTGTTTCCCGTGATCGCGAAGTGCCTGCGCTTAAGCATATTCCTGGTGTTCAGACGATCCACCAGAAGCAACCACCCAAACATTTTGAATTTAATTGGACTCTTGGCTTTCCAAAGCCAGCTGAAAGCCTCGTCAACCACGATCTCCTTGAAACAATGATCATAGAACTTCTTCGAAGAATAACGCCCGAGCGTGCAGTCCCAGGTGGCATGGCTGCCGACGAGGCACTCTGATCTGTTGGTGGAGGATGTGGGCGCAATTGAGGCGGGCTGGATGCCAATGCCCGTGTGTAGTGACAACGGGACTACCTAGGAGGGAGGTTCCTGTGGGGAGAAGGGTAGTGCCGGAGACGACGAGGAGGGCATGGGCGTAAGGGTCATCTAAATCAGAGAGCAAGACCAATGGAAGGGATCCTCTGGGTGAGGATGAGCATAGGTTTACCTGCACTAGAAAGATATATTGCTTCTCTATATGCTTGATTGCTTTCTTTCGATGATTAATGTATGCAATCATAATGTGGTATAGGGTGGATATTGAAAATCTGATGCTCAATTCGTTTACATATATACTATCATGGCACTAGGGTGTGAATATGTTAGTAGTGCTTCCATATGTGTGTATGGGCAGATTAATGATATTGCCTTTGTTTTTAAATCGACCGAATGTTGGGCTTGTGCTCTAGATGCTTCATTGGTTGCTTCAAATGCTTAATCCGTTTGAACTTCATATAGTATCGGGTTGGATATTGAAAATTTGATGCTTAAGTAGTTTACCTAGTCTCATGGTCTTTGGGTGTGAATATGTTTGTAGAGCTTCGATTTGTGTCTATTGGGAGATTAATGCTCTTACCTTTGTTTTCGTTGACCAGAAAGTCGTGTTCGTGCTCTAGATGCTAGATTTGTAGCTTCGGATAATTAATATTTGTAAACGTCATATGGTATTTGGGGGGATATTGGAGTTCTTGTGCTCACGTAGTTTACCAACTCTCATGGCACTCGGGTATGAATACATCAATGGCGCATATTTTTTGTGTATCGTGAAATTTATGTTATTGCCTTTGTCTCTATTGACGAGAAAGTTACACGGTGCTCTAGATGCTTGATTGGTTGCTTGGATGATTGATCATGTGATTCTCATATGGTGTTAGGAGGATATTGCAAATCTTGCCAGCGTTATTGAGGTTAAAAAGGCATCTGGATCCATGTCCGGGCCTCATGGGTGGATGCTGGAGAAGGACAAGGCATTCGAGAATGTGCTTGTGTTGGTGGATCTAATGGAGGGTGTGGCCGTGTGGAACAAGATAGATGATATTGTTGGGGGACAAGCGAGGAGGTCAAGTGCCGGTCTGAACTGTTGGTGGACATGTGGGCGTGATTGAGGCGGGCTGGGTGTCGATGCCCGTGTGAAGTGACAATGAGAGTACTAAGGAGGGAGGTTCGGTGGGAAGAAGGGTAGTGGTAGGATGACGGGAGGGCATGGGTAGAAGGGTCATCCAAATCTATCGAGCAGGACCAATAGAATGGATCCTCTGGACTGAGGATGAGCATAGGTTTATGCCTCCGACCTTCGTTTCCATGCACTAGAAAGATATATTGCTGCTCTAGATGCTTGATTGCTTGCTTCCGATGACTAATCTACGCATAGGGCGGATATTGGAAATTTGATGCTCAAGTAATTTACCTAATATCATGGCAATGGGGTGTGAATATGTTAGTAGTGCTTCCATTTGTATGTATTGACAGATTAATGTTATTGCCTTTGTTTTGGTCGATCGTAAAGTTGGGCTCGTGCTCTAGATGCTTGATTGGTTGCTTCGAATGCTTAATCCGTGTAAACGTCACATAATATCGGGTTGGATAATGCAAATCTGATGCTTAAGTACACTAGTAGAAAAAGGGCCTATTGTCCCGGTTGGTAAGGGCCTTTAGTCCCGGTTGGTGAACAGGGACTAAAGGGTCGGTACTAATGCCTCCCCCCTTTAGTCCCGGTTCAATCCAGAACCGGGACTAAAGGCCGCGGCCACGTGGAGCTCCACCTTTAGTCCCAGTTGGTGTTTATGATTTTTTTTTTGAAATTTTATTAAAGAAAAATTTTGAAATTTTTTATTTTCAAATTTGTGAATTATTTTAACATCTAATCTCTAATCAGAACCCCTCATCATTGCTCAATTTATCCTCTAATCTCTAATCATCCTCATCATTCCAAATCATCTAACTTCCCGAACGGTAACCCATCCTCCCACTCCCCCAGCCTGAGCACGCTTAACTTCCGGGTTCTATTCTCCCTCGTTTCCAAGTCTGCACTTGTTGTTTTCCTGACAATAGTAAGATGTCAATCCTATTAACCCTCAGGAATTTTGCTTGAGCATGAAGTGACACATTTCACTGTTTGAGTTTCAAACTATTGAATTAAAAAACAATAATTATTTAGAAAACAATAGTTATTTTGAATAATTGGTTTGACAACAGTTTGACCAGATTTGACCAAAATTCAAAATAACTGAACAAATTATTTAGTAACACTAATATTCTACAATAATTAGTTTGACCATTGTTTGACCATAGTTAGACCATAGTTTGAATTTTTTTGAATTTTTTTGCCTCTCCAGATCTTAAAAGCCCCGTATCGTTATTTCTGTTAGGTTTTTGAGGATTTTGAAAATGTTTAACATCCAAATTTAACTTTTCGAGTAGATGATTTTTCAAATAAAAACTTTTTCATCCGAGTTAGTATGCAAAAGTTATGCCCATATTTACAAATTCTAGAGATTTTGCAAATAAAGTCGAAATTCACATTTGCAAATTTTCCGACAACTAGACCACATATCACATGGGAAACTTATTTTATTTTATTTTTGACATTTCCATCATTTTCTTTTATTTTTAAACTAAAAAGCGATCACTAGAGTTTGAAAATGGGACCTTTAGTACCGGTTCGTAGCACGAGCCGACTAAAAGTCTCAACCATTAGCACCGGTTCGTGCCTCAAACCGGGACTAAAGGTATAATCTTTAGTCGGTTTGAGGCATGAACGAGACTAATAAACATTGCACCCTTTAGTCCCGATTTGAGGCACAAACCGGGACTAAAGGTCCTGAATGAACTGGGACTAATGCCTTAGCTGCCGCGAACCGGTATAAATGCTCACATTAGTCCCGGTTCGTGATTGAACTGGGACTAATGTGAATATTAGCCCGGAACCATAGCCATGTTTTCTACTAGTGGTAGTTTATCTACTCTCATGGCACTGGGTGTGAATATCTTAGTAGAGCTTCCATTTGTGTCTATTGGGAGATTAATGCTCTTACCTTTGTTTTCGATCACCAGAAAGTTGTGCTCGTGCTCTAGATGCTAGATTGGTAGCTTGGATGATTAATATTTGTAAACGTCATATGGTATTAGGGAGTATATTGCAAGTCTTGTGCTCATGTAGTTTACCAACTTTCATGGCCCTCGGGTGTGAATACGTCAATGGAGCATCTTTTTGTGTGTATTGGAAAATTAATGTTATTGCCTTTGTTTACTGGCGACAAGAAAGTTACACGGTGCTCTAGATGCTTGATTGGTTGCTTCAGATGATGGATCCGTCTAATCATCATATGGTGTTAGGGAGGATATTGCAAATCTGATGCTCATGTTGTTTACCTACTCTCACGGCACCATGGTGTGAATACATTAGTTGAGCCACCTTTTGTTTACTCGTAGTTAACTTTGAGACTGCCCTCCATTTTGTTCCTAGATTTGGGCATTGGGCCCTATCATGGAAGATAAATATATTTTTAATGGTGTTCCTTCATGGGTCCAAGTAAAAACTATTGAACTAGACAATCTACTACCCTCGAATTCACGGGAGAGAGGTTGCCTATACTTGGTAGTTTATGATGTGGATGTGGTGTTCATGTCGACAACTGTCTACATCTTCTTGATCCTTCTTGAGTCATTCCAATCCAAGAAACTACACAATTCCAACTACAATGATTGTAAAAAGTGTAACTTGCATTTTTCTAGAATATGGAAAAAGTGCAAGTTGCACTTTACGATGAATGTAAATTGCATTTATCTTACCAACAAGATATGAAAGCGTGGATATCTGGTTTTAATGAAATATATCGGTTTAAAATACGGATAGAGGAGTGTGAAAATAACACTCATTAGTGCATATCACACATATTTGGAAATTAGGACTGTGCTCTACATGGAATTTTATTATGCATGCGGATTCGTGAGCACATTTTTAGCTCCATTGTCTCACCTTAAATCCATTCATTGAGCAATTTTGAGCAGTACTACTTAGTTGTCAGATTGCTTGGTGGGTTGGGTTGGCTAGGTGCTAAAACATCACTTCTACTCCTCCGTTTCCAAAATAGATGACTCAACTTTGTACTAACTTTAGTACAAAGTTGGGTCATCTATTTTGGAACGGAGGGAGTATTTGATTGGCGATTCTGCTGACCCACTCATTTAATGCTCATAGCATGCTGATTATTTTTAAAATTAGCTCTATAATGTGCTACTTTTTTTATTTTAGACTAGACATGTGTTGGTTTGACGAGTGGTGTAGTTTGTCCTATTGGCTCGTAAATCTGCTCTTCCGCTCCTGGCCTCTCTTGTGAAACCCCCAAATTTATTACTCGAAAACACACGCAATTAGGTCGCCTCCCCCTCTCATCCCATATATAGCCTCCATAGTCATAAGGAACCTATGGCCCCTATTGCTGCTCGGAGAATCCTGTAGATCTATATAGTTTGGACATTTCTCTTTATATGTGTTGATTACATTTTAGAAATTTCCTTTTTAAATGTTCTTCTGCCACAATTGTTGCTTTCCATTTGAGAATGAACATGTGTAGGTTTGACGTTTTGTCATAGTTTGCCCAGTCGCTAGTAAAATCTACTCCTCCACTACCAAGCCCTCTTTCTCTTGTCAAAACAGCCCAAATTTTCAACCTAAACCCACAGGAATTCTAGGCCCCTCAACCCTCTCCTTTTCCCATACACTACACCACAACACCTAATTAGGGCAGTTAATTGTGGAGAAATACCCGACCAAGGGCAAATGAACTGTCGGAATTGAATAACTGCCGGTAGAAGTACTTACAGGCAGAGTAATCGCTGGGAGAAGTTAACAAATGAGGGCACTCAAACTGCGGCATTTGTTTAGCTTAGTTTGAACAAAAACTATTATTGTCTTACATGTAAATAATGTTTACTAATGTAGCTGGATGCTCTTGAGCAGCATGTCTGAAAGTCAAAATACTAAAGTGTTAGTCATTAAGTGTTTGAGAACTGCCGTTGAGTCTTGAGTGAATTCCTGTATGAATAGAAATCAAAAGAAATATAAATGCTACCAAATTCCTGTATGAATAGAAATCGAAAGCAACATATACACTACCAGGATCAGGAAAAGTGTCGGGGTAAGTAAAAAGAAGGGCGGACTATCTCGCCAACAATTGCATTACCGGCATATACTTCTATTTGTCGGGAAAGCGAGGCTTCTGGCGATGTAACAGCGGGAGATTTGTATCTGCCGGAGATCTATTTCCGGCAGCCGTTCTCATGGCAGTTCTATCTGCCGGGAGAATGGTTGTCCTAGCGATTTATCTGCCCTCTTAGGGACTTCTCCGTGATTGCATGTCGTTGCATCCGTGTTGTGGTGTAGTGATATCTTGCCCCCGCAATCCTGTGGAACCTCTGAACCCTATTTTTGCCCATGGAATAGTGTTTTCTAGTTTCTTCTCTTTCTTCTTTGGGGTCGGGGAACATGTCAGCCATTGTGTGGTGAGGAGGGTGCAGGTCCCAGTCCGAAGGGTGGATGTGGGAGTAGGACATGTTGTTCGAGAATGATTAGGTCTTGGTGGATCTAGAGGATAGTTAGGCCATGCGAAACAACATAGCTGATGCCGTTGATGGAAAGAAGGGTCGAGATCCAGGTCTGGGCCGGGAGGGTGGACATGGGAGCATGATAAGATGTTCGAGAATGCGTTGGATATGGTGGATTTAGCGGGGGTGAGCCCATGTGGAACAAATATAACCATCATTATTGAATTGAAAAGGGGGTATGGATCCAGTCCAGGCCTCGAGAGTGGTCGCGGGAGAAGGACACGACATTCAAGAATGTAATTGTGTTGGTGGATCTAGTGAAGGGTGAGGCCGTGTGGAACAAGATAGAGGGTGTTGTTCGGGAGAAGACATCCGAGGAGTTCAAGCGGCACTATGAACTTTGGTCGAGGATGTGGTCGCGAACGATTCTGGCTCGGTGTAGCTACACAAGTACAATGACGCAGAGTCTTGAGGGGAGAGGTTACGGCGAGAAGAAGGGCAGTGGCAAGGTAGGGCGAGGATGGGGATGGCATGGGCGGAAGGGTCATTCAATTATGTCGAGTACCGGAAGAGATCCTCTGTACTTAGGATGGGAATAGGTTTGTGCCTCCGACCTTCGTTTTCATGCACTAGAAAGATATATTGCTGCTATAGATGCTTGATTCCAATGATTAATCTATGCAATCATATGGTATTAGGGTGGATATTGCAAATGTGATGCTTATGTAGTTTACCTATTCTCATGGTACTATCGTGTCAATATGTTAGGAGAGCTTCCATTTTGTGTATTTGGACATTAATGATATTGCCTTTGTTTCGTTGACTAGAAAGTTGCGCTCGTGGACTAGAAATATTGAACTACACAAACTAATACCGTCAAATTCAAAGGAGAGGGGGTACCTATACTTGGTAGTTTATGATGAGGATGTGGTTTTCATGTAAACAACTGCCTACATCATCATGATCCATCTTGAGTCATTCCAATTCAAGAAACTACACAATGTCAACTGCAATGATTGTATGTGTAACTTACACTTTTCTAGAATGTGTAGCAGGTGAAAGAGGTTAGAGTGCAATTTGCACTTTTCATTGAATGGAAATTGTATTTATCTTAACTACGAGATAGGAAATCGTCGATATCTCAGTTTGAATGAAATATATCGGTGTAAACTTAGGTTAGAGGAGTATGAAAATAACACTCATAAGTAAATAGCACCCATATTTGGAAATTAGGGTTATGCTCTACATGGAATTTTATTGTCTACATTGAGGCGTGAGCATATTTTGAGCTCCATTGTCTCACCTTAAATCCATTCATTGAGCAATTCTGAGCGGTATTACTTAGCTTTAGATTGGTTGGTGGGTTGTGTTGGCTAGGTGCTAAAACATCGCTGTTATTTGATTGGTGATTATCTTGACACACTTGTTTAATGGTCATAATGTGATTATTATTTTGAAAATTTGCTCTTTAAATGTGCTACTGCTGCTTTCCATTTGAGACTAGGCGTGTGTAGGTTTGAAGACTATCGTAGCTTGTCCTGCTAGCGCTCGTAAATCTGCTCCTCCACTCCCCAACCTGTCTTATCGAAACCCCCAATTTAATACCCTAAACCCACAGCAATTCGAGCCCCTCCCACCTCTCATTCCATATCTATCCTCCTCAATCCTAAGGAACCTATGACCCCTAATGTCGCTCGGTAAATCCTGTAGAGCTATCTAGTTTGGAAATTTGCTCTGTAAATGTGTTGAGTATATTTTGATAATTTGCTCTTTAAATGTGCTGCACCGGTGCTCTAGATGCTTGATTGGTTGCTTTAGATGCTTAATCCGTGTAAACGTCATATAGTATCGGGTTGGATATTGAAAATCTGATGCTTAAGTAGTTTACCTAGTCTCAGGCCACCGGGTGTGAATATTTTAGCAGAGCTTCCATGTGTGTCTATTGGGAGATAAATGCTCTTACCATTGTTTTGGTTGACCAGAAAGTTGTACTCCTGCTCTAGATGCTAGATTGGTAGCTTCAGATGATTAATATTTGTAAACATCATATGGTATGAGGGAGGATATTGCAATTCTTCTGATCATGTAGTTTACCTACTCTTATGGCACTCGGGTGTGAATACATCAATAAAGCATGTTTTGTGTGTATTGGGAAATTAATGTTATTGTCGTTGTTTCCATTGGCGAGAAAGTTGCACGGTGCTCTAGATGATTGGTTGGTTGCCTCGGATGATAGATCCGTGTAATCTTCATATGGTGTTAGGGAGGATATTGCAAATCTGATGCTCATGTTGTTTACCTACTCTCGCGGCACCATGGTATGAATACATTAGTTGAAATACTTAACTAGACAAACAAATGCCGTCAAATTTAAAGCGCGGAGGGTACCTATACTTGGTAGTATATGATGAGGATGCGGTGTCATGTTGACAACTGCCTACACGTCATGATCTGTCTTGAGTCATTCCAGTCAAGAAACTACACAATGTCAACTACAATGATTGTAAAATGTGTAACTTACACTTTTCTAGAATGTGTAGCAGGTGAAAGAGGTGAGAGTGCAATTTGCACTTTTCATTGAATGGAAATTGCATTTATCTTAACAACGAGATAGGAAAGCATGGATATCTTGGTTTGAATGAAATATATTGGTTAAAGTTAGGTTAGAGGAGTATGAAAATAACACTCATTAGTGAACAGCACCGCATTTGGAAATTAGGGTTATGCTCTACATTGAATTTTATTATCTACATGGAGGCTTGAGCATATTTTGAGTTCCATTGTCTCACCTTAAACCGTTCATTGCGTAATTGAATTTGTATTACTTAGCTATTAGATTGATTGGTGGGTTGTGTTGGCTAGGTGCTAAAACATCGCTACTATTTGGTTGGTGATTATGCTTTGACCCACTCGTTTAATGGTTGTAATGTGCTGCGTATTTTGAAAATTTTCTCTATAAATGTGCTACAGCTGCTTTCCATTTGAGAATGGGCGTGTGTAGGTTTGAAGACTGCCGTAGCTTGTCTTGCTAAGCGCCCTAAATCTGCTCCTCCACTCCCCACCTATCTTATCGAAAACCCCCAATTTAATACCCTAAACCCACAGCAATTCAAGCCCCTCCCACCTCTCATCCCATATCTAGCCTCTGCAATCCTAAGGAACCTGTAACCCCTATTGTCGCTCGGTAAATCCTGCAGAGCTATCTAATTTGGAAATCTCTGTAAATGTGTTGCGTATATTTTGATAATTTGCTCTTCAAAAGTGTTGCTGCCACTGCTCCTGCTTCCCATTTCAGAATGTACTCCTGTAGGTTTGACATTTTGTCATAGTTTGTCCCAGGCGCTGTAAATCTACCCCTCCACTACCATTCCCTCTTTCTCTTATCAAAAGGACCCAACTATCAGCCTAAACCTCGACAATTCCTAGTCCCTCGCCCCTCTACTTCTCCCATATCTGGCCACCGCAATCTTGCGGAACCTCTTACCCCTATTGTCGCCCAATGAATCTTGTAGAGTTGTCTAGTTTTTTCTCTTTCTTCTTTGGGGCCAGGGAACATGTCGGCCATGGTGACTGAGGAGGGGTACTAGTTTAAAGGTTGGATGTGGGAGTAGGACATGGTGTTCGAGAAAGCTCTGGTGTTGGTGGATCTCCAAGACTATGAGGCCGTCTGAAACAACATAGTCAACGGTCTTTGAGGAAGAAGGAGTTGAGAACCGGGTGCAGGCATAGAGGGTGAGCAGCGAGAGCACGAGAAGATGTTCAAGAATGCGCTGCATATGGTGGATCTGGACACGGTGAGCCCATGTGGAAGAAATCTAACTAAGCGTTATTGAGTTGAAAAGGCGTGCGGATCCATGTCCGGGCCTCATACGTGGATCTTGCGGAGAAGGACAAGGCATTCAAGACTGTTCTTGTGTTAGTGGATGTAATGGAGGGTGAGGCCATGTCGAACAAGATAGAGCGATGTTGTTGGGGGAAGATAAGGAGGTCAAGTGGCACTCTGATCTGTTTTTTTTGAAAGTTGAGTGGCGGTGGGAGGCTCCCACGACTTTTGTATTACTCACAAAGATACGGTTACATAATTGTTATAGGGGGGTATTAGAGCGGCCACCTAGCCGCATGAGCTAATATATATCTAACAACACTAGTGTCCCAAATTTACAATGTAGTTGGAGAGGAAAGGACGAAGTTCCTCTTTGCAGTTATGGACCAGCAACTCCAGGAGGTACTTGAACCTAGCCAACCAAGCCCCGAAGGAATGTTGGACCCCTACGAAGTGTTGGTTGTTTCGCTCCAACCACGAGGCTCCAAGCAGCCATGAGGATGATGTCCATGAAGAGGGCTGTCTCCAAGCCTCCCTCCCCCATGCAGCAGGTCCAGTCTATTGCCATCGATGGCAGGACACTAACCTTGCTCCGGCACCGTTGACTAAAGGGGCATAAGAAGAACAAGTGTTCAACGGTTTCTTGAAGTTGACAGGCTATCTGCAGTATAGGTGTTCCCGTGATCGTGAAGTGCATGCGCTTAAGCATATTCCTGGTGTTCAGACGATCCACCAGAAGCAACCACCCAAACATTTTGAATTTAATTGGACTCTTGGCTTTCCAAAGCCAGCTGAAAGCCTCGTCAACCACGATCTCCTTGAAACAGTGATCATAGAACTTCTTCGAAGAATAACGCCCGGCGTGCAGTCCAGTGTCATGGCTGCCGACGAGGCACTCTGATCTGTTGGTGGAGGATGTGGGCGCAATTGAGGCGGGCGGATGCCAATGCCTGTGTGTAGTGACAACGGGACTACCTAGGAGGGAGGTTCGATTGGGGAGAAGGGTAGTGCCGGACGGCGAGGAGGGCATGGGCGAAGGGGTCATCTAAATCTGTGAAGCAAGACCAATGGAAGGGATCCTCTGGGTGAGGATGAGCATAGGTTTACCTGCACTAGAAAGATATATTGCTTCTCTATATGCTTGATTGCTTTCTTTCAATGATTAATGTATGCAATCATAATGTGGTATAGGGTGGATATTGAAAATCTGATGCTCAATTCGTTTACATATATACTATCATGGCACTAGGATGTGAATATGTTAGTAGTGCTTCCATATGTGTGTATGGGCAGATTAATGATATTGCCTTTGTTTTAAATCGACCAGAATGTTGGGCTTGTGCTCTAGATGCTTCATTGGTTGCTTCAAATGCTTAATCCGTTTGAACTTCATATAGTATCGGGTTGGATATTGAAAATTTGATGCTTAAGTAGTTTACCTAGTCTCATGGTACTGGGTGTGAATATGTTTGTAGAGCTTGATTTGTGTCTATTGGGAGATTAATGCTCTTACCTTTGTTTTCGTTGACCGAGAAAGTCGTGTTAGTGCTCTAGATGCTAGATTTGTATCTTCGGATAATTAATATTTGTAAGCGTCATATGGTATTTGGGGATATTGGAGTTCTTGTGCTCACGTAGTTTACCAACTCTCATGGCACTTTCGGGTATGAATACATCAATGGCGCATATTTTTTTGTGTATCGGAAATTTATGTTATTGCCTTTGTCTCTATTGACGAGAAAGTTACACGGTGCTCTAGATGCTTGATTGGTTGCTTGGATGATTGATCATGTGATTCTCATATGGTGTTAGGGAGGATATTGCAAATCTTGCCAGCGTTATTGAGGTTAAAAAGGCATCTGGATCCATGTCCGGGCCTCATGGGTGGATGCTGGAGAAGGACAAGGCATTCGAGAATGTGCTTGTGTTGGTGGATCTAATGGAGGGTGTGGCCGTGTGGAACAAGATAGATGATATTGTTGGGGGGACAACTGAGGAGGTCAAGTGCCAGTCTGAACTGTTGGTGGACATGTGGGCGTGATTGAGGCGGGCTGGGTGTCGATGCCCGTGTGAAGTGACAATGAGAGTACTAAGGAGGGAGGTTCCAGTGGGAAGAAGGGTAGTGGTAGGATGACGGGGAGGGCATGGGTAGAAGGGGTCATCCAAATCTATCGCGCAGGACCAATAGAATGGATCCTCTGGACTGAGGATGAGCATAGGTTTATGCCTCCAGCCTTCGTTTCCATGCACTAGAAAGATATATTGCTGCTCTAGATGCTTGATTGCTTGCTTCCGATGACTAATCTCGCATAGAGGCGGATATTGGAAATTTGATGCTCAAGTAATTTACCTAATATCATGGCAATGGGGTGTGAATATGTTAGTAGTGCTTCCATTTGTATGTATTGATGATTAATGTTATTGCCTTTGTTTTGGTCGATCGAGAAAGTTGGGCTCGTGCTCTAGATGCTTGATTGGTTGCTTGAATGCTTAATCCGTGTAAGCGTCACATAATATCGGGTTGGATAATGCAAATCTGATGCTTAAGTACACTAGTAGAAAAAGGGCCTATTGTCCCGGTTGGTAAGGGCCTTTAGTCGGTTGGTGAACAGGGACTAAAGGGTCGATACTAATGCCTCCCCTTTAGTCCGGTTCAATCGAACCGGGACTAAAACATGACACGTGGAGCTCCACCTTTAGTCCCGATTGGTGTTTATGATTTTTTTGAAATTTTTTAAAGAAAAATTTTGAAATTTTATTTTCAAATTTGTGAATTATTTTAACATCTAATCTCTAATCGTAACCCCTCATCACTGCTCAATTTATCCTCTAATCTCTAATCATCCTCATCATTCCAAATCATCTAACTTCCCGAACGGTAACCCATCCTCCCACTCCCCCAGCCTGAGCACGCTTAACTTCCGGGTTCTATTCTCCCTCGTTTCCAAAGTCTGCACTTGTTGTTTTCCTGACAATACTAAGATGTCAATCCTATTAACCCTCAGGAATTTTGCTTGAGCATGAAGTGACACATTTCACTGTTTGAGTTTCAAACTATTGAATTAAAAAACAATAATTATTTAGAAAACAATAGTTATTTTGAATAATTGGTTTGACCACAGTTTGACCACAGTTTGACCAGATTTGACCAAAATTCAAAATAACTGAACAAATTATTTAGTAACACTAATATTCTAGAATAATTAGTTTGACCATTGTTTGACCATAGTTAGACCACAGTTTGAATTTTTGAATTTTTTGCCTCTCCGGATCTTAAAAGCCCGTATCGTTATTTACATTAGGTTTTGAGGATTTTGAAAATGTTTAACTTCCAAATTTAACTTTTCGAGTAGATGATTTTTCATATAAAAACTTTTTCATCCGAGTTAGTATGCAAAAGTTATGCCCATATTTACAAATTCGGAGAGATTTTGCAAATAAAGTCGAAATTCACATTTGCAAATTTTCCGACAACTAGACCACATATCACATGGGAAACTTATTTTATTTTATTTTTGACATTTCCATCATTTTCTTTTATTTTTTAAACTAAAAAGCGATCCGGGGTAGAGTTTGAAAATGGGACCTTTAGTACCGGTTAAGTAGCACGAGCGGGACTAAAGGTCTCAACCAATAGCACCGGTTCGTGCCTCAAACCGGGACTAAAGGTATAATCTTTAGTCGGTTTGAGGCATGAACCGAGACTAATAAACATTACCCTTTAGTCCCGATTTGAGGCACAAACCGGGACTAAAGGTCCTGAGTCTACCGGGACTAATGCCTTAGCTGCACGAACCGGTATAAATGCTCACATTAGTCGGTTCGTGATTGAACAGGGACTAATGTGAATATTAACCGGAACCATAGCCTGTTTTCTACTAGTGGTAGTTTATCTACTCTCATGGCCTTTGGGTGTGAATATCTTAGTAGAGCTTCCATTTGTGTCTATTGGGAGATTAATGCTCTTACCTTTGTTTTCGATCACCAGAAAGTTTTGCTCGTGCTCTAGATGCTAGATTGGTAGCTTCAGATGATTAATATTTGTAAACGTCATATGGTATTAGGGAGTATATTGCAAGTCTTGTGCTCATGTAGTTTACCAACTTTCATGGCCCTCGGGTGTGAATCGTCGATGGAGCATCTTTTTGTGTGTATTGGAAAATTAATGTTATTGCCTTTGTTTACTGCGACAAGAAAGTTACACGGTGCTCTAGATGCTTGATTGGTTGCTTGGATGATGGATCCGTCTAATCATCATATGGTGTTAGGGAGGATATTGCAAATATGATGCTCATGTTGTTTACCTACTCTCACGGCACCATGGTGTGAATACATTAGTTGAGCCACCTTTTGTTTACTCGTAGTTAACTTTGAGACAGCCCTCCATTTTGTTCCTAGATTTGGGCATTGGGTCCTATCATGGAAGATAAATATATTTTTAATGGTGTTCCTTCATGGGTCCAAGTAAAAACTATTGAACTAGACAATCTACTACCCTCGAATTCACGGGAGAGAGGTTGCCTATACTTGGTAGTTTATGATGTGGATGTGGTGTTCATGTCGACAATATGCGCATCTTCTTGATCCTTCTTGAGTCATTCCAATCCAAGAAACTACACAATTCCAACTACAATGATTGTAAAAAGTGTAACTTGCATTTTTCTAGAATATGGAAAAAGTGCAAGTTGCACTTTACGATGAATGTAAATTGCATTTATCTTACCAACAAGATATGAAAGCGTGGATATCTGGTTTTAATGAAATATATCGGTTTAAAATACGGATAGAGGAGTGTGAAAATAACACTCATTAGTGCATATCACACATATTTGGAAATTAGGACTGTGCTCTACATGGAATTTTATTATGCATGCGGATTCGTGAGCACATTTTTAGCTCCATTGTCTCACCTTAAATCCATTCATTGAGCAATTTTGAGCAGTACTACTTAGTTGTCAGATTGCTTGGTGGGTTGGGTTGGCTAGGTGCTAAAACATCACTTCTACTCCCTCTATTCCAAAATAGATGACTCAACTTTGTACTAACTTTAGTACAAAGTTGGGTCATCTATTTTGGAACGGAAAGGAAATATTTGATCAACGATTCTGCTGACCCACTCATTTAATGCTCATAGCATTCTGATTATTTTTAAAATTAGCTCTATAATGTGCTACTTTTTATTTTAGACTAGACATGTATTGGTTTGTGATTGTTGTAGTTTGTCCTATTGGCTCGTAAATCTGCTCTTCCGCTCCCTGGCCTCTCTTGTGAAACCCCAAATTTATTACTCGAAACACACACGCAATTGGTCGCCTCCCCCTCTCATCCCAAATCTAGCCTCCATAGTCATAAGGAACCTATGGCCCCTATTGCTGCTCGGAAAATCATGTAGATCTATATAGTTTGGACATTTCTCTTTATATGTGTTGATTACATTTTAGAAATTTCCTTTTAAATGTTCTTCTGCCACAATTGTTGCTTTCCATTTGAGAATGAACATGTGTAGGTTTGACGTTTTGTCATAGTTTGCCCAGTCGCCAGTAAAATCTACTCCTCCACTACCAAGCCCTCTTTCTCTTGTCAAAACAGCCCAAATTTTCAACCTAAACCCACAGGAATTCTAGGCCCCTCAACCCTCTCCTTTTCCCATACACTACACCACAACACCTAATTAGGGGCAGTTAATTGTGGAGAAATACCCGACCAAGGGCAAATGAACTGTCGGAATTGAATAACTGCCGGTAGAAGTACTTACAGGCGGAGTAACTTGGGAGAAGTTAACAAGCGAGGGCACTCAAACTGCCGGCATTTGTTTAGCTTAGTTTGAACAAAAACTATTATTGTCTTACATGTAAATAATGTTTACTAATGTAGCTGGATGCTCTTTGAGCAGCATGTCTGAAAGTCAAATACTAAAGTGTTAGTCATTTCGTGTTTGAGAACTGCCGTTGAATCTTGAGTGAATTCCTGTATGAATAGAAATCAAAAGAAATATAAATGCTACCAAATTCATGTATGAATAGAAATCGAAAGCAACATATACACTACCAGGATCTGGAAAAGTGTCGGGGTAAGTAAAAAAGAACGGCAGACTATCTGCCAGCAATTGCATTATCGGCATATACTTCTATTTGCCGGGAAAACGAGGCTTCCTGGCAGTCTAACTGCCGGGAGATCTATTTCCCGGCAGCCGTTCTCGTGGCTGTTCTATCTACCGGGAGAATGGTTGTCTGGCGGTTTATCTGCCCTCTTAGGGACTTCTCCGCTTGATTGCATGTCGTTGCATCCGTGTTGTGGTGTAGTGATATCTCGCCACCGCAATCTTGTGGAACCTCTGAACCCTATTTTTGCCCATGGAATAGAGTTTTCTAGTTTCTTCTCTTTATTCTTTGGGGTGGGGAACATGTCAGCCATTGTGGTGAGGAGGGTATGGGTCCCATTCCGAAGGGTGGATGTGGGAGTAGGACATGTTGTTCAAGAATGATTAGGTCTTGGTGGATCTAGAGGACGGTGAGGCCATGCGGAACAACATAGCCGATGTCGTTGATGGAAAGAAGGGTCGAGATCCAGTGCGGGCGGGAGGGTGGGCGTGGGAGCATGATAAGATGTTCGAGAATGCGTTGGATATGGTGGATCTAGCGGGGTGAGCCCATGTGGAACAAATATAACCATCATTATTGAATTGAAAAGGGGTATGGATCCAGTCCAGGCCTCGAGAGTGGTCAGCGGGAGAAGGACCACGGCATTCGAGAATGTAATTGTGTTGGTGGATTTAGTGAAGGGTGAGGCCGTGTGGAATAAGATAGAGGTGTTGTTAGGAGAAGACAGCCGAGGAGTTCAAGCGGCACTATGAACTTTTGGTCGAGGATGTGGGCGCGATCGAGGGTGGCTAGGTGTCGCTGCCCAAGTACAATGGCGGGAGTATCTTGGCGGAGAGGTTACAGCGAGAAGAAGGGCGATGGCGGTGGTAGGACGAGGATGGGGATGGCATGGGTAGAAGGGTCATTCAATTATGTCGAGTCTGGGAAGAGATCCTCTGTACTTAGGATGGGAATAGGTTTGTGCCTCCGACCTTCGTTTTCATGCACTAGAAAGATATATTTCTGCTATAGATGCTTGATTCCAATGATTAATCTACGCAATCATATGGTATTAGGGTGGATATTGCAAATGTGATGCTTATGTAGTTTACCTATTCTCATGGTACTATCGTGTCAATATGTTAGGAGAGCTTCCATTTTGTGTATTTGGACATTAATGATATTGCCTTTGTTTCATTGACTAGAAAGTTGCGCTCGTGGACTAGAAATATTGAACTACACAAACTAATACCGTCAAATTCAAAGGAGAGGGGGCACCTATACTTGGTAGTTTATGATGAGGATGTGGTTTTCATGTCGACAACTGCCTACATCATCATGATCCATCTTCAGTCATTCCAATTCAAGAAACTACACAATGTCAACGGCAATGATTGTATGTGTAACTTACACTTTTCTAGAATGTGTAGCGGGTAAAAGAGGTGAGAGTGCAATTTGCACTTTTCATTGAATGGAAATTGTATTTATCTTAACAACGAGATAGGAAATCGTCGATATCTCAATTTGAATGAAATATATCGGTGTAAACTTAGGTTAGAGGAGTATGAAAATAACACTCATAAGTAAATAGCACCCATATTTGGAAATTAGGGTTATGCTCTACATGGAATTTTATTGTCTACATTGAGGCGTGAGCATATTTTGAGCTCCATTGTCTCACCTTAAATCCATTCATTGAGCAATTCTGAGCGGTATTACTTAGCTTTAGATTGGTTGGTGGGTTGTGTTGGCTAGGTGCTAAAACATCGCTGCTATTTGATTGGTGATTATCTTGACCCACTTGTTTAATGGTCATAATGTGATTATTATTTTGAAAATTTGCTCTTTAAATGTGCTCTTGCTGCTTTCCATTTGAGACTAGGCGTGTGTAGGTTTGAAGACTATCGTAGCTTGTCACGCTAAGCGCCCGTAAATCTGCTCCTCCACTCCCCAACCTGTCTTATCGAAACCCCCAATTTAATACCCTAAACCCACAGCAATTCGAGCCCCTCCCACCTCTCATTCAATATCTATCCTCCATGATCCTAAGGAACCTCTGACCCCTATTGTCGCTCCGTAAATCCTGTAAAGCTATCTAGTTTGGAAATTTGCTCTGTAAATGTGTTGAGTATATTTTGATAATTTGCTCTTTAAATGTGCTGCACCGGTGCTCTAGATGCTTGATTGGTTGCTTTAGATGCTTAATCCATGTAAACGTCATATAGTATCGGGTTGGATATTGAAAATCGGCGCTTAAGTAGTTTACCCAGTCTCGAGCCACTTTGGGTGTGAATATTTTAGCGAGCTTCCATGTGTGTCTATTGGGAGATAAATGCTCTTACCATTGTTTTGGTTGACGAGAAAGTTGTACTCCTGCTCTAGATGCTAGATTGGTAGCTTTGATGATTAATATTTGTAAACATCATATGGTATGAGGGAGGATATTGCAATTCTTACGCTCACGTGGTTTACCTACTCTTATGGCACTTTCGGGTGTGAATACGTCAATAAAGCATGTTTTGTGTGTATTGGGAAATTAATGTTATTGTCGTTGTTTCCGTTGATGAGAAAGTTGCACGGTGCTCTAGATTATTGGTTGGTTGCCTCGGATGATAGATCCGTGTAATCATCATATGGTGTTAGGGAGGATATTGCAAATCTAATGCTCATGTTGTTTACCTACTCTCGCGGCACCATGGTATGAATACATTAGTTGAAATACTGAACTAGACAAACAACTGCCGTCAAATTTAAAGCGCGGAGGGGTACCTATACTTGGTAGTATATGATGAGGATGCGGTGTCATGTTGACAACTGCCTACACGTCATGATCTGTCTTGAGGCATTCCGGTCAAGAAACTACACAATGTCAACTACAATGATTGTAAAATGTGTAACTTACACTTTTCTAGAATGTGTGGCGGTGAAAGAGGTGAGAGTGCAATTTGCACTTTTCATTGAATGGAAATTGCATTTATCTTAACAACGAGATAGGAAAGCATGGATATCTTGGTTTGAATGAAATATATTGGTTAAAGTTAGGTTAGAGGAGTATGAAAATAACACTCATTAGTGAACAGCACCGCATTTGGAAATTAGGGTTATGCTCTACATTGAATTTTATTATCTACATGGAGGCTTGAGCATATTTTGAGTTCCATTGTCTCACCTTAAACCGTTCATTGCATAATTCGAGCTGTATTACTTAGCTATTAGATTGATTGGTGGGTTGTGTTGGCTAGGTGCTAAAACATCGCTACTATTTGGTTGGTGATTATGCTTTGACCCACTCGTTTAATGGTCGTAATGTGCTGCGTATTTTGAAAATTTTCTCTATAAATGTGCTACAGCTGCTTTCCATTTGAGAATGGACGTGTGTGGGTTTGAAGACTGCCGTAGCTTGTCTTGCTGGCGCCCCTAAATCTGCTCCTCCACTCCCCCACCTATCTTATCGAAAACCCCCAATTTAATACCCTAAACCCACAGCAATTCAAGCCCCTCCCACCTCTCATCCCATATCTAGCCTCTGCAATCCTAAGGAACCTGTAACCCCTATTGTCGCTCGGTAAATCCTGCAGAGCTATCTAATTTGGAAATCTCTGTAAATGTGTTGCGTATATTTTGATAATTTTCTCTTCAAAAGTGTTGCTGCCACTGCTCCTGCTTTCCATTTGACAATGTACTCCTGTAGGTTTGACATTTTGTCATAGTTTGTCCCGCTGGTGCCTGTAAATCTACCCCTCCACTACCATTCCCTCTTTCTCTTATCAAAAGGACCCAACTATCAGCCTAAACCTACGACAATTCCTAGTCCCTCGCCCCTCTACTTCTCCCATATCATGCCACATAATCTTGCGGAACCTCTTACCCCTATTGTCGCCCAACGAATCTTGTAGAGTTGTCTAGTTTTTTCTCTTTCTTCTTTGGGGCCAGGGAACATGTCGGCCATGGTGACTGAGGAGGGGTACTAGTTTAAAGGTTGGATGTGGGAGTAGGACATGGTGTTCGAGAAAGCTCTGGTGTTGGTGGATCTCCAAGACTATGAGGCCGTCTGAAACAACATAGTCGGCCGGTGCCGAGGGAAGAAGGAGTTGAGAACCGGTGCAGGCATAGAGGGTGAGCAGGAGCACGAGAAGATGTTCAAGAATGCGCTGCATATGGTGGATCTGGACACAGGTGAGCCCATGTGGAAGAAATCTAACTAAGCGTTATTGAGTTGAAAAGGCGTGCGGATCCATGTCCGGGCCTCATACGTGGATCTTGGGAGAAGGACAAGGCATTCAAGACTGTTCTTGTGTTAGTGGATGTAATGGAGGGTGAGGCCATGTCGAACAAGATAGACGATGTTGTTGGGGAAGATAAGGAGGTCAAGTGGCACTCTGATCTGTTTTTTTTAAGTTGAGTGGCGGTGGAGAGGCTCCCACTGACTTTTGTATTACTCACAAAGATACGGTTACATAATTGTTATAGGGGGGGGGTATTAGAACGGCCCCCTAGCCGCATGAGCTAATATATATCTAACAACACTAGTGTCCCAAATTTACAATGTAGTTGGAGAGGAAAGGACGAAGTTCCTCTTTGCAGTTATGGACCAGCAACTCCAGGATGTGCTTGAACCTAGCCAACCAAGCCCCGAAGGAATGTTGGACCCCTCTGAAGTGTTGGTTGTTTCGCTCCAACCACAGGCTCCAAGCAGCCATGAGGAAGATGTCCATGAAGAGGGGCTGTCTCCAAGCCTCCCTCCCCCGATGCAGCAGCTCCAGTCTATTGCCATCGTTGGCGGGACACCGCAACCTTGCTCCAGCCTTTGTTGACTAAAGGGGCATAAGAAGAACAAGTGTTCAACGGTTTCTTGAGAGTTGTGAGAACATGCAGGTATAGGCGTTCCCCGTGACCGCGAAGTGCCTGCGTTTAAGCATATTCCTGGTGTTCAGACGATCCACCAGAAGCAACCACCCAAACATTTTGAATTTAATTGGACTCTTGGCTTTCCAAAGCCAGTTGAAAGCCTCGTCAACCACGATCTCCTTGAAACAGTGATCATAGAACTTCTTCGAAGAGTAACGCCCGGCGTGCAGTCCAGTGTCATGGCTGCCGACGAGGCACTCGATCTGTTGGTGGAGGATGTGGGCGCAATTGAGGCGGGCTGGATGCCAATGCCCGTGTGTAGTGACAACGGGACTACCTAGGAGGGAGGTTCGGTGGGGAGAAGGGTAGTGCCGGAGACGACGAGGAGGGCATGGGCGAGAAGGGTCATCTAAATCTGTAGAGCAAGACCAATGGAAGGGATCCTCTGGGTGAGGATGAGCATAGGTTTACCTGCACTAGAAAGATATATTGCTTCTCTATATGCTTGATTGCTTTCTTTCGATGATTAATGTATGCAATCATAATGTGGTATAGGGTGGATATTGAAAATCTGATGCTCAATTCGTTTACATATATACTATCATGGCACTAGGGTGTGAATATGTTAGTAGTGCTTCCATATGTGTGTATGGGCAGATTAATGATATTGCCTTTGTTTTCGTCGACCAGAATGTTGGGCTTGTGCTCTAGATGCTTCATTGGTTGCTTCAAATGCTTAATCCGTTTGAACTTCATATAGTATCGGGTTGGATATTGAAAATTTGATGCTTAAGTAGTTTACCTAGTCTCATGGTACGGGTGTGAATATGTTTATAGAGCTTGATTTGTGTCTATTGGGAGATTAATGCTCTTACCTTTGTTTTCGTTGACCGAGAAAGTCGTGTTCGTGCTCTAGATGCTAGATTTGTAGCTTCGGATAATTAATATTTGTAAACGTCATATGGTATTTGGGGGATATTGGAGTTCTTGTGCTCACGTAGTTTACCAACTCTCATGGCACTTTCGGGTATGAATACATCAATGGCGCATATTTTTTGTGTATCGTGAAATTTATGTTATTGCCTTTGTCTCTATTGACGAGAAAGTTACACGGTGCTCTAGATGCTTGATTGGTTGCTTGGATGATTGATCTGTGTGATTCTCATATGGTGTTAGGGAGGATATTGCAAATCTTGCCAGCGTTATTGAGGTTAAAAAGGCATCTGGATCCATGTCCGGGCCTCATGGGTGGATGCTGGAGAAGGACAAGGCATTCGAGAATGTGCTTGTGTTGGTGGATCTAATGGAGGGTGTGGCCGTGTGGAACAAGATAGATGATATTGTTGGGGGACAAGCGAGGAGGTCAAGTGCCGATCTGAACTGTTGGTGGACATGTGGGCGTGATTGAGGCGGGCTGGGTGTCGATGCCCGTGTGAAGTGACAATGAGAGTACTAAGGAGGAGGTTCCAGTGGGAAGAAGGGTAGTGGTAGGATGACGGGAGGGCATGGGTAGAAGGGTCATCCAAATCTATCGAGCAGGACCAATAGAATGGATCCTCTGGATTGAGGATGAGCATAGGTTTATGCCTCCAGCCTTCGTTTCCATGCACTAGAAAGATATATTGCTGCTCTAGATGCTTGATTGCTTGCTTCCGATGACTAATCTACGCATAGGGCGGATATTGGAAATTTGATGCTCAAGTAATTTACCTAATATCATGGCAATGGGGTGTGAATATGTTAGTAGTGCTTCCATTTGTATGTATTGACAGATTAATGTTATTGCCTTTGTTTTGGTCGATCAGAAAGTTGGGCTCGTGCTCTAGATGCTTGATTGGTTGCTTCGAATGCTTAATCCGTGTAAACGTCACATAATATCGGGTTGGATAATGCAAATCTGATGCTTAAGTACACTAGTAGAAAAAGGGCCTATTGTCCCGGTTGGTAAGGGCCTTTAGTCCGGTTGGTGAACAGGACTAAAGGGTCGGTACTAATACCTCCCCTTTAGTCCGGTTCAATCCAGAACCGGGACTAAAAACATGACCACGTGGAGCTCCACCTTTAGTCCCAGTTGGTGTTTATGAATTTTTTTGAAATTTTATTAAAGAAAAATTTTGAAATTTTTATTTTCAAATTTGTGAATTATTTTAACATCTAATCTCTAATCGTAACCCTCATCATTGCTCAATTTATCCTCTAATCTCTAATCATCCTCATCATTCCAAATCATCTAACTTCCCGAACGGTAACCCATCCTCCCACTCCCCCAGCCTGAGCACGCTTAACTTCCGGGTTCTATTCTCCCTCGTTTCCAAGTCTGCACTTGTTGTTTTCTGACAATAGTAAGATGTCAATCCTATTAACCCTCGTGAATTTTGCTTGAGCATGAAGTGACACATTTCAATGTTTGAGTTTCAAACTATTGAATTAAAAACAATAATTATTTAGAAAACAATAGTTATTTTGAATAATTGGTTTGACAACAGTTTGACCACAGTTTGACCAGATTTGACCAAAATTCAAAATAACTGAACAAATTATTTAGTAACACTAATATTCTACAATAATTAGTTTGACCATTGTTTGACCATAGTTAGACCATAGTTTGAATTTTTTTGAATTTTTTGCCTCTCCGGATCTTAAAAGCCCGTATCGTTATTTACATTAGGTTTTTGAGGATTTTGAAAATGTTTAACATCCAAATTTAACTTTTCGAGTAGATGATTTTTCAAATAAAAACTTTTTCATCCGAGTTAGTATGCAAAAGTTATGCCCATATTTACAAATTCGGAGAGATTTTGCAAATAAAGTCGAAATTCACATTTGCAAATTTTCCCGACAACTAGACCACATATCACATGGGAAACTTATTTTATTTTATTTTTTGACATTTCCATCATTTTCTTTTATTTTTTTAGAGTTTGAAAATGGGACCTTTAGTACCGGTTCGTGGCACGAGCCGGGACTAAAGGTCTCAACCCCATTAGCACCGGTTCGTGCCTCAAACCGGGACTAAAGGTATAATCTTTAGTCCCGGTTTGAGGCATGAACCGAGACTAACAAACATTGCACCCTTTAGTCCCAGTTTGAGGCACAAACCGGGACTAAAGGTCACAGGTGAACCGGGACTAATGCCTTAGCTGCACGAACCGGTATAAATGCTCACATTAGTCCCGGTTCGTGATTGAACCGGGACTAATGTGAATATTAGCCCGGAACCATAGCCATGTTTTCTACTAGTGGTAGTTTATCTACTCTCATGGCACTGGGTGTGAATATCTTAGTAGAGCTTCCATTTGTGTCTATTGGGAGATTAATGCTCTTACCTTTGTTTTCGATCACCAGAAAGTTGTGCTCGTGCTCTAGATGCTATATTAGTAGCTTCAGATGATTAATATTTGTAAACGTCATATGGTATTAGGGAGTATATTGCAAGTCTTGTGCTCATGTAGTTTACCAACTTTCATGGCCCTCGGGTGTGAATACGTCAATGGAGCATCTTTTTGTGTGTATTGGAAAATTAATGTTATTGCCTTTGTTTACTGGCGACAAGAAAGTTACACGGTGCTCTAGATGCTTGATTGGTTGCTTCAGATGATGGATCCGTCTAATCATCATATGGTGTTAGGGAGGATATTGCAAATCTGATGCTCATGTTGTTTACCTACTCTCACGGCACCATGGTGTGAATACATTAGTTGAGCCACCTTTTGTTTACTCGTAGTTAACTTTGAGACTGCCCTCCATTTTGTTCCTAGATTTGGGCATTGGGCCCTATCATGGAAGATAAATATATTTTTAATGGTGTTCCTTCATGGGTCCAAGTAAAACTATTGAACTAGACAATCTACTACCCTCGAATTCACGGAGAGAGGTTGCCTATACTTGGTAGTTTATGATGTGGATGTGGTGTTCATGTCGACAACTGTCTGCATCTTCTTGATCCTTCTTGAGTCATTCCAATCCAAGAAACTACACAATTCCAACTACAATGATTGTAAAAAGTGTAACTTGCATTTTTCTAGAATATGGAAAAAGTGCAAGTTGCACTTTACGATGAATGTAAATTGCATTTATCTTACCAACAAGATATGAAAGCGTGGATATCTGGTTTTAATGAAATATATCGGTTTAAAATACGGATAGAGGAGTGTGAAAATAACACTCATTAGTGCATATCACACATATTTGGAAATTAGGACTGTGCTCTACATGGAATTTTATTGTCTGTACGGATTCGTGAGCACATTTTTAGCTCCATTGTCTCACCTTAAATCCATTCATTGAGCAATTTTGAGCAGTACTGAGCTCTACGTCGTGCGGCTGCCGGCGGCGACCAACGGAGGGAGTGGCGGCAGATGGGGAGAAGACAGGGCGTGCTCGGGGACTTTGGGCGGCTGCTTCGAGCGGCGATGGACGGAGATTTGCGGGACGAGGCGTAGATCCGAGGGGCGGCGGCGGACGGCGGCGTGGCGGGCGGCAGGGCAGCGGCTAGGGTTGCGACAACACCACAGCCCCGTTCTTTTCTGTACGAGCAGAGGAGGTTGCGAGAGCAGAGGAGTCCAGGGAAACGATTCGATTTGGTTACTTCGCGGTGGCAGTAGCACCGTAATTTTGAGCAACTCCCGCTTCTGTTATTTGCGAAGCTGGGCCAGCGTAGCTTCTCGTCTCCGCGCATATTTGCACTGCCGATTCTTGTATCCGCGGAGCCAGCTTCTCGAAGCAGAGCCGTTCGGTGCCGCTTCTCGGACAGATTTTCAGAAGCCAGCTCTTGGACTGCTTCCGAACGGGGCCTTAGTTGTCAGATTGCTTGGTGGGTTGGGTTGGCTAGGTGCTAAAACATCACTTCTACTCCCTCCGTTCCAAAATAGATGACTCAACTTTGTACTAACTTTAGTACAAAGTTGGGTCATCTATTTTGGAACGGAGGGAGTATTTGATTGGCGATTCTGCTGACCCACTCATTTAATGCTCATAGCATTCTGATTATTTTCAAAATTAGCTCTATAATGTGCTACTTTTTTATTTTAGACTAGACATGTGTTGGTTTGACGATTGTTGTAGTTTGTCGTATTGGCGCTCGTAAATCTGCTCTTCCGCTCCCTGGCCTCTCTTGTCGAAACCCCCAAATTTATTACTCGAAACACACCGCAATTCGAGTCGCCCTCCCCCCTCTCATCCCATATCTAGCCTCCATAGTCATAAGGAACCTATGGCCCCTATTGCTGCTCGGAGAATCCTGTAGATCTATCTAGTTTGGACATTTCTCTTTATATGTGTTGATTACATTTTAGAAATTTCCTTTTAAATGTTCTTCTGCCACAATTGTTGCTTTCCATTTGAGAATGAACATGTGTAGGTTTGACGTTTTGTCATAGTTTGCCCAGTCGCTTAGTAAAATCTACTCCTCCACTACCAAGCCCTCTTTCTCTTGTCAAAACAGCCCAAATTTTCAACCTAAACCCACAGGAATTCTAGGCCCCTCAACCCTCTCCTTTTCCCATACACTACACCACAACACCTAATTAGGGGCAGTTAATTGTCGGGAGAAATACCCGACCAAGGGCAAATGAACTGCTGGGAATTGAATAACTGCCGGTAGAAGTACTTACAGGCAGAGTAACTGCCGGGAGAAGTTAACAAACGAGGGCACTCAAACTGCCGGCATTTGTTTAGCTTAGTTTGAACAAAAACTATTATTGTCTTACATGTAAATAATGTTTACTAATGTAGCTGGATGCTCTTGAACGCATGTCTGAAAGTCAAATACTAAAGTGTTAGTCATTTCGTGTTTGAGAACTGCCGTTGAGTCTTGAGTGAATTCCTGTATGAATAGAAATCAAAAGAAATATAAATGCTACCAAATTCCTGTATGAATAGAAATCGAAAGCAACATATACACTACCAGGATCAGGAAAAGTGTCGGGGTAAGTAAAAAAGAAGGGCAGACTATCTGCCAGCAATTGCATTACCGGCATATACTTCTATTTGCCCGGAAAACGAGGCTTCCTGGCAGTATAACTGCAGGGAGATCTGTATCTGCCGGGAGATCTATTTCCCGGCAGCCGTTCTCATGGCAGTTCTATCTGCCGGGAGAATGGTTGTCCTAGCAGTTTATCTGCCCTCTTAGGGGACTTCTCCCGGCAGATTGCATGTCGTTGCATCCGTGTTGTTGTGTAGTGATATCTTGCCACCGCAATCCTGTGGAACCTCTGAACCCTATTTTTGCCCATGGAATAGTGTTTTCTAGTTTCTTCTCTTTCTTCTTTGGGGTCGGGAACATGTCAGCCATTGTGACTGAGGAGGGGTCTGGGTCCCAGTCCGAAGGGTGGATGTGGGAGTAGGACATGTTGTTCGAGAATGATTAGGTCTTGGTGGATCTAGAGGACAGTTAGGCCATGCGGAACAACATAGCTGATGTCGTTGATGGAAAGAAGGGTCGAGATCCAGGTCTGGGCCGGGAGGGTGGACATGGGAGCATGATAAGATGTTCGAGAATGATATATTGCTGCTATAGATGCTTGATTCCAATGATTAATCTACGCAATCATATGGTATTAGGGTGGATATTGCAAATGTGATGCTTATGTAGTTTACCTATTCTCATGGTACTATCGTGTCAATATGTTAGGAGAGCTTCCATTTTGTGTATTTGGACATTAATGATATTGCCTTTGTTTCGTTGACTAGAAAGTTAAGCTCGTGGACTAGAAATATTGAACTACACAAACTAATACCGTCAAATTCAAAGGAGAGGGGGTACCTATACTTGGTAGTTTATGATGAGGATGTGGTTTTCATGTCGACAACTGCCTACATCATCATGATCCATCTTGAGTCATTCCAATTCAAGAAACTACACAATGTCAACTGCAATGATTGTATGTGTAACTTACACTTTTCTAGAATGTGTAGCGGTGAAAGAGGTTAGAGTGCAATTTGCACTTTTCATTGAATGGAAATTGTATTTATCTTAACTATGAGATAGGAAATCATCGATATCTCAGTTTGAATGAAATATATCGGTGTAAACTTAGGTTAGAGGAGTATGAAAATAACACTCATAAGTAAATAGCACCCATATTTGGAAATTAGGGTTATGCTCTACATGGAATTTTATTGTCTACATTGAGGCGTGAGCATATTTTGAGCTCCATTGTCTCACCTTAAATCCATTCATTGAGCAATTCTGAGCGGTATTACTTAGCTTTAGATTGGTTGGTGGGTTGTGTTGGCTAGGTGCTAAAACATCGCTGTTATTTGATTGGTGATTATCTTGACCCACTTGTTTAATGGTCATAATGTGATTATTATTTTGAAAATTTGCTCTTTAAATGTGCTACTGCTGCTTTCCATTTGAGACTAGACGTGTGTAGGTTTGAAGACTATCGTAGCTTGTCCTGCTAGCGCCCGTAAATCTGCTCCTCCACTCCCCAACCTGTCTTATCGAAACCCCCCAATTTAATACCCTAAACCCACAGCAATTCGAGCCCCCTCCCACCTCTCATTCCATATCTATCCTCCGCAATCCTAAGGAACCTATGACCCCTATTGTCGCTCGGTAAATCCTGTAGAGCTATCTAGTTTGGAAATTTGCTCTGTAAATGTGTTGAGTATATTTTGATAATTTGCTCTTTAAATGTGCTGCACCGGTGCTCTAGATGCTTGATTGGTTGCTTTAGATGCTTAATCCGTGTAAACGTCATATAGTATCGGGTTGGATATTGAAAATCTGATGCTTAAGTAGTTTACCTAGTCTCAGGCCACCGGTGTGAATATTTTAGCAGAGCTTCCATGTGTGTCTATTGGGAGATAAATGCTCTTACCATTGTTTTGGTTGACCAGAAAGTTGTACTCCTGCTCTAGATGCTAGATTGGTAGCTTCAGATGATTAATATTTGTAAACATCATATGGTATGAGGGAGGATATTGTCGTTGTTTCCATTGACGAGAAAGTTGCACCGGTGCTCTAGATGATTGGTTGGTTGCCTCGGATGATAGATCCGTGTAATCTTCATATGGTGTTAGGGAGGATATTGCAAATCTGATGCTCATGTTGTTTACCTACTCTCGCGGCACCATGGTATGAATACATTAGTTGAAATACTTAACTAGACAAACAAATGCCGTCAAATTTAAAGCGCGGAGGGGTACCTATACTTGGTAGTATATGATGAGGATGCGGTGTCATGTTGACAACTGCCTACACGTCATGATCTGTCTTGAGTCATTCCAGTCCAAGAAACTACACAATGTCAACTACAATGATTGTAAAATGTGTAACTTACACTTTTCTAGAATGTGTAGCAGGTGAAAGAGGTGAGAGTGCAATTTGCACTTTTCATTGAATGGAAATTGCATTTATCTTAACAACGAGATAGGAAAGCATGGATATCTTGGTTTGAATGAAATATATTGGTTAAAGTTAGGTTAGAGGAGTATGAAAATAACACTCATTAGTGAACAGCACCGCATTTGGAAATTAGGGTTATGCTCTACATTGAATTTTATTATCTACATGGAGGCTTGAGCATATTTTGAGTTCCATTGTCTCACCTTAAACCGTTCATTGCGTAATTCGGAGCTGTATTACTTAGCTATTAGATTGATTGGTGGGTTGTGTTGGCTAGGTGCTAAAACATCGCTACTATTTGGTTGGTGATTATGCTGACCCACTCGTTTAATGGTTGTAATGTGCTGCGTATTTTGAAAATTTTCTCTATAAATGTGCTACAGCTGCTTTCCATTTGAGAATGGACGTGTGTAGGTTTGAAGACTGCCGTAGCTTGTCTTGCTAGCGCCCCTAAATCTGCTCCTCCACTCCCCCACCTATCTTATCGAAAACCCCCCAATTTAATACCCTAAACCCACAGCAATTCAAGCCCCCTCCCACCTCTCATCCCATATCTAGCCTCTGCAATCCTAAGGAACCTGTAACCCCTATTGTCGCTCGATAAATCCTGCAGAGCTATCTAATTTGGAAATCTCTGTAAATGTGTTGCGTATATTTTGATAATTTGCTCTTCAAAAGTGTTGCTGCCACTGCTCCTGCTTCCCATTTCAGAATGTACTCCTGTAGGTTTGACATTTTGTCATAGTTTGTCCCGCTGGCGCCTGTAAATCTACCCCTCCACTACCATTCCCTCTTTCTCTTATCAAAAGGACCCAACTATCAGCCTAAACCTACGACAATTCCTAGTCCCTCGCCCCTCTACTTCTCCCATATCTGGCCACCGCAATCTTGCGGAACCTCTTACCCCTATTGTCGCCCAACGAATCTTGTAGAGTTGTCTAGTTTTTTCTCTTTCTTCTTTGGGGCCAGGGAACATGTCGGCCATGGTGACTGAGGAGGGGTACTAGTTTAAAGGTTGGATGTGGGAGTAGGACATGGTGTTCGAGAAAGCTCTGGTGTTGGTGGATCTCCAAGACTATGAGGCCGTCTGAAACAACATAGTCAACGGTGCTGAGGGGAAGAAGGAGTTGAGAACCGGGTCTGGGCATAGAGGGTGAACGCAGGAGCACGAGCAGATGTTCAAGAATGCGCTGCATATGGTGGATCTGGACACAGGTGAGCCCATGTGGAAGAAATCTAACTAAGCGTTATTGAGTTGAAAAGGCGTCTGGATCCATGTCCGGGCCTCATACGTGGATGCGGGAGAAGGACAAGGCATTCAAGACTGTTCTTGTGTTAGTGGATGTAATGGAGGGTGAGGCCATGTCGAACAAGATAGACGATGTTGTTGGGGGAAGATAAGGAGGTCAAGTGGCACTCTGATCTGTTTTTTTTTAAGTTGAGTGACAGTGGGAGAGGCTCCCACTGACTTTTGTATTACTCACAAAGATACGGTTACATAATTGTTATAGGGGGGGGGGGTATTAGAACGGCCCCCTAGCCGCATGAGCTAATATATATCTAACAACACTAGTGTCCCAAATTTACAATGTAGTTGGAGAGGAAAGGACGAAGTTCCTCTTTGCAGTTATGGACCAGCAACTCCGTGGATGTACTTGAACCTAGCCAACCAAGCCCCGAAGGAATGTTGGACCCCTCTGAAGTGTTGGTTGTTTCGCTCCAACCACAGGCTCCAAGCAGCCATGAGGAAGATGTCCATGAAGAGGGGCTGTCTCCAAGCCTCCCTCCCCCCATGCAGCAGGTCCAGTCTATTGCCATCGACTGGCCAGGACACCCCAACCTTGCTCCAGCACCGTTGACTAAAGGGGCATAAGAAGAACAAGTGTTCAACGGTTTCTTCGGGGGGGGGGGGGGTTGACAGAACATGCAGGTATAGGTGTTCCCCGTGATCGTGAAGTGCATGCGCTTAAGCATATTCCTGGTGTTCAGATGATCCACCAGAAGCAACCACCCAAACATTTTGAATTTAATTGGACTCTTGGCTTTCCAAAGCCAGCTGAAAGCCTCGTCAACCACGATCTCCTTGAAACAGTGATCATAGAACTTCTTGAAGAATAACGCCCGGCGTGCAGTCCCAGGTGTCATGGCTGCCGACGAGGCACTCTGATCTGTTGGTGGAGGATGTGGGCGCAATTGAGGCGGGCCGGATGCCAATGCCCGTGTGTAGTGACAACGGGACTACCTAGGAGGGAGGTTCCAGTGGGGAGAAGGGTAGTGCCAGGACGACGAGGAGGGCATGGGCAGAAGGGGTCATCTAAATCTGTAGAGCAAGACCAATGGAAGGGATCCTCTGGACTGAGGATGAGCATAGGTTTACCTGCACTAGAAAGATATATTGCTTCTCTATATGCTTGATTGCTTTCTTTCAATGATTAATGTATGCAATCATAATGTGGTATAGGGTGGATATTGAAAATCTGATGCTCAATTCGTTTACATATATACTATCATGGCACTAGGATGTGAATATGTTAGTAGTGCTTCCATATGTGTGTATGGGCAGATTAATGATATTGCCTTTGTTTTCGTCAACCAGAATGTTGGGCTTGTGCTCTAGATGCTTCATTGGTTGCTTCAAATGCTTAATCCATTTGAACTTCATATAGTATCGGGTTGGATATTGAAAATTTGATGCTTAAGTAGTTTACCTAGTCTCATGGTACTGGGTGTGAATATGTTTGTAGAGCTTCGATTTGTGTCTATTGGGAGATTAATGCTCTTACCTTTGTTTTCTTTGACAAGAAAAGTCGTGTTAGGTGCTCTAGATGCTAGATTTGTATCTTCGGATAATTAATATTTGTAAACGTCATATGGTATTTGGGGGATATTGGAGTTCTTGTGCTCACGTGGTTTACCAACTCTCATGGCACTTTCGGGTATGAATACATCAATGGCGCATATTTTTTGTGTATCGTGAAATTTATGTTATTGCCTTTGTCTCTATTGACGAGAAAGTTACACCGGTGCTCTAGATGCTTGATTGGTTGCTTGGATGATTGATCTGTGTGATTCTCATATGGTGTTAGGGAGGATATTGCAAATCTTGCCAGCGTTATTGAGGTTAAAAGGCATCTGGATCCATGTCCGGCCTCATGGGTGGATGCTGGAGAAGGACAAGGCATTCGAGAATGTGCTTGTGTTGGTGGATCTAATGGAGGGTGTGGCCGTGTGGAACAAGATAGATGATATTGTTGGGGGGACAACTGAGGAGGTCAAGTGCCAGTCTGAACTGTTGGTGGACATGTGGGCGTGATTGAGGCGGGCTGGGTGTCGATGCCCGTGTGTAGTGACAACGAGAGTACTGAGGAGGGAGGTTCCAGTGGGAAGAAGGGTAGTGGTAGGATGACAGGGAGGGCATGGGTAGAAGGGGTCATCCAAATCTATCGAGCAGGACCAATAGAAGGGATCCTCTGGATTGAGGATGAGCATAGGTTTATGCCTCCAGCCTTCGTTTCCATGCACTAGAAAGATATATTGCTGCTCTAGATGCTTGATTGCTTGCTTCCGATGACTAATCTACGCATAGGGCGGATATTGGAAATTTGATGCTCAAGTAATTTACCTAATATCATGGCAATGGGGTGTGAATATGTTAGTAGTGCTTCCATTTGTATGTATTGACAGATTAATGTTATTGCCTTTGTTTTGGTCGATCTGAAAGTTGGGCTCGTGCTCTAGATGCTTGATTGGTTGCTTCGAATGCTTAATCCGTGTAAACGTCACATAATATCGGGTTGGATAATGCAAATCTGATGCTTAAGTACACTAGTAGAAAAAGGGCCTATTGTCCCGGTTGGTAAGGGCCTTTAGTCCCGGTTGGTGAACAGGGACTAAAGGGTCGGTACTAATGCCTCCCCCCTTTAGTCCCGGTTCAATCCAGAACCGGGACTAAAGGCCGCGGCCACGTGGAGCTCCACCTTTAGTCCCAGTTGGTGTTTATGATTTTTTTTTTGAAATTTTTTTAAAGAAAAATTTTGAAATTTTTTATTTTCAAATTTGTGAATTATTTTAACATCTAATCTCTAATCAGAACCCCTCATCACTGCTCAATTTATCCTCTAATCTCTAATCATCCTCATCATTCCAAATCATCTAACTTCCCGAACGGTAACCCATCCTCCCACTCCCCAAATTTGAGCACGCTTAACTTCCGGGTTCTATTCTCCCTCGCTTCCAAGTCTGCACTTGTTGTTTTCACGACAATAGTAAGATGTCAATCCTATTAACCCTCGTGAATTTTGCTTGAGCATGAAGTGACACATTTCACTGTTTGAGTTTCAAACTATTGAATTAAAAAACAATAATTATTTAGAAAACAATAGTTATTTTGAATAATTGGTTTGACCACAGTTTGACCACAGTTTGACCAGATTTGACAAAAATTCAAAATAACTGAACAAATTATTTAGTAACACTAATATTCTAGAATAATTAGTTTGACCATTGTTTGACCATAGTTAGACCACAGTTTGAATTTTTTTGAATTTTTTTGCCTTAAAAGCCCCGTATCGTTATTTCTGTTAGGTTTTTGAGGATTTTGAAAATGTTTAACATCCAAATTTAACTTTTCGAGTAGATGATTTTTCATATAAAAAACTTTTTCATCCGAGTTAGTATGCAAAAGTTATGCCCATATTTACAAATTCCAGAGAGATTTTGCAAATAAAGTCGAAATTCACATTTGCAAATTTTCCCGACAACTAGACCACATATCACATGGGAAACTTATTTTATTTTATTTTTTGACATTTCCATCATTTTCTTTTATTTTTTTTAAACTAAAAAGGCGATCCGGGGGGGGTAGAGTTTGAAAATGGGACCTTTAGTACCGGTTCGTGGCACGAGCCGGGACTAAAGGTCTCAACCCCATTAGCACCGGTTCGTGCCTCAAACCGGGACTAAAGGTATAATCTTTAGTCCCGGTTTGAGGCATGAACCGGGACTAACAAACATCGCACCCTTTAGTCCCGGTTTGAGGCACAAACCGGGACTAAAGGTCACAGTGAACCGGGACTAATGCCTTAGCTGCACACGAACGGTATAAATGCTCACATTAGTCCCGGTTCGTGATTGAACGGGGACTAATGTGAATATTAGCCCGGAACCATAGCCCTGTTTTCTACTAGTGGTAGTTTATCTACTCTCATGGCACTGGGTGTGAATATCTTAGTAGAGCTTCCATTTGTGTCTATTGGGAGATTAATGCTCTTACCTTTGTTTTCGATCACCAGAAAGTTTTGCTCGTGCTCTAGATGCTAGATTGGTAGCTTGGATGATTAATATTTGTAAACGTCATATGGTATTAGGGAGTATATTGCAAGTCTTGTGCTCATGTAGTTTACCAACTTTCATGGCCCTCGGGTGTGAATACGTCAATGGAGCATCTTTTTGTGTGTATTGGAAAATTAATGTTATTGCATTTGTTTCACGACAAGAAAGTTACACCGATGCTCTAGATGCTTGATTGGTTGCTTCAGATGATGGATCCGTCTAATCATCATATGGTGTTAGGGAGGATATTGCAAATCTGATGCTCATGTTGTTTACCTACTCTCACGGCACCATGGTGTGAATACATTAGTTGAGCCACCTTTTGTTTACTCGTAGTTAACTTTGAGACTGCCCTCCATTTTGTTCCTAGATTTGGGCATTGGGCCCTATCATGGAAGATAAATATATTTTTAATGGTGTTCCTTCATGGGTCCAAGTAAAACTATTGAACTAGACAATCTACTACCCTCGAATTCACGGGAGAGAGGTTGCCTATACTTGGTAGTTTATGATGTGGATGTGGTGTTCATGTAACAACTATGCGCATCTTCTTGATCCTTCTTGAGTCATTCCAATCCAAGAAACTACACAATTCCAACTACAATGATTGTAAAAAGTGTAACTTGCATTTTCTAGAATATGGAAAAAGTGCAAGTTGCACTTTGCATTGAATGTAAATTGCATTTATCTTACCAACAAGATATGAAAGCGTGGATATCTGGTTTTAATGAAATATATCGGTTTAAAATACGGATAGAGGAGTGTGAAAATAACACTCATTAGTGCATATCACACATATTTGGAAATTAGGACTGTGCTCTACATGGAATTTTATTATGCATGCGGATTCGTGAGCACATTTTTAGCTCCATTGTCTCACCTTAAATCCATTCATTGAGCAATTTTGAGCAGTACTACTTAGTTGTCAGATTGCTTGGTGGGTTGGGTTGGCTAGGTGCTAAAACATCACTTCTACTCCCTCTCTTCCAAAATTTTTTACTCAACTTTTTACTAACTTTAGTACAAAGTTGGGTCATCTATTTTGGAACGGAGGGAGTATTTGATTGACGATTCTGCTGACCCACTCATTTAATGCTCATAGCATTCTGATTATTTTTAAAATTAGCTCTATAATGTGCTACTTTTTATTTTAGACTAGACATGTATTGGTTTGACGATTGTTGTAGTTTGTCCTATTGGCGCTCGTAAATCTGCTCTTCCGCTCCCTGGCCTCTCTTGTCGAAACCCCCAAATTTATTACTCGAAACACACTGCAATTCGAGTCGCCCTCCCCCCTCTCATCCCAAATCTAGCCTCCATAGTCATAAGGAACCTATGGCCCCTATTGCTGCTCGGAAAATCATGTAGATCTATATAGTTTGGACATTTCTCTTTATATGTGTTGATTACATTTTAGAAATTTCCTTTTTAAATGTTCTTCTGCCACAATTGTTGCTTTCCATTTGAGAATGAACATGTGTAGGTTTGACGTTTTGTCATAGTTTGCCCCGGTCGCGCCCGTAAAATCTACTCCTCCACTACCAAGCCCTCTTTCTCTTGTCAAAACAGCCCAAATTTTCAACCTAAACCCACAGGAATTCTAGGCCCCTCAACCCTCTCCTTTTCCCATACACTACACCACAACACCTAATTAGGGGCAGTTAATTGTCGGGAGAAATACCCGACCAAGGGCAAATGAACTGTCGGGAATTGAATAACTGCCGGTAGAAGTAATTACAAAGGCGGAGTAATCGCCGGGAGAAGTTAACAAACGAGGGCACTCAAACTGCCGGCATTTGTTTAGCTTAGTTTGAACAAAAACTATTATTGTCTTACATGTAAATAATGTTTACTAATGTAGCTGGATGCTATGAACGCATGTCTGAAAGTCAAATACTAAAGTGTTAGTCATTTCGTGTTTGAGAACTGCCGTTGAATCTTGAGTGAATTCCTGTATGAATAGAAATCAAAAGAAATATAAATGCTACCAAATTCATGTATGAATAGAAATCGAAAGCAACATATACACTACCAGGATCTGGAAAAGTGTCGGGGTAAGTAAAAAAGAACGGCAGACTATCTGCCAGCAATTGCATTATCGGCATATACTTCTATTTGCCGGGAAAACGAGGCTTCCTGGCAGTCTAACTGCCGGGAGATCTATTTCCCGGCAGCCGTTCTCATGGCAGTTCTATCTACCGGGAGAATGGTTGTCCTGGCAGTTTATCTGCCCTCTTAGGGGACTTCTCCCGCCAGATTGCATGTTGTTGCATCCGTGTTGTGGTGTAGTGATATCTCGCCACCGCAATCTTGTGGAACCTCTGAACCCTATTTTTGCCCATGGAATAGAGTTTTCTAGTTTCTTCTCTTTCTTCTTTGGGGTCGGGAACATGTCAGCCATTGTGGTGAGGAGGGGTATGGGTCCCATTCCGAAGGGTGGATGTGGGAGTAGGACATGTTGTTCAAGAATGATTAGGTCTTGGTGGATCTAGAGGACAGTGAGGCCATGCGGAACAACATAGCCGATGTCGTTGATGGAAAGAAGGGTCGAGATCCAGGTATGGGCAGGGAGGGGGGACGTGGGAGCACGATAAGATGTACGAGAATGCGTTGGATATGGTGGATCTGGCGGGGGAGAGCCCAAGTGGAACAAATATAACCATCATTGTTGAATTGAAAAGGGGGTATGGATCCAGTCCAGGCCTCGAGAGTGGTCGGGAGAAGGACACGGCATTCGAGAATGTAATTGTGTTGTTGGATTTAGTGAAGGGTGAGGCCGTGTGGAATAAGATAGAGGGTGTTGTTCGGGAGAAGACAGCCGAGGAGTTCAAGCGGCACTATGAACTTTTGGTCGAGGATGTGGGCGCGATTGAGGGTGGCTAGGTGTCGCTGCCCAAGTACAATGACGCAAGGGAGTAATCGAGCGGAGAGGTTCTGGCGAGAAGAAGGGCAGTGGCAGGGTAGGACGAGGATGGGGATGGCATGGGTAGAAGGGTCATTCAATTATGTCGAGTACCGGAAGAGATCCTCTGTACTTAGGATGGGAATAGGTTTGTGCCTCCAGCCTTCGTTTTCATGCACTAGAAAGATATATTTCTGCTATAGATGCTTGATTCCAATGATTAATCTACGCAATCATATGGTATTAGGGTGGATATTGCAAATGTGATGCTTATGTAGTTTACCTATTCTCATGGTACTATCGTGTCAATATGTTAGGAGAGCTTCCATTTTGTGTATTTGGACATTAATGATATTGCCTTTGTTTCATTGACTAGAAAGTTGCGCTCGTGGACTAGAAATATTGAACTACACAAACTAATACCGTCAAATTCAAAGGAGAGGGGGCACCTATACTTGGTAGTTTATGATGAGGATGTGGTTTTCATGTAAACAACTGCCTACATCATCATGATCCATCTTCAGTCATTCCAATTCAAGAAACTACACAATGTCAACGGCAATGATTGTATGTGTAACTTACACTTTTCTAGAATGTGTAGCAGGTAAAAGAGGTGAGAGTGCAATTTGCACTTTTCATTGAATGGAAATTGTATTTATCTTAACAACGAGATAGGAAATCGTCGATATCTCAATTTGAATGAAATATATCGGTGTAAACTTAGGTTAGAGGAGTATGAAAATAACACTCATAAGTAAATAGCACCCATATTTGGAAATTAGGGTTATGCTCTACATGGAATTTTATTGTCTACATTGAGGCGTGAGCATATTTTGAGCTCCATTGTCTCACCTTAAATCCATTCATTGAGCAATTCTGAGCGGTATTACTTAGCTTTAGATTGGTTGGTGGGTTGTGTTGGCTAGGTGCTAAAACATCGCTGCTATTTGATTGGTGATTATCTTGACCCACTTGTTTAATGGTCATAATGTGATTATTATTTTGAAAATTTGCTCTTTAAATGTGCTACTGCTGCTTTCCATTTGAGACTAGACGTGTGTAGGTTTGAAGACTATCGTAGCTTGTCCTGCTAGCGCCCGTAAATCTGCTCCTCCACTCCCCAACCTGTCTTATCGAAACCCCCCAATTTAATACCCTAAACCCACAGCAATTCGAGCCCCCTCCCACCTCTCATTCAATATCTATCCTCCGCAATCCTAAGGAACCTCGACCCCTATTGTCGCCTCCGTAAATACTGTAAAGCTATCTAGTTTGGAAATTTGCTCTGTAAATGTGTTGAGTATATTTTGATAATTTGCTCTTTAAATGTGCTGCACCGGTGCTCTAGATGCTTGATTGGTTGCTTTAGATGCTTAATCCATGTAAACGTCATATAGTATCGGGTTGGATATTGAAAATCTGACGCTTAAGTAGTTTACCCAGTCTCAGGCCACTGGGTGTGAATATTTTAGCAGAGCTTCCATTTGTGTCTATTGGGAGATAAATGCTCTTACCATTGTTTTGGTTGACCAGAAAGTTGTACTCCTGCTCTAGATGCTAGATTGGTAGCTTCAGATGATTAATATTTGTAAACATCATATGGTATGAGGGAGGATATTGCAATTCTTCTGCTCACGTAGTTTACCTACTCTTATGGCACTCGGGTGTGAATACGTCAATAAAGCATGTTTTGTGTGTATTGGGAAATTAATGTTATTGTCGTTGTTTCCGCTGATTTGAGAAAGTTGCACCGGTGCTCTAGATGATTGGTTGGTTGCCTCGGATGATAGATCCGTGTAATCATCATATGGTGTTAGGGAGGATATTGCAAATCTGATGCTCATGTTGTTTACCTACTCTCGCGGCACCATGGTATGAATACATTAGTTGAAATACTGAACTAGACAAACAACTGTCGTCAAATTTAAAGCGCGGAGGGTACCTATACTTGGTAGTATATGATGAGGATGCGGTGTCATGTTGACAACTGCCTACACGTCATGATCTGTCTTGAGGCATTCCAGTCCAAGAAACTACACAATGTCAACTACAATGATTGTAAAATGTGTAACTTACACTTTTCTAGAATGTGTGGCAGGTGAAAGAGGTGAGAGTGCAATTTGCACTTTTCATTGAATGGAAATTGCATTTATCTTAACAACGAGATAGGAAAGCATGGATATCTTGGTTTGAATGAAATATATTGGTTAAAGTTAGGTTAGAGGAGTATGAAAATAACACTCATTAGTGAACAGCACCGCATTTGGAAATTAGGGTTATGCTCTACATTGAATTTTATTATCTACATGGAGGCTTGAGCATATTTTGAGTTCCATTGTCTCACCTTAAACCGTTCATTGCATAATTCGAGCTGTATTACTTAGCTATTAGATTGATTGGTGGGTTGTGTTGGCTAGGTGCTAAAACATCGCTACTATTTGGTTGGTGATTATCTTTGACCCACTCGTTTAATGGTCGTAATGTGCTGCGTATTTTGAAAATTTTCTCTATAAATGTGCTACAGCTGCTTTCCATTTGAGAATGGACGTGTGTAGGTTTGAAGACTGCCGTAGCTTGTCTTCTTTGGCGCCCTAAATCTGCTCCTCCACTCCCCACCTATCTTATCGAAAAACCCCCAATTTAATACCCTAAACCCACAGCAATTCAAGCCCTCCCACCTCTCATCCCATATCTAGCCTCTGCCAATCCTAAGGAACACCTGTAACCCCTATTGTCGCTCGGTAAATCCTGCAGAGCTATCTAATTTGGAAATCTCAGTAAATGTGTTGCGTATATTTTGATAATTTGCTCTTCAAAAGTGTTGCTGCCATCGCTCCTCGCTTTCCATTTGACAATGTACTCCTGTAGGTTTGACATTTTGTCATAGTTTGTCCCATTGGCGCCTAAATCTACCCTCCACTACCATTCCCTCTTTCTCTTATCAAAAGGACCCAACTATCACCTAAACCTCGACAATTCCTAGTCCCTCGCCCTCTACTTCTCCCATGTCCGCCACCGAATCTTGCGGAACCGCTTACCCCTATTGTCGCCAACTTAATCTTGTAGAGTTGTCTAGTTTTTCTCTTTCTTCTTTGGGGCCGGGGAACATGTCGGCCATGGTGGTGAGGAGGGTACTAGTTTAAAGGTTGGATGTGGGAGTAGGACATGGTGTTCGAGAAAGCTCTGGTGTTGGTGGATCTCCAAGACTATGAGGCCGTCTGAAACAACATAGTCGGCCGGTCTTTGAGGGAAGAAGGAGTTGAGAACCGGTCCAGGCATAGAGGGTGAACGCAGGAGCACGAGAAGATGTTCAAGAATGCGCTGCATATGGTGGATCTGGACACAGGTGAGCCCATGTGGAAGAAATCTAACTAGCGTTATTGAGTTGAAAAGGCGTCTGGATCCATGTCCGGGCCTCATACGTGGATGCGGGAGAAGGACAAGGCATTCAAGACTGTTCTTGTGTTAGTGGATGTAATGGAGGGTGAGGCCATGTCGAACAAGATAGACGATGATGAATGGGGAAGATAAGGAGGTCAAGTGGCACTCTGATCTGTTTTGTTTTTTAAGTTGAGTGACAGTGGGAGAGGCTCCCACTGACTTTTGTATTACTCACAAAGATACGGTTACATAATTGTTATAGGGGGGGGGTATTAGAACGGCCCCCTAGCCGCATGAGCTAATATATATCTAACAACACTAGTGTGCCAAATTTACAATGTAGTTGGAGAGGAAAGGACGAAGTTCCTCTTTGCAGTTATGGACCAGCAACTCCAGGATGTGCTTGAACCTAGCCAACCAAGCCCCGAAGGAATGTTGGACCCCTCTGAAGTGTTGGTTGTTTCGCTCCAACCACAGGCTCCAAGCAGCCATGAGGAAGATGTCCATGAAGAGGGCTGTCTCCAAGCCTCCCTCCCCCATGCAGCAGGTCCAGTCTATTGCCATCGACCGGCAGACACCAACCTTGCTCCAAAGACTGTTGACTAAAGGGGCATAAGAAGAACAAGTGTTCAACGGTTTCTTCGGGGGGGGGGGGGGGGGGTTGACAGAACATGCAGGTATATGTGTTCCCCGTGATCGTTAAGTGCCTGCGCTTAAGCATATTCCGGGTGTTCAGACGATCCACCAGAAGCAACCACCCAAACATTTTGAATTTAATTGGACTCTTGGCTTTCCAAAGCCAGCTGAAAGCCTCGTCAACCACGATCTCCTTGAAACAGTGATCATAGAACTTCTTCGAAGAATAACGCCCGAGCGTGCAGTCCCAGGTGTCATGGCTGCCGACGAGGCACTCTGATCTGTTGGTGGAGGATGTGGGCGCAATTGAGGCGGGCTGGATGCCAATGCCCGTGTGTAGTGACAACGGGACTACCTAGGAGGGAGGTTCCAGTGGGGAGAAGGGTAGTGCCAGGACGACGAGGAGGGCATGGGCAGAAGGGGTCATCTAAATCTGTAGAGCAAGACCAATGGAAGGGATCCTCTGGACTGAGGATGAGCATAGGTTTACCTGCACTAGAAAGATATATTGCTTCTCTATATGCTTGATTTCTTTCTTTCGATGATTAATGTATGCAATCATAATGTGGTATAGGGTGGATATTGAAAATCTGATGCTCAATTCGTTTACATATATACTATCATGGCACTAGGGTGTGAATATGTTAGTAGTGCTTCCATATGTGTGTATGGGCAGATTAATGATATTGCCTTTGTTTTCATCGACCAGAATGTTGGGCTTGTGCTCTAGATGCTTCATTGGTTGCTTCAAATGCTTAATCCGTTTGAACTTCATATAGTATCGGGTTGGATATTGAAAATTTGATGCTTAAGTAGTTTACCTAGTCTCATGGTACTGGGTGTGAATATGTTTATAGAGCTTCGATTTGTGTCTATTGGGAGATTAATGCTCTTACCTTTGTTTTCGTTGACCAGAAAGTCGTGTTCGTGCTCTAGATGCTAGATTTGTAGCTTCGGATAATTAATATTTGTAAACGTCATATGGTATTTGGGGGGATATTGGAGTTCTTGTGCTCACGTAGTTTACCAACTCTCATGGCACTCGGGTATGAATACATCAATGGCGCATATTTTTTTGTGTATCAGGAAATTTATGTTATTGCCTTTGTCTCTATTGACGAGAAAGTTACACCGGTGCTCTAGATGCTTGATTGGTTGCTTCAGATGATTGATCTGTGTGATTCTCATATGGTGTTAGGGAGGATATTGCAAAACTTGCCAGCGTTATTGAGGTTAAAAGGCATCCGGATCCATGTCCGGGCCTCATGGGTGGATCTTTGGAGAAGGACAAGGCATTCGAGAATGTGCTTGTGTTGGTGGATCTAATGGAGGGTGTGGCCGTGTGGAACAAGATAGATGATATTGTTGGGGGGACAACTGAGGAGGTCAAGTGCCAGTCTGAACTGTTGGTGGACATGTGGGCGTGATTGAGGCGGGCTGGGTGTCGATGCCCGTGTGAAGTGACAATGAGAGTACTAAGGAGGGAGGTTCCAGTGGGAAGAAGGGTAGTGGTAGGATGACGGGGAGGGCATGGGTAGAAGGGGTCATCCAAATCTATCGAGCAGGACCAATAGAATGGATCCTCTGGACTGAGGATGAGCATAGGTTTATGCCTCCAGCCTTCGTTTCCATGCACTAGAAAGATATATTGCTGCTCTAGATGCTTGATTGCTTGCTTCCGATGACTAATCTACGCATAGGGCGGATATTGGAAATTTGATGCTCAAGTAATTTACCTAATATCATGGCAATGGGGTGTGAATATGTTAGTAGTGCTTCCATTTGTATGTATTGACAGATTAATGTTATTGCCTTTGTTTTGGTCGATCGTAAAGTTGGGCTCGTGCTCTAGATGCTTGATTGGTTGCTTGAATGCTTAATCCGTAAACGTCACATAATATCGGGTTGGATAATGCAAATCTGATGCTTAAGTACACTAGTAGAAAAAGGGCCTATTGTCCCGGTTGGTAAGGGCCTTTAGTCCCGGTTGGTGAACAGGGACTAAAGGGTCGGTACTAATGCCTCCCCCCTTTAGTCCCGGTTCAATCCAGAACCGGGACTAAAGGTCGTGGCCACGTGGAGCTCCACCTTTAGTCCCAGTTGGTGTTTATGATTTTTTTGAAATTTTTTTAAAGAAAAATTTTGAAATTTTTTATTTTCAAATTTGTGAATTATTTTAACATCTAATCTCTAACCAGAACCCCTCATCACTGCTCAATTTATCCTCTAATCTCTAATCATCCTCATCATTCCAAATCATCTAACTTCCCGAACGGTAACCCATCCTCCCACTCCCCGACTGAGCACGCTTAACTTCCGGGTTCTATTCTCCCTCGCTTCCAAGTCTGCACTTGTTGTTTTCCTCGACAATAGTAAGATGTCAATCCTATTAACCCTCGTGAATTTTGCTTGAGCATGAAGTGACACATTTCACTGTTTGAGTTTCAAACTATTGAATTAAAAAACAATAATTATTTAGAAAACAATAGTTATTTTGAATAATTGGTTTGACAACAGTTTGACCATAGTTTGACCAGATTTGACCAAAATTCAAAATAATCGAACAAATTATTTAGTAACACTAATATTCTACAATAATTAGTTTGACCATTGTTTGACCATAGTTAGACCATAGTTTGAGTTTTTTGAATTTTTTGCCTCTCCGGATCTTAAAAGCCCGTATCGTTATTTACATTAGGTTTTTGAGGATTTTGAAAATGTTTAACATCCAAATTTAACTTTTCGAGTAGATGATTTTTCAAATAAAAAACTTTTTCATCCGAGTTAGTATGCAAAAGTTATGCCCATATTTACAAATTCTAGAGAGATTTTGCAAATAAAGTCGAAATTCACATTTGCAAATTTTCCCGACAACTAGACCACATATCACATGGGAAACTTATTTTATTTTATCTTTTGACATTTCCATCATTTTCTTTTATTTTTTTAAACTAAAAAGGCGATCCACGGGGGTAGAGTTTGAAAATGGGACCTTTAGTACCGGTTCGTGGCACGAGCCGACTAAAGGTCTCAACCCAATTAGCACCGGTTCGTGCCTCAAACCGACTAAAAGGTATAATCTTTAGTCCCGGTTTGAGGCATGAACCGACTAATAGGCATTGCACCCTTTAGTCCCAGTTTGAGGCACAAACCGGGACTAAAGGTCACAGGTGAACCGGGACTAATGCCTTAGCTGCACGAACCGGTATAAATGCTCACATTAGTCCCGGTTCGTGATTGAACCGGGACTAATGTGAATATTAGCCCGGAACCATCGCCATGTTTTCTACTAGTGGTAGTTTATCTACTCTCATGGCACTGGGTGTGAATATCTTAGTAGAGCTTCCATTTGTGTCTATTGGGAGATTAATGCTCTTACCTTTGTTTTCGATCACCAGAAAGTTGTGCTCGTGCTCTAGATGCTAGATTGGTAGCTTCAGATGATTAATATTTGTAAACGTCATATGGTATTAGGGAGTATATTGCAAGTCTTGTGCTCATGTAGTTTACCAACTTTCATGGCCCTCGGGTGTGAATACGTCAATGGAGCATCTTTTTGTGTGTATTGGAAAATTAATGTTATTGCCTTTGTTTCTGCTGACAAGAAAGTTACACAGGTGCTCTAGATGCTTGATTGGTTGCTTTATGATGGATCCGTCTAATCATCATATGGTGTTAGGGAGGATATTGCAAATCTGATGCTCATGTTGTTTACCTACTCTCACGGCACCATGGTGTGAATACATTAGTTGAGCCACCTTTTGTTTACTCGTAGTTAACTTTGAGACTGCCCTCCATTTTGTTCCTAGATTTGGGCATTGGGCCCTATCATGGAAGATAAATATATTTTTAATGGTGTTCCTTCATGGGTCCAAGTAAAAACTATTGAACTAGACAATCTACTACCCTCGAATTCACGGAGAGAGGTTGCCTATACTTGGTAGTTTATGATGTGGATGTGGTGTTCATGTCGACAACCTATGCGCATCTTCTTGATCCTTCTTGAGTCATTCCAATCCAAGAAACTACACAATTCCAACTACAATGATTGTAAAAAGTGTAACTTGCATTTTTCTAGAATATGGAAAAAGTGCAAGTTGCACTTTGCATTGAATGTAAATTGCATTTATCTTACCAACAAGATATGAAAGCGTGGATATCTGGTTTTAATGAAATATATCGGTTTAAAATACGGATAGAGGAGTGTGAAAATAACACTCATTAGTGCATATCACACATATTTGGAAATTAGGACTGTGCTCTACATGGAATTTTATTGTGCATGCGGATTCGTGAGCACATTTTTAGCTCCATTGTCTCACCTTAAATCCATTCATTGAGCAATTTTGAGCAGTACTACTTAGTTGTCGATTGCTTGGTGGGTTGGGTTGGCTAGGTGCTAAAACATCACTTCTACTCCTCTATTCCAAAATAGATGACTCAACTTTGTACTAACTTTAGTACAAAGTTGGGTCATCTATTTTGGAACGGAGGGAGTATTTGATTGGCGATTCTGCTGACCCACTCATTTAATGCTCATAGCATTCTGATTATTTTTAAAATTAGCTCTATAATGTGCTACTTTTTTATTTTAGACTAGACATGTATTGGTTTGACGATTGTTGTAGTTTGTCCTATTGGCGCTCGTAAATCTGCTCTTCCGCTCCCTGGCCTCTCTTGTCGAAACCCCCAAATTTATTACTCGAAACACACCGCAATTCGAGTCGCCCTCCCCCCTCTCATCCCAAATCTAGCCTCCATAGTCATAAGGAACCTATGGCCCCTATTGCTGCTCGGAAAATCATGTAGATCTATATAGTTTGGACATTTCTCTTTATATGTGTTGATTACATTTTAGAAATTTCCTTTTTAAATGTTCTTCTGCCACAATTGTTGCTTTCCATTTGAGAATGAACATGTGTAGGTTTGACGTTTTGTCATAGTTTGCCCCGGTCGCGCCCGTAAAATCTACTCCTCCACTACCAAGCCCTCTTTCTCTTGTCAAAACAGCCCAAATTTTCAACCTAAACCCACAGGAATTCTAGGCCCCTCAACCCTCTCCTTTTCCCATACACTACACCACAACACCTAATTAGGGGCAGTTAATTGTCGGAGAAATACCCACCAAGGGCAAATGAACTGCCGGGAATTGAATAACTGCCGGTAGAAGTACTTACAGCAGTAGTAATCGCCGAGAAGTTAACAAACGAGGGCACTCAAACTGCCGCATTTGTTTAGCTTAGTTTGAACAAAAACTATTATTGTCTTACATGTAAATAATGTTTACTAATGTAGCTGGATGCTATCAACGCATGTACGAAAGTCAAATACTAAAGTGTTAGTCATTTCGTGTTTGAGAACTGCCGTTGAATCTTGAGTGAATTCTGTATGAATAGAAATCAAAAGAAATATAAATGCTACCAAATTCATGTATGAATAGAAATCGAAAGCAACATATACACTACCAGGATCCGGAAAAGTGTCGGGTAAGTAAAATAGAACGGCAGACTATCTGCCAGCAATTGCATTATCGGCATATACTTCTATTTGCCGGGAAAACAAGGCTTCCTGGCAGTCTAACTGCCGGGAGATCTATTTCCCGGCAGCCGTTCTCGTGGCAGTTCTATCTACCGGGAGAATGGTTGTCCCGGCAGTTTATCTCGCCTCTTAGGGACTTCTCCCGCCAGATTGCATGTCGTTGCATCCGTGTTGTGGTGTAGTGATATCTCGCCACCGCAATCTTGTGGAACCTCTGAACCCTATTTTTGCCCATGGAATAGAGTTTTCTAGTTTCTTCTTCTTTCTTCTTTGGGGTCGGGGAACATGTCAGCCATTGTGACCGAGGAGGGGTATGGGTCCCATTCCAAGGGTGGATGTGGGAGTAGGACATGTTGTTCAAGAATGATTAGGTCTTGGTGGATCTAGAGGACAGTGAGGCCATGCGGAACAACATAGCCGATGTCGTTGATGGAAAGAAGGGTCGAGATCCGTGTCCGGGCCGGGAGGGTGGACGTGGGAGCATGATAAGATGTTCGAGAATGCGTTGGATATGGTGGATCTAGCGGGGGTGAGCCCATGTGGAACAAATATAACCATCATTATTGAATTGAAAAGGGGGTATGGATCCAGTCCAGGCCTCGAGAGTGGTCATGGAGAAGGACACGGCATTCGAGAATGTAATTGTGTTGGTGGATTTAGTGAAGGGTGAGGCCGTGGAATAAGATAGAGGGTGTTGTTCGGGAGAAGACAGCCGAGGAGTTCAAGCGGCACTATGAACTTTTGGTCGAGGATGTGGGCGCGATCGAGGGTGGCTAGGTGTCGCTGCCCAAGTACAATGACGGCGGGAGTACTGAGCGGAGAGGTTCTGGCGAGAAGAAGGGCAGTGGCAGGGTAGGACGAGGATGGGGATGGCATGGGTAGAAGGGTCATTCAATTATGTCGAGTACCGGAAGAGATCCTCTGTACTTAGGATGGGAATAGGTTTGTGCCTCCACCTTCGTTTTCATGCACTAGAAAGATATATTTCTGCTATAGATGCTTGATTCCAATGATTAATCTACGCAATCATATGGTATTAGGGTGGATATTGCAAATGTGATGCTTATGTAGTTTACCTATTCTCATGGTACTATCGTGTCAATATGTTAGGAGAGCTTCCATTTTTTGTATTTGGACATTAATGATATTGCCTTTGTTTCATTGACTAGAAAGTTGCGCTGTGGACTAGAAATATTGAACTACACAAACTAATACCGTCAAATTCAAAGGAGAGGGGCACCTATACTTGGTAGTTTATGATGAGGATGTGGTTTTCATGTCGACAACCGCCTACATCATCATGATCCATCTTCATCATTCCAATTCAAGAAACTACACAATGTCAACGGCAATGATTGTATGTGTAACTTACACTTTTCTAGAATGTGTAGCAGGTAAAGAGGTGAGAGTGCAATTTGCACTTTTCATTGAATGGAAATTGTATTTATCTTAACAACGAGATAGGAAATCGTCGATATCTCAATTTGAATGAAATATATCGGTGTAAACTTGGGTTAGAGGAGTATGAAAATAACACTCATAAGTAAATAGCACCCATATTTGGAAATTAGGGTTATGCTCTACATGGAATTTTATTGTCTACATTGAGGCGTGAGCATATTTTGAGCTCCATTGTCTCACCTTAAATCCATTCATTGAGCAATTCGAGCGGTATTACTTAGCTTTAGATTGGTTGGTGGGTTGTGTTGGCTAGGTGCTAAAACATCGCTGTTATTTGATTGGTGATTATACTGACCCACTTGTTTAATGGTCATAATGTGATTATTATTTTGAAAATTTGCTCTTTAAATGTGCTACTGCTGCTTTCCATTTGAGACTAGACGGTGTAGGTTTGAAGACTATCGTAGCTTGTCCTGCTAACGCTCAGAATCTGCTCCTCCACTCCCCAACCTGTCTTATCGAAACCCCCCAATTTAATACCCTAAACCCACAGCAATTCGAGCCCCCTCCCACCTCTCATTCAATATCTATCCTCCGCAATCCTAAGGAACCTCTGACCCCTATTGTCGCTCGGTAAATCCTGTAAAGCTATCTAGTTTGGAAATTTGCTCTGGAAATGTGTTGAGTATATTTTGATAATTTGCTCTTTAAATGTGCTGCACCGGTGCTCTAGATGCTTGATTGGTTGCTTTAGATGCTTAATCCATGTAAACGTCATATAGTATCGGGTTGGATATTGAAAATCTGACGCTTAAGTAGTTTACCCAGTCTCAGGCCACTGGGTGTGAATATTTTAGCAGAGCTTCCATGTGTGTCTATTGGGAGATAAATGCTCTTACCATTGTTTTGGTTGACCAGAAAGTTGTACTCTTGCTCTAGATGCTAGATTGGTAGCTTCAGATGATTAATATTTGTAAACATCATATGGTCTGAGGGAGGATATTGCAATTCTTCTGCTCACGTAGTTTACCTACTCTTATGGCACTCGGGTGTGAATACGTCAATAAAGCATGTTTTGTGTGTATTGGGAAATTCATGTTATTGTCGTTGTTTCCGTTGACGAGAAAGTTGCACCGGTGCTCTAGATGATTGGTTGGTTGCCTCGGATGATAGATCCGTGTAATCATCATATGGTGTTAGGGAGGATATTGCAAATCTGATGCTCATGTTGTTTACCTACTCTCGCGGCACCATGGTATGAATACATTAGTTGAAATACTGAACTAGACAAACAAATGCCGTCAAATTTAAAGCGCGGAGGGGTACCTATACTTGGTAGTATATGATGAGGATGCGGTGTCATGTTGACAACTGCCTACACGTCATGATCTGTCTTGAGGCATTCCAGTCCAAGAAACTACACAATGTCAACTACAATGATTGTAAAATGTGTAACTTACACTTTTCTAGAATGTGTGGCAGGTGAAAGAGGTGAGAGTGCAATTTGCACTTTTCATTGAATGGAAATTGCATTTATCTTAACAACGAGATAGGAAAGCATGGATATCTTGGTTTGAATGAAATATATTGGTTAAAGTTAGGTTAGAGGAGTATGAAAATAACACTCATTAGTGAACAAAGACCGCATTTGGAAATTAGGGTTATGCTCTACATTGAATTTTATTATCTACATGGAGGCTTGAGCATATTTTGAGTTCCATTGTCTCACCTTAAACCGCTCATTGCATAATTGAGCTGTATTACTTAGCTATTAGATTGATTGGTGGGTTGTGTTGGCTAGGTGCTAAAACATCGCTACTATTTGGTTGGTGATTATGCTGACCCACCTGCTTAATGGTCGTAATGTGCTGCGATTTTGAAAATTTTCTATAAATGTGCTACAGCTGCTTTCCATTTGAGAATGGACGGTGTAGGTTTGAAGACTGTCAGTAGCTTGTCTTGCTGGCGCCCCTAAATCTGCTCCTCCACTCCCCCACCTATCTTATCGAAAACCCCCCAATTTAATACCCTAAACCCACAGCAATTCAAGCCCCCTCCCACCTCTCATCCCATATCTAGCCTCTGCAATCCTAAGGAACCTGTAACCCCTATTGTCGCTCGGTAAATCCTGCAGAGCTATCTAATTTGGAAATCTCTGTAAATGTGTTATGATATTTTGATAATTTGCTCTTCAAAAGTGTTGCTGCCATCGCTTCCTGCTTTCCATTTGACAATGTACTCCTGTAGGTTTGACATTTTGTCATAGTTTGTCTACCGGGCGCCTCAGAATCTACCCTCCACTACCATTCCCTCTTTCTCTTATCAAAAGGACCCAACTATCAGCCTAAACTCACGACAATTCCTAGTCCCTCGCCTCTACTTCTCCCATATCTGGCCACCGCAATCTTATGGAACCGCTTACCCCTATTGTCGCCCAACTAATCTTGTAGAGTTGTCTAGTTTTTTCTCTTTCTTCTTTGGGGCCATGGAACATGTCGGCCATGGTGACTGAGGAGGGGTACTAGTTTAAAGGTTGGATGTGGGAGTAGGACATGGTGTTCGAGAAAGCTCTGGTGTTGGTGGATCTCCAAGACTATGAGGCCGTCTGAAACAACATAGTCGACGGTGCTGAGGGGAAGAAGGAGTTGAGAACCGGTCCGGGCATAGAGGGTGAACGCAGGAGCACGAGAAGATGTTCAAGAATGCGCCGCATATGGTGGATCTGAACACAGGTGAGCCCATGTGGAAGAAATCTAACTAGCGTTATTGAGTTGAAAAGGCGCCCTGGATCCATGTCCGGCCTCATACGTGGATGCGGAGAAGGACAAGGCATTCAAGACTGTTCTTGTGTTAGTGGATGTAATGGAGGGTGAGGCCATGTCGAACAAGATAGACGATGTTGTTGGGGGAAGATAAGGAGGTCAAGTGGCACTCTGATCTGCTTTTGTTTTTGTTGAGTGACAAGTGGGAGAGGCTCCCACTGACTTTTGTATTACTCACAAAGATACGGTTACATAATTGTTATAGGGGGGTATTAGAACGGCCCCTAGCCGCATGAGCTAATATATATCTAACAACACTAGTGTCCCAAATTTACAATGTAGTTGGAGAGGAAAGGACGAAGTTCCTCTTTGCGCTTATGGACCGGCAACTCTGTGGATGTGCTTGAACCTAGCCAACCAAGCCCAAGGAATGTTGGACCCCTCTCAAGTGTTGGTTGTTTCGCTCCAACCACGTGCTCCAAGCAGCCATGAGGAAGATGTCCATGAAGAGGGGCTGTCTCCAAGCCTCCCTCCCCCATGCAAGCAGGTCCAGCCTATTGCCATCGACCGCCAGACACCCCAACCTTGCTCCAAAGACTGCTGACTAAAGGGGCATAAGAAGAACAAGTGTTCAACGGTTTCTTCTGGGGGTTGATGTAACATGCAGTATAGGTGTTCCCTCGTGATCGTGAAGTGCCTCAGCTTAAGCATATTCCTGGTGTTCAGACGATCCACCGTAAGCAACCACCCAAACATTTTGAATTTAATTGGACTCTTGGCTTTCCAAAGCCAAATGAAAGCCTCACAACCACGCATCTCCTTGAAACAGTGATCATAGAACTTCTTCAAGAATAACGCCCGAGCGCAGGCCCCTGTGTGTCATGGCTGCCGATGAGGCACTCGATCTGTTGGTGGAGGATGTGGGTGCAATTGAGGCGGCTGGATGCCAATGCCCGTGTGTAGTGACAACGGGACTACCTAGGAGGGAGGTTCCAGTGGGGAGAAGGGTAGTGCCAGGACGACGAGGAGGGCATGGGCGTAAGGGGTCATCTAAATCAGAGAGCAAGACCAATGGAAGGGATCCTCTGGACTGAGGATGAGCATAGGTTTACCTGCACTAGAAAGATATATTGCTTCTCTATATGCTTGATTGCTTTCTTTCGATGATTAATGTATGCAATCATAATGTGGTATAGGGTGGATATTGAAAATCTGATGCTCAATTCGTTTACATATATACTATCATGGCACTAGGGTGTGAATATGTTAGTAGTGCTTCCATATGTGTGTATGGGCAGATTAATGATATTGCCTTTGTTTTCCTCGACCAGAATGTTGGGCTTGTGCTCTAGATGCTTCATTGGTTGCTTCAAATGCTTAATCCGTTTGAACTTCATATAGTATCGGGTTGGATATTGAAAATTTGATGCTTAAGTAGTTTACCTAGTCTCATGGTACTGGGTGTGAATATGTTTATAGAGCTTCGATTTGTGTCTATTGGGAGATTAATGCCCTTACCTTTGTTTTCGCTGACCGTAAAGTCGTGTTCGTGCTCTAGATGCTAGATTTGTAGCTTCGATAATTAATATTTGTAAACGCTATATGGTATTTGGGGGATATTGGAGTTCTTGTGCTCACGTAGTTTACCAACTCTCATGGCACTCGGGTATGAATACATCAATGGCGCATATTTTTTGTGTATCGTGAAATTTATGTTATTGCCTTTGTCTCTATTGACGAGAAAGTTACACCGGTGCTCTAGATGCTTGATTGGTTGCTTCAGATGATTGATCTGTGTGATTCTCATATGGTGTTAGGGAGGATATTGCAAATCTTGCCAGCGTTATTGAGGTTAAAAAGGCATCTGGATCCATGTCCGGGCCTCATGGGTGGATGCTGGAGAAGGACAAGGCATTCGAGAATGTGCTTGTGTTGGTGGATCTAATGGAGGGTGTGGCCGTGGAACAAGATAGATGATATTGTTGGGGGACAACCGAGGAGGTCAAGTGCCACCTGAACTGTTGGTGGACATGTGGGCGTGATTGAGGCGGGCTGGGTGTCGATGCCCGTGTGCAGTGACAATGAGAGTACTAAGGAGGGAGGTTCCAGTGGGAAGAAGGGTAGTGGTAGGATGACGGGGAGGGCATGGGTAGAAGGGGTCATCCAAATCTATCGAGCAGGACCAATAGAATGGATCCTCCGGATCGAGGATGAGCATAGGTTTATGCCTCCACCTTCGCTTCCATGCACTAGAAAGATATATTGCTGCTCTAGATGCTTGATTGCTTGCTTCCGATGACTAATCTACGACAGGGCGGATATTGGAAATTTGGTGCTCAAGTAATTTACCTAATATCATGGCAATGGGGTGTGAATATGTTAGTAGTGCTTCCATTTGTATGTATTGACAGATTAATGTTATTGCCTTTGTTTTGGTCGATCAGAAAGTTGGGCTCGTGCTCTAGATGCTTGATTGGTTGCTTCAATGCTTAATCCGTAAACGCCACATAATATCGGGTTGGATAATGCAAATCTGATGCTTAAGTACACTAGTAGAAAAAGGGCCTATTGTCCCGTTGGTAAGGGCCTTTAGTCCCGTTGGTGAACAGGGACTAAAGGGTCGGCATTAATGCCTCCCCTTTAGTCCCGGTTCAATCCGTAATCGGGACTAAAGGTCATGCCACGTGGAGCTCCACCTTTAGTCCCAGTTGGTGTTTATGATTTTTTTTTTGAAATTTTATTAAAGAAAAATTATTAAATTTTTTATTTTCAAATTTGTGAATTATTTTAACATCTAATCTCTAATCAGAACCCCTCATCATTGCTCAATTTATCCTCTAATCTCTAATCATCCTCATCATTCCAAATCATCTAACTTCCCGAACGGTAACCCATCCTCCCACTCCCCCACTGAGCACGCTTAACTTCCGGGTTCTATTCTCCTCGCTTTCCAAGTCTGCACTTGTTGTTTTCCCGACAATAGTAAGATGTCAATCCTATTAACCCTCGTGAATTTTGCTTGAGCATGAAGTGACACATTTCATCGCTTGAGTTTCAAACTATTGAATTAAAAACAATAATTATTTAGAAAACAATAGTTATTTTGAATAATTGGTTTGACAACAGTTTGACCATAGTTTGACCAGATTTGACCAAAATTCAAAATAACTGAACAAATTATTTAGTAACACTAATATTCTACAATAATTAGTTTGACCATTGTTTGACCATAGTTAGACCATAGTTTGAATTTTTTTGAATTTTTTTGCCTCTCCAGATCTTAAAAGCCCCGTATCGTTATTTCTGTTAGGTTTTTGAGGATTTTGAAAATGTTTAACATCCAAATTTAACTTTTCGAGTAGATGATTTTTCAAATAAAAAACTTTTTCATCCGAGTTAGTATGCAAAAGTTATGCCCATATTTACAAATTCCAGAGAGATTTTGCAAATAAAGTCGAAATTCACATTTGCAAATTTTCCGACAACTAGACCACATATCACATGGGAAACTTATTTTATTTTATCTTTTGACATTTCCATCATTTTCTTTTTATTTTTTAAACTAAAAAGGCGATCCACGGGTAGAGTTTGAAAATGGGACCTTTAGTACCGGTTCGTGGCACGAGCCGGACTAAAGGTCTCAACCCCATTAGCACCGGTTCGTGCCTCAAACCGACTAAAGGTATAATCTTTAGTCCCGGTTTGAGGCATGAACCGACTAATAGGTATTGCACCCTTTAGTCCCAGCTTTGAGGCACAAACCGGGACTAAAGGTCACAGTGAACCGGGACTAATGCCTTAGCTGCACGAATCGGTATAAATGCTCACATTAGTCCCGGTTCAGGATTGAACCGACTAATGTGAATATTAGCCCTAACCATCGCCATGTTTTCTACTAGTGGTAGTTTATCTACTCTCATGGCAATCGGGTGTGAATATCTTAGTAGAGCTTCCATTTGTGTCTATTGGGAGATTAATGCTCTTACCTTTGTTTTCGATCACCGTAAAGTTGTGCTCGTGCTCTAGATGCTAGATTGGTAGCTTCGGATGATTAATATTTGTAAACGCTATATGGTATTAGGGAGTATATTGCAAGTCTTGTGCTCATGTAGTTTACCAACTTTCATGGCCCTCGGGTGTGAATACGCCAATGGAGCATCTTTTGTGTGTATTGGAAAATTAATGTTATTGCCTTTGTTTCACGACAAGAAAGTTACACCGGTGCTCTAGATGCTTGATTGGTTGCTTCAGATGATGGATCCGTCTAATCATCATATGGTGTTAGGGAGGATATTGCAAATCTGATGCTCATGTTGTTTACCTACTCTCACGGCACCATGGTGTGAATACATTAGTTGAGCCACCTTTTGTTTACTCGTAGTTAACTTTGAGACTGCCCTCCATTTTGTTCCTAGATTTGGGCATTGGGCCCTATCATGGAAGATAAATATATTTTTAATGGTGTTCCTTCATGGGTCCAAGTAAAAACTATTGAACTAGACAATCTACTACCCTCGAATTCACGGGAGAGAGGTTGCCTATACTTGGTAGTTTATGATGTGGATGTGGTGTTCATGTCGACAACTGTCTGCATCTTCTTGATCCTTCTTGAGTCATTCCAATCCAAGAAACTACACAATTCCAACTACAATGATTGTAAAAAGTGTAACTTGCATTTTCTAGAATATGGAAAAGTGCAAGTTGCACTTTGCATTGAATGTAAATTGCATTTATCTTACCAACAAGATATGAAAGCGTGGATATCTGGTTTTAATGAAATATATCGGTTTAAAATACGGATAGAGGAGTGTGAAAATAACACTCATTAGTGCATATCACACATATTTGGAAATTAGGACTGTGCTCTACCTGGAATTTTATTGTCTCAGACGGATTCGTGAGCACATTTTTAGCTCCATTGTCTCACCTTAAATCCATTCATTGAGCAATTTTGAGCAGTACTACTTAGTTGTCAGATTGCTTGGTGGGTTGGGTTGGCTAGGTGCTAAAACATCACTTCTACTCCTCTATTCCAAAATAGATGACTCAACTTTGTACTAACTTTAGTACAAAGTTGGGTCATCTATTTTGGAACGGAGGGAGTATTTGATTGGCGATTCTCACGACACACTCATTTAATGCTCATAGCATTCTGATTATTTTTAAAATTAGCTCTATAATGTGCTACTTTTTTATTTTAGACTAGACATGTATTGGTTTGACGATTGTTGTAGTTTGTCCTATTGGCGCCAGAATCTGCTCTTCCGCCTCCTGGCCTCTCTTGTCGAAACCCCCAAATTTATTACTCAAACACACCGCAATTCGAGTCGCCCTCCCCCCTCTCATCCCAAATCTAGCCTCCATAGTCATAAGGAACCTATGGCCCCTATTGCTGCTCGGAAAATCATGTAGATCTATATAGTTTGGACATTTCTCTTTATATGTGTTGATTACATTTTAGAAATTTCCTTTTAAATGTTCTTCTGCCACAATTGTTGCTTTCCATTTGAGAATGAACATGTGTAGGTTTGACGCTTTGTCATAGTTTGCCCTTGCCGCTACCAGTAAAATCTACTCCTCCACTACCAAGCCCTCTTTCTCTTGTCAAAACAGCCCAAATTTTCAACCTAAACCCACAGGAATTCTAGGCCCCTCAACCCTCTCCTTTTCCCATACACTACACCACAACACCTAATTAGGGGCAGTTAATTGTCGGGAGAAATACCACCAAGGGCAAATGAACTGTCGGGAATTGAATAACTGTCGGTAGAAGTACTTACAGCAGAGTAAATCGCCGAGAAGTTAACAAACGAGGGCACTCAAACTGCCGGCATTTGTTTAGCTTAGTTTGAACAAAAACTATTATTGTCTTACATGTAAATAATGTTTACTAATGTAGCTGGATGCTACTGAACGCATGTACGAAAGTCAAATACTAAAGTGTTAGTCATTTCGTGTTTGAGAACTGCCGTTGAATCTTGAGTGAATTCCTGTATGAATAGAAATCAAAAGAAATATAAATGCTACCAAATTCCTGTATGAATAGAAATCGAAAGCAACATATACAAGACCAGGATCAGAAAAGTGTCGGGGTAAGTAAAAAAGAAGGGGAGACTATCTGCCAACAATTGCATTACCGGCATATACTTCTATTTGCCGGGAAAACGAGGCTTCCTGGCAGTGTAACAGCCGGGAGATTTGTATCTGCCGGGAGATCTATTTCCCGACAGCCGTTCTCATGGCAGTTCTATCTGCCGGGAGAATGGTTGTCCTAGCAGTTTATCTGCCCTCTTAGGGGACTTCTCCCGGCAGATTGCATGTCGTTGCATCCGTGTTGTTGTGTAGTGATATCTTGCCACCGCAATCCTGTGGAACCTCTCGAACCCTATTTTTGCCCATGGAATAGTGTTTTCTAGTTTCTTCTCTTTCTTCTTTGGGGTCGGGGAACATGTCAGCCATTGTGACCGAGGAGGGGTCTGGGTCCCAAATCAAGGGTGGATGTGGGAGTAGGACATGTTGTTCGAGAATGATTAGGTCTTGGTGGATCTAGAGGACAGTTAGGCCATGCGGAACAACATAGCTGATGTCGTTGATGGAAAGAAGGGTCGAGATCCAGTGTCCGGGCCGGAGGGTGGACATGGGAGCATGATAACATGTTCGAGAATGCGTTGGATATGGTGGATTTAGCGGGGGTGAGCCCATGTGGAACAAATATAACCATCATTATTGAATTGAAAAGGGGGTATGGATCCAGTCCAGGCCTCGAGAGTGGTCGCAGGAGAAGGACACGACATTCAAGAATGTAATTGTGTTGGTTGATCTAGTGAAGGGTGAGGCCGTGTGGAACAAGATAGAGGGTGTTGTTCGGGAGAAGACATCCGAGGAGTTCAAGCGGCACTATGAACTTTTGGTCGAGGATGTGGGCGCGATCGAGGGTGGCTAGGTGTCGCTACCCAAGTACAATGACGGCGGGAGTACTGAGGGGAGAGGTTCTCAAGTAGAAGAAGGGCAAAGTGGCAAGGTAGGACGAGGATGGGGATGGCATGGGCGTAAGGGTCATTCAATTATGTCGAGTACCGTAAGAGATCCTCTCAGACTTAGGATGGGAATAGGTTTGTGCCTCCACCTTCGTTTTCATGCACTAGAAAGATATATTGCTGCTATAGATGCTTGATTCCAATGATTAATCTACGCAATCATATGGTATTAGGGTGGATATTGCAAATGTGATGCTTATGTAGTTTACCTATTCTCATGGTACTATCGTGTCAATATGTTAGGAGAGCTTCCATTTTGTGTATTTGGACATTAATGATATTGCCTTTGTTTCGTTGACTAGAAAGTTGCGCTCGTGGACTAGAAATATTGAACTACACAAACTGATACCGCCAAATTCAAAGGAGAGGGGTACCTATACTTGGTAGTTTATGATGAGGATGTGGTTTTCATGTCGACAACCGCCTACATCATCATGATCCATCTTGAGTCATTCCAATTCAAGAAACTACACAATGTCAATCGCAATGATTGTATGTGTAACTTACACTTTTCTAGAATGTGTAGCAGGTGAAAGAGGTTAGAGTGCAATTTGCACTTTTCATTGAATGGAAATTGTATTTATCTTAACTACGAGATAGGAAATCATCGATATCTCAGTTTGAATGAAATATATCGGTGTAAACTTAGGTTAGAGGAGTATGAAAATAACACTCATAAGTAAATAGCACCCATATTTGGAAATTAGGGTTATGCTCTACATGGAATTTTATTGTCTACATTGAGGCGTGAGCATATTTTGAGCTCCATTGTCTCACCTTAAATCCATTCATTGAGCAATTCTCGAGCGGTATTACTTAGCTTTAGATTGGTTGGTGGGTTGTGTTGGCTAGGTGCTAAAACATCGCTGCTATTTGATTGGTGATTATACTGACCCACTTGTTTAATGGTCATAATGTGATTATTATTTTGAAAATTTGCTCTTTAAATGTGCTACTGCTGCTTTCCATTTGAGACTAGACGTGTGTAGGTTTGAAGACTATCGTAGCTTGTCTCCGCTAGCGCCAGAATCTGCTCCTCCACTCCCCAACCTGTCTTATCGAAACCCCCAATTTAATACCCTAAACCCACAGCAATTCGAGCCCCTCCCACCTCTCATTCCATATCTATCCTCCATAATCCTAAGGAACCTATGACCCCTAATGTCGCCGGTAAATCCTGTAGAGCTATCTAGTTTGGAAATTTGCTCAGAATGTGTTGAGTATATTTTGATAATTTGCTCTTTAAATGTGCTGCACCGGTGCTCTAGATGCTTGATTGGTTGCTTTAGATGCTTAATCCGTGTAAACGCCATATAGTATCGGGTTGGATATTGAAAATCTGATGCTTAAGTAGTTTACCTAGTCTCGTGCCACCGGTGTTAATATTTTAGCAGAGCTTCAATGTGTGTCTATTGTGAGATAAATGCTCTTACCATTGTTTTGGTTGACCAGAAAGTTGTACTCCTTCTCTAGATGCTAGATTGGTAGCTTCAGATGATTAATATTTGTAAACATCATATGGTATGAGGGAGGATATTGCAATTCTTCTGCTCATGTAGTTTACCTACTCTTATGGCACTCGGGTGTGAATACATCAATAAAGCATGTTTTGTGTGTATTGGGAAATTAATGTTATTGTCGTTGTTTCCATTGACGAGAAAGTTGCACCGGTGCTCTAGATGATTGGTTGGTTGCCTCGGATGATAGATCCGTGTAATCTTCATATGGTGTTAGGGAGGATATTGCAAATCTGATGCTCATGTTGTTTACCTACTCTCGCGGCACCATGGTATGAATACATTAGTTGAAATACTTAACTAGACAAACAAATGCCGTCAAATTTAAAGCGCGGAGGGGTACCTATACTTGGTAGTATATGATGAGGATGCGGTGTCATGTTGACAACTGCCTACACGCCATGATCTGTCTTGAGTCATTCCACCAAGAAACTACACAATGTCAACTACAATGATTGTAAAATGTGTAACTTACACTTTTCTAGAATGTGTAGCAGGTGAAAGAGGTGAGAGTGCAATTTGCACTTTTCATTGAATGGAAATTGCATTTATCTTAACAACGAGATAGGAAAGCATGGATATCTTGGTTTGAATGAAATATATTGGTTAAAGTTAGGTTAGAGGAGTATGAAAATAACACTCATTAGTGAACAGCACCCGCATTTGGAAATTAGGGTTATGCTCTACATTGAATTTTATTATCTACATGGAGGCTTGAGCATATTTTGAGTTCCATTGTCTCACCTTAAACCGTTCATTGCGTAATTCGGAGCTGTATTACTTAGCTATTAGATTGATTGGTGGGTTGTGTTGGCTAGGTGCTAAAACATCGCTACTATTTGGTTGGTGATTATGCTGACCCACTCGTTTAATGGTTGTAATGTACTGCGTATTTTGAAAATTTTCTCTATAAATGTGCTACAGCTGCTTTCCATTTGAGAATGGACATGTGTAGGTTTGAAGACTGCCGTAGCTTGTCTTGCTAACGCCCCTAAATCTGCTCCTCCACTCCCCCACCTATCTTATCGAAAACCCCCCAAATTAATACCCAAAACCCACAGCAATTCAAGCCCCCACCCACCTCTCATCCCATATCAAGCCACTGCAAACCTAAGGAACCTCAGAACCCCTATTGTCGCTCGGTAAATCCTGCAGAGCTATCTAATTTGGAAATCTCAGAATGTGTTATGATATTTTGATAATTTGCTCTTCAAAAGTGTTGCTGCCATCGCCCTGCTTCCCATTTCAGAATGTACTCCTGTAGGTTTGACATTTTGTCATAGTTTGTCCCGGGCGCTCAGAATCTACCCTCCACTACCATTCCCTCTTTCTCTTATCAAAAGGACCCAACTATCAGCCTAAACCTCGACAATTCCTAGTCCCTCGCCTCTACTTCTCCCATATCCGCCACCGCAATCTTATGGAACCTCTTACCCCTATTGTCGCCTAAACGAATCTTGTAGAGTTGTCTAGTTTTTTCTTTCTTCTTTGGGGCTGTGGAACATGTCGTCCATGGTGACCGAGGAGGGGTACTAGTTTAAAGGTTGGATGTGGGAGTAGGACATGGTGTTCGAGAAAGCCTCGTGTTGGTGGATCTCCAAGACTATGAGGCCGTCTGAAACAACATAGTCAACGGTCTTTGAGGGGAAGAAGGAGTTGAGAACCGGGTCTGGGCATAGAGGGTGAACGCAGGAGCACGAGCAGATGTTCAAGAATGCGCTGCATATGGTGGATCTGGACACAGGTGAGCCCATGTGGAAGAAATCTAACTAGCGTTATTGAGTTGAAAAGGCGTCTGGATCCATGTCCGGCCTCATACGTGGATGCGGAGAAGGACAAGGCATTCAAGACTGTTCTTGTGTTAGTGGATGTAATGGAGGGTGAGGCCATGTCGAACAAGATAGACGATGTTGTTGGGGGAAGATAAGGAGGTCAAGTGGCACTCTGATCTGTTTTTTTTTTTTTGAAAGTTGAGTGACAGTGGGAGAGGCTCCCACTGACTTTTGTATTACTCACAAAGATACGGTTACATAATTGTTATAGGGGGGGGGGGGTATTAGAACGGCCACCTAGCCGCATGAGCTAATATATATCTAACAACACTAGTGTCCCAAATTTACAATGTAGTTGGAGAGGAAAGGACGAAGTTCCTCTTTGCAGTTATGGACCAGCAACTCCAGGATGTACTTGAACCTAGCCAACCAAGCCCGAAGGAATGTTGGACCCCTCTCAAGTGTTGGTTGTTTCGCTCCAACCACAGCTCCAAGCAGCCATGAGGATGATGTCCATGAAGAGGGGCTGTCTCCAAGCCTCCCTCCCCCATGCAGCAGGTCCAGCCTATTGCCATTGACTGCCAGACACCCAAACCTTGCTCCAGCACTGTTGACTAAAGGGGCATAAGAAGAACAAGTGTTCAACGGTTTCTTCGGGGGGGGGGGGGTTTGACAGAACATGCAGGTATAGGTGTTCCCCGTGATCGTGAAGTGCCTGCGCTTAAGCATATTCCTGGTGTTCAGACGATCCACCAGAAGCAACCACCCAAACATTTTGAATTTAATTGGACTCTTGGCTTTCCAAAGCCAGCTGAAAGCCTCGTCAACCACGATCTCCTTGAAACAGTGATCATAGAACTTCTTCGAAGAATAACGCCCGAGCGTGCAGTCCCTGGTGTCATGGCTGCCGACGAGGCACTCTGATCTGTTGGTGGAGGATGTGGGCAATTGAGGCGGGCGGATGCCAATGCCCGTGTGTAGTGACAACGGGACTACCTAGGAGGGAGGTTCCAGTGGGGAGAAGGGTAGTGCCAGACGACGAGGAGGGCATGGGCGTAAGGGGTCATCTAAATCAGAGAGCAAGACCAATGGAAGGGATCCTCCGGACTGAGGATGAGCATAGGTTTACCTGCACTAGAAAGATATATTGCTTCTCTATATGCTTGATTGCTTTCTTTCAATGATTAATGTATGCAATCATAATGTGGTATAGGGTGGATATTGAAAATCGATGCTCAATTCGCTTACATATATACTATCATGGCACTAGGGTGTGAATATGTTAGTAGTGCTTCCATATGTGTGTATGGGCAGATTAATGATATTGCCTTTGTTTTCGTCGACCAGAATGTTGGGCTTGTGCTCTAGATGCTTCATTGGTTGCTTCAAATGCTTAATCCGTTGAACTTCATATAGTATCGGGTTGGATATTGAAAATTTGATGCTTAAGTAGTTTACCTAGTCTCATGGTACTGGGTGTGAATATGTTTGTAGAGCTTCGATTTGTGTCTATTGGGAGATTAATGCTCTTACCTTTGTTTTCGTTGACCAGAAAGTCGTGTTCGTGCTCTAGATGCTAGATTTGTATCTTCGGATAATTAATATTTGTAAACGTCATATGGTATTTGGGGGATATTGGAGTTCTTGTGCTCACGTAGTTTACCAACTCTCATGGCACTCGGGTATGAATACATCAATGGCGCATATTTTTTTGTGTATCAGGAAATTTATGTTATTGCCTTTGTCTCTATTGATGAGAAAGTTACACCGGTGCTCTAGATGCTTGATTGGTTGCTTCAGATGATTGATCTGTGTGATTCTCATATGGTGTTAGGAGGATATTGCAAATCTTGCCAGCGTTATTGAGGTTAAAAAGGCATCCGGATCCATGTCCCGCCTCATGGGTGGATGTCGGAGAAGGACAAGGCATTCGAGAATGTGCTTGTGTTGGTGGATCTAATGGAGGGTGTGGCCGTGTGGAATAAGATAGATGATATTGTTGGGGGACAACCGAGGAAGTCAAGTGCCACCGAACTGTTGGTGGACATGTGGGCGTGATTGAGGCGGGCTGGGTGTCGATGCCCGTGTGCAGTGACAATGAGAGTACTAAGGAGGGAGGTTCCAGTGGGAAGAAGGGTAGTGGTAGGATGACGGGGAGGGCATGGGTAGAAGGGGTCATCCAAATCTATCGAGCAGGACCAATAGAATGGATCCTCTGGATTGAGGATGAGCATAGGTTTATGCCTCCACCTTCGCTTCCATGCACTAGAAAGATATATTGCTGCTCTAGATGCTTGATTGCTTGCTTCCGATGACTAATCTACGATAGGGCGGATATTGGAAATTTGATGCTCAAGTAATTTACCTAATATCATGGCAATGGGGTGTGAATATGTTAGTAGTGCTTCCATTTGTATGTATTGACAGATTAATGTTATTGCCTTTGTTTTGGTCGATCGTAAAGTTGGGCTCGTGCTCTAGATGCTTGATTGGTTGCTTCAATGCTTAATCCGTGTAAACGCTACATAATATCGGGTTGGATAATGCAAATCTGATGCTTAAGTACACTAGTAGAAAAAGGGCCTATTATCCCGTTGGTAAGGGCCTTTAGTCCGGTTGGTGAACAGGACTAAAGGGTCGGTACTAATGCCTCCCCTTTAGTCCCTAAGTTCAATCAATCGGACTAAAGGTCATGCCACGTGGAGCTCCACCTTTAGTCCCAGCTTGGTGTTTATGATTTTTTTTTTGAAATTTTTTAAAGAAAAATTTTGAAATTTTTATTTTCAAATTTGTGAATTATTTTAACATCTAATCTCTAATCAGAACCCCTCATCACTGCTCAATTTATCCTCTAATCTCTAATCATCCTCATCATTCCAAATCATCTAACTTCCCGAACGGTAACCCATCCTCCCACTCCCCCAGCCTGAGCACGCTTAACTTCCGGGTTCTATTCTCCCTCGTTTCCAAGTCTGCACTTGTTGTTTTCCGACAATAGTAAGATGTCAATCCTATTAACCCTCGTGAATTTTGCTTGAGCATGAAGTGACACATTTCACTGTTTGAGTTTCAAACTATTGAATTAAAAACAATAATTATTTAGAAAACAATAGTTATTTTGAATAATTGGTTTGACAACAACAGTTTGACCACAGTTTGACCAGATTTGACCAAAATTCAAAATAACTGAACAAATTATTTAGTAACACTAATATTCTAGAATAATTAGTTTGACCATTGTTTGACCATAGTTAGACCATAGTTTGAATTTTTTTGAATTTTTTTGCCTCTCCAGATCTTAAAAGCCCCGTATCGTTTTTCTGTTAGGTTTTTGAGGATTTTGAAAATGTTTAACATCCAAATTTAACTTTTCGAGTAGATGATTTTTCATATAAAAAACTTTTTCATCCGAGTTAGTATGCAAAAGTTATGCCCATATTTACAAATTCCAGAGAGATTTTGCAAATAAAGTCGAAATTCACATTTGCAAATTTTCCCGACAACTAGACCACATATCACATGGGAAACTTATTTTATTTTATTTTTTGACATTTCCATCATTTTCTTTTATTTTTTTAAACTAAAAAGGCGATCCAGGGGGGGTAGAGTTTGAAAATGGGACCTTTAGTACCGGTTCGTGGCACGAGCCGACTAAAGGTCTCAACCCCATTAGCACCGGTTGGTGCCTCAAACCGACTAAAGGTATAATCTTTAGTCCCGCTTGAGGCATGAACCGACTAATAGGTATTGCACCCTTTAGTCCCAGTTTGAGGCACAAACCGACTAAAGGTCACAGTGAACCGACTAATGCCTTAGCTGCACGAACCGGTATAAATGCTCACATTAGTCCCGTTCGTGATTGAACCGACTAATGTGAATATTAGCCCGGAACCATAGCCATGTTTTCTACTAGTGGTAGTTTATCTACTCTCATGGCACCGGGTGTGAATATCTTAGTAGAGCTTCCATTTGTGTCTATTGGGAGATTAATGCTCTTACCTTTGTTTTCGATCACCGTAAAGTTGTGCTCGTGCTCTAGATGCTAGATTGGTAGCTTCAGATGATTAATATTTGTAAACGCTATATGGTATTAGGGAGTATATTGCAAGTCTTGTGCTCATGTAGTTTACCAACTTTCATGGCCCTCGGGTGTGAATACGTCAATGGAGCATCTTTTTGTGTGTATTGGAAAATTAATGTTATTGCCTTTGTTTCACGACAAGAAAGTTACACCGGTGCTCTAGATGCTTGATTGGTTGCTTCAGATGATGGATCCGTCTAATCATCATATGGTGTTAGGGAGGATATTGCAAATCTGATGCTCATGTTGTTTACCTACTCTCACGGCACCATGGTGTGAATACATTAGTTGAGCCACCTTTTGTTTACTCGTAGTTAACTTTGAGACTGCCCTCCATTTTGTTCCTAGATTTGGGCATTGGGCCCTATCATGGAAGATAAATATATTTTTAATGGTGTTCCTTCATGGGTCCAAGTAAAAACTATTGAACTAGACAATCTACTACCCTCGAATTCACGGGAGAGAGGTTGCATATACTTGGTAGTTTATGATGTGGATGTGGTGTTCATGTCGACAACTGTCTGCATCTTCTTGATCCTTCTTGAGTCATTCCAATCCAAGAAACTACACAATTCCAACTACAATGATTGTAAAAAGTGTAACTTGCATTTTTCTAGAATATGGAAAAAGTGCAAGTTGCACTTTGCATTGAATGTAAATTGCATTTATCTTACCAACAAGATATGAAAGCGTGGATATCTGGTTTTAATGAAATATATCGGTTTAAAATACGGATAGAGGAGTGTGAAAATAACACTCATTAGTGCATATCACACATATTTGGAAATTAGGACTGTGCTCTACATGGAATTTTATTGTCTGTACGGATTCGTGAGCACATTTTTAGCTCCATTGTCTCACCTTAAATCCATTCATTGAGCAATTTTGAGCAGTACTACTTAGTTGTCAGATTGCTTGGTGGGTTGGGTTGGCTAGGTGCTAAAACATCACTTCTACTCCCTCTATTCCAAAATAGATGACTCAACTTTGTACTAACTTTAGTACAAAGTTGGGTCATCTATTTTGGAATGGAGGGAGTATTTGATTGGCGATTCTGCTGACCCACTCATTTAATGCTCATAGCATTCTGATTATTTTTAAAATTAGCTCTATAATGTGCTACTTTTTTATTTTAGACTAGACATGTATTGGTTTGACGATTGTTGTAGTTTGTCCTATTACGTCAGAATCTGCTCTTCCGCCTCCCTGGCCTCTCTTGTCGAAACCCCCGAATTTATTACTCGAAACACACCGCAATTCGAGTCGCCTCCCCTCTCATCCCAAATCTAGCCTCCATAGTCATAAGGAACCTATGGCCCCTATTGCTGCTCGGAAAATCATGTAGATCTATATAGTTTGGACATTTCTCTTTATATGTGTTGATTACATTTTAGAAATTTCCTTTTAAATGTTCTTCTGCCACAATTGTTGCTTTCCATTTGAGAATGAACATGTGTAGGTTTGACGTTTTGTCATAGTTTGCCCCGTCATACCAGTAAAATCTACTCCTCCACTACCAAGCCCTCTTTCTCTTGTCAAAACAGCCCAAATTTTCAACCTAAACCCACAGGAATTCTAGGCCCCTCAACCCTCTCCTTTTCCCATACACTACACCACAACACCTAATTAGGGGCAGTTAATTGTCGGGAGAAATACCCGACCAAGGGCAAATGAACTGTCGGGAATTGAATAACTGCCGGTAGAAGTACTTACAGGCAGAGTAATCGCCGAGAAGTTAACAAACGAGGGCACTCAAACTGCCGCATTTGTTTAGCTTAGTTTGAACAAAACTATTATTGTCTTACATGTAAATAATGTTTACTAATGTAGCTGGATGCTACTGAACGCATGTACGAAAGTCAAATACTAAAGTGTTAGTCATTTCGTGTTTGAGAACTGCCGTTGAATCTTGAGTGAATTCCTGTATGAATAGAAATCAAAAGAAATATAAATGCTACCAAATTCATGTATGAATAGAAATCGAAAGCAACATATACACTACCAGGATCTGGAAAAGTGTCGGGGTAAGTAAAAAAGAACGGCAGACTATCTGCCAACAATTGCATTATCGGCATATACTTCTATTTGCCGGGAAAACGAGGCTTCCTGGCAGTGTAACAGCCGGGAGATCTATTTCCCGGCAGCCGTTCTCGTGGCAGTTCTATCTACCGGGAGAATGGTTGTCCTGGCAGTTTATCTGCCCTCTTAGGGGACTTCTCCCGCCAGATTGCATGTCGTTGCATCCGTGTTGTGGTGTAGTGATATCTCGCCACCGCAATCTTGTGGAACCTCTGAACCCTATTTTTGCCCATGGAATAGAGTTTTCTAGTTTCTTCTCTTTCTTCTTTGGGGTCGGGGAACATGTCAGCCATTGTGACTGAGGAGGGGTATGGGTCCCATTCCGAAGGGTGGATGTGGGAGTAGGACATGTTGTTCAAGAATGATTAGGTCTTGGTGGATCTAGAGGACAGTGAGGCCATGCGGAACAACATAGCCGATGTCGTTGATGGAAAGAAGGGTCGAGATCCAGGTCTGGGCCGGGAGGGTGGACGTGGGAGCATGATAAGATGTTCGAGAATGCGTTGGATATGGTGGATCTAGCGGGGGTGAGCCCATGTGGAACAAATATAACCATCATTATTGAATTGAAAAGGGGGTATGGATCCAGTCCAGGCCTCGAGAGTGGTCGCGGGAGAAGGACACGGCATTCGAGAATGTAATTGTGTTGGTGGATTTAGTGAAGGGTGAGGCCGTGTGGAATAAGATAGAGGGTGTTGTTCGGGAGAAGACAGCCGAGGAGTTCAAGAGGCACTATGAACTTTTGGTCGAGGATGTGGGCGCGATCGAGGGTGGCTAGGTGTCGCTGCCCAAGTACAATGACGGCGGGAGTACTTGGCGGAGAGGTTCTGGCGAGAAGAAGGGCAAGCAGGTGGTAGGACGAGGATGGGGATGGCATGGGTAGAAGGGTCATTCAATTATGTCGAGTACCGGAAGAGATCCTCTGTACTTAGGATGGGAATAGGTTTGTGCCTCCAGCCTTCGTTTTCATGCACTAGAAAGATATATTTCTGCTATAGATGCTTGATTCCAATGATTAATCTACGCAATCATATGGTATTAGGGTGGATATTGCAAATGTGATGCTTATGTAGTTTACCTATTCTCATGGTACTATCGTGTCAATATGTTAGGAGAGCTTCCATTTTGTGTATTTGGACATTAATGATATTGCCTTTGTTTCATTGACTAGAAAGTTGCGCCGTGGACTAGAAATATTGAACTACACAAACTAATACCGTCAAATTCAAAGGAGGGGGCACCTATACTTGGTAGTTTATGATGAGGATGTGGTTTTCATGTCGACAACTGCCTACATCATCATGATCCATCTTCAGTCATTCCAATTCAAGAAACTACACAATGTCAACGGCAATGATTGTATGTGTAACTTACACTTTTCTAGAATGTGTAGCAGGTAAAAGAGGTGAGAGTGCAATTTGCACTTTTCATTGAATGGAAATTGTATTTATCTTAACAACGAGATAGGAAATCGTCGATATCTCAATTTGAATGAAATATATCGGTGTAAACTTAGGTTAGAGGAGTATGAAAATAACACTCATAAGTAAATAGCACCCATATTTGGAAATTAGGGTTATGCTCTACATGGAATTTTATTGTCTACATTGAGGCGTGAGCATATTTTGAGCTCCATTGTCTCACCTTAAATCCATTCATTGAGCAATTCTGAGCGGTATTACTTAGCTTTAGATTGGTTGGTGGGTTGTGTTGGCTAGGTGCTAAAACATCGCTGCTATTTGATTGGTGATTATACTGACCCACTTGTTTAATGGTCATAATGTGATTATTATTTTGAAAATTTGCTCTTTAAATGTGCTACTGCTGCTTTCCATTTGAGACTAGACGTGTGTAGGTTTGAAGACTATCGTAGCTTGTCCTGCTAACGCCCGTAAATCTGCTCCTCCACTCCCCAACCTGTCTTATCGAAACCCCCCAATTTAATACCCTAAACCCACAGCAATTCGAGCCCCCTCCCACCTCTCATTCAATATCTATCCTCCGCAATCCTAAGGAACCTCTGACCCCTATTGTCGCTCGGTAAATCCTGTAAAGCTATCTAGTTTGGAAATTTGCTCTGTAAATGTGTTGAGTATATTTTGATAATTTGCTCTTTAAATGTGCTGCACCGGTGCTCTAGATGCTTGATTGGTTGCTTTAGATGCTTAATCCATGTAAACGTCATATAGTATCGGGTTGGATATTGAAAATCGACGCTTATAGTTTACCCAGTCTCGTGCCACCGGGTGTGAATATTTTAGCAGAGCTTCCATGTGTGTCTATTGGGAGATAAATGCTCTTACCATTGTTTTGGTTGACCGTAAAGTTGTACTCCTGCTCTAGATGCTAGATTGGTAGCTTCAGATGATTAATATTTGTAAACATCATATGGTATGAGGGAGGATATTGCAATTCTTCTGCTCACGTAGTTTACCTACTCTTATGGCACTCGGGTGTGAATACGTCAATAAAGCATGTTTTGTGTGTATTGGGAAATTAATGTTATTGTCGTTGTTTCCGTTGACGAGAAAGTTGCACCGGTGCTCTAGATGATTGGTTGGTTGCCTCGGATGATAGATCCGTGTAATCATCATATGGTGTTAGGGAGGATATTGCAAATCTGATGCTCATGTTGTTTACCTACTCTCGCGGCACCATGGTATGAATACATTAGTTGAAATACTGAACTAGACAAACAAATGCCGCCAAATTTAAAGCGGAGGGGTACCTATACTTGGTAGTATATGATGAGGATGCGGTGTCATGTTGACAACTGCCTACACGTCATGATCTGTCTTGAGGCATTCCAGTCCAAGAAACTACACAATGTCAACTACAATGATTGTAAAATGTGTAACTTACACTTTTCTAGAATGTGTGGCGGTGAAAGAGGTGAGAGTGCAATTTGCACTTTTCATTGAATGGAAATTGCATTTATCTTAACAACGAGATAGGAAAGCATGGATATCTTGGTTTGAATGAAATATATTGGTTAAAGTTAGGTTAGAGGAGTATGAAAATAACACTCATTAGTGAACAGCACCCGCATTTGGAAATTAGGGTTATGCTCTACATTGAATTTTATTATCTACATGGAGGCTTGAGCATATTTTGAGTTCCATTGTCTCACCTTAAACCGTTCATTGCATAATTCGGAGCTGTATTACTTAGCTATTAGATTGATTGGTGGGTTGTGTTGGCTAGGTGCTAAAACATCGCTACTATTTGGTTGGTGATTATGCTGACCCACTCGTTTAATGGTCGTAATGTGCTGCGTATTTTGAAAATTTTCTCTATAAATGTGCTACAGCTGCTTTCCATTTGAGAATGGACGTGTGTAGGTTTGAAGACTGCCGTAGCTTGTCTTGTCGGGCGCCTAAATCTGCTCCTCCACTCCCCACCTATCTTATCGAAAAACCCCCAATTTAATACCCTAAACCCACAGCAATTCAAGCCCCTCCCACCTCTCATCCCATATCTAGCCTCTGCAATCCTAAGGAACCTGTAACCCCTATTGTCGCCGGTAAATCCTGCAGAGCTATCTAATTTGGAAATCTCAGTAAATGTGTTGCGTATATTTTGATAATTTGCTCTTCAAAAGTGTTGTCGCCATCGCCTGCTTTCCATTTGACAATGTACTCCTGTAGGTTTGACATTTTGTCATAGTTTGTCCCGCTGGCGCCTGTAAATCTACCCCTCCACTACCATTCCCTCTTTCTCTTATCAAAAGGACCCAACTATCAGCCTAAACCTACGACAATTCCTAGTCCCTCGCCCCTCTACTTCTCCCATATCTGGCCACCGCAATCTTGCGGAACCGCTTACCCCTATTGTCGCCCAACGAATCTTGTAGAGTTGTCTAGTTTTTTCTCTTTCTTCTTTGGGGCCAGGGAACATGTCGGCCATGGTGACTGAGGAGGGGTACTAGTTTAAAGGTTGGATGTGGGAGTAGGACATGGTGTTCGAGAAAGCTCTGGTGTTGGTGGATCTCCAAGACTATGAGGCCGTCTGAAACAACATAGTCGACGGTGCTGAGGGGAAGAAGGAGTTGAGAACCGGGTCTGGGCATAGAGGGTGAACGCAGGAGCACGAGAAGATGTTCAAGAATGCGCTGCATATGGTGGATCTGGACACAGGTGAGCCCATGTGGAAGAAATCTAACTAGCGTTATTGAGTTGAAAAGGCGTCTGGATCCATGTCCGGGCCTCATACGTGGATGCGGAGAAGGACAAGGCATTCAAGACTGTTCTTGTGTTAGTGGATGTAATGGAGGGTGAGGCCATGTCGAACAAGATAGACGATGTTGTTGGGGGAAGATAAGGAGGTCAAGTGGCACTCGATCTGTTTTTTTTAAGTTGAGTGACAAGGAGAGGCTCCCACCGACTTTTGTATTACTCACAAAGATACGGTTACATAATTGTTATAGGGGGTATTAGAACGGCCCCTAGCCGCATGAGCTAATATATATCTAACAACACTAGTGTCCCAAATTTACAATGTAGTTGGAGAGGAAAGGACGAAGTTCCTCTTTGCGATTATGGACCAGCAACTCCAGGATGTACTTGAACCTAGCCAACCAAGCCCCGAAGGAATGTTGGACCCCTCTGAAGTGTTGGTTGTTTCGCTCCAACCACAGGCTCCAAGCAGCCATGAGGATGATGTCCATGAAGAGGGGCTGTCTCCAAGCCTCCCTCCCCCCATGCAGCAGGTCCAGTCTATTGCCATCGACTGGCCAGGACACCGCAACCTTGCTCCAGCACTGTTGACTAAAGGGGCATAAGAAGAACAAGTGTTCAACGGTTTCTTCTTGAGGGGTTGATGTAACATGCAGTGTATAGGTGTTCCCCGTGATCGTGAAGTGCCTGCGCTTAAGCATATTCCCTGGTGTTCAGACGATCCACCAGAAGCAACCACCCAAACATTTTGAATTTAATTGGGCTCTTGGCTTTCCAAAGCCAGCTGAAAGCCTCGTCAACCACGATCTCCTTGAAACAGTGCTCATGGAACTTCTTCAAAGAGTAACGCCCGAGCGCAGTCCAGTGTCATGGCTGCCGACGAGGCACTCTGATCTGTTGGTGGAGGATGTGGGCGCAATTGAGGCGGGCCGGATGCCAATGCCCGTGTGTAGTGACAACGGGACTACCTAGGAGGGAGGTTCCAGTGGGGAGAAGGGTAGTGCCGGGACGCACGAGGAGGGCATGGGCGTAAGGGGTCATCTAAATCAGAGAGCAAGACCAATGGAAGGGATCCTCCTGACTGAGGATGAGCATAGGTTTACCTGCACTAGAAAGATATATTGCTTCTCTATATGCTTGATTGCTTTCTTTCAATGATTAATGTATGCAATCATAATGTGGTATAGGGTGGATATTGAAAATCTGATGCTCAATTCGTTTACATATATACTATCATGGCACTAGGGTGTGAATATGTTAGTAGTGCTTCCATATGTGTGTATGGGCAGATTAATGATATTGCCTTTGTTTTCGCTTACCGTAATGTTGGGCTTGTGCTCTAGATGCTTCATTGGTTGCTTCAAATGCTTAATCCGCTTGAACTTCATATAGTATCGGGTTGGATATTGAAAATTTGATGCTTAAGTAGTTTACCTAGTCTCATGGTACCGGGTGTGAATATGTTTGTAGAGCTTGATTTGTGTCTATTGGGAGATTAATGCTCTTACCTTTGTTTTCGTTGACCGTAAAGTCGTGTTCGTGCTCTAGATGCTAGATTTGTATCTTCGGATAATTAATATTTGTAAACGTCATATGGTATTTGGGGGATATTGGAGTTCTTGTGCTCACGTAGTTTACCAACTCTCATGGCACTCGGGTATGAATACATCAATGGCGCATATTTTTTTGTGTATCAGGAAATTTATGTTATTGCCTTTGTCTCTATTGACGAGAAAGTTACACCGGTGCTCTAGATGCTTGATTGGTTGCTTCAGATGATTGATCTGTGTGATTCTCATATGGTGTTAGGGAGGATATTGCAAATCTTGCCAGCGTTATTGAGGTTAAAAAGGCATCTGGATCCATGTCCGGCCTCATGGGTGGATGTCGAGAAGGACAAGGCATTCGAGAATGTGCTTGTGTTGGTGGATCTAATGGAGGGTGTGGCCGTGTGGAATAAGATAGATGATATTGTTGGGGGACAACCGAGGAGGTCAAGTGCCACCCTGAACTGTTGGTGGACATGTGGGCGTGATTGAGGCGGGCTGGGTGTCGATGCCCGTGTGCGGTGACAATGAGAGTACTAAGGAGGAGGTTCCAGTGGGAAGAAGGGTAGTGGTAGGATGACGGGGAGGGCATGGGTAGAAGGGGTCATCCAAATCTATCGAGCAGGACCAATAGAATGGATCCTCTGGATTGAGGATGAGCATAGGTTTATGCCTCCAGCCTTCGTTTCCATGCACTAGAAAGATATATTGCTGCTCTAGATGCTTGATTGCTTGCTTCCGATGACTAATCTACGATAGGGCGGATATTGGAAATTTGATGCTCAAGTAATTTACCTAATACCATGGCAATGGGGTGTGAATATGTTAGTAGTGCTTCCATTTGTATGTATTGACAGATTAATGTTATTGCCTTTGTTTTGGTCGATCAGAAAGTTGGGCTCGTGCTCTAGATGCTTGATTGGTTGCTTCGAATGCTTAATCCGTAAACGTAACATAATATCGGGTTGGATAATGCAAATCTGATGCTTAAGTACACTAGTAGAAAAAGGGCCTATTATCCCGGTTGGTAAGGGCCTTTAGTCCCGGTTGGTGAACAGGGACTAAAGGGTCGGTACTAATGCCTCCCCCCTTTAGTCCCGGTTCATTCCAGAACCGGGACTAAAGGTCATGCCACGTGGAGCTCCACCTTTAGTCCCAGTTGGTGTTTATGATTTTTTTTGAAATTTTTTAAAGAAAAATTTTGAAATTTTTATTTTCAAATTTGTGAATTATTTTAACATCTAATCTCTAACCGTAACCCTCATCAACGCTCAATTTATCCTCTAATCTCTAATCATCCTCATCATTCCAAATCATCTAACTTCCCGACGGTAACCCATCCTCCCACTCCCCCAAATTTGAGCACGCTTAACTTCCGGTTCTATTCTCCTCGCTTCCAAGTCTGCACTTGTTGTTTTCCGACAATAGTAAGATGTCAATCCTATTAACCCTCAGGAATTTTGCTTGAGCATGAAGTGACACATTTCACTGTTTGAGTTTCAAACTATTGAATTAAAAAACAATAATTATTTAGAAAACAATAGTTATTTTGAATAATTGGTTTGACAACAGTTTGACCACAGTTTGACCAGATTTGACCAAAATTCAAAATAACTGAACAAATTATTTAGTAACACTAATATTCTAGAATAATTAGTTTGACCATTGTTTGACCATAGTTAGACCATAGTTTGAATTTTTTTGAATTTTTTTGCCTCTCCAGATCTTAAAAGCCCCGTATCGTTATTTCTGTTAGGTTTTTGAGGATTTTGAAAATGTTTAACATCCAAATTTAACTTTTCGAGTAGATGATTTTTCATATAAAAAACTTTTTCATCCGAGTTAGTATGCAAAAGTTATGCCCATATTTACAAATTCCAGAGAGATTTTGCAAATAAAGTCGAAATTCACATTTGCAAATTTTCCCGACAACTAGACCACATATCACATGGGAAACTTATTTTATTTTATTTTTTGACATTTCCATCATTTTCTTTTATTTTTTTAAACTAAAAAGGCGATCCAGGGGGGGTAGAGTTTGAAAATGGGACCTTTAGTACCGGTTCGTGGCACGAGCCGGGACTAAAGGTCTCAACCCCATTAGCACCGGTTGGTGCCTCAAACCGGGACTAAAGGTATAATCTTTAATCCCAGTTTGAGGCATGAACCGGGACTAATAGGCATTGCACCCTTTAGTCCCAGTTTGAGGCACAAACCGGGACTAAAGGTCACAGGTGAACCGGGACTAATGCCTTAGCTGCACGAACCGGTATAAATGCTCACATTAGTCCTGTCAGGATTGAACCGGGACTAATGTGAATATTAGCCCGGAACCATAGCCATGTTTTCTACTAGTGGTAGTTTATCTACTCTCATGGCACTGGGTGTGAATATCTTAGTAGAGCTTCCATTTGTGTCTATTGGGAGATTAATGCTCTTACCTTTGTTTTCGATCACCGTAAAGTTGTGCTCGTGCTCTAGATGCTAGATTGGTAGCTTCAGATGATTAATATTTGTAAACGTCATATGGTATTAGGGAGTATATTGCAAGTCTTGTGCTCATGTAGTTTACCAACTTTCATGGCCCTCGGGTGTGAATACGTCAATGGAGCATCTTTTTGTGTGTATTGGAAAATTAATGTTATTGCCTTTGTTTCACGACAAGAAAGTTACACCGGTGCTCTAGATGCTTGATTGGTTGCTTCGGATGATGGATCCGTCTAATCATCATATGGTGTTAGGGAGGATATTGCAAATCTGATGCTCATGTTGTTTACCTACTCTCACGGCACCATGGTGTGAATACATTAGTTGAGCCACCTTTTGTTTACTCGTAGTTAACTTTGAGACTGCCCTCCATTTTGTTCCTAGATTTGGGCATTGGGCCCTATCATGGAAGATAAATATATTTTTAATGGTGTTCCTTCATGGGTCCAAGTAAAAACTATTGAACTAGACAATCTACTACCCTCGAATTCACGGAGAGAGGTTGCATATACTTGGTAGTTTATGATGTGGATGTGGTGTTCATGTTTAACAACTGTCTGCATCTTCTTGATCCTTCTTGAGTCATTCCAATCCAAGAAACTACACAATTCCAACTACAATGATTGTAAAAAGTGTAACTTGCATTTTCTAGAATATGGAAAAAGTGCAAGTTGCACTTTGCATTGAATGTAAATTGCATTTATCTTACCAACAAGATATGAAAGCGTGGATATCTGGTTTTAATGAAATATATCGGTTTAAAATACGGATAGAGGAGTGTGAAAATAACACTCATTAGTGCATATCACACATATTTGGAAATTAGGACTGTGCTCTACATGGAATTTTATTGTCTGCAGACGGATTCGTGAGCACATTTTTAGCTCCATTGTCTCACCTTAAATCCATTCATTGAGCAATTTTGAGCAGTACTACTTAGTTGTCAGATTGCTTGGTGGGTTGGGTTGGCTAGGTGCTAAAACATCACTTCTACTCCCTCTATTCCAAAATAGATGACTCAACTTTGTACTAACTTTAGTACAAAGTTGGGTCATCTATTTTGGAACGGAGGGAGTATTTGATTGGCGATTCTGCTGACACACTCATTTAATGCTCATAGCATTCTGATTATTTTTAAAATTAGCTCTATAATGTGCTACTTTTTTATTTTAGACTAGACATGTATTGGTTTGACGATTGTTGTAGTTTGTCCTATTGGCTCAGAATCTGCTCTTCCGCCTCCTGGCCTCTCTTGTCGAAACCCCGAATTTATTACTCAAACACACCGCAATTCGAGTCGCCTCCCCCTCTCATCCCAAATCTAGCCTCCATAGTCATAAGGAACCTATGGCCCCTATTGCTGCTCGGAAAATCATGTAGATCTATATAGTTTGGACATTTCTCTTTATATGTGTTGATTACATTTTAGAAATTTCCTTTTAAATGTTCTTCTGCCACAATTGTTGCTTTCCATTTGAGAATGAACATGTGTAGGTTTGACGTTTTGTCATAGTTTGCCCCGGTCGCGCCCGTAAAATCTACTCCTCCACTACCAAGCCCTCTTTCTCTTGTCAAAACAGCCCAAATTTTCAACCTAAACCCACAGGAATTCTAGGCCCCTCAACCCTCTCCTTTTCCCATACACTACACCACAACACCTAATTAGGGGCAGTTAATTGTCGGGAGAAATACCCGACCAAGGGCAAATGAACTGTCGGGAATTGAATAACTGCCGGTAGAAGTACTTACAGGCAGAGTAATCGCCGGAGAAGTTAACAAACGAGGCACTCAAACTGCCGCATTTGTTTAGCTTAGTTTGAACAAAAACTATTATTGTCTTACATGTAAATAATGTTTACTAATGTAGCTGGATGCTATCAACGCATGTACGAAAGTCAAATACTAAAGTGTTAGTCATTTCGTGTTTGAGAACTGCCGTTGAATCTTGAGTGAATTCCTGTATGAATAGAAATCAAAAGAAATATAAATGCTACCAAATTCCTGTATGAATAGAAATCGAAAGCAACATATACAGTACCAGGATCAGGAAAAGTGTCGGGGTAAGTAAAAAAGAAGGGGAGACTATCTGCCAACAATTGCATTACCGGCATATACTTCTATTTGCCGGGAAAACGAGGCTTCCTGGCAGTGTAACAGCCGGGAGATTTGTATCTGCCGGGAGATCTATTTCCCGACCGTTCTCATGGCAGTTCTATCTGCCGGAGAATGGTTGTCCTAGCAGTTTATCTGCCCTCTTAGGGACTTCTCCCGTGATTGCATGTCGTTGCATCCGTGTTGTTGTGTAGTGATATCTTGCCACCGCAATCCTGTGGAACCTCTGAACCCTATTTTTGCCCATGGAATAGTGTTTTCTAGTTTCTTCTCTTTCTTCTTTGGGGTCGGGGAACATGTCAGCCATTGTGACTGAGGAGGGGTCTGGGTCCCAGTCCGAAGGGTGGATGTGGGAGTAGGACATGTTGTTCGAGAATGATTAGGTCTTGGTGGATCTAGAGGACAGTTAGGCCATGCGGAACAACATAGCTGATGTCGTTGATGGAAAGAAGGGTCGAGATCCGTGTCTGGGCCGGAGGGTGGACATGGGAGCATGATAACATGTTCGAGAATGCGTTGGATATGGTGGATTTAGCGGGGTGAGCCCATGTGGAACAAATATAACCATCATTATTGAATTGAAAAGGGGTATGGATCCAGTCCAGCCTCGAGAGTGGTCGCAGGAGAAGGACACGGCATTCAAGAATGTAATTGTGTTGGTGGATCTAGTGAAGGGTGAGGCCGTGTGGAACAAGATAGAGGGTGTTGTTCGGGAGAAGACATCCGAGGAGTTCAAGCGGCACTATGAACTTTTGGTCGAGGATGTGGGCGCGATCGAGGGTGGCTAGGTGTCGCTACCCAAGTACAATGACGCAAGGGAGTACCGAGGGGAGAGGTTCAAGAGAAGAAGGGCAGTGGCAAGGTAGGACGAGGATGGGGATGGCATGGGCGGAAGGGTCATTCAATTATGTCGAGTACCGTAAGAGATCCTCTGTACTTAGGATGGGAATAGGTTTGTGCCTCCAAATTTTCGTTTTCATGCACTAGAAAGATATATTGCTGCTATAGATGCTTGATTCCAATGATTAATCTACGCAATCATATGGTATTAGGGTGGATATTGCGAATGTGATGCTTATGTAGTTTACCTATTCTCATGGTACTATCGTGTCAATATGTTAGGAGAGCTTCCATTTTGTGTATTTGGACATTAATGATATTGCCTTTGTTTCATTGACTAGAAAGTTGCGCCGTGGACTAGAAATATTGAACTACACAAACTAATACCGTCAAATTCAAAGGAGAGGGGTACCTATACTTGGTAGTTTATGATGAGGATGTGGTTTTCATGTCGACAACCGCCTACATCATCATGATCCATCTTGAGTCATTCCAATTCAAGAAACTACACAATGTCAATCGCAATGATTGTATGTGTAACTTACACTTTTCTAGAATGTGTAGCAGGTGAAAGAGGTTAGAGTGCAATTTGCACTTTTCATTGAATGGAAATTGTATTTATCTTAACTACGAGATAGGAAATCATCGATATCTCAGTTTGAATGAAATATATCGGTGTAAACTTAGGTTAGAGGAGTATGAAAATAACACTCATAAGTAAATAGCACCCATATTTGGAAATTAGGGTTATGCTCTACATGGAATTTTATTGTCTACATTGAGGTGTGAGCATATTTTGAGCTCCATTGTCTCACCTTAAATCCATTCATTGAGCAATTCTGAGCGGTATTACTTAGCTTTAGATTGGTTGGTGGGTTGTGTTGGCTAGGTGCTAAAACATCACTGCTATTTGATTGGTGATTATCTTGACCCACTCGTTTAATGGTCATAATGTGATTATTATTTTGAAAATTTGCTCTTTAAATGTGCTATCGCTGCTTTCCATTTGAGACTAGACGTGTGTAGGTTTGAAGACTATCGTAGCTTGTCTGCTAGCGCCAGTAAATCTGCTCCTCCACTCCCCAACCTGTCTTATCGAAACCCCCCAATTTAATACCCTAAACCCACAGCAATTCGAGCCCCCTCCCACCTCTCATTCCATATCTATCCTCCGCAATCCTAAGGAACCTATGACCCCTATTGTCGCTCGGTAAATCCTGTAGAGCTATCTAGTTTGGAAATTTGCTCTGTAAATGTGTTGAGTATATTTTGATAATTTTCTCTTTAAATGTGCTGCACCGGTGCTCTAGATGCTTGATTGGTTGCTTTAGATGCTTAATACGTGTAAACGCTATATATTATCGTGTTGGATATTGAAAATCTGATGCTTAAGTTGTTTACCTAGTCTCAGGCCACCGGGTGTGAATATTTTAGCAGAGCTTCCATGTGTGTCTATTGGGAGATAAATGCTCTTACCATTGTTTTGGTTGACCAGAAAGTTGTACTCCTGCCTAGATGCTAGATTGGTAGCTTCAGATGATTAATATTTGTAAACATCATATGGTATGAGGGAGGATATTGCAATTCTTCTGCTCACGTAGTTTACCTACTCTTATGGCACTCGGGTGTGAATACGTCAATAAAGCATGTTTTGTGTGTATTGGGAAATTAATGTTATTGTCGTTGTTTCCGTTGACGAGAAAGTTGCACCGGTGCTCTAGATGATTGGTTGGTTGCCTCGGATGATAGATCCGTGTAATCATCATATGGTGTTAGGGAGGATATTGCAAATCTAATGCTCATGTTGTTTACCTACTCTCGCGGCACCATGGTATGAATACATTAGTTGAAATACTGAACTAGACAAACAATCGCCACAAATTTAAAGCGCGGAGGGGTACCTATACTTGGTAGTATATGATGAGGATGCGGTGTCATGTTGACAACTGCCTACACGTCATGATCTGTCTTGAGTCATTCCAGTCCAAGAAACTACACAATGTCAACCACAATGAGTGTAAAATGTGTAACTTACACTTTTCTAGAATGTGTGGCAGGTGAAAGAGGTGAGAGTGCAATTTGCACTTTTCATTGAATGGAAATTGCATTTATCTTAACAACGAGATAGGAAAGCATGGATATCTTGGTTTGAATGAAATATATCGGTTAAAGTTAGGTTATAGGAGTGTGAAAATAACACTCATTAGTGAATAGCACCCGCATTTGGAAATTAGGGTTATGCTCTACATTGAATTTTATTATCTACATGGAGGCTTGAGCATATTTTAAGCTCCATTGTCTCACCTTAAACCGTTCATTGCGTAATTCGGAGCTGTATTACTTAGCTATTAGATTGATTGGTGGGTGTGTTGGCTAGGTGCTAAAACATCGCTACTATTTGGTTGGTGATTATGCTGACCCACTCGTTTAATGGTCGTAATGTGCTGCGTATTTTGAAAATTTTCTCTATAAATGTGCTACAGCTGCTTTCCATTTGAGAATGGACGTGTGTAGGTTTGAAGACTGTCGTACCTTGTCTTGCTGGCGCCCCTAAATCTGCTCCTCCACTCCCCCACCTATCTTATCGAAAAAAACCCCAATTTAATACCCTAAACCCACAGCAATCCAAGCCCCCTCCCACCTCTCATCCCATATCTAGCCTCTGCAATCCTAAGGAACCTGTAACCCCTATTGTCGCTCGGTAAATCCTGCAGAGCTATCTAGTTTGGAAATCTCTGTAAATGTGTTGCGTATATTTTGATAATTTTCTCTTTAGAAGTGTTGCTGCCACTGCTCCTGCTTTCCATTTGAGAATGTACTCCTGTAGGTTTGACATTTTGTCATAGTTTGTCCCGCTGGCGCCTGTAAATCTACCCCTCCACTACCATTCCCTCTTTCTCTTATCAAAAGGACCCAACTATCAGCCTAAACCTGCGACAATTCCTAGTCCCTCGCCCCTCTACTTCTACCATATCTGGCCACCGCAATCTTGCAGAACCTCTTACCCCTATTGTCGCCCAACGAATCTTGTAGAGTTGTCTAGTTTTTTCTCTTTCTTCTTTGGGGCTAGGGAACATGTCGGCCATGGTGACTGAGGAGGGGTACTAGTTTAAAGGTTGGATGTGGGAGTAGGACATGGTGTTCGAGAATGCTCTGGTGTTGGTGGATCTCCAAGACTATGAGGCCGTCTGAAAAAACATAGTCGATGGCGCTGAGGGGAAGAAGGAGTTGAGAACCGGGTCTGGGCATAGAGGGTGAACGCAGGAGCACAAGAAGATGTTCAAGAATGCGCTGCATATGGTGGATCTGGACACAGGTGAGCCCATGTGGAAGAAATCTAACTAGCGTTATTGAGTTGAAAAGGCGTGGATCCATGTCCGGGCCTCATGCGTGGATCTTGGGAGAAGGACAAGGCATTCAAGAATGTTCTTGTGTTAGTGGATGTAATGGAGGGTGAGGCCATGTAGAACAAGATGAGACGATGTTGTTGGGGGAAGATAAGGAGGTCAAGTGGCACTCTGATCTGTTGGTGGAGGATGTGGGCGCAATTGAGGCGGGCTGGATGCCAATGCCGTGTGCAAGTGACAACGGGACTACCTAGGAGGGAGGTTCCAGTGGGGAGAAGGGTAGTGCCAGGACGACGAGGAGGGCATGGGCAGAAGGGGTCATCTAAATCTGTAGAGCAAGACCAATGGAAGGGATCCTCTGGACCGAGGATGAGCATAGGTTTACCTGCACTAGAAAGATATATTGCTTCTCTATATGCTTGATTGCTTTCTTTCGATGATTAATGTATGCAATCATAATGTGGTATAGGGTGGATATTGAAAATCTAATGCTCAATTCGTTTACATATATACTATCATGGCACTGGGTGTGAATATGTTAGTAGTGCTTCCATATGTGTGTATTGGCAGATTAATGATATTGCCTTTGTTTTCGTCGACCAGAATGTTGGGCTTGTGCTCTAGATGCTTCATTGGTTGCTTCAAATGCTTAATCCGTTTGAACTTCATATAGTATCGGGTTGGATATTGAAAATTTGATGCTTAAGTAGTTTACCTAGTCTCATGGTACTGGGTGTGAATATGTTTGTAGAGCTTCGATTTGTGTCTATTGGGAGAATAATGCTCTTACCTTTGTTTTCGTTGACCAGAAAGTCATGTTCGTGCTCTAGATGCTAGATTTGTAGCTTCGGATAATTAATATTTGTAAACGTCATATGGTATTTGGGGGGATATTGGAGTTCTTGTGCTCACGTAGTTTACCAACTCTCATGGCACTTTCGGGTATGAATACATCAATGGCGCATATTTTTGCGTATCAGGAAATTTATGTTATTGCCTTTGTCTCCGTTGACGAGAAAGTTACACCGGTGCTCTAGATGCTTGATTGGTTGCTTCAGATGATTGATCCGTGTGATTCTCATATGGTGTTAGGGAGGATATTGCAAATCTGATGCTCACGTTGTTTACCTACTCTTGAGGCACCATAATGTGAATACATTAGTTGAAATATTGAACTAGACAAACTACTGCCCCCGAATTCAAAGGAGATGGGGTACCTATACTTGGTAGTTTATGATGAGGATTTGGGGTTCATGTTGACAATTGCCTACATCTTCATGACGCATCTTGAGTCATTCCATTCCAAGAAACTACACAATGTCAACTACAATGATTGTAAGATGTGTAACTTACACTTTTCTAGAATGTGTAGCAGGTGAAAGAGGTGAGGGCAATTTGCACTTTTCATTGAATGGAAATTACATTTATCTTAACAACGAGATAGGAAAGTGTGGATATCTCGGTTTGAATGAAATGGTTTAAACATAGGTAGAGGAGTATGAAAATAACGCTCTTTAGTGAATAGCACCCGTATTTGGAAATTAGGGTTATGCTCTACATGGAATTTTATTGTCTACATGGAGGCATCAACATATTTTGAGCTGCATGGTCTCACCTTAAATCCGTTCATTAAGAAATTATGAGTGGTATTACTTAGCTGTTAGATTGATTGGTGGGTTGTGTTGGCTAGGTGCTAAAACATCGCTGCTATTTGATTGGTGATTATGCTGACCCACTAATTTAATGGTCGTAATGTGATGTGTATTTTGAAAATTTGCTCTTTAAATGTGCTACTGCTGCTTTCCATTTGAGATTGGACGTGTGTAGGTTTGAAGACTGTCGTAGCTTGTCTTGCGGGCGCCCGTAAATCTGCTCCTCCACTCCCCCACCTATCTTATCGAAACCTCCCAATTTAATACCCTAAAACCACAGAAATTCAAGCTCCCTCCCACCTCTCATCCCATATCTAGCGTTCGCTATCCTAAGGAACCTGTAACCCCTATTGTCGCTCGGTAAATCCTGTAGAGCTATCTAGTTTGGAAATTTGCTCTGCATATGTGTTGTGTATATTTTGATAATTTGCTCTTTAAAAGTGTTGCTGCCACTGCTCCTGCTTTCCATTTGAGAATGTATGCCTGTAGGTTTGATGTTTAGTCATAGTTTGTCCCGTTGGCGCCTGTAAATCTACCCCACCACTACAATCCCCTCTTTCTCTTATCAAAGGGTCCCAACTATCAGCCTAAACCCGTGATAATTCTAGGTCTCTCGCCCCTCTACTTCTCCCATATCTGGCCACCGCAATCTTGTGGAACCTCTGACCCCTATTTCTGCCCAACGAATCTTGTAGAGTTGTCTAGTTTTTTCTCTTTCTTCTTCGGGGCTCGGGAACATGTCGGCCATGGTTACTGAGGAGGGGTCTTGGTCTAAAGGGTGGATGTGGAAGTAGGACATGGTGTTCAAGAATGCTCTGGTGTTGGTGGAGCTGCAAGACAGTGAGGCTGTCTGAAACAACATAGCCGACAGCGCTGAGGAGAAGAAGTGGTTATGAACTGGGTATGGGCCTAGAGGGTGAACGTAGGAGCACGAGAAGACGTTCAAGAGTGCGCTAGCTATGGTGGATCAGGAGAATGGTGAGCCCATGTGGAACAAATCTAACCAGCGTTACAGAGGTGAAAAAGGCATCTAGATCCATGTCCGGGCCTCATGGGTGGATGCGGGAGAAGGACAAGGCATTCGACAATGTGCTTGCGTTGGTAGACCTAATGGAGGGTGAGGTCGTGTGGAACAAGATAGACAATATTGTTGGGGGCAGCCAAGTAGGTCAAGTGGCACTCTGAACTGTTGGTGGAGGATGTGGGCGCGATTGAGGCGGGCTGGGTGCTGATTCCCATGTACAATGACAACGGGAGTACGGAGGAGGGAGGTTCAAGTGGGAACAAGGGTAGTGGCATGACGACGGGGAGGGCATGGGCAAAAGGGGTCATCCAAATCTGGACTAAGAATAAGCATAGGTTTCTGCCTCCAGCCTTTGTCTCCATGCACTAGAAAGATATATTGGTGCTCTAGATGCTTGATTGCTTGCTTCCATTGATTAATTTGTGCAATCATCACGTGCTATAGGGTGGATATTGAAAATATGATGCTCAAGTAGTTTACCTACTATCATGGCATTGGGTGTGAATATATTAGTTGTTCTTCCATTTGTGTGTATTAGCAGATTAATGCTATTGCCTTTGTTTCCGTCGACCAGAAAGTTGGGCTCGTGCTCTAGATGCTTGATTGGTTGCTTTGGATTCTTAATCTGTGTAAACGTCATATAGTATCGGGTTGGATATTGCATATATGATGCTTAAGTAGTTTACCTACTCTCATGGCACTGGGTGTGAATATGTTAATAGAGCTTCCAGTTGTGTCTATTGGAAAATTAGTGCTCTTACCTTTTTTTCGTTGACCAGAAAGTTGTGCTCGTGCTCTGGATGCTAGATTGGTAGCTTCAGATGATTAATATTTGTAAACATCATATGGTATTAGGGAGGATATTGCAATTATTGTGCTCATGTAGTTTACCTACTCTCATGGCACTCGGGTGTGAATACGTCAATGGAGCATCTTTTTGTGTGTATTGGGAAATTAATGTTATTGCCTTTGTTTCCGTTGACGAGAAAGTTGCACCAGTGCTCTAGATGCTTGATTGGTTTCTTCGGATGATTTATCCGTGTAATCATCATATGGTGTTAGAGAGGATATTGCAAATCTGATGCTCACGTTGTTTACCTTCTCTCACGGCACCATTGTGTGAATACATTAGTTGAGCCACCTTTTGTTTACTCGCTGTTAACTTTGAGACTACCCTGCATTTTCTTCCTAGATTTGGGCATTGTGCCCTATCATGGAAGAAAAATATCTTTTTTTAATGGTGTTGCTTCATGGGTCCAGGTAAGAAATATTGAACTAGACAATCTACTACCCTCGAATTCAAGGGAGAGAGGTTGCCTATACTTAGTAGTTTATGATGAGGATGTGGTGTTCATGTCGACAACTTCCTGCATCTTCATTTTCCATCTTGAGTCATTGCAGTCCAAGAAACTACACAATGCCAACTACAATGATTGTAAAAAGTGTAACTTACACTTTTCTAGAATGTGGAAAAAGTGGAAATTGCATTTATCTTACGAACAAGATAGGAAAGTGTGGATACTGGTTATAATGAAATATATCGGATTAAAATCTGGATAGAGCAGTGTGAAAATAACAGTCATCAGTGCATAGCACACATATTTGGCAATTAGGGCTATGCTCTACATGGAATTTTATTGTATGCACGAATTCGTGAGCACATTTTGAGCTCCATTGTCTCACCTTAAATCCGTTATTTGAGCAATTTTGAGCAGTACCAGTTAGCTGTTAGATTGATTGGTGGGTTGGATTGGCTTGGTGCTAAACCGTGGCTGCTATTTGATTGGCGACTATGCTGACCCACTCATTTAATGGTCGTAATGTGTTGAGTATTTTTAAAATTAGCTCTATAAATGTGCTACTGCTTTTTTCGATTTTAGACTAGGCATGTGTTGGTTTGACGATTGTTGTAGTTTGTCCTATTGGAGCTTAAATTTGCTCTACCTCTCCCTGACCTTTCTTATCGAAACCCCCATATTTATTACCCGAAACCCGCCGCAGTTCGAGTCCCCCTCCCCTCTCTCATCCCATATCTAGCCTCCATAGTCCTAAGGAACCTATGACCCCTATTGCTGCTCGTTTAATCCTGTAGAGCTATCTAGTTTGGAAATTTGCTTTTTATATGTGTTGATTACATCTTGAAAATTTCCTTTTTAAATGTGATTCACCCACAACTGTTGCTTTCCATTTTAGGGTGGACGTGTGTAGGTTTGACATTTTGTCGTAGTTTGCCCTGGTCGCGCCCATAAAATCTACTGCTCCACTACCATGCCCTCTTTCTCTAGTCAAAATGGCCAAAATTTTCAGCCTAAACACACAGGAATTCCAGGCCCCTCAACCCTCTCCTTTTCCCATATCTCGCCATCGCAATCCTGTGGAAGCTCTGACCCCTATTTTCGCCAGGGGAATCCTATACAGTTTTCTAGTTTTTTCTCTTTCTTCGGGGTCGTGGAACATGTCGGCCATTGTGACTGAGGAGGGGTCCAGGTTCCAGTCCGAAGGGTGGATGCAGGAGTAGGACATGTTGTTCGAGAATGCTTTGGTCTTGGTGGATCTAGAGGACGGTGAGGTCGTGTGGAACAACATAGCCGACGCCATTTAGGGAAAGAAGGGTCGAGATCCAGGTCTGGGCCTGGAGGGTGGACGCGGGATCACGATAAGGCGTTCGAGAATGGGTTGGATATGGTGGATCTGGAGGAGGGTGAGCCCATGTGGAACAAATATAACCAGCGTTGTTGAGTTGAAAAGGGGGTCTGAATCCATGTCCAGGCCTCGAGAGTGGTCGCGGGAGAAGGAAAAGGCATTCGAGAATGTAATTGTGTTGGTGGATCTAGTGGAGGGTGAGGTCGTGTGGAACAAGATAGAGGGACTTGTTCGGGAGAAGTCAGCCGAGGAGTTGAAGCGGCACAATGAACTTTTGGTGGAGGATGTGGGCACGATCGAGGGTGGCTAGGTGCCGCTGTCCATGTACAGTGATGGCGGGAGTACCGAGGAGTAAGGTGGGAGCAGGACGGGGATGGCATGGGTAGAAGGGGTCATCCAATTATGTCGAGTACTGGAAGAGATCCTCTGGACTTAGGATGGGCATAGGTTTGTTCCTCCGGCCTTTGTTTCCATGCACCAAAAAATATATACTGCTGCTATAGATGGTCAATACTTTCTCTATACACATTTTTTTAATACATGGTCAATACTTTCTCTATACACATTTTACATTTTACAAATGCTAGATTAACATTTTTTAAATATCCCTCCGTCCGGAAATAGTTGTCGGAGAAACGGATATATCTAGACATATTTTAGGTTCTGGATACATCAGTTTTATCCATTTCTCCTACAAGTATTTCCAGACGGAGAGAGTACAAGGTTAACCACTTTTAATACATGGTTTAAATATTCTATACACATTTTTATAAATTTTCAAATGCTTGATTAATTTTTTTATACACATTTTAGACATTTTTCAAAGCTTGATTAACATTTTTCAAGTACAATATTAACATTATGTTAATACGTGGTCAACATTTTTTCTATACCCATTTAATAATTTTCAAATGCTTGATTAACAATTTTTTCAAATACAAGTTTAACATTTTTTATTACATGGTCAACAGTTTTTCTATACATATTTATTATTTCACAAATGCTAGATTAATATTTTTCAACTACAAGTTTAACTTTTTTTAATACATGGTCAACATGTTTTCTATACACATTTTAATCATTTTTAAAAATCTTGACTAAGATTTTTCAAATACAAGATTTACATTTTTTGAATGCATGGTTAACATGTTTTCTATACAGATTTTAACATTTTATAATGCTTGATTAACATTTTTCAAATACAAGATTAACATATTTTTAAATATAGAGTCAATATTTTTTCTATACACATTAACATTTTCTAATACAAGTTTGACCTTTTTCAAACACATGGTCAATATTTCTTCTATACATTTTTAAAAATTTCAAATGCTTTATTAACATTTTTGAAATACTTTGTATTTTTCAAAATTGATGATTAACATTTTTAAAATACATTATCAACTTTTTTCACGCATATTTTATATTATTGGTATATACATTTTCTGTATACATGAGAAAAAGTTTCTTTATACAAAATGCTTGGTTACATTTTTCAATTGTTTTATGTTAAGTGTTTTTTGTAACATTTTTCAAATGCTTGGTAACCAAAACATTTTCTTGTTTTATGTTACTTCTAACATGTCTATAATTAAGTGTCTTGGTCACCGTACCAAAAATAATACACCTTACATAATGGAACAGAGATAGTATTTATTTAGAATATTTGGAAGTATAAATGAAAGTAACAAAAAACAAAAAAGATTAAGAAAAAAACAAGGTTGTGGCATTCTACACGCCTGGGCCGGCCTATTCAGCGAGGCGCCAAACGCGAGAGCACAAGTCTCGCTATAAGTGAGACATAGCGCTGCCCGGAAACTCGGGACAGAAGAACTGAGGCCGAGATTTTGGGGATCCTGTGCGGTCGGTCGGCCACTTCAGGCCTGACCAAGATTTTCTTAAGTCTCAATTGACTAATAAAAGTGTAACTTTAGTTTAGTAAAAAGTGTAACTATTGCTGGAAAAACTAAAATGTGTAATTTACACTTATCTAGAAAAATGCAGCCGGTGAAAAAGTGCAAGTTGCACTTTTTACCGAACAGAAAACGAACTAATCTTAACAAGTAGGAGTAGATAGGAAAGCGTGGATATTCATTTCTCTGGTTACTTATAGAACTAGACTTTCTAAGTTTTCACAACTACATCTTTTATGTATGTGCAGCTTTACGTGATTGGCAAAGGAGAGTGGATGAACCATTATTTCCTTGTCTCATCGTTGCTCTCATGCTGATCATGCTGCCGGATGACCGACCGTGCAGTTGTGCAACACCGCTCCCTACTGCTCCTCACCTTCTATTTTTGATCTCGAATTGAAACCATGCCTGATGGAAATAACCCTCGGCCGCCGCCGGCGAACGTATCGGGAGCACAAATGAAATTGATGTAACGCTCGTACCTGGGCCGGCCTATATACTAGTTGTATTTCGCCAAAAGTCCCCAAAAAAGGACCAGGCGATAAGATTCTATCCGGCAACCTGTACGTTCGAAGGATAGCGCACAAAACACTAGGCTATCCCGTCGATGGTGAACATTTTCTTTTTTATTTCTTTTATTGTTTCCTCAGTTAGTGGTTTTTTCTCTGGACGTTTCTATTCGGCTTTTCTTTTTTATTTCTTTCTCCTTTTCCTTTTCTCTTAAATGCCCAGATTATTTTCAAATTCATGAAGCTTTTTTCAAAAACCGGTAAACTTTTTTTCCTAAATCCATGAACTTTTTGTTCAAATTCATGAACATATGTTTCCAAAATTCATGAACTTTTTTTCAGATTTGTGAACTTTTTTAAAGAAAGAGATGATCTAATTTCTAGCTCTTGAGATAAAAATCCTGGTATCTCACAGTTGTACTGCTCACACAATATATTGGTGATATCTCAGTTTTAATACCATACAATGTTGTTATGGTCCTCAATCTCCAGCTACCGGACGCGTTATGCTGTCGAAATTTCTAGCCAAAATTCCCCTGGCTTGTTAAAATTTTGGCCTTGTTTGTAAGGAAACAAAAGCTTTAGGGTGTTGACTGCTTCAAGTTTTTCAAATACAAGATTAACATATTTTTAAATACAGAGTCAATATTTTTTCTATACACATTAACATTTTCTAATACAAGTTTGACCTTTTTCAAACACATGGTCAATATTTCTTCTACACATGTTTAAAAATTTCAAATGCTTTATTAACATTTTTCAAATACTTTGTATTTTTCAAAATTCATGATTAACATTTTTTAAAATACATTATCAACTTTTTTCACGCATATTTTATATTATTGGTATATACATTTTCTGTATACATGAGAAAAAGTTTCTTTATACATATTTAACATTTTTCAAATGCTTGGTTACATTTTTCAATTGTTTTATGTTAAGTGTTTTTTGTAACATTTTTCAAATGCTTGGTGACCAAAACATTTTCTTGTTTTATGTTACTTCTAACATGTCTATAATTAAGTGTCTTGGTCACCGTACCAAAAATAATACACCTTACATAATGGAATAGAGATAGTATTTATTTAGAATATTTGGAAATATAAATGAAAGTAAAAAAAACAAAAAAGATTAAAAAACAAGGTTGTGGCATTCTACACGCCTGGGCCGGCCTGTTTAGCGAGGCGCCAAACAAGGTTGTAGTATTTGTCACTCCGATTGTCGGAGAGGTATCTCTGGGCCCACTCGGTAATGCACATCACTATAAGCCTTGCAAGCATTGTAACTAATGAGTTAGTTGCAGGATGATGTATTACGGAACGAGTAAAGAGACTTGCCGGTAACGAGATTGAACTAGGTATTGAGATACCGACGATCGAATCTCGGGGAAGTAACATACCGATGACAAAGGGAAAAACGTATATTGTTATGCGATTCGATCGATAAAGATCTTCGTAGAATATGTAGGAGCCAATATGGGCATCCAGGTTCCGCTATTGGTTATTGACCAGAGAGATGTCTTGGTCATGTCTACATAGTTCTCGAACCCGTAGGGTCTGCACGCTTAACGTTCGTTGACGATATAGTATTATATGAGTTATGTTTGTTGGCAACCGAATGTTGTTCGGAGTCCCGGATAAGATCACGGACATGACGAGGAACTCCGAAATGGTCCGGAGATAAAGATTGATATATGGGATAATAGTGTTTAGTCTCCGGAAGGTTTCCGGAATTCACCGGAAGAGGTTCCGGATGCTTCCTGAAATGTTTGGGAACGAGAACACTTTATTTGGGCCAAGGGGGAAAGCCCACAAGGTTTTTTGGAAGCGCAAAAAGAAAGCTTTGGGAAGTCCAGGGGCCAGACGCCAGGGTCCCTGGCGTTTGGGTCCAGACGCCGGGAACCCTGGCGTCTCGCCCTAGAGTCCGAGAAGGACTCTTGCCTTTCGGAAGAAACCGACTTTGTGGAGGCTTTTACTCCAAGTTTCGACTCCAAGGCTCAACATATAAATAGAGGGGTAGGGCAAGCACCCAAGACACATCAAGAAACACCAAGCTGTGTGCCGGCAACCCTGTCCCCTCTAGTTTATCCTCCGTCATAGTTTTCGTAGTGCTTAGGCGAAGCCCTGCGGAGATTGTTCTTCACCAACACCGTCACCACGCCGTTGTGCTGTCGGAACTCATCTACTACTTCGCCCCTCTTGTTGGATCGAGAAGGCGAGGACGTCATCGAGCTGAAAGTGTGCTGAACGCGGAGGTGTCGTACGTTCGGTACTTGATCGGGACTGATCATGAAGGTGTACGACTACATCAACCGCGTTGATAAACGCTTTCGCTTACAATCTACGAGGGTACATAGACAACACTCTCCCCTCTCATTGCTATGCATCACCATGATTTTGCGTGTGCGTAGAATTTTTTTTGAAATTACTACGTTCCCCAACAAGATGGGCTACCGTTCCTCACCACGAATCTTCTAGCACTTGATTATATGGTTGAGGGGTTAGATGTGATGTAAATATATTACATCTAGATGTGAAAATAGCAATTCCGTACTAAAAATGTCATGAACTGAAAATAAATAAAAAAGTGAAGGGAAGAAGAGCAACAAAAAAGGAAAGGTTAAAAAGAAAGAAAGAATTGTTTGTATACACATTCAGGACGGACCACAACAACAAAAATGAAAAAGGAGTAAAGAAAAGGAAGGCAAGAAAAAAAACAGCCCACAAAAAATGCACAGCAAAGATGACGAAAAAAATGGCCCACATTCCCCAAACGACGACATATACAGGAGAGCAACTAGTTAACGAGCACTCCTTCAGGAGCCTCGCAATGATCAGCGCCACTTGGCGTGCTCTCAGCCATTCGCCATGTGTCGCGCTCTGGACGCTCCCTCCGGATTTTGTTATTTTTTATTTTTTCACACGCGTTTTCGGATTTTTAAACGGTTTTTGTCCGGATTTTTTCGACGTTTTGGTTTTCCCCCGGTCTTCCTTACCTTTTCGGTCAAAAAAATTTTGCGCGAAAAAAGACGTTTTCTTTTTTTTTCTGTTTCGCGAAAGTCACGGTTTTTTCTTCCGCGAGAGGCACGGTTGTGCTTTAGCGAGAGTCACGGCCGTGCCTTTCGAAAAGGGAAAAAAATGCGTTTTCTATTTTTTTTTCTTTCGCGAGAGTCATGGTTTTGTTTCCGCGAGAGGCACGGTTGTGCTTTTGCGAGAGTCACGGCCGTGCCTCTCGGAAAGGGAAAAACAAAACGCGTTTTTTGTTTTTTTTCTTTCGCGAGGGTCACGGTTTTGCTTCCGCGAGAGGCACGGTTGTGCTTTTGCGAGAGTCACGGCCGTGCCTCTCGGAAAGGGAAAAAATACACATATTATGTTTTTTTCTTTCGCGAGAGTCACGGTTTTGCTTTTGCGAGAGGCACGGTTGTGCTTTCACGAGAGTCAGCACCGTGCCTTTCAGAAACGGAAAAAAACATGTTTTATGTTTTTTTTCTTTCCACGAGAGTTACAGTTTTGATTCCACGAGAGGCACGGTTGTGATTTTGCGAGAGGCAAGGGCGTGCCTCTTTCGGAAAGGGAAAAAAACCGTGCTTCCGGTTTGGTTTTTTCGTCCGGTTTTGTTGGTGAAAAAAAAAGTTCATCAAAACCTATCAACACGGGATCTAGTTTTGAAGATCTCGACGCGAGGAATCCAATGATGAAAACGGTTCGAGATTTAGACGCACAGTTTAAGAGATAAAACGTTTTGATTAAACGGATCTATGAAAAAGGGGAAAACTCCCGTGTTGCGACAAGTGGCGTGCTGCATGTGTGCCACTTGTCGCGACCTGGGAAGGTGGAGTGTTCTTTGCAAAGAGTACTCTTTAATTAGTGATTTTGTATATACAGGCCATGCAGAAAAAGGAACATGAGAATGGGCTGACATGAACAAACGGGACACCGGACGCGTGACAAAGAAAAGATCGGGCTGACATGAGCTGCAACAGAATAGGAACATGATCGAGTTTGCGCGAGATTGAAAGCACAAACAATCTAATGGTTAAAGATTTAGATGTGAAGTAAGTATTTCACAGCTAGATGTGAAATAACAATTCCGTAGTGCTAAATACGTTAAGCTATAAACATTAAAGCAACCTAAATCAAAGGCATTTTGATGGTTTGGATCTTTGAAATTGCTGCCTCTTAAATTATTGATATATTCCATCTCTCTACACGACTCGCAAAAATTTAGCCCCTTGTAGCCGCCGAGGCAGTGATTATTCTCCATGAAAAAAGGCAGAAAAAAATCCCTATAGGATACCCGACGTGTAAACTCTTTGGATTTAGCTCGGTAATCCTCAAGATAGAAGATGGGAAGATTTGTTGAACCAGTTTTCAAGACCGATGACCGAAGACGAAGAACAGTTCAGAAGAACCGAGGAGCGTTCCCAATTTGAAGACCGGTTCAGGGGGCTACTTACGGTGTCCTGGACTAGGGGGTACTCACCATGTCGTCTCCCGATCAGTTGGATTGGGCCGAGGAACCCCATGACCGTTCACTCATGGGCCAGTTCGGACAGCCGATGTATACACGAGAAAGATTCCACAAGACCTGGTGATCAAGACAAGGACTCCTCTCCACCGACGTATTCGACTAGGTCTCTTGTTATCCTAGGCCTCTGGTACATTATATAAGCCGAGGCCAGGCTAGTCGATAGATCATTATGATATTATTCATCATACCCTTAGGTTTTAGACCATAACATATGATCTCGAGGTAGGACATTATATAAGCAGGAAGTAGTAGGGTATTACCTCCATTAAGAGGGCCCGAACCTGGGTAAACATCGTGTACCCTGTCTCCTGTTACCCATCGATCCATGACTCATAGCTTCGGACCCCCTACACGAGATCCGCCAGTTTTGAGGACATGGAGCTGGGCGGACTTGGAGGACGCGGAGAGTCAAAGGAGTACCACACGTCCACACGGAGGTGGATGCCAAGGTAGATGTGGAACCCTAGCTGGTACAAATCTCTCTCTCTCTCTCTCTCTCTCTCTCTCTCTCTCTCCCTCTCCCCTCGTCTCTCTCTCTCTCTCTCTCTCTCTCTCTCCCTCCCTCTCCCCCTCCCTCTCCCCTCGCCTCTCTCTCTCTCTCTCTCTCTCTCTGAGGGGCACAAGAGGGGTGTTTGATGTGGAGTGCTAAACACGTTAGGCTATAAACATTAAGGCAACCTATCAAAGGCATTTCGATCGTTTGGATCTATGGAATTGCTGCCTTTTAGATTATTTATTTATTCCATCTCTCTACACGACTAACAAAATTCTAGCCCCTTGCAGCGGTTGCAAGGTAGCTGCCGAGGTTGTGATTATTCTCCATGAAAAAGGGAGAAAAAAATCTGTAAAGTAAAAAATTAAAAACAAAATCCTAAACAAATAAGAGAAGAAAAGAAAGAGAATGAACGACTCTAAAAGCCTAATTAATTCCTACACCTTCAAACCGATTGTAGCGAAGAAGCGTTTTATTTGCATCCCAATAAAGAACAGACAACCATGCTTGCGAGAGAGAAAATGAACAACGCCCAGGAAAATAAATGCAGGCATAGATGGGCTACCGTTCCTCACCACGAATCTTCTAGCACTTGATCATACGGTTGAGGTGTTAGATGTGATGTAAGTATATTACATCTAGATGTGAAAATAGCAATTCCGTACTAAAAATATCATGAATTGAAAATAAATAAAAAATGAAGGGAAGAAGAGCAACAAAAAAAGGAAAGGTTAAAAAGAAAGAAAGAACTGTTTGTATACACATTCAGGACGGACCACAACAAGAAAAGAAAGAAAAATGAAAAATGAGTAAAGAAAAGGAAAGAAAGAAAAAAAAACAGCCCACAAAAAATGCACAGCAAAGATGACGAAAAAAATGGCCCACATTCCCCAAACGACGACATATACAGGCCATGCAGAAAAGGGAACATGAGAATGGGCTGACATGAACAAACGGGACACCGGACGCGTGACAAAGAAAAGATCGGGCTGACATGAGCTGCAACAGAATAGGAACATGATCGAGTTTGCGCGAGATTTAAAGCACAAACAATCTAATGGTTAAAGATTTAGATGTGAAGTAAGTATTTCACAGCTAGATGTGAAATAACAATTCCGTAGTGCTAAATACGTTAAGCTATAAACATTAAAGCAACCTAAATCAAAGGCATTTCGATGGTTTGGATCTTTGAAATTGCTGCCTCTTAAATTATTGATATATTCCATCTCTCTACATGACTCGCAAAAATTTAGCCCCTTGTAGCCGCCGAGGCAGTGATTATTCTCCATGAAAAAAGGCAGAAAAAAATCCCTATAGGAAAAAAATAAAAAAAATATCCCTAGAGAAAGAAGAGAAGAAAAGAAAGAGAATGAACGACTCTATAAGCCTAATTAATTCCTACACCTTCAAACTGATGGTGTGCTCGGATGACGCTGCATCCACGGTGATGGTATGGGACGCGGCTAGCGAAGAAGGGTGGTTCACCGTCAACTTGTAGTCGCCGTGGGCGAGGTCGAGCTCGACGAACCCATTGGCGTCGGTGGTGGCAGACGTCGGGTGCGTCTTCCACTCGGCGATGAGCTTGTCTACGAGGGCACCGACGGGGAGGTTCTTGAAGGTGTTGTCGGTGAGGCACATGACGTAGCATCCGTTGGCATGCCATGCGGCCCACATGACGATGCCCTGCACCCCGGGGTGGCCGTAGCCTTCCCTGAGCACCTGCTCCAGGTACTTGACCTGGTTGGGGCCCTTGACGACGTCGACCTCGGTCATCCACATGGGCAGCTTGAGCTGCGCGAGGGTGTCGAGGGCGCCCCTGACGTAGGGGATGTTGGGCGTGGAGAAGTGGCTCTCGAGGCCGACGCCGAGCTTGAGGCCGGCGTTGCCGGGGTAGCCCTGGATGAGCTTCATCTTGGCGGCGTACTTGGCGGGGGTGCCGTTGGGGTCCATGGGCTGCTCCAGCGTGTTGAACTCGTTCATGAAGAGGACGGCGTTGTGGTCGATCTGGCCCACCTGCTGGTAGATCATGGGCGACGCGTTGGGGCCCAGCTTGGTCTCGAAGAAGTTGAAGTGCAGGTTCTCGTTCAGCACGTCCCAGTGGATCACCTTCCCGGCGTAGCGCGACACCACCGACTTGAGCCGCTTCTGCACCGCCGCCTTGAGCTGGTCGACGCCCATCGGCCGCACCCACTTGATCTGCGAGTTCTGGTCGTCCCAGAAGACGTTGTGCCCGCGCACCTTCACGCCGTACTTCTGAGCCATCTTGAGCATGTCGTCCGGGATTTTGTAGTCCTCCTGGTTCTGGTTCCACTCCGTGCTGTACCACTTCATCTCGTTCTCCATGGTGGCCACCGTGAAGCGCGAGAAGAACCACTTCTCGTAGGCCGGGTTGCTGATGATCTCCTTGGTCATTGTGTTGCCGAACGGGAACCCTGTGCGGAGGAGCTGGATGCCGATGCTCGTGTTCGGCATTGGCTGCCCGTCGGGGCCCCTCGCGACAACCTTAACCGTGCTCCGACGGGCCTTGTCGGCGGACCGGCGGGCGTGGGCGTCCCATTCATCAAAGGAGAAGGGCTGCAGGGAGACGCTGTCCACCCAGATGTCCACGGGGGTGTCGCTCTGCACATGCATGCATCCACGTAAGTATATAACTTGGTTAGTTGGCATGCATGCAACTAACCATCAACTGAATGGGACCCTCGTCCCATTCAGTCGCCCGTCCACGTAAGCATATAATTTAGTATTGTTATTTTTATATATGCTGGATTAAAATTAGAAAACTTTGAAATTTTGACACATCACTTTATACGCCATCATCTGTTTAGAGACGGAAAAGGATACCTCGAAGAAGACCTCTCCTTGTCCGGAGTGATAGGCATGCGCGGTCATGCCACCCTTGAGCATGGTCCAGCAGCCGGACTGGGCGTCGATGGCGCCGGCGGTGATGTTCTCGCCGTTGGGGGCCTTGACCACCGCACGCACGTGGGCCGTGCCGGCCGACACTTGCAGCCATGCTGACAGCGAGTAGTGGGTGTCGCCCTGCATCTGGACTTTCTGATAGACGCTGTGGGACTGCAAGGCGGCTGCATCGCCGGCGGCACTGAACAGGGAGCTGATGGCGCTTTGCACCACGGCGAACCGGTTGCCGGACGCCGACTTGCCGACGCCGGCCTTGATGTTCCGGTAGGTCGACCACCCCATGAGGCCGTTGTTGAACTCGCTGTTCTGGATGATGCCGCCCTTGTAGAGGGGCTTCATCGGATCACGGAGGCACTGCAATTAACCACGATACATATTTTTGTAAATGAATTATCCAACTGATCAATCTAGACTAAAAATATTAAACCATAGCTAGATTAGATATATTTTTGTATCTACTTACCTCAATACTGGCCGTATGATCATATTCCACGGACTGGACCATGCACCCTACATCAAACAAACATATAAATGTCAGCAAGGTGATCGTGTTTCGTGTACATTATGTACACCATTCGCCTTAATTATCAGGGTATATAAACGACTATTCGACAAGATCATGGCAAAGCAAAGGAGAAGAGTGCATAATTTGATCACCATATCAACTGACCTTGGAACAGGGATATCCATAGTAAAGAGAGCACCAATTTCTCAACGAAATTCCTCATCGCCACTCTCCCTCTGCAGTTGCTCGTACCAACGAGATGTGTTGGTGAAAGGCCAGATCGATGGAGGAGGCTCATATATATAAGAACGCAGGGCCAACTGACGGTGCTCGTTTGTTAGTCTCACTTGACTCGGTACTGCTCAGCGATAGATAAGGTGGTGTAAGAGGCAGTTCTGAATGCGTGGACGCAGTTGATGCTGCATGCTACTTATAGATTTCTAGCTAGTAGCGAGTGTATATGGGCACACAAAGTACTGCAGACTGCGTGATAGCTCGTCGCATGCACGCACGTATGCCTCCATGCAAATAAGTACGCTCACACTAGTTGTGCAAAAATAGATTTCGAAGATCCAGTGACATTCTTGTATCTTCTTCTTTTGTGTTCCCATAAGGACATTCCGGCATTCTTCACAGAAACACCTCCAAATTAAGTAGAGATTGTTCAGCATTTTTGCTAAATGTTGCGCTGCAGACATATACTTACTTAATCAAGGTAAAAGAATGCAACCATCCTGGTGGAGCTTCAAAAAGATATGAGATGGGTCTAAGTGAGCCTTGAACGGGGTTGATGTCGCTAAATATGGAGCAAGTCCACGACCTCCATGGCAAAGATTGCGCATGAGCTGAGGCCTGCCGAGAATAGTGGCGCCACCGCTTCACGCCTTCACCGGCCATCGCTAGGGCGTCAACAACTTTGATGTCCTCCTCACCGGTGCATGATCACTCGGGGTTCGTGGTGGCTGCAAGATGCGCAACCCTTTAACGCAGACTTGATCTTCTCTTCTAAAATTTGTAGTAAAAATGGGGAGCACCTATGCACCAGGTGCCTGCTTTTTGTTTATGCATCAGTCACTTTTTTTCTATCTGTGACATTTTGATCTAACGGCTGGTTTCCTCTCCCTGTACTAATTGCCTGAAAACATATTACGTTTCAGTCACATTTTTGTCTTGTACAATGTGAATGCCCTAGTGCTTGTAGGCTAGTTGACTAGCCAGCAGCTTCCGACGCTAGCCATCCTTCGACCAAAAAGGCTTTCCCCCGCTTTATATATAAAGCAATTATCACCGAATACAACCGAGAGATCGATACAAACACACACCATCACCGCACACAACACACATTCAAGCCGAGATACAAAGGTGTTGGGCATCGGCACACCACTCCAACGACTACCATGCACACTAAGGATGAGCAAAGAAGCACTGCCTTGAGCCGACGGAGATCGCCATGAGCGAACCACCGAGGAGAGGTGAGATGGCCGATGACGGTGCGAGGACTTCAAAACGGTGCCTCCAAGAAAGGCATGACAGTAGCTGCCATCGTCCGATCCCGCGGATCAAGTTTTCACCTGGAGTAACCCAAAGGAAGTGGGAGCACCGCGACGGTGCCTGCAAGGAGGAAACAAAGTCCACATACGCTGCTGCTGTCGGCCAGCATAGCGACTGGGCAAGTGATGTACGCCGTGCACCGACCCCTTCGACGTAGGGCCCCAGTGGTGGCGGCTCCATGGGCATAAACCTCCACGGACGGGTTTGCATAGGTTGTTCCGGGCCGCCTCTTTGTCTCGAGCGCGGCGGCGAGTTCTCTCCGTGTAGCAGGCGAAGTAGAGGTTCTCAATGCTGCTGACGACGGAGGTGACACCAAGCACGATGATGGCGATCAGAAGCCAGTCGCTCTTTGTAGGCCCTCCTTTCGCCTCCACCTGGCTAGGGAGGAGCACGAAGACAAGGAAATGCAAAATGAGAGCCATGTCTGTCATCCTATGCACACAGACGAAGAAGAGATTCTGAACCTTACCTGCTTCGTCTCGTTGCCCTGCTCTGCTTCTCCCCGATTAAAACCGATGTCCGGTTACACGTTTGTGCACGTGTCCGTCTAGTACTGGAGTCCAGAACCGACTAGGTTTAGCTATAGGATAGCTAGATCAGTATATATAGTGAAGCAATATAGAAAAAAAATAGATGCGACAGGCACCTGTGGCCATCAAATCGATTCAGCTTTTTGCGCCGTGAGTTCCCGGTGAGAGAGAGCCAAGTAGTTGTGTTCCATCGAGATCGATCCGATCCGATCCTGAAGAGAAGCTAGCCATCGCAGGGCATATACACTACATAGCCAACGTGCACTACTGTAAATCAATCAAGCAGCTTGCTTGCTTGTGCTTGTAGGATCGAAAATATGTCTAGAGGGGGGTGATTAGACTGCTTGACCAAATTAAAATCTAGCTTTTTACCAATTTTAGTTTTTAACAGATTTTAATAACTTAGCACAAGTAAAACAATTGCATATGAAGGTAAAGGGGAGGAGTTTGAGGAGGTAAACGCAATTGGAGACACGGATGTTTTTGTCGTGGTTCCTATAGGTGGTGCTATCGTACATCCACGTTGATGGAGACTTCAACCCACGAAGGGTAACGGCTCTTGTGAGTCCACGGAGGGCTCCACCCATGAAGGGTCTATGAAGAAGCAACCTTGTCTATCCCACCATGGCCGTCGCCCACGAAGGACTTGCCTCACTAGGGTAGATCTTCACGAAGTAGGCGATCTCCTTGCCCTTAAAAACTCCTTGGTTCAACTCCATAATCTTGTCGGAGGCTCCCAAGTGACACCTAGCCAATCTAGGAGACACCACTCTCCAAGAAGTAACAAATGGTGTGTTGATGATGAACTCCTTGCTCTTGTGCTTCAAATGATAGTCTCCCCAACACTCAACTCTTTCTCACAGGATATGGATTTGGTGGAAAGAAGATTTGAGTGGAAAGAAACTTGGGGAAGGCTAGAGATCAAGATTCATATGGTAGGAATGGAATATCCCGACCTCAACACAAGTGTAGGTGTTTCTCTCTCAGAAAATGTATGTTGGAAGTGTAGGCATATCTGATGGCTCTCTCCACGAATGAAGAGTGGGTGGAGGGGTATATATAGCCTCCACACAAAATCTAACCGTTACACACAACTTACCAATCTCGGTGGGGCCGAATCGTGAAACTCGGTCGGACCAATTTAGCAAATAATGTGACCGTTAGGATTTTCGGTGGGACCGACATGCAACTCGGTAGGACCGATATGGTTAGGGTTAGGGCATAACGTAATCTCGGTGAGACGTATTACACAAACTCGGTGAGACCACTTTTGGTAATAAGCTAACCAGAGAGTTGGTCAGGCAAACTCGGTGGGACCGATTCGCTCATCTCGGTGGGACCGAAACGTTACGGAAGGGAAACAGAGAGTTTGCATTGCAATCTCGGTGGGACCGATCGCTCATCTCGGTTTGACCGAAACGTTACGAAGGGAAACATAGATATTACAATCCCATCTCGGTGAGACCAGATCCCTATCGGTGAGACCGATTTGACTAGGGTTTGTGGCAGTGGCTATGACATCTGAACTCGGTGGCGCCGGATAGAAAGAATCGGTGGGGCCGAGTTGGACTTTTGGTTTGGGTCATATGTGGATGTGAGAAAGTAGTTGAGGGCTTTGGAGCATCACTAAGCACTTTGAGCAAGAAAGCCATTAAGCAACACCTCATCCCTCCTTGATAGTATTGGCTTTTCCTATAGACTCAATGTGATCTTGGATCACTAAAATAGAAAATGTAGAGTCTTGTGCTTTGAGCTTGAGCCAATCCTTTTGTCCTTAGCATTTTGAGGGATTCACTTTTCTCATCCATGCCATGCCAATCATTGAGCTTTCCTAAAATATTTATCTTGAAATAGCATTAGCTCAATGAGATATATGTTGTTAGGAATTACCAAAACCACCCAGGGATAGTTGCACTTTCAATCTCCCCCATTTTGGTAACTGATGACAACATATAGATCAAAGCTTCGACAAATGATAATAAGATTGAAAAACATTGTCGCTTTGAGAACTATGTGAAAAGTAAGAGCTCCCCCTAAATTTGTGCATTATTTAAATTTTGCTTTGGACTGCAAATGCACAATGAGTTAGGATCATGGGTTACTCTTCCATGTCACATACATCTTGGTGGAGCGCTCAAAATGATATTAATTAAACACATGCACTCATCACCAAGCAAAGTGAATGATCATATGAGGATATGATAGATAATATCATCCAACAAGCATTAATGTAGCATAGCATATGATCAAACACATGATCATCCAAATGTCTCACAAAAGGCATAAAGTATCAAGCAAACACACAAATAACGAAGTTCAACCACCAAAAAGACAAGAGAGATCAAAAGCAACACTCTCTCTCGAAGCCTATGATCTAGACATTCTTCTCCCCCTTTGGCAACAAGTTACCAAAAAGTTCACAAAAATGCATAGTGCTAAACGACTCCCAGGCTTGGTCTTCATGTGATGGTGTAGAGATTGCTCCAAGGACGAAGACTTCTGTTGATGTAGCTGGAACTAGTGGAGTGGGTGCTGGAGCTGGAGGCACTGAAACTGTAGCTGGTGCAGATGATGTAGCTCTGGTGTCTGGAACAGGCACTGCAGCAGATCTCTGTCCTCTGGGCACTCTCGCAAAAGCATCTATGGTAGACTTGCCCTTCTTCTCCTCCACATCCTCCTGAAGTTGCTCAACTGTAGTTTGGATCTCAGTAACCTTGACATCAAGAGCATAAAACTTCTGCTCTATGATTCTCTCCAAGCTCTCCTGGTTTTGAGTCAGGGTGGCCAAGCCCTTATCAATCCTCATGATGGAGGCAATCAAGTAGCCAAGCTGATCTTGCTTGCTTTTTAGGAAAATCTGAGATGCCTCTTCAGCAGTTGGCATCTTACCAGCTTTCTCAGCCCTTGCTTTCTTTTTCTTCTCTTGTGCTTGCACAGATGATGGTTCATTTTCATCCATCACAATGGTGTTGTCTTCATAATCAGGGTAGATGGGTAGGTGCTCCTTGTCCAAAAGATATGTGCATGTGCCCATCTTGGAGTTTATGAGCTCCTGAATGTGTGGGGCATACCCACAACTCATCTTCTGATCAGCAGCAGTCCTTTTGATTGTTTCCACAATCAGGCTCATGACTTTGAATTTCTGAGGCACATCAAATATATGCAGCAAGTTGATTGCATGGCCTCTGATCATCTTGTGATCACCTGATTTGGGCAGCAAAGTGTGCCTTAAGATCCACTTGATAGTAGGCAATCCTGACAACAGGTAATGTACAGATCCAAACTTATGTATCTCTAGTGCAACATCTGGGATCTCTCTGTACATGTGAGCCATAGAGTTGTGGTCTTTCTTCTTCTTGGCATAGACATCCAAATCATCCTCATTCTCTTTTGGAGCATTTATCAACTCAGACCATTCTTCAACTATTGATTGGTACCTTGTATCCTCTGACATCCAGACTATCTTCCCATCTGGGTAGAAGTGAGCTGTGGAGTAAAACTGCATAATGAGCTCATCATTCCACTTGGTGAGCTTCTGGCCAACAAAGTCATCTACTCCACAAGCATTGAAGCTGTCATACACTCCTGGATAGTGCTCTTCATTCTTCCTGATGTACTCCCAGTCAACCCATATCATGTCACATACTATGGGCTTCTTGTCAAGCAACACTGTCTCATAGAAATCTTGATGTTCCTTAGTGTGGAACCTGTAGTCCACTGCAGTTCTTTTTTGGACAGCATAGGGATCAGTTTGCCTCCACAGTCTCAGACCTGCATCCTTCCCGAGCTTCATATCTTCTGCAACTGGATGAGCATCATTATGATCAGGAATCTTGGGCTTCAACTTTCTCAAGACAAGTGAATCTTCATCTTCTTCAGCAGCTTCAGGCACTGGGGCCTTGTTCTTCTCTTCAGCTGGAATACTCTTGGTGTTCCTCTTAGGTGCAGACTTGGGCTTAGGAGCAGCATCCTTGGGATCATCTTTGGGCTTAGATGAAGCAGCCCCTGATCTTATAGCATCTCCCATCAGCTTCTGAGCTTTAGGTGCTAGTGCAGCAACCTCTTCCTCTTCTTCTTCAGAGTCTCTCCTCATAGAGGGCTTGCCAAGTACTTTGGCAGTAGTAGTTATGACTCTCTTCTTCTTCTTATCTTGGCCAGCAGCTTCATCATCAGACTCAATGGTGAACTTCATGGTTTCACCAGTAGCAACCTTCCTAGGTTTGGAAGTGGGAATTCTCCTGGCAGGTGCCTTCTTTTGCACTCCTAGCTTTGTGGTAGCAGTTGTGCCATACTCCTTCTTCAACACCTTCTTCTTGGAACTGGCGTCATCCTCAACAGCCACATAGTCCTCATCTTCAGAATCTGAGGTTTTCTTCTTCCTTGCCCTGGTGGCTGCCTTTGGCAAGTTGCTGGGTGTGCTTCTTCTACCCTCATCATAACTGCTAGAGGGACTAGTGCCCTCACTGATATGAACTTGCTCCTCAGACTTGTTCTGACTGTCACTCTGATCTGACATGATGCAAACTCTGACAATAGACCCTGTGAATATATGTAGATGAGGTAGAGTAGATGAGCATCACAAAGCATAGAGGTTTTTGCAAAAAAAAATTGAGTCAACAACTTAGTTTTAATTTTCCACAGAAAGCATTTCGGAGCTACCGATTTGTGAACTCGGTGATACCGAAGCAGCTTTTGGAACCTAAACTAGTGAACTCGGTCAGACCGAGTCACAGTTCGGTGGCACCGAGACTGCTAGGGTTTCGCAAAGAATCGAACTCGGTCACACCGATTTGCAGTTCTCGGTTAGACCAAAAATCGCTTTCTACAACTCGGTCGGTCTGAGATGAATTCGGCGGAAACCTAACCCTAAATTTTCAATCCAAGATTAATCTACGTAGTAGTTTTGCTGGATAGGAAGATTTCAAACGTGGCAAGATTCATGGCAACGCAATGTGCTAGGAATCGGAGTTAAGAGTAGCACAAAGTTCAAATCCATACCCTAATGCGGTGATGGATTTGCTACGGCGACAACGGCGGAGCAGAATCCCGTTGACGGCAGTGGAGACCAGCGGCGGGAGGTCGCTGGCGACAAGGAGGACGATCCGGGGACCCTAAGAGGCAGAGCAGGCTGTTCGCGGGCGAAGGGTTTCGGAAAAAATTCCAAATTTTGGCCCGGGGATATATATAGCCTGACCATATCGGTGCAACCGAGTGGAACAACTTGGTGGCACCGAGATGCACTTGTACGCCCTGCCTTTACTTGGCTTTAGGAAGATACGTCTAGCATTCTAAAACCAACACCAGTAATGCTAGAGTTACGGGCTATTTTTACATGGTTTATCATACATACTGATATGGAGCAAACTGATTGGCGACAAGTAATTCAAGACTAAGGGAGTAGACGTGGGGGGGCATTGGCCCCTTGGCCATACCAAAGAGTAAAATGCATCATTGCACACACCCCCCGGAACTTGTTGGATAGGTCCAAAGCAGCCCTCATACTCAGGAAGTGTACCAATACGGCCCTCATACTTGAGGATACGAACTCAATACGGTCCCAAACTTGTGGAGTACTAGTCACGCACCATGAGTCGAACTATCGACCTTGACGGTTGGCTTGTGTCGTGCACACGTGAGCTAGCCAACTGAAGCACCGTTCGTTGCTGCTTAATAACAAGATGAGAGTTTCATTATAGTTTGCTCAATGAAAAGGAATATTAAATGATATATGAAGCCGACGACAACTGTGGCAGGCGGCTCGGATACTCATCCAGGAGGTCATTTGTCCACGCCAGGCGCATGCCCGAGAGGGCATCTGACATGGAAAATGGTATATGCGGCGTTGGTGCATAACTATTTGAGCTCGGCAAGGACCTCTCAGAGCATCTCCAGCCGCGGCCCCAACAGACTTCTCAGCCACTTTTTTCGGCGCCGCGCCAAAAACATCCCTGGGCCAGCCTCAGATTTACTAAAAGCGTCGGTTCGGCCCTTTTTTCCGCCCGGCGGCCGCAGGCCGAACCCGACGCGCTGGGGGCGATCAGGGCTCCGACGCAAGGGAAAAGCACGGCTGGCCCACACCGTCAGGTGAAAAGTCAAGATTTTCTTCCCCGACTCGCCTCCCAACCCCCACGCCCTCGGCCGCCACTAGCTATATCCCGGCGCCGCCCGCCGCCCTTCACCGCTAGATAGCCATTCCCCGTCGGAAAAATAGTAGAGGTTCGCCACGGTAGCCCCTCCAACAGCAGCTGGGCGTTTTCGGCCGCCGTTTCCGGTTGCGGAGGGGCAGTTTAGCGGCGGGTGCACGTCCACCGGGCGCAAGGTGTTCGGCGATTTGCCTGCCTCGGCGATGGACTCGGATGACGAGGAAGCGCTTCGCCGCCTTCTTTGGAGGAGGAAGCCGAGGCCGGCGTCCGGGAAGAAGAGCATCTCATGGTGCTCGCCGCCTCCCAGTATTGGCGATCAATGAAAAGCCGCGGCGAGGTGGCTCGGCGCTGGGGCGGGTGAAAGCAAAGAACCGGCATCGTCTCGAAGGGTACTGCATGCTCTACTCTGACTACTTCGCCGATGCTCCACTTCACGGCGACAAAACATTTCGGTGTTGTTATCGAATGAGCCGAAAGTTCTTCCTCGGAATTGTGAATTCCATCCGGGAGTTCGACAACTACATCAAGTGCAAGATGGATTGCACCGGCAAACTTGGATTCACCTCGATCCAGTAGTGCACGACAGCGATGAGGATGCTTGCATACGGAGCTCCCGGTGATTCACTCGACGACTAAGGGCGCATGGCCGAGTCCACCAAAGATAGAGTGTTTCTACAAGTTACGTCGGGCGATGGTGGCGGTGTTTGGACCGCAATACTTGAGAACACCCAATGCGGAAAACACCGCCGGATCCTAGCACGAGAATGCAGCAAGAGGATTTCCGGGATGCTTGGAAGCATCGATCGCATGCATTGGAAATGGAAGAATTGCCCATTTGCTTGGCGGGGATGTACAAAGGCGCCAAAGGCGGTTGCGATTAATGGTACTTGAGGCGGTGGCCACACGGGACCTCTGGATTTGGCACTCCTTCTTTGGTATGCCAGAACTCACAATGACATCAACGTCTTGCAAGGTGCTCTCCTGTCTTTGCCAAGCTTGTTGAAGGTCATTCTCCTCCGGTGAACTTCGAGATCAATGGGCGGCACTACAACAAGGGTACTATCTAGCTGATGGCATCTATCCGAGATGGTCGACATTTGTGAAGACTATCTCAAACCCTGTGCCAGGAGGCAAGAACTCTCACTTTGCGAAGGTTCAGGAGGCTTGCAGGAAGGATGTCGAGCGGGCATTTGGTGTGCTCCAATCTCGATTTGCTGTTGTCTGGTACCCCGCTCAGACCTGGTCGAAAGATCAAATGTGGGAGATCATGACTTGCTGTGTCATCTTGCACACCATGATCATCGAAAGCGAGCAAGAAGACCCAGTGTTTGACACTGAACCATACTACAGGCAAGGCCCTCTAGCCGAAGTTGATCAGCCGATGGTACTGTATACAGCCACACCAAATTTTATCATCAAAATGTAAAAGCAAAAAATATCAAACGCAGTCAACAGTTCATATGGCTGGCTTCTATTTTTTTTTTGCATGGTAATACGTGTCTCATTCATATCACAAAGATCAAATTACAAGTCACGTAAAGACCGAGATGACAAAAATGAAAAGATAGCAGAACATCGCTAAGATTGACACCAACGTCCGTCACCTGCCTCCGGCACTACCATAGCAACCACCAAAGAAAAAAATGATGGATCACCTCCTCATCCGAGCTCGACGCGGCTCCATCGCTGATAAGCAGCTTTGCGGGCCTCCAAGCTGGCTCACCAAAAATGAAGCCATTGCCGTTGAACAAATTAGACCGGGTTAACACCCCGGACACGACATCGAACTCCAGATCTGACAGCCTACCACGACTAAGACGCCGAAGTAGGAAACCATAAAGGCGGGATGGTTTATAAATTGGACACGCCTTAAGCTATACATCCCCTATGGTGCCAATAATAGATTTTATAAGAGCGTGAAACTATTTTATCTAGTCAATTTAAATGGATAGAAAACATATATAATAGGAATTTTCAAAATACACCATATAAATAAAAGTATTAATTAAGGGTGCATCCTAAACATAATTTTAGAAATAATTAACATGTGGGATAATAGCATATTTTGAATTTACATATTTTTCTGACGGATTTTCATATATAAAATGCTTAATTTGGAGTTAGGGCTTGAAAGATATTATTTGTTTTAAAAGCATTTGAATCTGTCAAAGAAAAAAAGGGTTAAAAATAGAGTAGCTGGGTCAAAACTGCAACATTGTGCAGCCCATCTAGTAAGTCACGCTTGGGCGAGGGAACTTTATCTTACGCCAACAGGAATTGAGGAAAATGCAGCAAAAAGGTAAGAAGTGGGATTCAAACTCGGGTCTCTGGTATGTAGAGGCGAGCTTCACACCACTGCGCTACTTCATTTGCATGTGACATGCTAGGGGCTTGTTTATACAGCAAATGATCAGAGTTGTGCCAAATTTTACCCCTCACATCCCTGCCCTACTTTCACCTTTGTGACAAATTTTACCATATTAAAAAAATCCTCAATTTATACAACCAATGATCAGAGTTGTGCCAGATTTTACCCCTATGCAATTTTTCCCCAATTATGTGCTAAGTTGGCATGCCATGTCAACGATGTTTCTTTTGCTGGTTTTGATTCTGGTTTTTTTTAAGACTGAACCATCGTGCACACCGAACCTGGTCGGTATTTTCCGACTTGCTCTTGAGGTGGGTCCCACCAGTCAGTACTAGATAAAGAAATATGTGAAAAACAAATCGCAGAAGGACAGGTAAATATAGACCATCAAACAAGCAATTCTAGTGGTCCGGATTAATCAATACTCGTGAAGCGAACTAGCAAAAAAAATTCACCTTAGGGCATTTTCGACGGAGAGCAGATTAGAAAACACATCGAAGGGAGCCTAGGGATCTTGATAAGGATTTATGCCTGTGTATCATCGATGTGCACCTATATATGATAGCTTTTCCAACTTAGCAATAATATCCAAGCACTTAAAAAATAGTGCAAAACAAATTTTACCGTTTTCAATCCATTTTTAGTATCGGACGGGAAAAGAAAGAAACAATGGATTGACTTGAACCTCAGAGTCATGAAAAATTTGCTAAACCCCATTTTTATAGAACATGAATTCAATTTAAAGGGGTACCCAAGCTAAATACAAGCATTAGAAATTGGAGCATAGAAAAAGGCAGGACCGGCTAATTAAATGAAAGGATTTCAAAGAAAACTATTTGCTAATTCGACAAGTATTGTGTTCTTTCATTATTATTTTCTATTACTTAATTTAAGAATGTTAAAAAATAATATCATGAATTTTATTCTTCTTATTTGGATTCAAAATAGAAGAATAAAACAATAAGTAGAATAATTAAATTAAGTCAATCCAAAGAGAAAAGAAGGTTCATGGCCAAGGAAAAATAAGTTAGAATCAGAGTTATTTTGAAATATGCATCAGTTGTGTTCGAAAAGGTGCCAATGAAGAATCAACAGGGATTTCCAGATATAGCACGCTCAAAAGAATCGCCACAATACACCCTGACAATTAGAATTGAAAAATAAATTGTAGTTATTGTCACAAAGGAGTCATATTTGTGTGTGATGATACCTTTTGTATAATTTGGAAGTAGAAGACATCTTGTTAAAGTAATGTTGCAGCCCCCCCCCCCCCTCTCTGTTTCATTATTATATTAAACATGCATTTTTTTTTTGCGGAAGAGGCATAAAGCCATACATTATCTGAAATGAGCCCTCACAAGTACATCCTTATACAAAGAAATAAAACATAAGTCCTTGAAAAGTTCAGCACAATCTTCCTTCCGCATCCCTCGACGGCGCGCGGTGAACAAAGCTTTGATGCCGTCTCTGGGCCTTCGGTGTAGCAAAGCTCGTGTCGGAGAAATCTTGAAAAAAAAACCCAGGCACTTGTATAAGTTGCGGCTGGGAAGTCGTCGACGTAGACCAAAAGATGCCGACGACCACGATCTCGAGAGATCGTCGTCCCGGAGAAGCTAGTACCGCGAAGGGACAAGAGATAATCCCAGCTCCGGCCTGACGAAGATGGGGGACAACAAACTCGCAAGTTCCCCGACGAAGCCGTATCTCAGTGAGCTTCATCAAGCGGAGGCGGAACTTGGTGAAATCAATGTGATGCGACATCATCCGCTCCACTGAATGCCGCCGCCGTAGACAAACCTTTAACACGCCAGGCCTACTGCCCGACGATCGACTCCAAACGCCAGCCCATCGATGCTCCTCCAGGAAAGAACACCGATTTTGTGTTGGGTTGAAGGATCTTTATTCTTGTCGCTGCGAATGCCCCTACACCGCAGGCGAAGAACTCGAGGACTCTACAGGAACCGGTCATCCGATTCGAGGTTCCCCTACCCTCCGGCCGCCGCAGCGGCCAGCGGAGAGCAGGGGAACCAGTGCCGGTAGACGAGGGTTGTGTAGATCGCTTCTTGATCGCGTGTGTGGTTAAGGATGTTAAAATTCGCGTGTGTAGTAGTATGTGCCGTGTGATAACATGCGTTAGAAGCTATGAAACACGTTTTTTGAACTAGCCTCAAACTTTATTAACCAACTGATAAGAGTTACATCTCTCAAGACAAAGGGCAACAGAAACGAGGATGGATCACCATCCCAATTAAAATCCACGTACTTAATTGAGAATCATAAGAGCGCTTCGCTAGTCGGTGAGCAACACAATTTGCGTCCCGGCCGGGGACAGTAACACAAAGAAGCTCCTTTCATCATCGTGACCTTTGCAAAACATTCCGCCAGCGTGGCTGTATGAGGGCTGAAAATCCGAGAAGCACCATTGCATGCATGGATTAGTTCCAATGAACCAGATGAAAGGTAACCTGGCTGTAGCCCGGACCCAAGCGCCAGCACGTTTGGGTTCGGGCCTCCAAGTCCATGGATGAAGAGAACCAACGGAAACGGGCAAAATCACCTTCCAGGCCCCGGACATCCGGCCATGACCCCGGACATCCGGCCCCTGGAGCATCTACCTCAGCATCAGCCAAGCTGCCCAAGTCTACAGGGCCCGGACATCCGGCGTCCAAGCCCGGACATCCGGCCATGACCCCGGACATCCGGCCCCTGGAGCATCTACCTCAGCATCAGCCAAGCTGCCCAAGTCTACAGGGCCCGGACATCCGGCGTCCAAGCCCGGACATCCGGCCCCCAGCCCGGATATCCGACCTGAAGCCCGGAAATCCGGCACCCCTCTCCCGATTCGGCCGAATTGGTCGTCCCAGCCCGGACATCCGGCCGGATAGCCCAGACATCCGGCGCCTCGCGAAGGCCCGGACATCCGGCCTCCCCTGCCTGCGTGCAGTGTATCCGGGACATGTCCCATGTACCCCTTCGCCCCCGAGACTATATATACTTCATCCCCTTCCTCTTTCTAGGGTAGCATTGGATTAGCTCATATTTTGTGTGAGAGCCTTTGCTCATCCACTTGGCTACTTCTCCTCGGAGATCAGGACCTCTACGGAGAAGATCCCCCAAGCGGATTCAAGACCCCCTTCTAGGGTGGACCCCATCAAGGCCTCCTCACGGAGAAGAACGGCTACCGTTTGTATCTTTTCCTTTGTTGATCTTGAATCTTGTGCCACCTTATGTGATCCGTGATCTAGCACTTGTGTGATTGATCTCTTGTTGGTTAAGTGGTTTCTCTCTCGTTTTTCCCCGTGTTTCCCTCTTGTTCTTCCGCGTGTTCTTCGTGATTCCCCGTAGGATCCGCTCCAACGTGAAAGATCATCCACGTAGGGTTCCGCCCTACATCAAAACATCAGCCCATCGATGCTCCTCCAGGAAAGAACACCGATTTTGTGTTGGGTTGAAGGATCTTTATTCTTGTCGCTGTGAATGCCCCTACACCGCAGGCGAAGAACTCGAGGACTCTACAGGAACCGGTCATCCGATTCGAGGTTCCCCTACCCTCCGGCCGCCGCAGCGGCCAGCGGAGAGCAGGGGAACCAGCGGCGGCGACGAGGGTTGTGTAGATCGCTTCTTGATCGCGTGTGTGGTTAAGGATGTTAAAATCCGCGTGTGTACTAGTATGTGCCGTGTGATAACATGTGTTAGAAGCTATGAAACACGTTTTTTGAACTAGCCTCAAACTTTATTAACCAACTGATAAGAGTTACATCTCTCAAGACAAAGGGCAACAGAAACGAGGATGGATCACCATCCCAATTAAAAATCCACGTACTTAATTGAGAATCATAAGAGCGCTTCGCTAGTTGGTGAGCAACACAATTTGCCTCCCGGGGACAGTAAGACAAAGAAGCTGCTTTGATCATGGTGACCTTTGCAAAACATTCCGCCAGCATGGCTGTATGAGGGCTGAAAATCCGAGAAGCACCATTGCATGCATTGATTAGTTCCAATGAATCAGATGAAAGGTAACCTGGCTGCATCCCAAACTCTCTACCAGCTCCATTCCTTTTAGTAAAGCAATGGCCGATCAGCCGAGGCAGCATTAAGGACGGAACTTAAAAAAGGTTGCCGCACCAGCCGCTGCCTGCCCCATGTAAGTACATGTTATTACGAAGAAAAACACCAACCGCACGTATAACCGATTCTCCTTGCTCCAACTATTCGAGCAGAACTGAGCTCGATTCTAAACGCGCTTTATTTAGTACACCGTTGCTCGAAAAAAATTACGCCATGTTTTTTTTCAGGATCAAATTACACCATTTATTTTTTTAACACGGCACAGACACACAGTCGTTCATATACACTCACCCCTGTGTGGGCCGGGGATACCACAGTCCCTCTAACCATCTAATCACTGGTTGGTTACGCCTTGTTAGAGTGATATACTACATCAGTGTGACATTAGCTCCGGCCCCGCCCCTGGGCGACCGGATGGATATACTACGGTACTTCCGAGACCGAAATTGAAAACCATGGTGTCACAACACCACGCCGGCGCCCCTCCCCGTTGATCGTCTCCTCCCCTCGTCGCTGTTGAGGAAACCGGACGGAACGGGGAGGAATCCGTGCCGTGCAGTGCAGCTGCAGCTGCAGATTCTCTCACAGAAAAACAATAGAAAATATAGAGGGAGGAAAACCTTACGGGAAAGCATCCGTCCGCAGCCGCAGCCGCACGCACGGCACCGCCCGGACCCAAGCGCCAGCACGTTTGGGTTCGGGCCCGCTGCCCGGTGGGCCCGTCCAGGCCCGCCTACCTACCTACCCCCTCCCTCCCCCCTCCTCCCGCAGCAGCTGGGCAGCTAGCCTAGCCTAGCCAAGCCACCCCCAAGGAAGGACTCGCCCGCCGTCCCCATCTCTCTCCCTCCCCCTTCCTTCCCCACCCCGCCTCCTCCTCCGCCACGCCACCTCCGCCTCGCGCCCTCCGCCGCGCGGATCCCTCGCCGCCGGCCGCCCTCTCCCCGCTCCTCGGATCGCAGCAGGCGGGTAAGCTGACCCTTCTCCCCTCCCCCCTCTCCCACCACGGGCCATGCCCCTGCGGCGCTCCCCTTCGCGGGGTGCTGGATTGCTCCGACTTCGGTTTCGATTCCGTTTCCTGCTGCCTAGTACTGCTAGCGAGCGATGATCTAGTCAATTGCGGATGGATGCTCGTGACCTGTTCGTCCTACTGCCTTCCTTGCCCTGCCTGCCCCCAATTGCAGCAATTACAGGCTAAGCTAGGTTGTTGATGGCGTGTAGGTAGGTCATGTCTCCGAGCATCAGCTTCCCGGCGTGGTGCGTCTTGCTGTTAACCTCTGGCCCTGTGTTCATTTCATACTTACTAGTTCTGAGTTCTCACCATGTTCTGGAGTTACAAGGGTGCTGCAGTTCTCATTTCTGATGCCTGGATTGTATGATTGAATTGGTAGGAAACTGCGGGTAGTTCATCGATGCACGCACACATGTCAATTGCGATTGCTTGTAACCTGTTCGTCCTACTGCCTTGCCTTGCGTTGCCCTGTCTGTCAAAAATTAGAATTGCAGGCTAAGCTAAGTCTTCTGTCGATGGCGTCTAGTTAGGTCATGTATCTGAGCTTCTCCGCGTGCTGGTGTTAGTAAACCTCTGGCTGTGTTTATTTTATACTCCCTCCGTCCGAAAATACTTGTCATCAAAATGGACAAAAAGGGATGTATCTAGAATTAAAATACATCTAGATACATCCCCTTTTATTCATTTTGATGACAAGTATTTCCGAACGGAGGGAGTACTAGTTCTGACTTCTGACCATGTTCTTCTAAGTTAGAAGGAAGGAGGCTGCAATTCTGACTTCTGATGCCTGCTTGTCTGATTGTACTAGTAGGACATTTTGTGGGTGCCTGATGCCCTGATTGACGCACACATGCCGCGCTAGGTGATGACGAGCTTGCCTGAGAGGGGTGCAGCACCGCCATCCAATCCTACGCCGTCGTCGTCGCGCGAGGGGGACGCTGCCGTAGCTTCTTCGTCTTCTTCCGCCTCAGAGGAGCAGAAGAAGGACGGCAGCCCGAAGCAGTGCAAGGCGTCCATCCTCTCGAGCGTTCTCACTATCTTCGAGTCAGACCAGGATCAGTCAGGCAGGTCAGGGGGGCACGCCTCCGGGTCCTATGCTTGGTCGAGGGTTCTGAGGCGGTTTGTGGGTGGCGGCTCCATGTGGCGTTTCCTGGGATGTGGCAAGGCTCTGACCGCCGGCGACGTCTGGTTCCTTGGAAAGTGCTACAAGCTGTCGTCCGAGGAGTCGTCGAGTGACTCGGATTCTGAAGGCGGGCATGCTGCGTTCTTGGAGGACTTCTCGTCGAGGGTATGGATCACCTACAGGAAAGGTTGGTTTGGCCTGTTCTTGTTTACAGAAAAATTTGTATGCTAAAACTATCAATGTGGCAGAGTTGGCGCTGAGCTGTTGACATGATCATTTTTCTTGTCACAGGTTTTGATGCCATATCCGATTCCAAGCTCACTAGTGATGTCAACTGGGGCTGCATGGTTAGAAGCAGTCAGATGCTGGTTGCACAGGTAAGTCTCGATTCCATTCATTTGAATCCTTCCTTAATTGACCACTGCTGCTGTTGCTAAATTGGGCTTTGGACACATTTCTTTTTTTTGCAGGCACTGATTTTTCACCATCTTGGAAGGTCTTGGAGAAAGTCCGCACAGAATGTAAGATACAGGACTTCCCTACTCTGATCTCATAGAGCTGCTCACTGTGCGAAAGGCAAAATTGAAGTGTTTCTATTCAGTTACAGTAGGTGATGGCGGTCTTTTAATTCTTAATGTAGGGTTTCTTATAGTGGTCAATGTTCATATGCAGCCATCTAACCCAGAACATATAAGGATCTTACACCTGTTCGGTGATTCTGAAGTCTGCGCTTTCTCCATTCACAATTTACTTCAAGCTGGAAAGAGTTATGGTCTGGCTGCTGGATCATGGGTGGGTCCATATGCTATGTGTCGGGCATGGCAAACCCTTATCCGCACAAACAGAGAGCAACCTGAAGTTATAAATAGGAATGAAAGTTTTCCTATGGCGCTCTATGTGGTCTCGGGTGATGAAGATGGTGAAAGAGGTGGAGCTCCAGTTGTTTGCATTGATGTTGCTGCTCAGCTTTGCTATGATTTCAACAAGGATCAATCAGCATGGTCGCCTATTCTTTTGTTGGTTCCTCTGGTTCTTGGTCTTGACAAAATTAATCCAAGGTAATCAGCGAGTCACTACTTTTTTTTATGCTTTGGCGGTTCCTGTATCTATTTTTGGTAATCTGATAGTCATCCTGACTAAAACTAGGAATATAAATGGAGAAGTGCCTTGCTGACCTACCAGTTATGTGATTATATTTCTGTTATTTAAAATACGTACACCACACACTGTTCTTAATTTCTTATAATCTGATTTGGTGGCTAGTTTTCCTGATGCTGATCTTAATCATATAGAGGCATATTGGTCTTCCAACCCTTCACAGCTATCAACTAGACTAGGACACTAGGTTATGCATAGGGTCGCCCCTGAATATTAAATATTTTCATTGATGGCTTGGTAGGAAATTATTCTTATTTTTAACCTTTTCCTGCCATGGTGTCACATGCTATCTGATAGCCATCCTCAGTAAAACTAGGAATACAATGGTGAAGTGCCTTGCTGACCTACCAATTACTTGATTACATGTCTGTTATTTTTAAAATACTCCGTATACTCTGTTTTGGTGGCTAGTTCATCCTCAGTAAAACTAGGAATACAAATGGTGAAGTGCCTTGCTGACCTACCAATTTACTTGATACATTTCTGTTACTTCTAAAATACTCCTTATACTCTGTTTTGGTGGCTAGTTTTCCTGATCTTCATCAGATAGAGGCAAATTAATCTTTTGACCTGTGAGAGCTATCAATTAGACTAGGTTATGAGTAGGGGTGCCCCTGAATACTAAATGTTTTTATTGATGGCTTTTGTACGAAATTATTCTAATTTTAACCTTTTCCTGCCATGGGACATACTATCAGGTACATCCCACTACTAAAGGAGACATTCACATTTCCTCAAAGCTTGGGCATTTTAGGTGGAAAACCTGGAGCATCAACTTACATTGCTGGGGTGCAGGATGACAGGGCACTCTACCTAGATCCCCATGAGGTTCAGCTGGTAAAAACTACAGACTTTTCAGTTATCCAGCACATACAGACACCAATTTCACAAATGTTGAAGGCTTGTAGTATTTGTACCTTCGGTGAATTGAGCAACCTGATCTATAAGCTGTATGGAATGCAAACATGATATGCTATTTGTTATATCTATAATTAGAGTTTAATTTAGCACCACTGAACTAATCAGTTCCTTTGAACGGAGCTCTCAGCTCCATTCGCCCATTCAATGAGTTAGTAGTAGTGTCTATTATGCATGCTGTCATCACTACTAGCAACCAGCTATCACATTTTCGGAGCCTGTTATGTGCATGCCCTGCTGAGAAAGGCATTTATTGCTTTTATTGGCTTGGCTAGTCCACTCTTTAGTTCGGAATCACGTGTGTTAGATTTCAACATGTGTCCCAAGAATTCTGTAGTCGCAAACAATTATTGTTCTCAGTGCATGAAAAGCTGTCTTCCTTTCCAGGAATACGATAGAACAGGTATTCAGGGAAGGAAAAGAGCACGATAGGCTGTCCAAGGGTTCCACTCTGTAGAATGCTTTTTTTTTAATCTTCAGCATATATTTAGTTTGTTCCACTCTGTTGATTTTAGCCCGATCAATAGTTCTTGCGGGTTTCTATTTCTGCCGTCTCTTGTTTGGTTGGAATGCCATTTTCTTTCAACAATCATATCAAGTTGTTATGCACAGCATCTGGGCTTTGGGGTATTTGACTTTTGAGCTATGCTGTTAATACTGGGCCGCTCTTTAATGCCAGGCAGTTAACATAGCATCTGATAACTTGGAGGCGGACACTTCCTCATACCACTGCAGGTATGTGGACCATCTAGTTACAGATGGTTAAGATGGTTCCACTGTTCAGTTTCCTTTCCATTCTCAAATGGTCAAACCCTAATCCTTGTATCAAATTTTGAACAGCACCGTCCGTGATATGCCTCTAGACCTGATAGATCCATCCCTGGCAATTGGTTTTTACTGTCGTGACAAAGGTGAACTTCCGTCCCTCAGATTCATGAGTCGGGTCATTCAAATTTTAGTCTCTAACGTTTTTATTTCTTTCCAACTTCTTGTATGCAGATGACTTTGATGATTTCTGTTCTCGGGCCTCGGAGTTGGCAGAGCAGGCGAACGGAGCACCGCTCTTCACTGTCGTGCAGTCGGTTCAGCCGTCGAAACAGATGTACAGCCAGGATGACGGGTCCGGCTGTTCAGGCTACGGCGTCTCCGACAACATCGACGCGGAGGACCTCGATGGCTCCGGCGAAACAGGAGAAGACGAGTGGCAGATTCTCTGAATGAAAGGGAAGTTTAACTTCAGTTGTTCGGTTAAACCTTCACATGACCACTCATTGGGTTAATGTCCCCCTGTGTGAAGTAAAAGACTTCAAAAACCTCGTGTGAAATCTAGGGTTTCCAGTTCTACCGAACAAGCGGGTGTGCCGCTTGTTCCGCGGACCTGGGAGGCTGGAAAAGGTAGGAGCCGTTACGCTGATCATCGGATCGGCACAAGTTGGCTCGATGGGAAATTCCTCTGTACTATACCATACGCGCTGTTGTGGGTGACTGCAAAATGTATCTATTGATTGGTTTACGCTAGGCAAATTGGCAGATTGGGTATAAATGTTTCCTTTGTTGCCATGTTTGTGATTCGTTTTCCGCGTCGGGATCTTTGTTTTGTGAAGGGGCACACCATGTATCGCAAGGTGGTTCAAAATGGGGCAAGAAAGGGACACGCTATGTACGCACAAAGCTAAAGAAAAGAATTTTCTTCAGTCCCATGCAACATGTGCCATAGATTACTCTACAACAGATCATTTTACGTTTTCCCTAAAACAGCTCTTATTTCGCAAAAGATAAATTTACATTTTCCTTGAAAATACTCCTTATTTTACAACAAAATATTTTACATTTTCCCTTAAAAAGCCCTTGTTTTACATTTTCCCTGAAAACAGCCCTTATTTGTAATCATATCCACTAGAAACAGTAATCATATCCATTAGAAAAGAATAATCATATCCACGAGAAATTATAAATTGCAAATAACTGGCACTTTTGTTTCCGAAATATCATTGGCACTTTTTTTTAGTTTTTTTTGACGGGTTAGCACTTTTTTTTAGTTTTTTTTTTCAGAAATTGGCACTTTTTTTAGTAGCACTGGGTTACTGGCACTTCTTTTGTGAGAGGGAGAACGACCACAATTCTTTCAGAGGCCCGCTCAACCCAGTGGGCCAATACCCAAGTAAGTAGTCAGAACTAAGCCCAGTTAGGCTGGAGGCATCTTCTCCAGTAGTCCAGTAGCCCGCCACACATTTCAGCCAGCTCGGTCGACTCCGACCGAGAGGAAAACCTAGCCGCCGTCCAGGTCGCAGGGCTCCGGCGTCGCGAGAAGGAGGAGGCGGTCCCTCTCCGGCGATGTTTCCTTCATCATGAAAAATACTCCGTATTTGTGTTCGAGAGTCTTCCGCCGTCCCTTCAGCATCCTATGGGAGCGCCGTCTCCCCCTTCTTCGCCGCGCCGACGGCGATGCATGGCTGCACTGTCTTCCCCTCCAGCTCCCTCTGTAACTCTGTAACACACTCTCTCTGTCCCCTGTTTGTACTGCTGAGCAATCTGGCTTTGTGCCAATTTCCAATGAAAATTCATGTTGCGAACCACTCATATTGATATTGTATTTTCTTGGTGTACTAGAATTGATGTTTTTCAGTGTATTTTTTTTTTTTGCAGTCATGTTCCAGTATAATATTACAATCTCGTTTCTATGTCAGCCTGCTTTTGCTTATTATTTGATGATGCAGTAGTTATTTGTATTTTTTAATTGAAATATATTCAGATTCTTTGTAGCTATGTAAACAGTGGGCGGAGCTTGGCCCAGAAAACTGGGCGGGCCGGCTGTAGAAAAGAACTATTGGGATAGTGTTTCATGGCCCAAAAGTAAGTATAGACTACAGAAAAATCGCATGGGCTGGGCGGGCCACGGCCCATTCGGCCTTGCTGTAGCTCCGCCACTGTATGTAAACCTTGTGAACAGAGCCATGTTAATGAACAAAAAATGTGAGCTGCACAAGCAGTTGATTAAGAATGAGCTTCCTTATATTGAAAACAATTGCATGTAGTTTTAGAACTAGCCGAGTTATGCTCCATAGCATATAGATTTTGAAGCTCTCGGGTCATCGACACCATAGGATCTTCTCCAATTTAGTTAAGTAATCCTCTCCCCACCTTCTTCATTTCAACAACTGATGGGCAAGCTGGTAACCTACCATATATTGTCTAAAAGGACTTTCAAAACCTCATGACCTCATTGATTGTTTAATTCAACTACAAGAACTCACCTGTTTTTGTTTTGACTGCTCGATTCTAGTGTGAAACAGAGGTAGTTAATGAACAGAAATTGTGAACTAGACAAACAGTTGATTAGAATGAACTTCCTTTCAGCGCAATAAAGAAGAAGAATGAACTTCCTTAAATTGAAAGCAATTGACTGTAGTCTTAGGACTAGCCGAGTTATGCTCCAGAACATATATATTTTGAAACTCTCAGGTCATCTGTTGTCACAGGATCTTCTACAATTTGCTCCCTCCGTCCGAAAAAGTTTGTCCCTTGAATGGATGTATCTAGCACCAAGTTAGTGCAAGATACATCCATTTGAGAGACAAGCTTGGGACAAGTTTTTTCGGACGGAAGGAGTAGTTGAGTATCCTCCCCACCTTCTTCATTTCAACAACTGATGGGGTGGCCACTTACCATATATTGTCTCAAAAGACCTTCAAAGCCTCAGGTACTCATCAATTGTTTAATTCAACTACAAGCACTCGCCTGTTTTTGTCTTGACCGCTCAATTCTAGTGTGCAACAGAGGTAGAGCACGTGCTGGTTACCTGCTGGGTGGTGGAGCGGCGTCGAAAGTTGGGAGCGTTTTGTCACAACGATGTCCCAAAGCATATTGAAGTATCCTTTAGATATTGGACGGACAGTGCATGGCTACATGTGATTAAATGGTTGAATAATCCTCTAAAGAATTATGCCTGAAACTTTTTTATGATGATAAACAGTGATTCACATCCATATAAGACGGAACCCTGGATCAATTCCGGAAGAACTGATTGGTGTTTCTTGCTACCTCAATCCATTGAGCTGCATAGGAGCTCTTGGGTGCCCATGAACCATATATGAATAGTAAAATCAAAAAAATACCAGGAAAAATAAAAAGAATTCTGAAATTTCAGGGTATCAAACTAGTCTATCATTCCGCTCACGTGCGAAATTTCATGAAGAAACGGCATCTGTGGCTGGAACGAGCTTAAACCTTTTGTTTATTCTAATTTTGGAATCAACTGTGGGTGGGTGGGGGGGGGGGGTCACGATCTCTCAACCACTAATCCTATAAAATTAGTTTGATTAGCTGTACTCCTTTATGCATGTTTCGTTTCAGGCTATATTACGACTGCTGGGACGGCTTGAATTATTAGTTTTTGACCGATGAAGGCTTGACTTGTGAAGTCCATTCGTTTGTTTCTGCAGGAGCACGGGAGGCATGGAGATGGATGCTCAAGTGATATACACATATAATAAGTGGCAACAACTCGGAGTGAAGAAACAAGACATACTACGGCTCCTTGCAACGCCCCAGTAGGTAACAAACACACCCAAGGCTAGGCTTACACGAGCTTTGAAACGAACGAAGATCCAGGAGAAAAGGGTGAGCTAGGGAGTCGTCGCCATGGATTATCACCAAGATGCGCTGGATGCCTTACCCCCCTACCCGGAAAACTACATGCTAATAGTCTTCCGGAATGAAGCTTTCATGACCGTGGCAGCCACGATGATGTTTCTGCAACTCATGCTTGGTCCTTGGCGCCGGCGATCTGGCCATTGGTTTGTGCAAGGTACTCTCTGGCTAGCTTACACGCTCAGCTTCCCCCTGATCACCTACACCCTTGGTCAGATGGTGACCTCCCGTGTGAAGAGCATGTTGTATCCTATTTGGGCTCTGATCCTCACCTGGGCGTCCGGATGCGCCAACGCCTTCATGGCTTATAATATTGAAGACAACAAGCGGTGGAAGCGATACCTCTTTGAGCTCCTTCAGTATTTTGTGTATCTAGTCTTTATATTCCAGCTGCTTCGTCCTGGCGAAACAAGTTCTTTAGATCTAATTGTTGTTCCTCTTGTTATGCTGACGATCCTGGTTCTTACGTCCAATGCGTATAGAGTACTTGCTGGTTGGAGGGTCACGGATTCTACTCCCAGCAAATTAGTAGCCGACTACATGAGGGCTCAGGTTCACGTCAACGCAAGATCTAGAGTTGCTCAGGGGGAGACTTTCACCATGGGTGGCTGCAAATACCTTGTCCGGCATCCTTTTATGGAACTAAACAACCCACGTGATAAGCATCGTGCCATCACCATTGAGACAATCTGGGGCATGACATTTGGTGATGACAGCCTGCACAAAAAACAGCTGAGAGACGTATGCCTCTCCTTTGCTCTGTCTCGCTTGCTGCTTCGCCGCTACTTTCAAATGGATTGTGCCGAAGCTGGACTATCCAAGACGCTCCTGTTTGCACTTGAGGGTTTGTTGCCGGAAGAGGATCAAGTCAACCATTACTCAGGAGCATTTCATGTCATTGAGGTAGAATTGGGCTTCCTCTATGACTTCTTCTTCACAAAGCATGCAACTCTCTTTTTCTCAGAGGGTGTATTCCTTACGCTGGTTGTTCTCAAGGTGATTTGCACATTTGGCGCAGTATTTCTGTTTGTATATGACCCAATTAGCAACATACCTGACGGTGCATTCCAGCTTGATGGTAGCGTTAATGTTACTGTTACAGTCATGATTATGGTAGCTCTCCCTCTATTTGAAGCTCTGCAGGCTATACTCTATCTGACATCGGATTGGGCCACCGTTTCACTCGCTTGCAGCTATATCCCTGGAGATACATTCAAACTCATTCCGTCCATCATTCGGTTTCTTAGAAGGTTCAAGTTTGACAATTTTCTCGGCAGGAGGATTAATTTGTTTGGATATTGGAGAAACAAGATGGGCCAATCATCTGTAATTGGAGGCAACTTGCTTGTCCATTGGTTCTATGTGAGCCCAACTAGAGGAAACATGTTGAAGAATTCTCTAGTCTTTCCAATATACAACCTCATTTATTCAATGATATTCTCAATGAAGAATTTCGTAGCAGTTCCCGATTTAGTGAAGAGCCAGATAGTTTCTTGTTTGCAGACCTATGGCAACAGTGGTGGTCCTCTTACTAATGGAAAAGCAGCATTGGAGCGTAACGGTGTCCTTGGAGATTTCTCCTCTACACTGGAAATTGATAGCCAGATAAATGTGATGCTTATTTGGCACATCGCAACTGAGTACTGCAATATTGCATCTTCCGATGGTGTAGAGGAGGGGCTTCATCACAGCGGTGCACATCAAGTTGCCACAACTTTGTCCAAGTATTGTGCCTACTTAATGTACTTCGTTCCAGAATTGCTTGCCGAGAACTCTACAGACACACTGTTCATCATCCATGACGTGCTGAAGAAAGTACAGAGTGCACTGGATGGTGACAAACCGACTAAGGATAGATTGCTAAGGGTCATCGATTCTGAAAGTATCCGGAACAACAAGGATCAAACTGTCGCCCATGATTCCGACGCCCCTGACAACCACGCTACCATAATCAACATTCCTCCAGTCAGCAGCAACACAGGTAACATCGTCCATGACTCCAGCAGCGAAAGCGGCATAAGTAACATCATCCACAACTCTAGCAGCAGCAGCAACACCGACCATACTACTATTGCTCAAGACTCTGCTACCAACAACAATGAAGATAGCATCCTCATCAAAGGACTGAAGCTAGGGAGGGATCTGGAGGCGAAAGATGTTGACCTCCGCTGGAAGGTGATGGCAGAATTCTGGGCTGAGATCATCATCTATATTGCGCCATCGGACAAAGCCACAGAGCACATGGAACGCCTTGCACAAGGAGGGGAATTCCTTACTCATGTGTGGGCTCTCCTCACGCACGCAGGCATCCTCAAGCGTGACCACATGTTCCCAATCCCAGACCAGATACCAACCCGAGACCATAAGACAACTCCAGACCAGATGCCAACCCCAGAAGATCGTGTGTAGTATTGATACTGCGCGTGCTTCCTGTATTTCTCCTTTTTGTTCATTTTTCTTCCTCTTCAGCTCAGTTCTCATTGTTGCTTTATGACTCTGTTTCTTCGCAGAAATCGTTATGTAAGGGTATCCAATATATCAACTGCAATCAGAGAGTGTTTGTATTGTACTCCTTTAGGGCTTCATTGTTGTTTCTTCATGCTGTTTTTTGTGTTACAATGGCTGGTCCTGTTTGTCTTTGTTGTTCATTCTTCCACTCTTCAGCTAGTAGACTGGATCTTCGCCATTTTGTGAGGAAATAAAACAGAGTTGTATTACTATGGCTGGTCTTGTTACTCTTTTGTCTTTACACTTTTTTGTCTAAAGAATATAGTCCTTCGTTGATATTTGCATGTTTAATTTCTCACCATGTTGGAAGGTCATGTAGGAAGGTGAGATACATTACTTTCCTACTCTGTTCTGTTGGAGCAGGAGGATCTGTTTGGTGATTCTGGAGGTGATAGTAAATTGCTGATTTCCCATGCTTTGGAGATTTCTGTATTTATGTTTGGTTATCTCATTTAGTCTTCCTTAGGTAGTTTCTCAAAACTTATGTGCTACTACAAAACTAGGAAGAAGGATGGTGAAGTGCCTTGCTCGCCTACTGAATAATTATTCGACTGACTTTATGTCTTTTGTGAAACACTATGCAGATCGTGTGACGGTTACTTATTTGTTCGCTTCTTATTTGAACTACAGTTATAAAGACTTCATGATGTTCCTCTCTTGGGTCATATTATGCTGAATGATTTGTAGTTGGAGCGTGATACTTGTAGTTCGATCCGTGTGCAGGTGAGCCGTGTTTGAATTCTTTGTAACATGGAAGAACGGGTGGACATGACGATTGAAACCTGCTCCTGAAGGAGACATTCACATTTGCTGAAAGTTTAGGAGCTGGAGTGCAAAACCTGGAACATCAACTTGCTCATGTACAGGACGACAAGGCACTCCATATACAGACACCAGTTTAGAAATGTGTGTAGCTCTGTAGTCTGTACCTTTAGTATTGTGAGTTAAACAGTCTGATGTATGACCGTGCCTACTTAGAATTGATGCTAGTGAAGTACATAACTGGTAAAGTGCCTTGCTGACCTACCAATCGCTCGATTATATTTCTGTTTTCTTTAAAATACAACATTTACTGTGTTCTTAACTCCTTATGCTCTGTTTTGGTGGCTAGTGTTTCTGAATTTCATAGATAGAGGCAAATCAATCTTTTGGCCTACAGCTGTCAATTAGACTAGGTTATGAGTAGGGGTGCCCCTGAATACTAAATGTTTTTATTGGTGACTTTGGTACGAAATTATTATAATTTGTAACCTTTTCCTGCCATGGGACATACTATCAGGTACATCCCACTACTAAAGGAGACATTCACATTTCCTCAAAGCTTGGGCATTATAGGCGGAAAACCTGAGCATCAACTTACATTTGGTAGGAAAGAATGTTTGTACTCCTTTAGGGCTTCATTCTTCTACTGGCAGGTCCTGTTTTTCTTTGTTGTTCATTCTCCCACTCTTCAGCTAATAGACTGGTTCTTCGCCATTATGTGTGGAAACAAAACAGAGTTTTGTTACACTTTTTGTCTTTATACTTTTTTTTCTAAAGAATATAGTTCTTGCATTGATATTTCCATCTTTGATTTTTTCACCATCTTGGAAGGTCTGTTCTGTTAGATACATGACTTTCCTACTCTGTTCTGTTAGAGACGGAGGATCTGTTTGGTGATTCTGAAGGTGATAGCAAATTGCTGAATTCCAATGCTTTAGAGAATTCTGTATTTATGTTTGGCTACCTCATCAAACATAAATAAGTGAGATTCGAAAAACAAAGCGCTGCCTCCCGGGTCGCTCTCGCGACTCCGGAGGCCCCCGCCGCCGCCAACAACAGGGAGCAACCGTGCCGCCCATTCCCTTCTCGCCGTCTCCGGAGGAAGCCTAGGGGCAAAGCCCAGCGGCTGACGGCGGCGGCGAGGACGCACGCAGCCCGCAGCTGCGACCACCCTCCCCGGTCCATCTCCACTTGCTAGATCCAGATCCATCTCGTCCTCAGCTCTCCGGGCGTGCTCCGGGGCCTGCTGCGCGCCGACGCTCCACCACCTCCCTGCTACTGCCTCGCCCCATCTCGCGCTGCCGCGCAACGTCCACTTTCACAATGGCCGTCGGCATCCTCCTCCGGTCAGATCCGGCCGGTGCTCGCTGCTCTCGACCTGCGCCGCCATCCTCCGCGTCGACCCTCCTCTGCTGGCGCTAGGTGGGCGGGCGGACTGGCCCCTGGCGCCGCGGCGCCAGCTGCTGCGTTGACCTCTGGCCGTCCGTTTATTTGGCGGCGACGGATCCGGCGGTTCCGGGCGCGGATCCGGCTCTCCCTCGGCTCGCAGCTCCCATTGCTCCCCTCGCCACCCCCATCCTCTCCGGCGGACGATGCACCCCGCTCCACCTCGCCTCGCTCCCCACGGATCCTCCTCGACCCCGTCCTCCTGTGCGACCGAAGCCGGGCGGCCGCAGATCCGGCGCCGGCGTCCCCTCCCCTCTACATCGACAACCCGTCCTGCGCTTCCACCCCGCTCGCCCTCCCCGTCCCCGCCACCGCCGGTACCAGCCCGGAAGAACCTCCACTGGTGCCCCCACCCTCTGTCCACCTCCGACGCCGCCCACCTCGTCTCCACCTCTCCTCACCGCGGCTGCTCCACTCGTCCTTCCTCGGTTCACCATCCGCCTCACATGTCCGTCTCGGTCCTGTCCTCTGTCGCCCTTCGACTCCACTTGGATGGCGGCCCACCATTGACGGATGTGCTACGGGAGAAATCCCCGCTGACCTTGTCAGCTGACCACGGGCGGCGCGCTTACTCAGCCGGGCGCTTACCCTCTTGGGGTGTGGCTCATGTGCCACTCTGCCTCCCGTCCGGATTCGCAGCTCGGCTCGCCCTCCGGGAATTTAACCGGTTATGCTCCAGCGAAAGCTCTGTGGACGGCGTCATCCTCGGATGTCGCCCACCTTCTTGAAGGCGTCACTAGGGAGCTCCTTGCCGCCATTCATCCTCCGTTGCCCTTTGGGGTTGGTCATCCTCCGCCTCTGCTAGCTCAAGACCCTCTCATGCCTGCTGCCTGCTTTTGGTGAGCTTCGTGCTCTTCGTGCTATCTCGGTTCATCTTTGCTCAACAACGACGCAACGATGCCTCCCCACCTTGCTAATCGTGTCGGCTTGCTGTGGCGGAGTTTCCAGTTAAGGTTCGTGATGGGTCACTCGTTGATTGGTGCTGCTCCTCTGTTGTGCCAAGGGGTTGGTATGCACGCCGGTGTGGTGCGTTAGGATAGTTGTTTAGTGTTGGTATTGTGTTTCCTCGATGACACCACTTCCACTCGACTTTTATGGTGGTGGTCTCTTGGCTTGCTGGCTAGGTAGTGCCTTCTTCGGGGCGTCCATATGCTCTCACCCTATGTAATCTTTTCCCCATGTGTGGTTTTTCGGCCCGGTTTCCCTTATAAACGGGGTCAAGCTGTTAAGGTTTTCGATCCGGTTTTCTTTATAAACTGGATCAAACACTTGGCATTTTGGCCACTTTGAGCAATATATTCAGGTGGGGAATCTCTCCCCCCGGTGACCGTTCAAAAAAAACATAAATAAGTAGGAATTCTTTGCGTAGTTTCACAAAACTTATGTGCTAGTACAAAACTAGGAATAAGGATGGTGAAGTGCCTTGCTCGCCATCTGAATAATTATTCGTTTCACTTTACGTCTTTTGAGAAACACTATGCAGATCATGTTCTTATACTCCGATCTGACAGATACTTATATTTGTGCACTTCTTATTTCAACTACAGATATGTAGAAAAGAAAGACTTGATGATGGTCCTCTCTTGGGTCATATTATGCTGGATGATGCGTAACCGGAGCACGCTACTTCTAGTTCGAACCAGGCTGGCTATTTTGAATCCGTGTGCAGGTGCGCCCTCAGAAAATGGAAGAAGATTGAAACCTGCTCCTGAAGGAGACATTCGCATTTGCTGAAACATTGCAAGTCTATAGTGCAAGTCCAGCCTTGTGCGGGGTACCGGTTTGTGCGGAACATGGCTATTATATAAACTGATGAAATTTAGTGTAACAAAATGAGAAGCTATTATTTAATTTGATAAGTGAACAAACCCTCTCATCTGCATTTAAAGGGCTCAAGGGCCAAAACTCTACGACCAAGAGAGAACCTCACATGAACTTGAAATGCATTTAACTGTAGCCAGTGACCACGTGAAGAAGCAGTTTCCACATAAATATTATATTTTGGCTGCAACGTGGGATAATTGAGCAAGCATACAATACAATGGAACAATTGGACGAAAGGAAACCCATCGCATGCATTGGCTGGTCTCTATAATGATATGCTGGAAAGATTAAATCAAGCATTTTTCTAGAACGACCCAAAAATAACGAATATACTATTGCGCCTGGCTTAATAATGATGAATGGAGGTAATAGACAGAAGTACGAGCTAGCCCAATTTACTCACTCAAGGTTTCTTTTTCTTTTTTCAACAAATGCCCAGAATCTTAAAAAATGTTTGCACAAAATTAGTTCATAGTTTCAAAAAAACAATCTAATTTTCCAATTTTGTCCAGAAGTTTGAAAACAGTTTAGTATTCCAAAATTTGTTCACTTCTTTTCAAAAAATGTATGAAAACTAAAAAAAAAATCTTTCGCTGCAATTTTTAGGAAAAAAAAAACGAACCTTGTTAACTCACGGGTGGTCATGTGGTTAGTCTCACTCACGCACAACTTTTTGCTAGCCGTTTTTATGTTTTGCCGCTGCCGTTGATTTCTTTAAGTGCGGGGCTGCGCTGAAACCTGCACACCGAAATTGCCTGTCGTACTGGCTAGGAGCCCGGGTGTAGCAGCAGCTTGGTCTTGGGTTCGATCGATTCCCTAACAATCCTCCCTTTAATATTAGATAAAGATAAAGATAAAGATAAAGATAAAGATAAAGATATATGTAGGACCAAATTAAACTGTACGTAGTTTACTGTCAAACGCATGCTGCCCTTTTCATTTTCCATGAACAATGTGAAAAGAGCAGACTTCAATTAATTTCACCCTTTCAGTGAGTCATCACATTCCAAACAGAGAACGCCTGGAGATTATTTTTTCTAGGATGTGTATCATTAATTAAAAGAGGCCTGGACTGTGTTAGTGCTGAACCGCCTGGAGAATATGAAAGGCACCCTCCAGGCACAAAACTGCATACCTTTGACCGTCTCCATGAGTAGGGAATTTCTCAACACATTGGAAAAAAGTGCGCAAATATTTTCTCTAGAGTCAACCTCTGCTTCCATTGCATCAGTCTGATGTTGGTATTGACTAGACAACTTCATCAGGAAGCAAAGGTCCCAAAAAGGGCAGGTAAAAATCAGGAAACCAAAGATATTAAACCCAGCTAGCTAATTGTCTTTGGGGTGATGAAGAAGGAAACCACAAAATTCATTTAGCTAATTGGCAGTCTGTATGTATGAGGAAGGAGTATGGAGGCATGGGGATACCAAACCTTCAGGACTTGAACCTATGCTTAATAGGTTCTTGGATTAAAAGATATATTTTTAGTGAAGGTTCCCTTTGGAGGAGAGTTATTGACTCCAAATATAACACCAAAAGGCCAAATATCCTCTGCTGTAATGATCCTCATCCATCCCAATTCTGGAAAGGGGTGATGTGGGCTATGAAAGCAGTCAAAATGGGGTATAAATGGTCTGTAGGCAATGGTAGATCGGTGAAATTTTGGGAAGATATTTGGTTTGGTAATTCTCCACTTGCCACACAATTCTGGGATTTGTATTGCATAACTAATGATAAGAACAAAACCATAGTTGATACCTGGATGGTGAAACTCTCAAAATCTCCTTTAGGAGGAATTTTGATGATGAGTTGATGCAACAGTGGCTTGATTTAGATTCAATTGCTAGATCGATAATCTTCACTGACACGGAAGATAGTTTGATTTGGCAATTTGAGTCGAAAGGGATATATTCATCTAAATCTTTGTATGCTGTCATTAACTTTAGAGGGGTGCAACCTATTTACATTCCTGCGGTGTGGAACCTAAAAATTCCACCCAGGATACAGGGGTTTCTTTGGCTCTTCTCTCAGAATAAAATTATGACCTGCGACAATCTGAGAAAAAGAGGTATTCCAAAGCCTCTGGAATGTATTCATTGTAAAGAGATAGAATCTGTTCATCATCTGTTTTTTGAGTGTGTGGTGGCTAGGGTAGTGTGGAAAGAGTTTGAGATAATATTTGATAGAACTTTCCATTCCTTTATTGAGTTAGCTGCGTGCTGGCTTTGCAACAAGAAATTTGCTCATTTGAATATGGTCTCTTCTGCGATCCTTTGGGGATTGTGGAATACCAGAAATTCCGTAGTGTTTAATAGATCTAAATGGATTTCTGTCAAACAGGTCTGGCAAAGGATAAGTACATATCTAGGAGATTGGGTGAAACCACACAGGGAGTTGCAGGAAGGGGCAGTGAAACTTTTCAGGGAGCACCTGTTGCGAAGACTGAGATCACCACTGGAACTAGAGCCAGACTGAAATGCCGTGAAGCCGCATGAGCAACTCTCCTGGTCTAAAAACATCCTTGGGAAAACGCATGGGGGGCGCGCTACCCTGGAACAAGTGAAAGAAAATCCAGTGATGGCGGAGGAGATCCATGTGGTTTTCGTCCCAATGAACTGATCAAAATCTGGTTGTTTCTAGTCGGTTGTCTCTTAGTGATTCAGTAGACTGTGAGTAGAACCTCTGTTCATGTCAGCCTTTATGACATTGTTCTGTTTTCTGTTTTTGAACCTGGTTTCATGCCAGAAGACTCTGTATGCGTCTGTGGTTTCATTTTTATAAAATGGAGCCGGGGGGTCTCCCTTTGATCGAAAAAAAAAAATCAGCATAAGGTAGGTGCGCAATTACTCGGTAAACTGAAAGAGGAAAACATGCATCCAGATTCAAGTACACACATTTTAGTTTAGCTACAGTGCGATCAGGTATTCTCAGGCTACCAATAACCACAAACTAGAATCGAGCAAGGTTCTCAGGTTACCAATAACTAGAAATTAGAATTACAAACTAGTCATTGCTCAAGCTGCTGCAAGCCTGCGAGCATTATGAGACCACTGCACTCCCTGACCATATCCGTCAACAGATAATTATCTCCACGGATGAGGATGATCCATGTGTGAGTTGCTCCTTAATCCGATGCCTGCTAGCTTTTTCCGCCTTGGATCTTTCAAGGTTGTCGGCATCGCAGTACCTGCAAGGGCTTTCACCGTACAACTTGATTTTCAACAACCCCACAGCTCGTTCCATGACAAGCCTTATATAGTTTGTCACCTTGTCTTCATCCTCGCACGAAGATCCGCAGCACCTTCAAGTTCAGGTGCTTCAAATCCTTAGATGGCTCCCACACCACATTGGTCTTCTCGGCACTGTCCTTGGGCGTCTTGGTACATGAATGTCGAGACAACTTCAAGCAACGATATAGAAAGTAAGCAACACATGTTAATTAAACTGCCACCAACCCATAAGAACAAGATGACAACAATTGTATTAAATACAAGTTTAGGCCCCTATACACTTTTCAAGGAATTTGCATGAGTTAAATATTTAAATCGTAAGTATGGCACATGAATATGCTTCTGGGGTTCCATTGTAGTTACAACCATATTTTCCTCTTATTTCTTTTAACCAAGATTCTTTGTAAAATGAAACATAAGACGGCGATGGGCACCACTCGATGCAGAGGCTAGGCTCTCCTCCTTTTAAAAAAAAACATATGACGAATTTTTGGATTACTGTAACATGAGATACGATCCAACAATTTTGTTTGCCTTGCATGGACATTGTGTCACTGCAAAATTACAATGCAGCTTGTATGCACTACATCTAGTATTTATGATAAGTTGGTGACTGGCTGGAAATCAGATCAACTTTTCGGTACATTTTAATGCTGAATATCCAAAAACATATCATCGTCAAAATGTAGAATGAGCAATGTACATGCTAAGATGTGGACTAAATTAGAAAGAAGGTTAAGTAACACTTACTGTCATATCATATAGGGCAGGTGCAGCTTCAAGGATAAACAGTGTCCAGCTCAGATCACACTCACTGAAGATACGCATGAAGAAGCACAGAGGTCAGGTTTCTGAATATAGCAATGAGCTGCTTCGGAGGTTCTGGCTGAATCCAAATCTGCAGCAAGAAGATACATGCACAACTGAAACTGGTAGAAGAAGAACATATGGTATGAAGATGCAGAAGATATATTTAAGTAGTGCACAGGAATTATGTTTACCATTTGGTACGCAAAACACAGAGTCAGTATCGACAGGTTCCTGGCACTCCTTGACAGGCACTCGCTCAGCGCGAATGGCTTTTGCCATGCCTTGGCATAAGAAGAGAGGATTACACCGCGAAGCTCAGGAACGTAGCCGAAGCGCACTGGAGGGTTCTCAAAGAGGCAACATTGGCACTCCACTTGCCTAAGCTTCGGGACAGAGACAAGCTCAATCCGCGTGCACAAAAAGCCGATGAAGTAGAGCTCCTGGAGCTCAGAGCACGGCACATCAATCTTGAGTGTGGACAGCGGATCAAGCAGTCTGCAGAATCTCAGGCTGAGGTGCCTGAGCCTGCCGCAAGCGCTAATGAGGTAACTGATGTCAGAATTTCCAAAAGCATGATTTTGGAGCGTAAGCCTTGTGAGCCACGAGAAGGCGACTGGGTAGGCGATAGAGAAGGCCATGAACTCCTGCCCAATCTCAATGTCGCTGCCCAGCGGGGATACGCAAAACTCAAGGCATTCGGTGTTGCCCAAGCTCACAATGTCCTCGACAAGGTGGCCTATGGAGGTCAGGTGAGGGGAAGACACGTAGAAGCTGAGGACGAGCACCTTGAGGGCACTACTCCCGCACACGCCCTCGGCGAGAGGAACCCGAGCGAGCAAGGCCCGCGCCGCGCCCGTGAACGCGTCCATGACCTCGAGCGGCGTGGCGCCGCGGAAGTGAGCGATGTCGAGGTGCACGCGCGAGAGGTGGGTGGGGAGGTGCCGCCACCGCGTGGAGAGCGCGCCGGCGCGGACGGCCTCGCGCAGGTCGAGGCGCTCCAGGATGTCGAGGAGGAGGTGGTCGGGGAGCGCGCTGATCCCGTCTTCGCCGCCGTGTCCGACGCTGCGCTTCGGCGGCGGCGGCTCCATGGTCCGGACTGACTGACTGAAACCCTAGCTTGCTAGGACCAATCGAGCCGATATGCGCCCCAGGCGGCGGCCTCCTGCTTCAAGGTCGCGGCTCCTCCGGCGCTCCGCTCCCCCCACCTCCCGCCTGTGGCCGTCGATCTGGAAGGGACCTCCGCCGCGCGGGCAGGTCGATGGATCCGACTACCCCCAACTCCTCCTCGATTCCCTCCTCCGTCGTGCCGCTGAAATCGATCGTCAGCTTCGATTTGGTGGTCGATTGGATGGTGGATGCATTGGATAGTGGAGTCTGCGTCGGCGGCTGCGGATGGATGTGATCTGTGCTTTTTTTTCTTTCTCATGGGATGGGAGGAGCAAATTTCATTCTTTTATTTTGAGGCAAGTTATCACCACCATACTATGCGATATTGCATCTTTGTAGTACATGGATATACAAAATATTAAAAAAAAGTATTTTTCACGCCAAACAAAACTAATATAATTTTCTAGATACAAATTATGACGGTGTGAAAGAAGATGGATCTGTACTGATTTACCCGACGACAAGCTTGGTAAGCTATAAAAAAACAAGCAAACGGATTTTGCTAACACGCGTGAAGTAAATTATTATTTTTGAACAACAAAAGGCGCTCGAAGCGCCAAATTCATTTCAGCTCAGAAACAATGTACAGCGTGAATTACAAACTCCTGAACCTGAAAATTTGAGAGAAGAGACACCACAGGACAGGAACTATGTCTATGAGCTGAAGCGTAACAATAAACTTGAGGTTCAACCCTCGAATGAAGAACCTGATGAGCTACATTGTGTGCTATGCCATTAATTTCCCTAGAAATGTGAAATACTCGAGGTTGCAAGCTGTTAGCATGCTTGAAGAAACTAGCCAAAGGCTTCCTGATGCTCCAAGGGGTGGTAGATTCCACAATCTTACCGGTAGCAGCCATCCAAGATAAAGAAAGGCAATCCATGAGAAAGGTTGGCCGAAGAATATTGAGCTTACTAGCCACTTGAGCTGCAAAAGAAAGAGTCAGAGCTTCTGCATGCAGAGGAGAAGTAGTGGGAGGAGCTGATGCTCGAATTTGCACATTGTTTTCAAAATGATCTTGAGGCAAAACAAGATAGACACCTATTCCAGTAGCAACTGCTCCCTGTAATAGACTAGGAACTTTTGAACTTCTGAAAGCAGCGTCAGAAAATATTTTGGGCCCCGTAATGAGCAAATCCGACTTAAGAGTTTGACCCTGCATAGGAAGATGATCGGGAGGAGAAAGAACTTGTGGCATCACATGCATCTTAGAGAAATGAGGCAAGTCATTATAAGAATCAGAGGACAAGGCCATAGTAGCAATGTGCACATGATGAGGAAGAGCCTTTTTCCTATCGAAAAGAAAATCATTTCTAGCCTTCCAAAGACACCAAAGAAATTAAGAATGTTAGAGATAGAACCATTAGGATGTCCCATTTGAAGCAAGGCAATAAGGATAGAATGCATGGAAGTATGACCTTGGATTAAGAAGTAATTACTTTTACATAATAATAGCACTTCCGAACTAAAAACTTGCTTGTGCTCCCTCCGTCCCAAAATACTTGTATTAGATTTGTCCAAATACAGATGTATAAAGTTATGTTTTAGTATTAGGTACATCTGTATCTAGACAAATGTAAGACAAAATTTTGGGACAGAGAGTGTATTTATGTAGTATGCTAGATCTGGTGCAAAATCCACAAATATGGCTTTTAGGCCCTAGGCTATAGTGAAACTAAGATTTTAAAATTTCCAAAATAAATTTGAAGTGTCAATAAGTTAAAAATATTTGACACGTGCAAATGGATGTGATCTGTTTATCAATAAACTTCATATTTGTATATGTGGATAAATACAAAGCACCCTGCCGCTTTCGACGGCTTCGAGAAGAATACCTCCTCGCTAACGAACACGTCGTCAAGCTCCCCATCTTTAAGCTTCATATTGTTCATTGTTGTCTCCAAATCGATCACATCCTTACCTTTCGTACCGCCATTTGCATCACCGGAGCCCATCGAAGAAGACGTCACCATGATCACAAACTTGGATTTTCGATATGTGTCCTCCCCAGGCTCGAGCTCAGAACGACTCACCAAGGTTGGGGACAACATCATCCAGGTATTCAGTCATAGTACACAACAAATCAAAGCAGGGTAAAGGAGGTCGCCGATGGTCATAACCAAATCTCAACACCGATGAGAGCCAACGAGGTAGAAAAAAACACAATCGCCTAGTGTATGGTTCACATTTGTGAGTCTTGTTGCGCTTACCTGGACTGCACAGGTGGTAGTAGTACTCGGTTGCAGTTTTACCGTTCTTTTACATCAATATCGTGCAACGCGCGACGCACATATACATCGTTGTCATGTGCCATGGCATCGAATATTTGCATGGCGCTCACAATTTTGTATGGTGGATCGACTGTTGAGAGCTTGCCGTGTGTTATGACCAGCTACAACACATTTGCACGATACATTTCCCCTTTTTCTCTTGCATCAGTTCGATTTCACCTCATCATGATTGATACTGGATCCATGGATACGGGGCGCGTCTATATATTGCCTTAGCAAGCCAGAAGGTCGCCTCGCCTCAAGGAGATTATGTAGTGGGCCGGCCTAGCAGTGTTACGTTCGTTAATTTCCTTCATTTTTTCCTTTTTGTTTTATCCTTTTGCTTATATTGAAAAATATTATATGTGTTTATGTATGTTTCAAAACTTACTTTACTTAATTTTTTAAAATGTTCATTAAATTTGAAAATGTGTTATTTCAATTTTTAATGATGTTCATATGATTCCGAAAATGATAGTGTCATCTACAAAATGTTCACACATTTAAAAAAAATTCTTAAAAATCATTTAATTCTAAAAAATTGTCATCATAATTCGTAAAACAAAATCTGCGTTATTCAAAAATTTTCATAACATTTAAATTTTTTCAGTCATTTAAGAATCTATTATATGCAATGTTATAAAAAAAGCATATCATTTAAAAAATGTCCATGCCATTTTAAAAATTATTTTTGAAAATTATTTGGATTGCTTACCACATGTGTCACGTGCTCATTTAAAAAAATGTTGTGATACTTAAGCAATGTGTACATGCTTTAAAGATTTTTTTTGAAAAAGTTCAACATATGTTCAAGAATGTTCACTGTGTATTTATAAAAGATTGAATGTGCATTTTAAAAATGTTCAGAACATATTCGGATAAATGTGTATTTAAAAATGTTGAATGTTGTTCGCCGTGTGTTTGATAGAAGGCCAACATGTACCCTAAAAAAAGAAGGCCGGCATGTATTTAAAAAATTTATAAAATCGAAAAATATGAAAAACAAAAGAAAACTGATAGGGAAAACCCAAGAAAAGAAAAGGAAAAACTATTGCATGAAACCTTCCCAAAACATTGATAGGGAAAACCGGCCAACCCCGGCGGAAGGTTCCACAAAACGCTGATTATTAGAAGCGTTGCAAAAGCGCTGCTTGGGCCGGCGCACTTCAAAGCATTGACGCCGGCCATTGACGAGGAGCTATGCAGCGCTGCAGGCGCCCGTTAGCTGTTAGCTATCCGGTGCCCGCAGCGCTGCTAGCATGGGCTGGCCCACTAGCGTGCGGCCCCAGTTTTCTTTGATTTTTTTGTTACAAAAATAAAAATATGAAATAAAAAAAGGTTTACAGATTTAAAGAAAAAAAGGTTCATCCATTTGAAAAAAGTTCATATCTTTATAAAAGTTAACCAATTTTGAAAAAACTTCATCAATTTGAAAAAAAAAACTTCATTTAAATTGAAAAAAAAGTTCATCCAATTTAGATAAAGTTCATTACTTTTTTAAAAAGTTCATTAAATTTCCAAAAAGTTCATAGAAATTCAAAAAAAGTTCATGTATTTTTAGAAAAAGTTCATTGAACTGAAAAAAAGTTCATAGATAAAAAAAAGTTCATCCATTTTCAGAAAGATGTTCATCAAATTTCAAAAAAGTTCATCGATATTCAACAAGTTCATTAATCTAAAAAAAACTGTTGAATTCTTTTAAAAGTTCATAGATATTCAAAAACATGGAAATTTCAAAAAAGAAAATGTCAACCGGCACCTAGATGGGCCGGCCCATTTACGGACGCCACTAGCGCAAGTTAACGAAAAAGCACGTTAACTGGCGCCTGTACCGCCAAATAGGAAATGCCCATTGACGAGCAGCGCAACGCACGGACAGAACCCTCGTATCGTGGGGAAATACCCTCGTTTCGTGGCCCTAATCGATCGTGTCCTCTCTGCTCGTCGTGCTCCATCTGCAACACAACACCTCCTTCTTGTCGCAACTAGTTTTTGCTTTTTGTGACACTTTTCTTTCTCATTGACGCCCTACTAGATTGATTGCGCCGTGTGATCGATGGTTGTATATATCTCCGCATATTCACTACCATGGTCCTATTGCTCTACTCGTCACCATCTAGCTGGTAATTATTTACTACGAAGAGACCCTGATGCACTAAGAAAGATGGATTAGGTTCAGACTGAAGATGCCTGTTATCTAAGTTGGGATCCCAAAACGAGAGGAAAATTTACATTCAATCACGGAGACATGCATATGCGTGTAATTATTTTTAATTAGGCGATTTACTACTTTTTTAGGTTGTTCTACTGATTTCATCTTTGCACGCACCCGAGAATCCCACTTTGGGGTTCTAATTTCCACGGAGGAGAGATGTATGATTCCAACTTGCTTGGGTATAGAACAGGAAGCCCCTTCGTTAACTTATCTGGATGGGTCGGAAAATTTAAACCCTAAACCCTGCAGATCGAAAGGCACTACCTGAAGATGGCACATCAATCCGGATAGACTCCATATTTATTCCGCTTGTTTTGTTTAGATTGTATGCTGATTAAAGCACATAATTATCAACCTGAGGGTAGGTTTTCATTTGCTTTCCTTTCTTTTATATAATCTGAGAGTTAGGTTCGTACGGCTAGCGCGTCGATCAACTTGAGGCTAGAAGAGTTTTGCTATATAAAACCAGTCCATGTGTCTCTGGTGTGATAGATTAATATCTTTTTCTCCTGCGGCTGCCGTGTAGTGTTGCTTTTGGTGTCTGTCGGTTGACTTGTTGCATACGGATACGTAATATCTTTGTTTGGTTGAGTGGGTTTTGTTAGAATGATGACAGTTCAGTGGGAGTATATTTGAACAAGTTCCAAACCAGTATACAAAGGTACATCCTACCGGAAATGAAAGTTGGAAGTAGAATTATCTGTACATTTGATACACCAACAATTAAATAAACACAGGACATGTAACATATATAGTTTTATGACCTCGATCACTATGTGGTTCCATTCGTCTTATTTTGAGAACTACCAAAAATGCTCCACTAGAACGCCATCCAACTCCAAGCAACATGGCACGCAAGAGAAACACAGCTGACAAGCCTCAACCCTAGCCGCCGCCAAGTTCCTCTGCCAAGCCGCTGCATCCGTTCCCCTCCTCTTTCCTAGTCTCATTGGCGGCAAGAGGAAAGGAGACCCATCCTGTCCCATTGTCTCCAGCGACAACCAACACACAATTGGCCTCTAATTGGAACTTCGAAAGGTGTCTGATAAGATGGCCGAGATCATCGTTTTTGGAGGTATCTGGCAATTTCACATGCATCCGGACGACCGTGACAAATCCGTTGCTCGTGTGCATCTCAATCAACTTCGCGACCTAGAAAATTCAGCAGGTTTGTCTTTAGTTTATTGCATATGTGTTATCTTTTTGGATTCAAATGTTATTTCTAAAGCTAAGTATTTGGGTGGCTCACTTGGTGATAATGATAGTTATTATGTCGCTATTAATAACTTAATGTTTTTTGCGAAAAATTAACAAACATAATATTGATGATTTAGATCGATAGAGCAATTACTGTTGTGACAGAGTGTACCCGACATAGAAGATATGCAATTTGGAAAATACCATCTTGAATCATACACAGGCAATAACCACATCACTCTAGTAGTTGTGACGCACTACTTGTGGCGACCTCGGTCATTAGCATGCAGTATTCCTTCCTCATATCGACCGGGAGCGCCGCGAGAAATCTCATCCGGCGTTCATCTCCAGCGAGAACTTTGTGTGCTGTTAGCATCTCATCACGAGCCATGTCTGGTATTTCCTCAACCACTGATGAGATCTCACTCTTGTCGTCATGAGCCTCCACCATTGACACCCCCGAGTCTTCATGACTTTTTGAGCTGTGGATGTCGCCCACGCTGCCACGACAAGAGTTGAAGTACCTGGAGACCTCGCTGGGAATAAGAGCTCGGTTCCAACGGTGTGGCCGCTCCTCATCCGCCGGGTAGCCGCGGACCCATTGCACTGTCTTCCTCCTTGTGTCGACGGTGAGGAACCATGTCGTCTTGTCGGCATGGCTGCAGGGGTGGTGCCAGGACTCGCGTGACATGAAGCAGATTACATCTGGGTCGTCGAGGCTGATGATGGGGAAGTCAAGTGGGACGCGCGGGAGGACGGAGAGCTCGTTGCAATCGACCACGCCGTCCTCCTCCCACGTCATGTCATTTGTCCTCAATGTCCAGGTGGTGATGGTAAATGCGTCCGGGTAGCGTGGGCACGTGGAGCAGCAGCGAGGCGAGACCCTGACAAACTTCACCACCGAGCCGCCGTGAGTGACGCACACACCCCGGGAGGCATCGCGGCATTGCTTGCAACGGGGGCGGTTACATCGGTCATGATCGGGGAGCACAGTGTCAATGGGCAGAGGCACATACCGTAGCTCCGGGCTCTCGGCCATGAAGTCGGAGAAGATGATGCCGCGGGACTGATCGATCCAGTACAGGAACCGGTCACCGACGGGGATGACCGTATCGGCCCAGTAAGAGGAGAGCTTCATCTCCTGGCCGTCGGTGCGGCGGACAGGGAGGTGGCCCGTGAGCTCCCACTCGCACCTGCCGGAGCGAAGCATGCGGAGCTCGGTTTTTATCACCTCGAAGCTTCCTGCCAGGTTGTCCCTGCACGTGATCTCCAGGCATGCCACCACGAACCCGCCGTCGCCGTCACCGCCGCCCAAGCGCAGGATGCCTGTCTTGGCGTGGCAAATAGTGTCGCCGCAAGGAGGAAGAAGTGACAGGGACGGCGGCCGGGGGGCGCCGTCGCCGGCGTTGTAGACGAGAAGATCAGGCGATTGATAGGGAGTCTCCATGTGGATGAGGACGGAGTCTCCATGGGCCGCGAGGACGGCGGTCCGATACTTTTTCTCGACCTTGTCGACGTGGACGTGCAGTGTCGACACCGCCGGGGGCGCCACCAGACAGAAGGAGGCCTGGACGGGACGGCCGGCGGAGTTGACGCAGCCCGCCAGCGTACCGGCGTCGGGGGTAGAGGGACCCTGACATCCAGTGTAGCGATCGAGAAGCACCCAGCGAGGGTAGTCGCCGGCGGCGGAATAGGGCTCGGTGTCTTCCATGTCGGTTGGATCCAGATCGGGATTCGGGGGATGCAGGCCGACTCGGACGTCTTCCTTTTTTTATATCACAACCCAGTCCACGTACGCTATATGTACATCCAATCCAACGTACGGTGGTTGATCGGTGCATTGTGTATAACCAACGGTATCTGCTGGACACTACGTAGATCCCTGGTTCGTGGCTGGTGCCAACTGTGCTTGTGGCTACTTCAACCAGGTTTCATTTGCTTTTCTTTCTTCCTTTTTTTTCGAAAAACTTCCAATTTATTCATCTTCAATCATGGTAGTACAACGAACACCAGAAATAAAAATTACATCCAGATCCGTAGACCATCTAGCGACGACTACAAGCACCGAGTCAAGCGCGCCGCCGTCATCACCCCTCCATCGCCGGAGTCGGGCACAACTTCTTGTAGTAGACAATCGGGAAGTCCTCGTGCTAAGGGCCCATAAGACCAGCGCACCAGAACAGCAACCGCCGCCGATGAAGAATAACGTAGGTTGGAAGGATTCAACCCGAAGACACACGAACATAGACGAACAACGACGAGATCCGAGCAAATCCACCAAAGATAGATCCGCCGGAGACACACCTCCACACACCCACCTACGATGCTAGATGCACCGCCGGAACGGGGGCTAGGCGGGGAGACCTTTATTCCATATTCAGCGAGCCGCCGCCGTCTCACCTTCCTGAGCATGATACAAACCCTAACAAGACAGGAAAAAACGACTAAAACGAAAGCCTCCGCTGCCCTTGACAGGATCCATCATACCATGGCCCTAGGGCCACCGGAGACGAGGCGGACCTGCGACGGCGCCGGCGAGAGGCAGAAATCCTAGCTTTCTTTCTTGGAGAAGGAGGAGCGACTTGGCGTAGGCACTGCTTTTCTTTCTTCCGCTTGAAGAAAGAAAAGGCGACCTTGCCGCCAGGAGTTTCCCACGCCGCCGCCCTCCGGCGGCTCCTCTCCACCGTCGGCCTCGGTCGTCGGTGGTGAGGGTGGTCGCCGGATCCACGCGTGTGGATCGTTTTTTACTCTAGAAGTTTAGATTTATTTGTTGTTCATCGTCTTTGCTTCGGCGGTGGCGATGGCGGCGCTGAATAAAGTTTCTTCAGATCCTACTCCGACGAGGCGATCGGTCCTATGGTTGGGGATGGATTTGGAAATCATTCTGTTCAAGCAAGGATGTTGTGGCGGCGGCGACATCCTCGTGGTGGACCTGTGTCCTCGGGCTCCGCCATTGCGGCGGCGTTTGCTCCAGCGCCGGCGTGGAGCTTGGGAGGTAGTCCAGGAGCGGATGCAGATTGTGGTCTGCACCGACGGCATCTGCAAGATGGTGGATCGTGTGCTGGATTCGTGGTTTGTGGATGGCAGGTGTGGTTTTCTCCTCCGGCGTCTTAGTCGTGTGGGGGTGCCAGATCTAGAGTTCGATGGCGTGTCCGGGATGTTGCCCCGGTCTGATTCGATCAACGGTAATGGTTTAGCTTTTGGTGAGCCACCTTGGAGGTCCGCAAAGCTGCATATCAGCGATGGAGCCGCTTCGAGCTCGAGTGTGAAGGTGATTCGTCATTTTTTCCTTTGGTGGCTGCTATGGTGGTTCCAGAGACTGGTGACGGGCGTTGGTGTCAAGTTCAAAGGTTTCTTCAGTCTTGATTGTAATTTTACTTCTTGGCTGTTGTTCCTTTGTGCAAAGGCTAGCGATTTGTTGTCTTTTCAATTTTGCCAGTTAGGTTTGTACGTGCCTTATACTATGAACCTATGATCCTTATGATATAAAGAGACACGTATTACTATTAAAAAAAAGACAAGGTTTCATTTGCTTGTTGCTTCTCTCCGGTCCAAGTGAATTGCACACGAGATCACCACAATTTCTTTCGCGTCGGTTCTCACCTTATCGCGACGTGCATTACCGAAAGTAATCGGCGATGAGCTTTGCTACACACACGGGCAGAGAATTACGGGATCAACGGAGTGGCACAGTTAGCGTCTTTTGATTGGATTAAATCAGGTGGAGGGTTCAGAGATTAGTTAGAAGGAAATTAAGTAAAGCCCCCGTAAAGATCCGTGCGTTTAGAATGGGGAGTTGTAGCCGGAAGCGTGGGACAACAGGCGCCGCCACTACCCAAACCTTGTCGCTGTCGATCAGGTCGTTCTCCTCCCACATCATGTTGTCGGTCATCAGTGTCCAGGTGGTGATGGTGAATGCGTGCTGGGAGCGCGCGCACTCTATGGCGCCAGGGTCACCGCAGTAGCAGCGAGGTGAAACCCTGACGAATTTCACCGTCGAGCCGTTGCCGGTGACGCACACATTCTGCGAGACCATGTTGGCAACATCAGGGGGTCGGCGAGTAGAGGCACGTACCACAACTCAGGATTCTCCTTCATCAAATGGGAGATGATGATGCCGTGGCAGTTTGACAAATCGATCCAGTACAGGAACAGGTTGCCGACGGGGATGACATCGTCGGTCTGCCAGTGGAAGAGGCCGTAGAGCTCCATCTCCTGACCGTTGGCGTGCCTGGCTTCCACCGCCGCGTCTTTCGACGTCTCGATCGACTTGAGGTTCAGGCTCGTCACCACGAAATGGTGGCCGGCGCCGCCTAGGCGCAGGATGCCGGAGTTTGCATGGACCATATTCTTGTCAAAAGGAGGAAGAAGTGAGAGCGATAGAGGGATAAATTAGACCTTTTGCCCCACTCTACTTCCCCATTAGATAATTTGCGCCCCCCGCCCCTGAGAGGCTGCCGGGTGGGGCCGGGGCCACTTGTCATTGAAACAACCCTGAAGCAAATCACCGAACCCCTTGTAAAGTGGGGCAAATCATCTAATCTCCCGTTGTAGATAAAAAGTTCGGGCGGCTGTCGGTTATGGTGCCAGTGTCACTGAGGAAGATCAACTCGATGAGGACGGAGTCCCCATGGGCCGCCACGACGGTGTGATGCGTCTTGTAAATCTTCCCGATACCTATGATCACGTGCAGGGTCGAAAGCGCCGGGGGCGCCACAAGAATGAATGAGGCCTGGACGGGACGGCCGACGGAGTTAAGGCAGCGCGCCAGCGTACGGGCGTCACGGGGGTGGGATCCTGGCATCCAGATCGCCGGTCGAGCATGCATCACCCAGGAAGGGTAGTCGCCGGCGGCGGAAGAGGGCTGGGTTTCATGTCGCTCGGATCTGGATCGGGGCAGGGAATACATTTTTTGTGATCCAAGAAACACAACCGACGGCATCCTGTGGAGCAGCCGTTATTTAGGAAACACTAATAGTTGGTTTTACAATTATCCATTGGGGCGATGACCCTAACGATGTGACAGCAGATGGCGGCTTCCTCTACAAGTTTGTGGTGGTGGAAGATTCGATGATGGCGAAAAAATCGTGTTGGCTTGGTTGTATGTTCATTTCCAATCTAGGTATTTTTATTTTTACTTTTGCATTTTGGAGAGAACTATCACATGTCCGGATGTAATCGTTCCCGTTACTTCAATGAAATTCAGATATTTGAAACTTGAAGAGTGTACTTCATATCCGGAACACATCAAAAATTATGGACGACAAATACAAACGAGGTTCTCAAAAAAAAAAAAATTTACAAATGAAGGCAGCAAATTACGATAATGTAGCAGCCGAGTGAGTTAAGTTGGGAGACAAGCATGTACATTTTTTGTCTGTTATTTTTTTTTGCTGGAATACATTAGTATTCTATGAAAAGAATTTACGCAGAAATGAGAGAAAAATTGCAGTGAAAAGATATTTTGATTTTTATTTTGACATCCTCAGGGCTTTTCTATCCTTCTATCAAATTCAAAATTGAATTGAAGAGAATCGCGGCTAATGTTTCCTATAATTGTCCTTGGCGTTTGTTGTTTCTCTAGATTTCGTTCTGTTGGTGATTGTTGTGACCTAGAAGCATTTTGCTGTAATTTCTTCTGATGATTGTGTTTCCTATAGTTCCCCCTGGTTTGTTGTCTCTCTGGATTTCTCCACAGAGAAGCCATGCACTACTAGAATCGCCTTCTTTGCCGAGTTTCCACGGGAATCGACACAACATACAATAAAATCGGCAAAATCTTGAACGAGTTCTGTACCCATTGAACATGACTCGACTGGACGACGGTTGGCAATCTTTAAGTTTGCCGAGTTCATGCTAATGGGAACTCGGCAAATATTTGCCGTGTTTCGCCTGTCCGAAAACTCGGTAGACCACACCGTCATGCCGGATGGGACGTTAACTGAAATAACATGTGGCACTAAGCTCTGCCGACTTCTTGTGAGCTAAACTCGACAGAGCGACGACGAATAAGAAACTGCAACGCGGCAGCAGCCCCTAGCTTGTTGTATTTTTCTCAGTTTATGATTGTACTAAAAAAAGTGTTACGGTTTGATGTTGGCTTCTTCAAAACTGATGAAAGATGACCTTATTTTTTTGTGGATCATTTGGCGCTTTTCAGTTCTACAGTGAGTCCTACCTGAAACGGAAGATCTTTGAGCCCTATCATAGATGGAAGATCTTTGAGTCCTATCATAGATGGAAGATCTTTGAGTCTTCGGTTTCAGTTTCTAATATAGTGTGCCCTTGATAGTCGTATTGAAGTACATGCATTATTTCCCAACTAGTTATGGATAGCATCTGATAGCTTTGAGGCATTTGCCTATTGAGCTAGAGTGTTAATACGGGTTCACCATCGCCATTACTTTCAGTTAAAACTTCATGAATGCATACTATTATTGTGCCTGGTAGGAGTAGAAGCGAGAAAACATAACAAGTTCAAAGTTCATGATCCACCTCAATTCATACACACAGGAAATAACCACATCACTCTACTAGTACTGCTATAACCGCTGAACCTGCAACCTGGCATAAGTCGCCACCGCATGGCTTACACTGCCATGGTTGTCGAGCGGCGAGCCACACCTCGTTCGGGCTTCACAAGAGATTGATCGAAATCACGGCAAGAGCTGAGGAGCTGCACTGCTAGCCGCAAGCTCTGTCAATATGGTACAATATTCCTTTTGCATGTCCACCGGGAGCGTTGTAAGGAATCTCATTCGGCGATGGTCACCAGCGAGAACTCTGTGGGCTCTCAACATCTCATCATGAGCCATTGCGGGTATCTCCCGAATCGCGGCCGAGATCTCCCTCTCCTCCTCATCACGAGTTGTTGTCGGTGGCACCGTGGTGTCTTCGTCGAGACTTGCCGACGTGTGGTCACTTGTTGTGCTGACGGCACGGCAAGCATTGAAGTAGTTGGAATCTCACTGGGAAGGAGAGCTTGGTTCCAACGGTGTCGATTATTGTTGTCCGCCGGGTATCGTCGGACCGACCGCAGCGCCTTCCTCCTCGTGTCAGTGGCGAGGAGCCACGCCGTCCTGTCCCCCTTGCCGTGCGGGTGGTGCCTGGACTCACACGCAAGGAAGCAGACCACGTCAGGGTCATCGAGGCTGACAACAGGGAATTCCAGCCGGACACGTGGGATGACAGGCGCCGCCACGGCCCAGACCTCGTCACTGTCTATCACGCCTTCCTCCACCCATGTCAGGACGTCCATCCTCAGGTCCAGGTGGTGATGATAAAGGCGTGCCTGGAGCTCCGGGAGGCATCGGATATCCCGTCCATGCGGCGGCGGTCGCGGTCGTGGTCAACGAGCACAGGGTCAGTGGGCAGAGGCACGTACCACACCTCGGGGCTCTGTGCAGTCAGGCCGGAGAAGATGATGCCCTGGGACTGATCGATCCAGTACAGGAACCGGCCGCCGACGGGGATGACCGCACCGGTGTCCCAGCTGGAGAGCTGCGCCTCCTGGCCATCGGCGTCGCGGACTGGGAGGAAGTCTGTGAACTCCCACTCGCGCCTGTCGGAGCGGAGCATGTGCAGCCTTGTTTTCACGAATCCGCCGTACGTGTACGTGAGGTCCAGGCTCGCCACAACGAACTCGCCACCGCCGCTGCCGTGGCTCAGGATGCCGGTGGTTGGCTGGTAAATATTCCTGCCGCAAGGAGGAAGAAGCGAAAGGGACGGCGGCCGGGCGGGCGGCGCCGTCACCGGCGTTGTAGACGAAAAGGTCGGGCGGTTGGTACAAGTGAATGAGCACGGAGTCCCCATGGGCCGCGAGGACGAATGGAGTCGCCCAGGAACTCTCCCCGATATCCGCGATTTCGACGTGCAGGGTCGACACCGCCGGCGGTGCGGCGAGGCTGAAGGAGGCCTGGACAGGACGGCCGGTGGAGCTAAGGCAGCGCGCCCGCGTACGGGCGTCGGCGGTGGAGGGATCCTGGCATCCACTTCCGCGGTCGAGCATCACCCAGCGAGGGTAGTCGCTGGCGGCGGACGAGGGCTGGGGCTGGGTTTCCAGAATTCCAGATCGGGGCAAGCCAGGGATGGCGTTCGGTTTTTATCATCCAGCGCTGTACATCCAAAAGTGATTAGTCAATTCAGAATATAACCAACAGGTCCCCTGAAAAATAGAATATAACCAACAGGGCACTAGAAAAAAACTATGCTTTACGGTGACTAGTGAATATGTACGTGCAATGCACGTTAATTCGAAAATATATTAAGTGCATGCGGATATTAAATAGAATATTATTTGCGTGTTATTATGTGATTAGCACTATATTTGGCATGAAATTGACTACACGCTAAACGTGTTGAACGTTCGACATTGAAGCAGTCTATGTCGTAGGATTGACATGATTTGATGGCCAAGATTAATTGGATCTGTCATTTTAGGTCTTTTTATATTGATATAGATATAAATATAGATTAAAATAACACCCACTGCACTCACACTGTTCGTTCGGAAAGTAAGTCCTCCTAAAGATTGTTCTCCCCAACCCAAGTTCAAGACGACCCACACCTACTTTGAATTTAACTTAACGGAGCGACGGATCCAATAAAAAGGGACTACATTCCCGGGCCAATGGCCTGGCCTCTTCGAACACTAGGTCTCTTTCTTTTTGCCCGAAAACTTTCATTTTATTCATCTTCAATCATGATAGTACAACGAACACTAAAAATAATAAAAGCTAAATACAAATTCATAGACCACCTAGCGACGACTACAGGCGCTGAAGCGAGCCGAAGGCGCGCTGCTGTCATCGTCCCTCCCTTGCCGGAGCCGGGCAAACCTTGTTGTAGTAGACAGTCGGGAAGTCGCCGTGCTAAGGCCCCATAGAACCAACGCATTAGAACAACAACCACCTAAATTAATAATAATACTATAATTTATTTATTATCTTGATTTCTTCCCAGCTCCGCAATTAGCATACAATATTCCTTCCTCATGCCCACCGGTAACGCCGTGAGGATTCTCACCCGGCGATCGTCACTGGCAAGAACGTCGTGCACTCTCAACATCTGCTCACGAGTCATGCAGGGTATCTCCTCAATCGCGGCCAGCAGCTCCCTTTCCTTGTCGTCCGAAGAGGCAATACGTTTTGCTGCCACCACCGCCGGTGCCTCGATGCCTTGAGATCATGGCTTGCCAGCGCGTGATTGTTGCTGCCACCATGACACGCGTTGAAGTAGCTGGAGAACTCACTGGGAAGGAGAAGGTGGCACACACGGCACTCCCCCTCCTTAACCGGCGGGTAGGCACGGACCGATCGCAGCTCCTTCATGCGTGTGTCAACGTTGACCAGCCACACAGTGTTGTTATTGGACTTGCGTGCGAGGAAGCAAACCACATCGGGATCGTCGAGACTGACAACGGGGAACACCAGCCGTACGCGCGGGACGACTGGCGCCGCTGTGTCGCTGTCGACCATGCAGTCCTCCTCCCATGTCATGCCATCCGTCCTCAGAGTCCAGGTTGTGATGGTGAAGGCATGCTGGGAGCGCGCGCACGAGGTGACGCCTGGGCTGCCGCAGCAACAGCGAGGAGAGACTCTGACAAACTTCACCGCCGAGCCGCCACCAGTGACGCACACGTTAGATCCCCACGTGTATCCATCACGTTCACGGGTGGTGAGCATAGGGTTTGTGGGCAAAGGCACGTAGCGCAACTTGGGGCTCTCCGCCGTCGCATCAGAGAAGATGATGCCGGAGGACAGGTCGATCCAATACATGACCCGGTCGCCAACAGGGACAGCACTGTAGGTCCTCCAGTTTGACAGCTCCGCCTCCTGGCCCTCGGCGTGGCGGATGGGAAGACAACTCCAGTGCTCCCACTTGCACCTTTCGGAGCGGAGCACAAAGAGCTCGGCTTTCACCGGACGTTTCGTGAGCGTGGGGAACAAGCTCGCCACCAAGAACTCGTCGCCGCCGATGCAGCGCACAATGCTGGTGTCTGTCTCGCTCATATTCGGGCACACGCCACAAGGAGGAAGAAGTGACAGGGTCGGTGGCCGGGCGGCGCCGTTGCCAGCACTGTAGACGAAATAGTCCGGCGGCTGGTTGTGGGCAAGCTGTAGGTGCAGGAGTCGTAGGTCAAGCGGATGAGGACGGAGTCTCCATGGGCCGCGATGACCTTGTGGTGCATTCTCCCGTTGAACCTCCCGCCCGGCAACGGGGGCGGCAGGCCCACGTCGACGTGCATGGTCGACACTGCCGGGGGCTCATCGAGATGGAAGGTGACCCGGACGGGGTAGCCGGTGGAGCTGTAGCAGCATGCCAGAGTACGGGCGTCGGCGGTGGAGGGATGCTGCCATCTTCGGTCGAGCAATACCCAGCGAGGGTAGTCGCCGGCGGCGCCGGCGGAGGAGGAGGAGGGGGGCAGGGTTTCCATGGTTGTCGATCGGATCCAGATCGCAACAGATGGTCTCAAAAGTGATTTGTGCTACACGAGGACGAATAACTGGTGACGGCATAGACCGATCTTCACCTACGTACATGGCTACAGGCCGGTCGGTCGCTATTTTTGTTTTCCATCACGATCACGCACACACGCGCGCGCGCGCACACACTATAGGTTGGGCGGCGCTGTTGCTTTGTGTGGAGTACACGTCTCGTTTCGCATATACAAAACTTTTTTTTTGCGAAATTTGTATACAAAACAAAGAAACATAAAAACCAGAACAAAAGCAAAGACCGGCATGCTACGCGTCCGCCGGTTGATCTTTTAAAAGATCAGCCGGGTCGCGAGCCGTCAGATTAACCACATCAAATGGCTGAATGTGTCTCAACTACTGCAACACAGGTCTTGTTGCGAAATTATTTCTGCAACATATGTCTTGTTGCAGAATTTGTTTGCAAACAACAGTTTTGTTGCATTTTTCTGTAACTGAGGTTATGTTGCAATTTTTTAATTTTTTTTTGCAACTGAGGTCTTGTTGTAATTTTTTTGCAAGAGAAGTTTTGTAGCAAAACGTATACCTGTCATAGAGCATTGCAACACCGCATATGTTTCAGAAGCATAGCTTCTGTTGCAGAAGTGAGTTCATTGAAGAATGGTATGGAGGCCATACTTGGACGCGTGTCACGCATGGGAGGATGGCAGACGCGGCCCTGTGATCCGTCGGGTGATGGTAAGTGTTTCCCTTTCTTTTACAGACGGCTTTTTTTTGACAAACGACTTAGTCTTAGAACCAAACGGCACGCATTTGATCGATTACCTTCCTTCGAAATAAAATAAAAAGAATAAATGATTCGCACGCAGGCAAAAAATGAAACAAAAGACCGAAACGATTTGCCACTTGTAGAGTTTTCTCTCTTCTTCTCCCTCGGATCCTCTCCGACTTCGTTTCCTCTGCTCGCCTGTCTATCAACCAAAATTTTATTAGGTGTGTCTAAGGCACATCTAGATGTGCTCTAGTTATTGCACATCTAAATGAATAAATCAAGCATAAAAAGAAAAAGAAAAAAGAAAAAAAATATCCACAGGAATCTCAACGTAAAATCAATGACATAGGACTTAGATCCTTGGCTGCCACGACCGCCGTTGTACAAGACCAGTACGGCGAGGGGCACATGTCGCTTGCACCGAGCTAGTGAGCTGCTGGATGACAATGGACGGTGGATCCTGGAGCTTGTCCACCGGCATTTTCATGCAATTGATGCTGCATGTATACTCAAGATCAAAGCGTCCCAGCGGCGTCAGGAGGACGTCTTGGCTTGGGCACCTGATCCACGAGGCATCTTCTCCGTCAGAAGCGTGTATCGTCTCGCCATCGACAACATTTCTAGCACTACCATGTGCGCCGTGAGAAGGGCACCGGACGGCACTCGTGCCGTCTGGAAGGCAGTGTGGGGATGCCCTGCCCCACCAAAGGTACGCGTCTTTGCATGGCGTCTAATCACAAATTCACTTGCAACCATGGAGAACAAGGCTCAGAGAAAACTTGAGGTCTCTAACTTATGTGTTTTATGTGGCATGGAATCCGAGGATACGTTCCATGCAATGTGCAGGTGCCCGCTGGCCCGTATGTTGTGGGAAGAAATGGCGGCCACCATCAGCATACCATGCCTCGGTGACATTGTCAACTCCGGTACTGAATGGGCATTGCTACTCCTGAATGAATGCCCAGAAAAGCAGCGACTACCGGTTCTCATGACCTTTTGGCGCAATTGGCATGTACGTAATGAGATTGTTCATCACAAACCAGCTCCAACCATTGAAGCGTCACGCAGATTCTTATGTAGCAACATCAATAGCCTCCAGTGCATTGAGCAGCATCCTCATGGTGACATCTCTAAAGGAAAAATGGTGGTTTTCCAAGGACCTCAGAGGAGACACACCAGTGCGGCCACATGGCCTGCCTCTTGTACGCGACCACCTGAGAAGTGGACGAAGCCTCCTAGTGGCTGGAATAAACTGAATGTTGATGGTGCTTGGAGTGAAGAGGATGGCACGGGAGGTGCTGGGATGATCTTACGTGACCCAAACGGTGCAATCGTCTATGCATCTTGCAGGTACATCAAGTCTTGTACGAGTCCTCTGGAGGCGGAAGTGGCAGCATGCATGGAAGGGATAGCTCTAGCCCTTGAGTGGAGCACGATGCCCTTCATCCTGGAAACAGATAGTCTTATTGCAGCCACTATGATCAAGGAGCTTGATTAGAAAAGATCACCCGTGGTAGCTATGATTGGTGAGATAAAAAGGCTACTGTCCTTAGGTCGTGAGCATGTGATTTCGCATGTGAATAGGAGTAGGAATAAAATCAGCCACACACTTGCACACTTGGGTCACTCTGTACCTCGCACGGCTGTATGGCTGCGTAATGGACCTGATGAAATTGGCATCCTCTGCCAACAGGATTGTAATGATCTTCCTTGATTAATGCAATCCTTTTCTTTCGCAAAAAAATGACATAGGACTTAGATGTGCAATACTTATGGCACATCTAGATATGCTTAAAACGGAATTTTATTCTGGCCAACGCAACACAACGTAACAGAGCGTCATGCCACGCCGTTCAAATTCGATCCGTCGTACCACGTGACACATGAGGTAAACAATCCAAACTATTCAAAAAAAAATCGATCCGTCGTCCTTTTCTTTTGTCTTCCTTCCTTGGTCATCCAGATCCTCCTTGAATAGAGTCGCCGGCGCTAATGAAGAGCCTAGAATGCATGCGCCGTTTCGCCGGGGCACCTAACCTCTCCCCGTGCACTGCTTCCACTGAGCCTCCTAGCACGAGTTATGCGAGATATTGGGGTTGGTCATTCGTGCACGAGTAGCAATAGGTAAGTCTAGGATCAAGGAGGTAGAAGCCCACGATGCAGGCGGTGATGTGATGCAAGACCTCTAGCAAGAGTGACACGGCCTTGAGGGCCGGCCAACCTCAGCTTGTCAGACCATTCATAGATTTGCTTGATGCCCCATCCTTCAGATTCTTGCATTCTTCGGTCAAACGCATCACCCTGACCTAGTCTCTCACCGGGTCATCGATCTAGCCGCTTGTCCTCCTTTGCGATGTTCCGAGACAACGATTGTACATACAGGCCCAGAAGAACAATTGCCTTCTCGTCAACAATTTAATGATATTACAATTTATAGCAGATGGTAGATCAGAAAAGTGGGTCTCGAGTCCTAATGCACTCGAATCTGAAAATAGTTTTGGAAATTCAAAAAGATTTAAAAAATTCTGAAACTTTTTGGAATGAACATGATGATCAGGTATTAACACCCGTGTGAAAAGTTTTGAGATAGCTTCGACCGACTGCATGGCCAGTAAAATAAAATTGCGAGTACCAAAGCATGAATAGTAACTTTTATATAGTCTCAATTTTGTTCTTTCCCACCTGGAATACCATGAAAGTCATTCATTAAGGAAATTTTCACGAGTGTAACACCTTATCATGTTTGACTCCAAAAAGTTCCGTAAATTTTTGATTCTTTCTAAATTTCCTACTCCCTTCGATCCATATTATAGGTCGTTGTTTTAGTACAAGTAAATAATTTTTTCAATTCAGATGCATCGGCACCCGAGACCCAGAGGTTCACGTCGACGATAGGCCGCTTATTAGTTCGTGATTAGAAAAGCATGTTTGCAGAAAGGAAGGTGACTTTCAAGGCCATTTTAATTAGATACAACCGACAATTCTGAACTTTTGATCCAAACAAATCTGAACTTTTGAAAGTATACATACTAGTAGTGATAAAGCCAATGAGCAGGGTGAATGTCATATTTTTTACAAGGTGAACTTCGGCTGGATGAAGAAAAATGAAGTGGTTCGTCAACTAAAGACCATATGTTTCGTTGTGTCTGAATAAGTGAATATTACCATCTCTTTATTGATATCTCATTGAAACAAAATCTATCCGGTGGCAACGCACATGCCTTCAGCTAGTACGGACTACGGACTAAATGATCACTTTTAATCCAAACAATTCTGAACTTCTAAACCAAAATCAAGTGCAATATATCCATATAACTATTTTTGGCATAATGTTCATAAATAAATTTGACAAGCTCCTTGATGGCCAATTATTTCGGCATCCTGCATCTGGTCACCACCAGGTCGCATCTTATTCACAAGCTGCCTTCTGAAGGCCAGTTCCTTTCACCTGCATTGCATTGCATGCGCCTAGTTGGTTTATAGTCTTCTTTGTGAGTTGGCTTACCAGCTTCTTTTCAGTTGGATTAAGCTCTACTGAGATGAGACTGCAGTAGTCTTCCTCATATGTCTGCAAATGTCACTGGTGCAGAAGACGGGCATGAGGATGAAGTTCTTCTTCTGGACATCAATCTCAGCTACTCCTCGCAGGGTTTTGTTCCTTACATCGACAGCAATCACCAACTCCAATCTTTCCAGGAGACTCATGTCGTTACTATGAACAAAGTAGACAATATCATCGTCGTCTATGCTTATGGTGGGGTATGCCGTGAAAAGTTTCTCTTTCTGCAATGCTGGTGTGGCATCGCTCCCGCTCAGCTTAGACAACAGGTTCCAATGGTGTGGGTCGCCGGTGACATCACCAATTTGGCCTTCACAGTCAGTCTGCCAGTCTGCGAATGAACCAACAACCGATAATGGTGGTATTGGCATGCTCCATGTTGTGGCCTTCCATCCACCAGGGATGACATGCTGGGTCTGCTTTTTTTGTGGCCAGATTTCCATCTCGACGAACTTGATTGCGTCTTTGTATCGAGTGATGGCAACATCCCGGATATAGCTGGGCTCACATTGCCGGAGGAAGCGACCCATGTTTCCCCTTGCTGGCATGGGCAATGGGATGTCTTGAAACACCATTATTGGTCGATGCTCCTCCCTGAGCACGTCACAGAGGAGGATGCCACGCCAGAGGTCCACCCAGGCGACCGTGCCGCGCTCGCCGCCAATTGCGAGCGTCTTGGATGTCTTGTGGTACGGCGGCACGTCGTCGTCCTCCGCCCCATCGGCAGCAGCTGGTAACGGGAGAAGCTTGTCCCTCACAAGGTCATGCAATGACATGGGCATTGTGATCCACCCCTTTGATGAATCGGAGGAGCGGTACAGGTGGAGGCGGAAATCCCACCTAAGTATGGAGTCCTTGTTGTTGCCTTCGTAGTACACTGGGCACCAGCTGCTGATGGCGGCGACGGCGTACCAGGCGCCGTCCTCGCGGCTGAGGAGGGCGGTTGCAGAGTCGCGGAAGCACATGGGGTACGGGTTTGGGAGCAGATCCATGACTGTACATCAATAGGCGCGTTGATGTCCAACGGGACGCGGAGGAGCACGAGGTCGGCGTCCGTATCGACGACTCTGGGCCTTGAGCGGTAGAAGACCAGGCCGGGGCAGTGGACGCACAAGTAGGATAGGAGCGGCGGTCGGGCGGCGTGGAAGGTCACCTGGATCGGCAGGCCGCTGCTCGTGGCGCCCGATGCGGTGGTGGGGTTGGGAAGGTCGGCGACGTAGCACCGCAGGTCGAGGAGGACGTCGCCGTCGTGATCGTCGCACTCGGGAAGGGTAGGCGGGATCCGGGTGGCGGCGGCCATGGAGACGGAGAGAGAGACAAGGGGTTTGGAGCCGGATAGGAAGGAATCCAGAGAGACAAACAATTCTTAACTTTTTGTTTTGTTTTGAGAACGACAATTCTCAACTTTTTTTTGAGTAGTAACAATTCTCAACTTAGGAAAGCATGTATGCACTACAAATTTGCTTTTTGTCAAAGTTGCTTTTTGAAAATATCCCTTCAAACATATTCAACGTAATTGTATGTTACTAGTACAAATGCCCGTGTGTTGCACCGGGCGATAAAAGAGGCGCAACCTGTTTCATGTGTCATGCTGCGCCATTTTTATATCCAATTTTAATAAATGTCGATAAGAATGTAACATCTTTTGAAGAATAGTTAACATTTTTATGAAAATTGGAACTACTCCCTCCGCTCCTAAATATATGTATTTTTAGAGATTTTAATATAGACTACATACGGAGCAAAATAGGTGAATCTATACTATAAACTATGTATGTATACATCTGTATGTACTTCATATTAGAATCCCTACATAGACTTATATTTATGAACGGAGGAAGGATAAAATGACATTTTTAACATATGGTTTATCGAAAAGAATGTTTTCCTGTGGTTTTAGAGTTTTCTTTACTCTTTCCATTATTATTATTATTATTATTATTATTATTATTATTATTATTATTATTATTATTATTATTATTATTATTATTATTATAATATCGTTTGCTCTTTTATTTTTGAATTGCATCATGACATTAAATAATTCACACCATTCTAGAAACTATAAAAATTTGAAGAATTTAATTTGACTCCTCCTTCTATTTTATTATTATTGTTTTTGTCAATTCCATTCCAATATTTCCCAAAATCCCATGCCTTTTCAACTTCAATATTGTCCTCCAAACTTTGCCACAAATTATTTCTTCATTTAACCAAGCCCATTAAAAGTTTCATGATTTTTGGGCACTTCTAACTCATACCTCTAGTTCAAATCCATTTGAATTAAATTCAAATTACTTTGAATTAAAAATTCAAAATAATTTGAATTAAATTCAAAATAATTTTGGTTCAACTCTTACAATTTGGGTGAAACTTCTTTTGTTGAGCTAATTATAAATCTTAGGATCTGCATAAAAGGTTTAAACATTTTCCAAACACCCTAGCTATTTATTTTATTCTCTTTATCCTTCTCTCTATTTTCTGTAAATGGGGTAGAGTAGAAGAAGAAGAAGAAGAAGAAGAAGAAGAAGAAGAAGAAGAAGAAGAAGAAGAAGAAGAAGAAGAAGAGAGAGAGAGAGAGAGAGAGAGAGAGAGAGAGAGAGAGAGAGAGAGAGAGAGAGAGAGAGAGAGAGAGAGAGAGAGAGAGAGAGAGAGAGAGCAGGCCAGCCCGACCCCCCGCTAGGCCCCAGTCTGGTCGCCTCCTTTAACCCTAGCCTCACCCAGATCCCCACCACTCCCTCGATCTCTCCCTCACGCAGCGCCGCCCGCCAGGGGGAGATGACCATCGTGCCCTCCCCACGCCACCATCCCCCACCCACAGGACCCCGGCCGCCGCGCCATCGACAAATCATGGACTGTTGCTCCTTCCCATTCTCATTGTTAGTTGAGACTCTCAATTCTTGGTAAATCTGGGTCAGTTGTTCCAACGCTCACTTTCTCTTGATTCTTGTTGAATCCTTCTTTCCTTCTTTGGAGTACCCATGTCTGCTTGTTGATTTCTGAGGCAACTTGTTGGTTCTCCAAGAAGCTTGCATACGTATATGAACTGGTAGGATTAGATATAAACAAGCGAGATGGGACAGAACGGGAGGTTTCGATCCAAGTAGCTCGCGTACACATTGATTCTAGCAAGCCTGCTGATGTACTCCTGACCCACAAAAGAAATTCCAGTAAAAAGCCCAGCCGAGCGTGACGACCAACACACACAACCTATACGAAGTATAGGGACTACGGGTTCAATAAAGAAAAATATAAGGACTTTTCTGCAAAAAGGGCACGATGGTGAACCCAATAGAAACAATGTGTGATTTATTAGTAGGTAAAGATAAAGATCTATCTGGCGATGCTACATGTCCATCGGTGGATGATACGTCTTCAACGTATCTATAATTTTTTATTGTTCTATGCTATTATATTATCTGTTTTGGATGTTTTATATGCATTAATATGCTATTTTATATTATTGTTGGGACTAACTTATTAACCTAGAGCCCAGTGCCAGTTTCTGTTTTTTCATTGTTTTTGAGTTTTACAGAAAAGAAATATCAAACGGAGTCCAAACAGAATAAAACTTTACAATGATTTTTCTTGGACCAGAAGACACACGTAGGACTTGGAGACCAAGGCAGAAGAGTCCCGAGGCGACGGCTAGGGTCCAGGGGGCGTCCCCTGCCTTGTGGGTCCCTCGGAGCTCCTCTAACCCTATTCTTTGGCCTATAAATTCCCAAATATTCCGAAAGCATCAAAGGCATCCACGAAAATATTTTTTCGCCGCCGCAACCTTCTATTCCCGTGAGATCCCATCTTGGGGCCTTTTCCGGCGATCTGCCGGAGGGGGATTCGATCACGGAGGGCATCTACATCAACCCTATTGCCCTTCCGATGAGCATGAGTAGTTTACCTCAGACCTATGTGTTTATAGATAGTAGCTAGATGGCTTCTTCTCTCTCTCTCTCTCTCTCTCTCTCTCTCTATGATCTTGAATACCATATTCTCCTCGATGTTCTTGGAGTTCTATCCGATGTAATATTTTTTTGCGGTGTGTCTGTTGAGATCCAATGAATTGGGATTTATGATCAGATTATCTATGAATATTATTTGAATCTTCTCTGAATTCTTATATGCATGATTTGATATCTTTGTATTTCTCTTCGAATTATCGGTTTGGTATGGCCAACTAGATTGGTATTTCTTGCAATGGGAGAGGTGCTTAATTTCGAGTTCAATCTTGCGGTGTCCTCACCCAGTGACATAGTAGGGGTAGCGAGGCACGTATTGTATTGTTGCCATCAAGGATAAAAAGATGAGGTTTTCATCATATTGCTTGAGTTTATCCCTCTATATAATGTCATCTTACTTAAGGCGTTACTCCGTTCTTTATGAACTTAATACTCTAGATGCATGCTAGATAGCGGTCGATGTGTGGAGTAATAGTAGTAGATGTAGGCAGGAGCCGGTCTACTTGACATGGACGTGATGCCTATATGCATAATCATTGCCTTGGATATTGTCATAACTTTGTGTTTTTCTATCAATTGCTCGACAGTAATTTGTTCACCCACCATATTATTTGCCTTCAAGAGAGAAGCCTCTAGTAAAACCTATGGCCCCTAGGTCTATTTTCCATCATATACTTTCAGATATATAAACTAAAAAACCCAAAAATATCTTGATGCAGTTTATTTGTTTTACGTTTTAGTAATATTTTATACCTATCTCTATCAGATCTCACCATTGCAATTGAGAGTGAAGGGATTGAGAACCTCCTTATCACGTTGGGTGCAAGTGTTTGATTGTTTTGTGAAGGTGCTTAGATTGGAGACTTGTTTGTACCTCCTACTGGATTGATACCTTGGTTCTCTAACTGCATCATCCTTTCCTCTTCAAGGGAAAAACAACCGCAAGCTCAAGAAGTAGCAGAAATAATTTCTGGCGCCGTTGCCGGGAAGGTCTACATCAAGCCTACCAAGTACCCACCATAAACTCTCATCTCTTGCATTACATTATTCGTCATTTGCCTCTCGTTTTTGAAGGAAATATGCCCTAGAGGCAATAATAAAGTTATTATTTATTTCCTCATATCATGATAAATGTTTATTATTCATGCTAGAATTGTATTAACCGGAAACATGATACATGTGTGAATACATAGACAAACATATAGTCACTAGTATGCCTCTACTTGACTACCTCATTAATCAAAGATGGTTATGTTTCCTAACCATAGACATGTGTTGTCATTTGATTAATGGGATCACATCATTAGGAGAATGATGTGATTGACATGACCCATTCCGTTAGCCTAGCACTTGATCGTTTAGTACATTGCTATTGCTTTCTTCATGACTTATATATGTTCCTGTAACTATGAGATTATGCAACTCCGTTTACCGGAGGAACACTTTGGGTGCTACCAAATGTCACAACGTAATCGGGTGATTATAAAGGAGTACTACAGGTGTCTCCAAAGGTACATGTTGGGTTGGCGTATTTCGAGATTAGGTTTTGTCACTCCGATTGTCGGAGAGGTATCTCTGGGCCCTCTCGGTAATGCACATCACTATAAGCCTTGCAAGCAATATAGCTAATGAGTTAGTTACAGAATGATGCATTACGTAACGAGTAAAGAGACTTGCCAGTAACGAGATTGAACTAGGTATTTGATACCGACGATCGAATCTCGGGCAAGTAACATACCGATGACAAAGGGAACAACGTACGTTGTTATGCGGTTTGACCGATAAAGATCTTCGTAGAATATGTAGGAGCCAATATGAGCATCCAGGTTCCGCTATTTGTTATTAACCGAGAATAGTTCTAGGTCATGTCTACATAGTTCTCGAACCCGTAGGGTCCGCACGCTTAAGGTTACGGCGATGCTTTATTATGAGTTTATGAGTTTTGATGTACCGAAGGAGTTCGGAGTCCCGGATGAGATCGGGGACATGACGAGGAGTCTCGAAATGGTCAAGACGTAAAGATCGATATATTGGACGACTATATTTGGACTTCGGAAAGGTTCCGAGTGATTCGGGTATTTTTCGGAGTACCGGAGAGTTACGGGAATTCGCCGGGGAGTATATGGGCCTTATTGGGCCATATGGGAATAGAGGAGAGAGGCCAAAAGGAAGGAGGCCTGCGCCCCCCCTCTGGTCCGAATTGGACAAGGGGCGCAGGCCCCTTTTCCTTCTTCCTCTCCCCCTCTTTCCCCTTCTCCTACTCCAACAAGGAAGGAGGGAGTCCTACTCCCGGTGGGAGTAGGACTTCCCTTGGCGCGCCCCCTCCTAGGTCGGCCGCCCCCTCCCCCCTCGCTCCTTTATATACGGGGGCAGGGGGGCACCTCTAGACACAACAACAATTGATCCCTTGGATCTCTTAGACGTGTGCGGTGCCCCCCTCCATCATAATCCACCTCGATAATATCGTAGCGGTGCTTAGGCGAAGCCCTGCATCGGTAGAACATCAAGATCGTCACCACGCCGTCGTGCTGGCGGAACTCTCCCTCGGCACTCGGCTGGATCGGAGTTCGAGGGACGTCATCGAGCTGAACGTGTGCTAGAACTCGGAGGTGTCGTAGTTTCGGTGCTTGATCGGTCGGGCCGTGAAGACGTACGACAACATCAACCGCGTTGTTCTAACGCTTCGCTTTCGGTCTCTACGAGTGCGTGGACAACACTCTCCCTCTCGTTGCTATACATCACCATGATCTTGCGTGTGCGTAGGAAATTTTTGAAATTACTACGTTTCCCCAACAAAGTGGCATTCGAGCCTGGTTTTATGCGTTGATGTTATTTGCACAAGTAGAACACCGATGAGTTATGGGCGATACAAGTCATACCGCTTACCAAAGATGTCATACTTTGGCTCAGCGGTATTGTGAGATGAAGCGGCCCGGACCGACATTACGCCAGACGCTTTACGCGAGACTGGTTTCACCGTTACGAGCACTCGTGCTTAAAGGTGACTGGCGGGTGTCTGTCTCTCTCACTTTAGCTGAACCGAGTGTGGTTACGCCCGGTCCTTGCGAAGGTTAAAATAGCACTAACTTGACGAACTATCGTTGTGGTTTTAATGCGTAGGTACGAACGGTTCTTGCTTAGCCCGTAGCAGCCACGTAAAACTTGCAACAACAAAGTAGAGGACGTCTAACTTGTTTTTGCAGGGCATGTTGTGATGTGATATGGTCAAGACGTGATGCTATATTTTATTGTATGAGATGATCATGTTTTGTAACCGGTTATCGGCAACTGGCAGGAGCCATATGGTTGTCGCTTTATTGTATGAAATGCAAACGCCCTGTAATGCTTTACTTTATCACTAAGCGGTAGCGATAGTCGTCGAAGCATAAGATTGGCGAGACGACAACGATGCTACAATGGAGATCAAGGTGTCGCGCCGGTGACGATGGTGATCACGACGGTGCTTCGGAGATGGAGATCACAAGCACAAGATGATGATGGCCATATCATATCACTTATATTGATTGCATGTGATGTTTATCCTTTATGCATCTTATCTTGCTTTGATTGACGGTAGCATTTTAAGATGATCTCTCACTAAAATTATCAAGAAGTGTTCTCCCCGAGTATGCACCGTTCGCGAAAGTTCTTCGTCTTTGAGACACCACGTGATGATCGGGTGTGATAGGCTCTACGTTCAAATACAACGGGTGCAAAACAGTTGCACACGCAGAATACTCAGGTTAAACTTGACGAGCCTAGCATATAACAGATATGGCCTTGGAACACAGAGATCGAAAGGTCGAACGTGAATCATATAGTAGATATGATCTACATAGTGATGTTCACCATTGAAACTACTCCATCTCACGTGATGATCGGACATGGTTTAGTTGATTTGGATCACGTGATCACTTAGAAGATTAGAGGGATGTCTATCTAAGTGGGAGTTCTTAAGTAATATGATTAATTGAACTTAAATTTATCATGAACTTAGTCCCGTAGTATTTTGCAAATTATGTTGTAGATCAATAGCTCGCGTTGTTGCTTTCATATGTTTATTCTGATATGTTCCTAGAGAAAAATTATGTTGAAAAATGTTAGTAGCAATGATGCGGATTGGATCCGTGATATGAGGTTTATCCTCATTGCTGCATAGAATAATTATGTCCTTGATGCACCGCTAGGTGACAGACCTATTGCAGGAGCAGATACAGACGTTATGAACGTTTGGCTAGCTCAATATGATGACTACTTGATAGTTTAGTGCACCATGCTTAACGGCTTAGAATCGGGACTTCAAAGACGTTTTGAACGTCATGGACCATATGAGATGTTCCAGGAATTGAAGTTAATATTGTTGGGGAACGTAGCAGAAATTCAAAATTTTCCTACGTGTCACCAAGATCTATCTATGGAGAAACTAGCAACGAGGGAAGGAGAGTGCATCTACATACCCTTGTAGATCGCTAAGCGGAAGCGTTCAAGAGAACGGGGTTGAAGGAGTCGTACTGTCGTGATCCAAATCACCGGAGATCCTAGTGCCGAGCAGACGGCACCTCCGCGTTCAACACACGTACAGCCGGTGGCGTCTCACGCCTTGATCCAGCAAGGAGAGAGGGAGAGGTTGAGGAAGACTCCATCCAGCAGCAGCACAATGGCGTGGTGGTGGTGGAGGCGTGGCAATCCAAAGCAGGCTTCGCCAAGCACCATGGGAGAGGAGGAGGAGGAGAGGCAGGCTGCACCAAGAGAGGAGAAGTTCTCATGTCTGTTTGGCAGCCCAAAACCTCAAGTATATATAGGGGAAAGGGGCTGCGCCTTTAGGGTTTTCCACCCCAAGGGTGCGGCCAGCCCTAGATGGGACTTGGGTGGCGGCCAAGAGGGGGAGGAGTGCCTCCCAAGTCAAGTGGAGGCCCTCCCCCTTAGGGTTTCCCCCTTCCCATGCGCATGGGCCTTGGGGGGGCTGGTGCCCTTGGCCCATTATGGCTTGGGCGCCCCCCTACAGCCCATGCTACTGTATTGGACGTGGTGGAACAATTTCCGGACCTCCGGACCCTCCGAATCCTCCGAACCTTCCGAAGCTTCCGGTACAATACCGAAAAAACCCGAACTTTTTCCTAACCCGAACAACAACTTTCCATATATAAATCTTTACCTCCGGACCATTCCGAACTCCTCGTGACGTCCGGGATCTCATCCGACTCGAACAACATTTGGTAACCACATACAAACTTCCTTTATAACCCTAGCGTCATCGAACCTTATGTGTAGACCCTACGGGTTCGGAGACATGTAGACATGACCGAGACGTTCTCCGGTCAATAACCAACAGCGGGATCTGGATACCCATGTTGGCTCCCACATGTTTCACGATGATCTCATCGGATGAACCACGATGTCAAGGACTCAATCAATCCCGTATACAATTCCCTTTGTCTAGCGGTATTGTACTTGCCCGAGATTCGATCGTCGGTATCCCGATACCTTTGTTCAATCTCGTTACCGGCAAGTCTCTTTACTCGCTCAGAACACATCATCCCGTGATCAACCCCTTGGTCACATTGTGCACATTATGATGATGTCCTACCGAGTGGGCCCAGAGATACCTCTCCGTTTACACGGAGTGACAAATCCCAGTCTTGACCCAACAGACACTTTCGGAGATACCTGTAGTGCACCTTTATAGTCACCCGATTCGTTGTGACGCTTTGGTACACCCAAAGCATTCCTACGGTATCCGGAGTTGCACAATCTCATGGTCTAAGGAAATGATACTTGACATTAGAAAGCTTTAGCATACGAACTACGATCTTTGTGCTAGGCTTAGGATTGGGTCTTGTCCATCACATCATTCTCCTAATGATGTGATCCCGTTATCAACGACATCCAATGTCCATGGTCAGGAAACCGTAACCATCTATTGATCAACGAGCTAGTCAACTAGAGGCTTACTAGGGACATGGTGTTGTCTATGTACCCACACATGTATCTGAGTTTCCTATCAATACAATTATAGCATGGATAATAAACGATTATCATGAACAAGGAAATATAATAATAACTAATTTATTATTGCCTCTAGGGCATATTTCCAACAGTCTCCCACTTGCACTAGAGTCAATAATCTAGTTCACATCGCCATGTGATCAACATCGATAGGTCACATCGCCATGTGACCAACATCCAAAGAGTTTACTAGTGTCCGTAAACTAGTTCACATCATCATGTGATTAAGACTCAATGAGTTCTGAGGTTTGATCATGTTTTGCTTGTGAGAGAGGTTTTAGTCAACGGGTCTGAACCTTTCAGATCCGTGTGTACTTTGCAATTCTTTATGTCATATTGCAAATGTTGCTTCCACGCTCCACTTGGATCTATTCCAAATGGTTGCTCCACTATACGTATCCGGTTTGCTACTCAGAGTCACTCGGATAGGTGTTAAAGCTTGCATCGACGTAACCCTTTACGCCGAACTCTTTATCACCTCCATAATCGAGAAACATGTCCTTATTTACTCCAAGGACAGTTTTGACCGCTGTCCAATGATCCATTCCTGGATCATTCTTGTACCCCTTGACTGACTCATGGCAGGCACACTTCTGGTGCGGTACACGGCCTGACATACTATAGAGCCTATGTCCGAAGCATAGGGGCGACCTTAAATCCTTTCTCTCTTTTCTGCAGTGGTCGAGCTTTAAGTCTTAACTTCATACCATACAACTCAGCCAAGAACTCCTTCTTTGGTGATCCATCTTGAACACCTTCAAGATCATGTCAAGGTATATGCTCATTTGAAAGTATTATTAAGCATTTTTGATCTATCCTTATAGATCTCGATGCTCAATGTTCAAGTAGCTTAATCCGGGGTTTCTATTGAAAAACATCTTTCAAATAACCCTATATGCTTTCCATAATTCTACATCATTTCGATCATCAATATGTCAACAACATATACTCATCAGAAATTCTATAGTGCTCCCACTCACTTCTTTGGAAATACAAGTTTCTCATAAACTTTGTATAAACCCAAAATCTTTGATCATCCTATCAAAGTGCATATTCCAACTCCGAGATGCTTACTCCAGTCCTTAGAAGGATCGCTGGAGCTAGCATACCTTTTAGCATCCTTAGGATCGACAAAACTTTTCTCATTGTATCGCATACAACCTTTCCTTACGAAAACTGGTAAGGAAAATCGTTTTGACATCCATCTTGCCAGATTTCATAAATGCAGCTAATGCTAACATGATTCCGACGGACTTAAGCATCGCTACGGATGAGAAAATCTCATCGTAGTCAACTCTTTGAACTTGTGAAAAACTCTTCGCCACAAGTCGAGCTTCATAGACTGCGACATTACCGTCCACGTCCGTCTTCTTCTTAAAGATCCATTTATCTCAATGGCTTGCCGATTATCGGGCAAGTCCACCAAAGTCATGGATCCTTTCTCGGATTTTATGGCTTTTAACCATTTGTCGGAATCCGGGCCCACCATCGCTTCTTCATATCTCGTAGGTTCATTGTTGTCTAGCAACATGACCTCTAAGACAGGATTGCGTACCATTCTGAGGTAGTACGCATCCTTGTCACCCTACGAGGAACGTCAGTGACTTGATCCGAAACTTCATGATCACTATCATAAGCTTCTACTTCAATTGGTGTAGGTGCCACGGGAACAACTTCCTGTGCCCTGCTACACACTAGTTGAAGTGATGGTTCAATAACCTCATCAAGTCTCCACCATCCTCCCACTCAACTTTTCGAGACGAACTTTTCCTCGAGAAAGGACCCGATTCAAGAAACAATCCCTATTGCTTCCGGATCTGAATTAGGAGGTATACCCAACTGTTTTGGGTCTCCTATGAAGATGCATTTTGTCCGCTTTGGGTTCGAGCTTATCAACCTGAAACTTTTCCACATAAGCGTCGCAGCCCCAAACTTTTAAGAAACGACAACTTAGGTTTCTCCAAACGGTGTCGTCTCAACGGAATTACGTGGTGCTCTATTAAAGTGAGTGCGGTTGTCTCTAATGCCTAACCCATGAACGATAGTGGTAATTTGATAAGAGACATCATGGTACACACCATATCTAATAGGGTGCAACTATGATGTTCGGACACACCATCACACTATGGTGTTCCAGGCGGTATTAATTGTGAAACAATTTGCACAATGTCTTAATTGTGTGCCAAAGCTTGTAACTCAGATACTCATCTCTATGATCATATCATAGACATTTTATCCTCTTGTCACAATGATCTTCAACTTCACTCTGAAATTACTTGAACCATTCAATAATTCAGACTTGTGTTTCATCAAGTAAGTACACTCAGTATCTACTTAAATCATCCGTGAAGTAAGAACATAACGATATTCATTTGCATGCCTCAAAGCACTCATTGGACTGCACACATCAAAATGTGTTACTTCCAACAAGTTGCTATCTTGTTCCATCTTCTTGAAACCGAGGCTTTTAGGTCATCTTGCCCATGTGGTATGATTTGCATATCTCAAGTGATTCAAAATCAAGTGAGTCCAAACGATCCATCTGCATGGAGTTTCTTCATGTGTATACACCAATAGACATGGTTCGCATGTCTCAAACTTTTCAAAACGAGTGAGTCCAAAGATCAATCAACATGGAGCTTCTTCATGCGTTTTACACCAATATGACTTACATGGCAGTGCCACAAGTAAGTGGTACTATCATTACTATCTTATATCTTTTGGCATGGAAATGTGTATCACTACGATCGAGATTCAATAAACCATTCTTTTAGGTGCAAGAGCATTGAAGGTATTTATTCAAATAAATAGAGTAACCATTATTCTCCTTAAATGAATAACCGTATTGCGTTAGACATAATCCAATCATGTCTATGCTCAACGCAAACACCAGATAATAATTTTAGGTTTAACTCCAATCTCGATGGTAGAGGGAGCGTGCGATGCTTGATCACATCAACCTTGGAAACACTTCCAACACATATCGTCAGCTCACCTTTAGCTAGTCTCCGTTTATTCCGTAGCCTTTTATTTCGAGTTACTAACACTTAGCAACCGAACGGTATCTAATACCCTGGTGCTACTAGGAGTACTAGTAAAATACACAATAACTTAATGTATATCCAATATACTTCTATCGACCTTGCCAGCCTTCTTATCTACCAAGTATCTAGGGTAATTCTGCTCCGAAGGCTGTTCCCCTTATTGCAGAAGCACTTAGTCTCGGGTTTGGGTTCAACCTTGGGTTTGTTCACTGGAGCAGCGACTGATTTGCCGTTTCATGAAGTGTCCCTTCTTGCCCTTGCCCTTCTTGAAACTAGTGGTTTCACCAACCATCAACAATTGATGCTCCTTCTTGATTTTTACTTTCGCAATGTCAAACAACGCGAATACCTCAAGGATCATCATCTCTATCCTTGATATGTTATAGTTCATCACGAAGCTCTAGCAGCTTGGTGGCAATGACTTTGGAGAAACATCACTATCTCATCTGGAAGATCAACTCCCACTCGATTCAAGTGATTGTTGCACTCAGACAATCTGAGCACAAGCTCAACGTTTGAGCTTTTCTCCCTTAGTTTGTAGGCTAAGAAAATCGTCGGAGGTCTTATACCTATTGACGTGGGCACGATCCTGAAATCCCAATTTCAGCCCTCGAAACATCTCATATGTTCCGCGACGTTTCGAAAAACGTCTTTGGTGCCTCAACTCTAAACCGTTTAACTGAACTATCACGTAGTTATCAAAACGTGTATGTCCAATGTTCGCAACATCCACAAGCAGCGTTTGGGGTTCAGCACTGGCGGTGCATTAAGGACATAAGCTTTCTCTTGACCGCATAATCGCTACTTTCAACTTTCAACTATATTTTCTCTAGGAACATATCTAAACAGTGGAACTAAAGCGCGAGCTTTCGACATAATTTGCAAAAGGTCTTTTGACTATGTTCAAGATAATTAAGTTCATCTTATGAACTCCCACTCAGATAGACATCCCTCTGGTCATCTAAGTGATTACATGATCCGAGTCAACTAGGCCGTGTCCGATCATCACGTGAGATGGACTAGTCATCATCGGTGAACATCTTCATGTTGATCGTATCTACTATACGACTCATGCTCGACCTTCGGTCTACGTGTTCCGAGGACATGTCTGTAGATGCTAGGCTCGTCAAGTTAACCCTAAGTGTTTCGCGTGTGTAAATCTGTCTTACACCCGTTGTATGTGAACGTAAGAATCCATCACACCCGATCATCACGTGGTGCTTAGAAGCAACGAACTTTAGCAACGGTGCACAGTTAGGGGAGAACACTTCTTGAAATTGTTGTAAGGGATCATCTTATTTACTATAAATGCGTTCTAAGTAAACAAGATGCATAAACATAATAAACATCACATGCAATTATATATTAGTGACATGATATGGCCAATATCATATAGCTCCATTGATCTCCATCTTCGGGGCTCCATGATCATCATCGTCACCGGCATGACACCATGATCTCCATCATCATGATCTCCATCATCGTGTCTCCATGAAGTTGTCTCGCCAACTATTACTTCTACTATTATGGCTACCGGTTAGCAATGAAGTAAAGTAATTACATGGCGTTGTTTAATGACACGCAGGTCATACAATAAATAAAGACAACTCCCATGGCTCTTGCCGGTTGTCATACTCATCGACATGCAAGTCGTGAATCCTATTACAAGAACATGATCAATCTCATACATCACATATCATTCATCACATTCTTCTTGGCCATATCACATCACATAGCATACCCTGCAAAAACAAGTTAGACGTCCTCTAATTGTTGTTTGCATGTTTTACGTGGCTGCTATGGGTTTCTAGCAAGAACGTTTCTTACCTACGCAAAACCACAACGTGATATGCCAATTGCTATTTACCCTTCATAAGGACCCTTTTCATCGAATCTGTTCCGACTAAAGTGGGAGAGTGGCACCCGCTAGCCACCTTATGCACCAAGTGCATGTCAATCGGTGGAACCTGTCTCACGTAAGAGTACGTGTAAGGTCGGTCCGGGCCGCTTCATCCCACAATACCGTCGAAACAAGATTGGACTAGTAACGGCAAGCATATTGAACAAAATCAACGCCCACAACTACTTTGTGTTCTACTCGTGCAAAGAATCTACGCAATAGACCTAGCTCATGATGCCCTTTGTTGGGGAGCGTGGCAGAAATTCAAAATTTTCCCTCGTGTCACCAAGATCTATCTATGGAGAGACTAGCAACGAGGGGAAGGAGAGCGCATCTACATACCCTTGTAGATCGCTAAGCAGAAGCGTTCAAGAGAACGGGGTTGAAGGAGTCGTACTCGTCGTGATCCAAATCACCGGAGATCCTAGTGCCACGGCACCTCCGCGTTCAACACACGTACAGCCCGGTGACGTCTCCCACGCCTTGATCCAGCAAGGAGAGAGGGAGTGGTTGAGGAAGACTCCATCCAGCAGCAGCACAACGGCGTGGTGGTGGTGGAGGAGCGTGGCAATCCAGCAGGGCTTCGCCAAGCACCACGGGAGAGGAGGAGGAGGAGAGGCAGGGCTGCACCAAGAGAGGAGAAGTTCTCATGTCTGTTTGGCAGCCCAAAACCTCAAGTATATATAGGGGGAAAGGGGGGCTGCGCCCCCTTTAGGGTTTTCCACCCCAAGGGGTGCGGCCAGCCCTAGATGGGACTTGGGGGGCGGCCAAGAGGGAGGAGTGCCTCCCAAGTCAAGTGGAGGCCCTCCCCTTAGGGTTTCCCCTTCCCATGCGCATGGGCCTTGGGGGGCTGGTGCCCTTGGCCCATTATGGCTTGGGCGCCCCCCTACAGCCCATGCTACTGTATTGGACATGGTGGAACAATTTCCGGACCTCCGGACCCCTCCGGAATCCTCCGGAACCTTCTGGAAGCTTCCCGGTACAATATCGAAAAAACCCGAACTTTTTCCGGAACCCGAACAACAACTTTCCATATATAAATCTTTACCTCCGGACCATTCCGGAACTCCTCGTGACGTCCGGGATCTCACCCGGGACTCCGAGCAACATGCGGTCACCACATACAAACTTCCTTTATAACCCTAAGCGTCGCCAGACCTTAAGTGTGTAGACCCTACGGGTTCGGAGACATGTAGACATGACCGAGACGTTCTCCGGTCAATAACCAACAGCGGGATCTGGATACCCATGTTGGCTCCCACATGTTCCACGATGATCTCATCGGATGAACCACGATGTCAAGGACTCAATCAATCCCGTATACAATTCCCTTTGTCTAGCGGTATCAGACTTGCCCGAGATTCGATCGTCGGTATCCCGATACCTTTGTTCAATCTCGTTACCGGCAAGTCTCTTTACTCGTTCTGTAACACATCATCCCGTGATAAACCCCTTGGTCACATTGTGCACATTATGATGATGTCCTACCGAGTGGGCCCAGAGATACCTCTCCGTTTACGGAGTGACAAATCCCAGTCTTGATTCGTGCCAACCCAATGAGACACTTTCGGAGATACCTGTAGTGCACCTTTATAGTCACCCGATTACGTTGTGGACGCTTTGGTACACCCAAAGCATTCCTACGGTATCCGGAGTTGCACAATCTCATGGTCTAAGGAAATGATACTTGACATTAGAAAGCTTTAGCATACGAACTACGATCTTTGTGCTAGGCTTAGGATTGGGTCTTGTCCATCACATCATTCTCCTAATGATGTGATCCCGTTATCAACGACATCCAATGTCCATGGTCAGGAAACCGTAACCATCTATTGATCAACGAGCTAGTCAACTAGAGGCTTACTAGGGACATGGTGTTGTCTATGTACCCACACATGTATCTGAGTTTCCTATCAATACAATTATAGCATGGATAATAAACGATTATCATGAACAAGGAAATATAATAATAACTAATTTATTATTGCCTCTAGGGCATATTTCCAACAAATATTTCAAGCAAAAACCCGAGTTGAGAGATATGAAGTCTCCAACAAGTTCTATAGCTAAAAGATGGAGGAGAATCGCTCAACTAGTGAGCATGTGCTCAGATTGTCTGGGTACTTCAATCGCTTGAATCAAGTGGGAGTTAATCTTTCGGATAAGATAGTGATTGACAGAATTCTCTAGTCACCATCACTAAGTTACTAGAACTTCGTGATGAACTATAGTATGCAAGGGATGACGAAAACGATTCCCGAGCTCTTCGTGATGTTGAAATCGTGAAGGTAGAAACCAAGAAAGAGCATCAAGTGTTGATGATTGACAAGACCACTAGTTTCAAGAAAAGGGCAAAGGGAAAGAAAGGGAAACTTCAAGCTGAATGGCAAACAAGTTGTCACTCCGTGAAGAAGACCAAAGCTGGACCAAAGCACTGAAACCGAGTGCTTACACTGCAACGGAAATGGTCCTTTGAAGCGGAAATGCCCTGAATATTTGGTGGATAAGAAGGATGGCAAAGTGAACAAGAGTATATTTGATATACAGGTTATTGATGTGTGCCTTACTAGTGTTTATAGTAGCCCCTGAGTATTTGATACTTGTTGGGTTGCTAAGATTAGTAACTCGAAACAGGAGTTACGGAATAAATGTAAACTAGTTGAAGGGAAGTGACGATGAGTGTTGGAAGTAGTTCCAAGATTGATATGATCATCATCACACACTCCCTATACTTTCGGGATTAGTGTTAAACCTAAATAAATGTTATTTAGCTTTTGCGTTGAGCATGAATATGATTTGATCATGTTTATTGCAATACGGTTATTCATTTAAAGTCAGAGAATAATTGTTGTTCTGTTTACATGAATAGAACCTTCAATGGTCATACACCCAATGAAAATAGTTTGTTGGATCTCGATCGTAGTGATACACATATTCATAATATTGATGCCAAAAGATGCAAAGTTAATAATGATAGTGCAACTTATTTGTGGCACTGCTGTTTAGGTCATATCGGTGTAAAGCGCATGAAGAAACTCCATACTGATGGGCTTTTGGAATCACTTGATTATGAATCACTTGGTACTTGCGAACCGTGCCTCATGGGCAAGATGACTAAAAACTCCGTTCTCCTGAACAATGGAACGAGCTACTGACTTGTTAGAAATAATACATACTGATGTATGCAGACCAATGAGTATTAAGGCTCGTGGCGGGTATCGTTATTTTCTGACCTTCACAGATGATTTAAGTAGATATGGGTATATCTACTTGATGAAACATAAGTCTGAAACATTTGAAAAGTTCAAAGAATTTCAGAGTGAAGTGGAAAATCATCGTGACAAGAAAAATAAAGTTTCTACGATCTGATCGCGGAGACAAATATTTGAGTTACGAGTTTGGTCTTCAATTAAAACAATGTGGAATAGTTTCACAAATTCGCGCCACCTGGAACACCACAGCATAATGGTGTGTCCGAATGTCATAACCGTACTTTATTGGATATAGTGCAATCTATGATGTTTCTTACCGATTTACCACTATCTTTTTGGGGTTATGCATTAGAGATAGCTACATTCACATTAAAAAGGGCACCATCGAAATCCGTTGAGACGACGGCTTATGAACTGTGGTTTGGCAAGAAACCAAAGTTGTCGTTTGTTAAAATTTGAGGCTGCGATGCTTATGTGAAAAAGTTTCAAGCTAATAAGCTCGAATCTAAATCGGAGAAGTGCACCTTCATAGAATACCCAAAGGAAACTGTTGGGTACACCTTCTATCACTGATCCGAAAGCAAGATATTCATTGCTAAGATGGATCCTTTCTAGAGAAGGAGTTTTCTCTCGAAAGAAGTGAGTGGGAGGAAAGTAGAGCTTGATAAGGTAATTGTACCTTCTCCCGAATTGAAAAGTAGTTCATCACAGAAATCAGTTCCTGTGATTCCTACACCAATCAGTGAGGAAGCTATTGATGATGATCATGAAGCTTCAGATCAAGTTACTACCGAACCTCGTAGGTCTTCCAGAATAAGATCCGCACCAAAGTGGTACGGTAATCCTATTCTCGAAGTCATGTTACTAGACCATGATGAACCTACAAACTATGAGGAAGCGATGATGAGCCCAGATTCCGCGAAATGGCTTGAGGCCATGAAATCTGAGATGGGATCCATGTATGAGAACAAAGTGTGGACTTTGGTGGAGTTGCCCGATGATCGGCAAGCCATATTGTATGAATGGATCTTCAAGTGGAAGACAGATGATGATAGTAGTGTTACTATCTACAAAGCTCGAGTTGTCGCAAAAAGATTTTCGACAAGTTCAAGGTGTTGAATACAATGAGATTTTCTCAACTGTAGCGATGCTTATGTCTGTCCGAATCATGTTAGCAAGTGCCACATTTTATGAAATCTGGCAAATGGATGTCAAAATTGCATTCCTTAATGGTTTTATTAAAGAAGAGTTGTATAAGATGCAACCAGAAGGTTTTGTCAATCCTAAAGGAGCTAACAAAATGTGCAAGCTCCAGCGATCCATCTATGGACTGGTGCAAGCATCTCAGAGTTGGAATACACGCTTTGATAAGTTGATCAAAGCGTATAGTTTCTCTGAGACTTGCGGTGAAGCCTGTATTTACAATAAAGTGAGTGGGAGCACTACCGCCTTTCTGATAAATGTATGTGAGTAACATATTGTTGATCAGAAATGATGTAGAATTTTTTCTGGAAAGCATAAAGGAGTATTTGAAAGGAGTTGTTTAAAAGGAAGACCTCAGTAAAGCTACTTACATATTGAGCATCAAGATCTATTGAGATAGATCAAGACGCTTGATAAGTTTTTTCAATAAGTACATACCTTGTCAAGATTTTGAAGTAGTACAAAATGGAACAGTCAAAGAAAAGTTCTTGCCTGTGTTGCAAAAGGTGTGAAATTGAGTAAAACTCAAATCCCGACCACGGTAGAAAATAGAAAGAAGAATGAAAAGTCATTCCCTATGCCTCAGTCATAGGTTCTATAAAGTATGCTATGCTGTGAACCAGACCTATTGTATATCTTGCTCTGAGTTTGGCAAAGGAATACAATTCTGATCTAATAGTAGATCACTGGACAGCGGTCAAGAATATCCTTAGTGAGGACTAAGGAAATATTTCTCGATTATGGAGGTGATAAAAGAGCCCGTCATAAAGAGTTACAACAGTGCAAGTTTTTATACCGATCCAGATGAGTCTAAGTCTCAATCTGGATACATATTGAAAGTGGGAGCAATTAGCTAGAGTAGCTCCGTGCAGAGCATTGTAGACATAGAATATTTGCAAAATACATACGGCTCTGAATATGACAGAACCGTTGACTAAGCTTCTCTCACAAGCAAAACATGATCATACCTTAGTACTCTTTGGGTGTTAATCACATAGCGATGTGAACTAGATTATTGACTCTAGTAAACCCTTTGGGTGTTGGTCACATGACGATGTGAACTATGGGTGTTAATCACATACAGATGTGAATATTAGTGTTGAATCACATGATGATGTGAACTAGATTATTGACTCTAGTGCAAGTGGGAGACTAAAGGAAATATGCCCTAGAGGCAATAATAAAGTTATTATTTATTTCCTCATATCATGATAAATGTTTATTATTCATGCTAGAATTGTATTATCCGGAAACATGATACATGTGTGAATACATAGACAAACATATAGTCACTAGTATGCCTCTACTTGACTAGCTCATTAATCAAAGATGGTTATGTTTCCTAACCATAGACATGTGTTGTCATTTGATTAATGGGATCACATCATTAGGAGAATGATGTGATTGACATGACCCATTCCGTTAGCCTAGCACTTGATCGTTTAGTACATTGCTATTGCTTTCTTCATGACTTATATATGTTCCTGTAACTATGAGATTATGCTACTCCGTTTACGGAGGAACACTTTGGGTGCTACCAAATGTCACAACGTAACGGGTGATTATAAAGGAGTACTACAGGTGTCTCCAAAGGTACATGTTGGGTTGGCATATTTGAGATTAGGTTTTGTCACTTGATTGTTGGAGAGGTATCTACCGCCCTCTCGGTAATGCACATCACTATAAGCCTTGCAAGCAATGTAGCTAATGAGTTGAGTTACGGAATGATGCATTATGTAACGAGTAAAGAGACTTGCCAAGAATGAGATTAAACTAGGTATTGGATACCGACGATCGAATCTCGGGCAAGTAACATACCGATGACAAAGGGAACAACGTATGTTGTTATGCGGTTTGACCGATAAAGATCTTCGTAGAATATGTAGGAGCCAATATGAGCATCCAGGTTCCGCTATTGGTTATTGACCGAGAATAGTTCTAGGTCATGTCTACATAGTTCTCGAACCCGTAGGGTCGGCACGCTTAAGGTTACGATGACAGTTTTATTATGAGTTTATGAGTTTTGATGTACCGAAGGAGTTCGGAGTCCCGGGTGAGATCGGGGACATGACAAGGAGTCTCGAAATGGTCGAGACGTAAAGATTGATATATTGGACGACTATATTCGGACTTCGGAAAGGTTCCGAGTGATTCGGGTATTTTTCGGAGTACCGGAGAGTTACGGAATTCGCCGGGAGTATATGGGCCTTATTGGGCCATACGGGAATAGAGGAGAGAGGCCAAAGGAAGGAGGCCTCGCCCCCCTCTGGTCCGAATTGGACAAGGGCGCAGCCCCTTTCCTTCTTCCTCTCCCCTCTTTCCCTTCTCCTACTCCAACAAGGAAGGATGGAGTCCTACTCGGTGGGAGTAGGACTCCCCTGGCGCGCCCCTCCTAGGCGGCCGCCCCTCCCCTTGCTCCTTTATATCACGGGGGCAGGGGGGCACCTCTAGACACAACAACAATTGATCCCTTGGATCTCTTAGCCGTGTGCGGTGCCCCCCTCCACCATAATCCACCTCGATAATATCGTAGCGGTGCTTAGGCGAAGCCCTGCATCGATAGAACATCAAGATCGTCACCACGCCGTCGTGCTGACAGAACTCTCCCTCGACACTCGGCTGGATCGGATTTCGAGGGACGTCATCGAGCTGAACGTGTGCTAGAACTCGGAGGTGCCGTAGTTTCGGTGCTTGATCGGTCGGGCCGTGAAGACGTACGACTACATCAACCACGTTGTTCTAACGCTTCCGCTTTCGGTCTACGAGGGTACGTGGACAACACTCTCCCCTCTCGTTGCTCTACATCACCATGATCTTGCGTGTGCGTAGGAAATTTTTGAAATTACTACGTTCCCCAACAGTTTTCGTCTCCTCGACTTTTAAAACGATTTTCAGAAAAATACAAAAGATTTGCCAAGTTGGTTGGACAAGCCTAAATATCAACTATATAGAGGATTTCTAACGGAATGCAGACAAGATGACATGGCGAGATTGTTGGAAATATGCCCTAGAGGCAATAATAAAATGGTTATTATTATATTTCCTTGTTCATGATAATTGACTATTGTTCATGCTATAATTGTATTAACTGGAAACCGTAATACATGTGCAAATACATAGACCACAACATGTCCCTACTGAGCCTCTAGTTGACTAGCTCGTTGATCAATAGATGGTTATGGTTTCCTGACCATGGACATTGGATGTCATTGATAACGGGATCACATCATTAGGAGAATGATGTGATGGACAAGACCCAATCCTAAGCATATCACAAGATCGTGTAGTTCGTTTGCTAAAGCTTTTCTAATGTCAAGTATCATTTCCTTAGACCATGAGATTGTGCAACTCCCGAATACCGTAGGAATGCTTTGGGTGTACCAAACGTCACAACGTAACTGGGTGGCTATAAAGGTGCACTACAGGTATCTCCGAATCTGTCTGTTGGGTTGGCACGAATCAAGACTGGGATTTGTCACTCCGTATGACAGAGAGGTATCTCTGGGACCACTTGGTATTGCATCATCATAATGAGCTCAATGTGACTAAGTAGTTAGTCATGGGATCATGCATTACGGAACGAGTAAAGTGACTTGCGATAGCGAGATTGAACGAGGTATTGGGATACCGACGATCGAATCTCGGGCAAGTAACGTACCGATTGACAAAGGGAATTGCATATGGGATTGCTTGAATCCCCGACATCGTGGTTCATCCGATGAGATCATCGTGGAACATGTGGGAGCCGACATGGGTATCCAGATCCCGCTGTTGGTTATTGGCCGGAGTGATGTCTCGGTCATGTCTGCATGATTCCCGAACCCGTAGGGTCTACACACTTAAGGTTCAGTGACGCTAGAGTTGTTATGGGAAATAGTATGTGGTTACCGAATGTAGTTCGGAGTCCCGGATGTGATCCCGGACGTCACGAGGAGTTCCGGAATGGTCTGGCGGTGAAGATTGATATATTGGACGAAGGATATTGGAGTCCGGAAGTGTTCCGGGGGTACCAGGCTATGGCCAGCATGACCGAAAGGTGTTTCGGGAGCCCCGGCAAGTGTTGGAGGGCCTCATGGGCCAAAGGGGAAGGGCAAACCAGCCCACTAAGGGGTGGTGCGCCCCCCACACCCTTTCCCACGTTATTTGGGGAGGTGGGGCGCCTCCACCTGGCTTGGGAGGCAATCCTCCACCTGCTTGGCTTGGGGGGCAAGTCTCCCTAGGGAGATCCAATCTGCTTGGCCGCCGCCCCCTAGGGGAAACCCTAGGGCGCCTCCCCCTCTCCCCTTGCCCCTATATATAGTGGAGGGGTGGGAGGGCAGCCGCACCTCTCCCCTGGCGCAGCCCTCTCCCTCCTCCAACACCTCCTCCTCCTCCATAGTGCTAGGCGAAGCCTGTTTGGAGAACCACGAGCTCCACCACCACCACGCCCGTCGTCTTTGTCGGAGTTCTCCCTCAACTTCTCCTCTCCCCATGATGGATCAAGAAGGAGGAGACGTCCCGGGCTGTACGTGTGTTGAGCAGCGAGGCGCCGTCCATTCGGCGCTAGATCGGATCTTCCGCGATTTGAATCGCCGCGAGTACGACTCTATCAACCGCGTTCTTGTAACTGAAGGAAATATGCCCTAGAGGCAATAATAAAGTTATTATTTATTTCCTTATTTCATGATAAATGTTTATTATTCATGCTAGAATTGTATTAACCGGAAACATAATACATGTGTGAATACATAGACAAACATAGTGTCACTAGTATGCCTCTACTTGACTAGCTCGTTGAATCAAAGATGGTTAAGTTTCCTAGCCATAGACATGAGTTGTCATTTGATTAACGGGATCACATCATTAGGAGAATGATGTGATTGACATAACCCATTCCATTAGCTTAGCACTTGATCGTTTAGTATATTGCTATTGCTTTCTTCATGACCTATACATGTTCCTGTAACTATGAGATTATGCAACTCCGTTTACGGAGGAACACTTTGGTACTACCAAAGCGTCTAACGTAATCGGGTGATTATAAAGGAGTACTACAGGTGTCTCCAAAGGTACTTGTTGGGTTGGCGTATTTGAGATTAGGTTTTGTCACTCCGATTGTCGGAGAGGTATCTCTGGGCCTTCTCGGTAATACACATCACATAAGCCTTGCATGCATTACAACGCAGGAGTTGGTTGTGAGATGATGTATTACGGAACGAGTAAAGAGACTTACCGATAGCAGATTGAACTAGGTATTGGATACCGACGATCGAATCTCGGGTAAGTAACATACCGATGACAAAAGGAACAACGATGTCGTTATGCGGTTTGACCGATAAAGATCTTCGTAGAATATGTAGGAACCAATATGGGCATCTAGGTTCCGCTATTGGTTATTGACCGAGAATAGTTCTAGGTCATGTCTACATAGTTCTCGAACCCGTAGGGTCCGCACGCAACAAGGTTTCGATGACAGTTATATTATGAGTTTGCACGTTTTGATGTACCGAAGGAGTAGGAGTCCCGGATGACATCGGGGACTTGACGAGGAGTCTCGCAATGGTCGAGACGTAATGTTTCATATATTGGATGATATGTTTAGGCCAAGGTGTCAAGCCCATGTGGCTTTAGGTCGGTGCAAAAGGAGTTTTGCGGAGGCCGAGGGCCAAACGTCGGAGACCACTGGCGTCGGCCTGGGCCAGACGCCGAGGCCCATGGCGTCTGGGCGGGCGCCAAGGATTGTGGCGTTTGGTCCTGGAGTCCGAGTGGGACTCTTGCCTTTCGGGCAAAACCGACTTTGAGGAGGTTTTTGCTCCAAGTTTCGACCCCGGGGCTCAACATATAAATAGAGGGGCAGCGCTAGCACCAAGGACACAACAATTGATCCCTTGGATCTCTTAGCCGTGTCGGTGCCCCTTCCACCATATTTCACCTCGGTCATATCGTCAGCAGAGTTTAGGCGAAGCCTGCGCGATGAAACATCATCATCGTCACTGCCGTCGTGTTGTGGAACTCATCCCGACACTTTGTGGATCGGAGTCCGGGATCGTCATCGAGCTGAGCGTGTGCAGAACTTGGAGGTGCCGTCGTTCGGTGCTTGGATCGGTCGGATCGTGAAGGCGTCGACTACATCAACCGCGTTGTTATAACGCTTCCGCTTTCGGTCTACGAGGGTACGTGGACAGACACTCTCCCCTCTCGTTGCTATGCCATCACCATGGTCTTGTGTGTGCGTAGGAAATTTTTTGAAATTACTACGTTCCCCAACAGTGGCATCCGAGCCTGGTTTTATGCGTTGATGTCATATGCACGAGTAGAACACAAGTGAGTTGTGGGCGATATAAGTCATACTGCTTACCAGCATGTCATACTTTGGTTCAGCGGTATTGTGAGATGAAGCGGCCCGGACCGACATGGATGTGATCCCGGACGTCACGAGGAGTTCCGGAATGGTCCGGCGGTGAAGATCGATATATTGGACGAAGGGTATTGGAGTCCGGAAGTGTTCCGGGGGTACCAGGCTATGGCCAGCATGACAGAAAGGTGTTTCGGGGGGCCCGACAAGTGTTGCAGGGCTTCATGGGCCAAGGGGAGGGGGCAAACCAGCCCACTAAGGGGTGGTGCGCCCCCCACACACTTTCCCACGTTATTTGGGGAGGTGGAGCGCCTCCACCTGGCTTGGGAGGCAATCCTCCACCTGCTTGGCTCGGGGGGCAAGTCTCCCTAGGATTTTCCCTAGGGAGATCCAATCTGCTTGGCCGCCGCCCCCTAGGGGAAACCCTAGGGCACCTCCCCCTCTCCCCTTGCCCCTATATATAGTGGAGGGGTGGGAGCGCAGCCGCACCTCTCCCCTGGCGCAGCCCTCTCCCTCCTCCAACACCTCCTCCTCCTTCATAGTGCTTGGCGAAGCCCTGCTGGAGAACCACGAGCTCCACCACCACCACGCCGTCGTGTTGTCGGTGTTCTCCCTCAACTTCTCCTCTCCCCTTGCTGGATCAAGAAGGAGGAGACGCCCCCGGGCTGTACGTGTGTTGAACGCGGAGGCGTCGTCCGTTCGGCGCTAGATCGGATCTTCAACTATTTGAATCGCCGCGAGTACGACTCCATCAACCGCGTTCTTGTAACGCTTCCGCTTAGCGATCTTCAAGGGTATGAAGATGCACTCCCTCTCTCTCTCTCATTGCTAGAATCTCCATAGATTGATCTTGGTGATGCGTAGAAAATTTTGAATTTCTGCTACGTTCCCCAACAGTGGCATCATGAGCTAGGTCTATGCGTAGTTTCTATGCACGAGTAGAACACAAGTTGTTGTGGGCGTCGATTTTGTCAATTTACTTTCCGTTACTAGTCTTATCTTGATTCGGCGGCATAGTGGGATGAAGCGGCCCGGACCGACCTTACACGTACACTTACGTGAGACAGGTTCCACTGACTGACATGCACTAGTTGCATAAGGTGGCTAGCGGGTGTCTGTCTCTCCCACTTTAGTCCGATCGGATTCGATGAAAATGGTCCTTATGAAGGGTAAATAGTAATTGGCATATCACGTTGTGGTTTTGGCGTAGGAAAGAAACGTTCTTGCTAGAAACCTATAACAGCCACGTAAAAACTTGCAACAACAGTTAGAGGACGTCTAACTTGTTTTTGCAGCATATGCCGTGTGATGTGATATGGCCAAAAGAATGTGATGAATGATATATGTGATGTATGAGATTGATCATGTTCTTGTAATAGGAATCACGACTTGCATGTCGATGAGTATGACAACCGGCAGGAGCCATAGGAGTTGTCTTAATTTATTGTATGACCTGCGTGTCATGAGTAATGCCATGTAATTACTTTACTTTATTGCTAAACCGTTAGCCATAGTGGTAGAAGTAATAGTTGGCGAGACAACTTCATGAAGACACGATGATGGAGATCATGATGATGGAGATCATGGTGTCATGCGGTGACAATGATGATCGTGGCGCCCGAAGATGAAGATCAAAAGGAGCAAAATGATATTGGCCATATCATGTCACTATTTGATTGCATGTGATGTTTATCATGTTTTACATCTTATTTGCTTAGAACGACGGTAGCTTAAATAAGATGATCCCTATAATAATTTCAAGAAAGTGTTCCCCTAACTATGCACCGTTGCGAAGGTTCGTTGTTTCGAAGCACCACGTGATGATCGGGTGTGATAGATTCTAACGTTCGAATACAACGGGTGTAAGCCAGATTTACACACGGAATACACTTAGGTTGACTTGACGAGCCTAGCATGTACGGACATGGCCTCGGAACACGGAAGACCAAAAGGTCGAACATGAGTCGTATAGAAGATACGATCAACATGAAGATGTTCATCGACGATGACTAGTCCATCTCACGTGATGATCGGACACGGCCTAGTTGACTCGGATCATGTATCACTTAGATGACTAGAGGGATGTCTATCTGAGTGGGAGTTCATTAAATAATTTGATTAGATGAACTTAATTATCATGAACATAGTCCAAATGTCTTTGCAAATTATGTCGTAGCTTACGCTTTAGTTTTAGATATGTTCCTAGAGAAAATTTAGTTGAAAGTTGATAGTAGCAATTATGCGGACTAGGTCCATAAACTGAGGATTGTCCTCGTTGCTACGCAGAAGGCTTATGTCCTTAATGCACCGCTCGGTGTCTTTGAACCTCGAGCGTCGTTTGTGGATGTTGAGAACATCCGACATACACGTTTGATGACTACGTGATAGTTCAGGCGTAATGTTAAGCGGTTTAGAATTGAGGCGTCAAAGGCATTTTTGAAATGTCGCTGAACATATGAGATGTTCCAAGGACTGAAATCGGGATTTCAGGCTAGTGCCCACGTCAAGAGGTATGAGACCTCTGAAAAGTTTCTTAAGCCTACAAACTAAGGGAGAAAAGCTCAATCGTTGAGCATGTGCTCAGATTGTCTGAGTACTACAATCACTTGAATCGAGTGGGAGTTAATCTTCCGGATGAGATAGTGATGGTTCTCCATAGTCACCGCCACCAAGCTATTAGAGCTTCGTGATGAACTATAACATATCGAGGATAGACATGATGATCCTTGATCAATTCGCGACATTTGACACATGAAAGTAGAAATCGAGTAGGAGCATCAATTGTTGATGGTTAGTAAAACCACTAGTTTCAAGAAGGGCAAGGGCAAGAAGGGATACTTCATGAACGTCAAATCAGTTGCTGCTCCAGTGGAGAAACCCAAGGTTGAACCCAAAAACCGAGACTTAGTGCTTCTGTAATGAGGGCAGACGCATGAGCGTAACCACCCTAGATACTTGGTAGATGAGAAGGCTGGCAAGGTCGACAGAAGTATATTGGATATACATTATATTAATGTGTACTCTACTAGTACTCCTAGTAGCACCAGGGTATTATATACCGGTTCGGTTGCTAAGTGTTAGTAACTCGAAATAAAAAATCTATGGAATAAACGGAGACTAGCTAAAGGTGAGATGACGATATATGTTGGAAGTGTTTCCAAGGTTGATGTGATCAAGCATCGCATGCTCCCTCTACCATCGAGATTGGTGTTAAACCTAAATAATTGTTATTTGGTGTTTGCATTGAGCATAGACATAATTGGATTATGTTTATTGCAATTCGGTTATTCATTTAAGGAGAATAATGGTTACTCTGTTTATTTGAATAATACCTTCAATGGTCTTGCACCTAAAATGAATGGTTTATTGAATCTCGATCGTAGTGATACACATGTTCATGCCAAAAGATGTAAGATAGTAATGATAGTACCACATACTTGTGGCACTGCCATTTGAGTCATATTGGTATAAAACGCATGAAGAAGCTCCATGTTGATGGATCTTTGGACTCACTCGTTTTGAAAAGATTGAGACATGCGAACCATGTCTATTGGTAGATATGCATGAAGAAACTCCATACAGATGGATCGTTTGGACTCACTTGATTTTGAATCACTTGAGACATGCAAATCATACCACATGGGCGAGATGACCGAAAGGCCTCGTTTTCGAAGATGGAACAAGAAAGCAACTTGTTGGAAGTAATACATTTTGATGTGTGCAGTCCAATGAGTGCTGAAGCAAGCAGTGGATATCGTTATGCTCTTACATCACATATGATTTGAGTAGATTCTAAGTATATTTACTTGATGAAACACAAGTCTGAATTATTGAAAGGTTCAAGTAATTTCAGAGTGAAGCTGAAGATCGTCGTGACAAGAGGATAAAATGTCCATGATATGATCATAGAGATGAATATCGGGGTTACGTGTGTGGCACACAATTAAGACCTTGTGGAAATTGTTTCACTACTAAAACCACCTGGAACACTATAGTGTGATGGTGTGTCCGAACATCATAGCTGCACCATATTGGATATGGTGCATACCATGATGTCTCTTATTGAATTACCACTATCGTTTATGGGTTAGGCATTAGAGACAACCGCATTCACTTTAAATAGGGCACCACGCAATTCCGTTGAGACGACACCGTATGAACTATGGTTTAGAGAAACCTAAGCTGTCGTTACTTAAAAGTTTGGGGATGCGACGCTTATGTGAAAAAGGTTTCAGGCTGATAAGCTCGAACCCAAACCGGATAAATGCATCTTCATAGGACACCCAAAACAGTTGGGTATACCTCCTACTTCAGATCCGGAAGCAAAAGTGATTGTTTCTAGAAACGGGTCCTTTCTCGAGGAAAAGTTTCTCTCGAAAGAATTGAGTGGGAGGATGGTGGAGACTTGATGAGGTTATTGAACCGTCACTTCAACTAGTGTGTAGCAGGCACGAGGAAGTTGTTACGTGGCACCTACACCAATTGAAGTGGAAGCTTATGATGGTGATCATGAAACTTCGGATCAAGTCACTACCAAACCTCGTAGGTCGACAAGGATGCATACTACTTCAGAGTGGTACGTAATCCTGTCTTGGAAGTCATGTTTCTAGACAACAATGAACCTACGAGCTATGGAGAAGCGATGGTGGGCCCGGATTCCGACGAATGGCTCGAGGCCATAAAATCCGAGAGAGGATCCATGTATGAAAACAAAGTGTAGACTTTGGAAGAACTACTTGATGGTCGTAAGGCTGTTGGGTACAGATGGATTCTAAGAGGGAAGACAGACAATGATGGTATGTGTGACCATTAAGAAAGCTCGCCTTGTCGCTAAGATGCTTCCGACAAGTTCAAGGAGTTGACTACGATGAGACTTTCTCACCAGAAGCGATGCTAAGAGTCTGTTGGAATTATATTAGCGATTCTTGTATTATTTATCAAATCTTGCAGATAGGATGTCAAAACATTATTTCCTCGATAGTTTTCTTGAGGAAAGGTTGTATGTGATACAACCAGAAGGTTTGTCAATCCTAAAAGATGCTCACAAGTATGCAAAGCTCCAGCAATCCTTCTAAGGACTGGAGTAAGCATCTCGGAGTTGGAATATACACTTTGATGAGATGATCAAAGATTTTGGGCTTATACAAAGTTTATGAGAAACTTGTATTTCCAAAGAAGTGAGTGGGAGCACTATAGAATTTCTGAAGAGTATATGTTGTTGACATATTGTTGATCAGAAATGATGTAGAGTTTCTGGAAAGCATATAGGATTATTTGAAAAGTGTTTTTCAATGGAAAACTTGGATTAAGCTACTTGAACATTGAGCATCAAGATCTGTAAGGATAGATCAAAATCGCTTAATAGTACTTTCAAACGAACACATACCATGACAAGATTTTGAAGGAGTTCAAAATATATCGGCAAAGAAGGAGTTCTTGGCTGTGTTATAAGGTGTGAGTATTGAGTAAGACTCAAGACCTGACCACGGCAGAATAGCGAGAAAGGACGAAGGTCGTCCCCTATGCTTAGACGTTGGCTCCATAGTATGCTATGCTGTGTACCGCACCTGAAGTGTGCCTTGCCATGAGTCAGTCAAGGGGTACAAGTGTGATCCAGGAATGGATCACAGGACAGCGGTCAAGGTTATCCGTAGTAACTAGTTGACTAAGGAATTTTCTCAATTATGGAGGTGGTAAAAGAGTTTGTCGTAAAGGGTTACGCCGATGCAAACTTTGACACTAATCTAGATGACTCTGAGTGGTAAACCGGATTTGTATAGTAGAGTTGTTATTTGGAATAGTTCCAAATGGCGCGTGATAGCTGCATATAGGAGATGACATAGAGATTTGTAAAGCACACACGGATCTGAAAGATTCGCACCGTTGACTAATAACCTCTCTCTGGCGAGATATGATCAAACCCAATGGGTGTTGGATTCATTACAATCACATAGTGATGTGAACTAGATTATTGACTCTAGTGCAAGTGGGAGACTGTTGGAAATATGCCCTAGAAGCAATAATAAAATGGTTATTATTATATTTCCTTGTTCATGATAATTGACTATTGTTCATGCTATAATTGTATTAACTGGAAACCGTAATACATGTGCGAATACATAGACCACAACATGTCCCTAGTGAGCCTCTAGTTGACTAGCTCGTTGATCAATAGATGGTTATGGTTTCCTGACCATGGACATTGGATGTCATTGATAACGGGATCACATCATTAGGAGAATGATGTGATGGACAAGACCCAATCCTAAGCATAGCACAAGATCGTGTAGTTTGTTTGCTAAAGCTTTTCTAATGTCAAGTATCATTTCCTTAGACCATGAAATTGTGCAACTCCTGGATACCGTAGGAATGCTTTGGGTGTACCAAACGTCAAAATGTAACTGGGTGGCTATAAAGGTGCACTACAGGTATCTCCGAAAGTGTCTATTGGGTCGACACGAATCGAGACTGGGATTTGTCACTCCGTATGACGGAGAGGTATCTCTGGGCCCACTCGGTATTGCATCATCATAATGAGCTCAATGTGACTAAGTAGTTATTCACGGGATCATGCATTACGGAACGAGTAAAGTGACTTGCCGGTAACGAGATTGAACGAGGTATTGGGATACCGACGATCGAATCTCGGGCAAGTAACGTATCGATTGACAAAGGGAATTGTATACGGGATTGCTTGAATCCCCGACATCGTGGTTCATCCGATGAGATCATCGTGGAACATGTGGGAGCCGACATAGGTATCCAGATCCCGATGTTGGTTATTGGCCGGAGAGATATCTCGGTCATGTCTTGTAACGCCCCGGATTCGATGCGCCAGGTGTCTGCCAGTTATTCGTCGTCTTTGCCATGTCATGTGCTTGCGTGTTGCACTTTGCCATGTCATCATCTGCATTTCATATCATGTCATCATGTGTATTTCATTTTGCATACGTGTTCGTCTCATGCATCCGAGCATTTTACCCGTTGTCTGTTTTGCAATCCGGCACTCCTATGTTTCCCGACGTCCCTTTTTGCCTCTTTTCGTGAGCGGGTGTTAAACTTTCTCGGAGTGGATCGAGGTTTGCCAAGCGGCCTTGGTATAGCACCGGTAGACCGCCTGTCAAGTTTCGTGCCATTTGGAGGTCGTTCGATACTCCAACGGTTAACCAGGTAACCGTAAAGCCCCTTCTCCTTGCAGCCCAACACCCCTTTCAAACTGGCCCAAAACCCATCTAACTCCCCTCCATGCTCTTGGTCGTTCGATCACGATCGCGTGGCCGAAAACCGCTCCTCATTTGGACACTCCTAGCCCCCTCTACCTATAAAAAGCGTCTTCCCTCTCCATTTTGGATGATTTTCCCGAAACCCTAATTTCCCCTCCGCGCCGCACCGGACATGTCCGGACCGGACCGAACACGTCCAGCCGCCGCCCCGCGCCCAACCAGCTTCCGCCACGTGTCCTCCGCCCGTCCTGCGCCGCCCGAATGAACCCATCAAGACCCAGGCTCAGATCCGGCGCCGTCCGGCCCGCTTCGTCCCCGCCGCCTCGCGCCTACGCCGCCGACGCCCGCCCGCCAAGCGCCCACCGCCTCCAGCGCCCGGCCAGCTCGCCCTCACGCCGCCGTTCTTGGCCGTCGCCGCCTCAGCTCCTCGCTGGCCGCCTTGCCGCGAGCGCCCCGCCGCCTCCTCGCCTCCGTCGCGCCTCGCCCCGGGGCGGATCCGGCGAGATCCGCCCGGGAGCACCCCGTCCCCGCCTCCGCCGACCTTCTCCGGCGACGAACTCCGGCGAGATCCGCGGCGGTTGACTTTTCCCCGAGGTCGAAATTCCCCTAAGTCCCTATATTTTGTCATTATCATGCCATGTTCATCGTGCCATAACTCTGCATCCGAAGCATCGTTTCGTGCGTGTAATATGTCAAATTGTTCGCCTCGACGAGTACATCATTTCATTCCATTGCATCATGTTCATTTGAGTCCATCTTGATGCCTGAATCTTCGTTGCAAAAGTGCTATGTGATGTTAACCTGCTGAAACTGTTATAACTTGATGATTTGTCATTTTTGTTGCATTTGATGTGTGCATCCTATGAGGTTGATGTCTACATGTGTTTTGAGCTATGCCATGCCATCTTTACGGTGGTGCCATCCGTGTATTTTTGTGAGTTGTGTAGTGAGTGCATCGAGCTTGTTAAGTAGGGTACTTGCTGTTGCTGTTTTGCTAGGCTGAATCTGCTATATCATGATGCTATATTCACCTGCTTCTACAAGTCATTCTATGCATAATCTTGAGATGTTCACTAAGGATGTTTTGTTATACATGTCTTGCACTATCCATCCATGCCCTTTGTTGCAATTATAGTCTGCTGTAACTTGTTGTAATCTTGCTCTCAAATTGCTAAATAATGTTGTTGTCAGCCTGTTAACATTACGTTCAATGTTGCCATGATTGTTGCTAGTGATCCATGCACCCTATGAACTTGTTCTTGCCATGCTTAGCTTCATAAACATGTTTTCTTACTGTTGGTTGCCTTGCCATGCCATGTATTGCTCTGTGGTGAGTGGTTCAAGCTCACCAACATGCCTACTTATTGTTGTTCCTGCCATGTATGAATATGTAATATAACTTGCTATGTTTACATGGGTGCCATCATATCTTCTGATCCTTTTTCGCTCATGGTCAGTGAGGGAATTTTGTTCTATGCAATTATTAGATTCATGCCATGCCTTTGTTTGCCATGATAAGTTCTTGTAACATGTTGTTTGATAGCTCTAAACATTGCATACTGATGTTATTTCTGCCAATGCCTGAAACTGTTATTATTTGCAATCTTGCCATGTCATTTTGAGCATGTTCTAGTGATTTATGGAGATAGCTCAGTGTTCATGTTTTGTCATTCTTTACCTGTAAATCACGTCCATGCCTTTTGTTTTTATGTTAGGGTGCTTTAGCATATTGTTTTGATGCTTGTAATATGCCTAGTTGCTGTTTTGGACAGATTGTTGCTATAACTTGTTTCATGTGTATGTGTTGAACCGTTGCTCCGTTTTGAGTGTGCTCTATATGGAACTTGCTTGATTTTGCATGTAGTTTATTATTATCATGTTGCATCCTTGTTTTGAGGTGTTTGCTTGATGTTTGTATGCATTTTGCATCAATGCCATGTTTAACTTGTTTTGCTCATATCTTCTAGGCCGTAGCTCCGAATCTAATGAACTTTATATGTAACTTGAGTAGAATCTCGTGTAGATCATCTTGGTGCATCTTAACTTGCTGTTTAACACCTTGAACATAAGGTTTATTTAGATCTGGACCAATTTCGAAATATGCATATGAGGACTTACCGGAATTGTTATATGTTATTCCCGGCCTCATTTAAACTTGCTTTGATGTGTTGCTCTTGTTTGCATCATCTCTTGCCATGAATAGCCTCATATAGCCTTGTCATGCATCATGCTTATTGTGCATCATGTCTTGTTCATGTGTAGTGTGTTTACTATGTCGTGTGCTTCTTCTCGATAGTTCCCGTTTCGTTGCGAACGTGAGGATTCGTTCGTCTACGCTTGGTTCGGCTTCATCCGTTCATCTTCTTCATGGACTCGCTCTTCTTCCTTGCGGGATTCCAGGCAAGATGACCGCTACCCTGGATCTCACTACTATCATTGCTATGCTAGTTGCTTCGTTCTATCGCTTTGCTGCGCTACCTATCATTTGCTCTTCAAGCCTTCCCAATTTGCCATGTCAGACCTCTAACCTTTTTCCCTTCCTAGCAAACCGTTGTTTGGATATGTTACCGCTTTGCTCAGCCCTCTTATAGCGTTGCTAGTTGCAGGTGAAGTTGAAGATTGCTCCATGGTGAACAGGACTATGTTGGGATATCACAATATCTCTTATATTATTAATGCATCTATATACTTGGTAAAGGGTGGAAGGCTCGGCCTTATGCCTGGTGTTTTGTTCCACTCTTGTCGCCCTAGTTTCCGTCATATCGGTATTATGTTCCCGGATTTTGCGTCCCTAACGTGGTCGGGTGATTTATGGGACCCCTTGACAGTTCGCTTTGAATAAGACTCCTCCAAAGAAGGCCCAACATTGGTTTTACCATTTGCCTCACCTAGCCCTTTTTCCCTTGGGTTTCCGGAGCCCAAGGGTCATCTTTATTTTAGCCCCCCCGGGCCAGTGCTCCTTCGAGTGTTGGTCCGAAACGGGCAGACTGCGGGGCCACCACGGGGCAACTCGAGGGCTGGTTTTACTCGTAGGCTGACCTATCCGGTGTGCCCTGAGAACGAGGTACGTGCGACTCCTGTCGGGATTTGTCGGCACATCGGGCGGCTTTGCTTATTGCTGTCGAAATGTCTTGTAGCCGGGATTCCGAGACTGATCGGGTCTTCCCGGGGAGAAGGAATATCCTTCGTTGATCGCGAGAGCTTATCATGGGCTAAGTTGGGACACCCCTGCAGGGTATAAACTTTCGAGAGCTGTGCCCGCGGTTATGTGGCAGATGGGAATTTGTTAATATCCGGTTGTAGTAAACTTGAAGCAAACTCTTCTAAAATACACCAACCGTGTGAGTAACCGTAAGTGTCTCTTTTCGGGGTTGATTGAGAGGAGAACACGGTTTCTGGTTTATGTCTGACGTAAGTAGGAGTTCAGGATCAATTCTTGATCATTACTAGTTGGCGACCGTTCCTTTGTTTCTCTTCTCGCTCTCATTTGCGTATGTTAGCCACCATATATGCTTAGTCGCTGCTGCAACCTCACCACTTTACCCCTTCCTTACCCATTAAGCTTTGCTAGTCTTGATACCCATGGTAATGGGATTGCTGAGTCCTCGTGGCTCATAGATTACTACACCAACAGTTGCAGGTACAGGTTTCACGATGATCATGACGCGAGAGCGATGTTTGCTTGTTTTGGAGTTCTTCTTCTGCTTCTTCGATCAGGGGATAGGTTCCAGGTCAGCAGCCTGGGCTAGCAGGGTGGATGTCGTTTGAGTTTCTGTTTATGTTTCATCCGTAGTCGGATGTTGATCTTGTATATGATGTTGATGTATTCTTGTGGCATTTGGGCCTTATGTATGTATCCCCATCTATTATGTAATGTTGATGTAATGATATCCACCTTGCAAAAGCGTTTCAATATGCGGGTCTATCTTTGGTGGGACCGTCGAGTTCCTTTTGGATAGGGTCGCATATTGGGCGTGACATGTCTGCATGATTCCCGAACCCGTAGGGTCTACACACTTAAGGTTCGGTGACGCTAGAGTTGTTATGGGAAATAGTATGTGGTTACGAAGGTAGTTCGAGTCCGGATGTGATCCCGGACGTCACGAGGAGTTCCGGAATGGTGCAGCGGTGAAGATTGATATATTGGACGAAGGATATTGGAGTCCTAAGTGTTCCAGGGGTACCAGGCTATGGCCAGCATGACCGAAAGGTGTTTCGGGAGCCCGGCAAGTGTTGGAGGGCCTCATGGGCCAAAGGGGAAGGGGAAAATAGTCCACTAAGGGGTGGTGCGCCCCCCACACCCTTTCCCGCGTTATTTGGGGAGGTGAGGCGCCTCCACCGGCTTGGGAGGCAATCCTCCACACCTGCTTGGCTTGGGGGCAAGTCTCCCTAGGGAGATCCAATCTGCTTGGCCGCCGCCCCTAGGGGAAACCCTAGGGCGCCTCCCCCTCTCCCCTTGCCCCTATATATAGTGGAGGGGTGGGAGGGCAGCCGCACCTCTCCCCTGGCGCAGCCCTCTCCCTCCTCCAACACCTCCTCCTCCTCCATAGTGCTTGGCGAAGCCCTGCTGGAGAACCACGAGCTCCACCACCACCACGCCGTCGTGCTGTCGGAGTTCTCCCTCAACTTCTCCTCTCCCCATGATGGATCAAGAAGGAGGAGACGTCCCCGGGCTGTACGTGTGTTGAACGCGGAGGCGCCGTCCGTTCGGCGCTAGATCGGATCTTCCGCGATTTGAATCGCCGCGAGTACGACTCTATCAACCGCGTTCTTGTAACTGAAGGAAATATGCCCTAGAGGCAATAATAAAGTTATTATTTATTTCCTTATTTCATGATAAATGTTTATTATTCATGCTAGAATTGTATTAACCGGAAACATAATACATGTGTGAATACATAGACAAACATAGTGTCACTAGTATGCCTCTACTTGACTAGCTCGTTGAATCAAAGATGGTTAAGTTTCCTAGCCATAGACATGAGTTGTCATTTGATTAACGGGATCACATCATTAGGAGAATGATGTGATTGACATGACCCATTCCATTAGCTTAGCACTTGATCGTTTAGTATATTGCTATTGCTTTCTTCATGACCTATACATGTTCCTGTAACTATGAGATTATGCAACTCCCCTGCCATCGGAGGAACACTTTGGGTACTACCAAACATCACAACGTAATCGGGTGATTATAAAGGAGTACTACAGGTGTCTCCAAAGGTACTTGTTGGGTTGGCGTATTTCGAGATTAGGTTTTGTCACTCCGATTGTCGAGAGGTATCTACTGCCGTCTCGGTAATACACATCACATAAGCCTTGCAAGCATTACAATTAATGAGTTGGTTGTGAGATGATGTATTACGGAACGAGTAAAGAGACTTACCAGTAACGAGATTGAACTAGGTATTGGATACCGACGATCGAATCTCGGGTAAGTAACATACCGATGACAAAAGGAACAACGTATGTCGTTATGCGGTTTGACCGACAAAGATCTTCGTAGAATATGTAGGAACCAATATGGGCATCCAGGTTCCGCTATTGGTTATTGACCGAGAATAGTTCTAGGACATGTCTACATAGTTCTCGAACCCGTAGGGTCCGCACGCTTAAGGTTTCGATGACAGTTATATTATGAGTTTGCATGTTTTGATGTACCGAAGGAGTTCGAGTCCCGGATGAGATCGGGGACATGACGAGGAGTCTCGAAATGGTCGAGACGTAAAGATTCATATATTGGATGATATGTTTAGGCCAAGGGTCAAGCCCATGAGGCTTTAGGTCGGTGCAAAAGGAGTTTTATGAGGCCGAGGGGCCAAACGTCGGAGACCTGGCGTCGCTCGGCCTGGGACGCCGAGGCCCATGGCGTCTGGGCCGACGCCAAGGATTGTATGCGTTTGGTCCTGGAGTCCGAGTGGGACTCTTGCCTTTCGGGCAAAACCGACTTTGAGGAGGTTTTTGCTCCAAGTTTCGACCCCGGGGCTCAACATATAAATAGAGGGGCAGGGCTAGCACCAAGGACACAACAATTGATCCCTTGGATCTCTTAGCCGTGTGCGGTGCCCCCTTCCACCATATTTCACCTCGGTCATATCGTCGCAGAGTTTAGGCGAAGCCCTGCGCCGGTAGAGCATCATCATCGTCACCACGCCGTCGTGTTGACGGAACTCATCCCCGACACTTTCTTTGGATCGGAGTCCGGGATCGCCATCGAGCTGAACGTGTGCAGAACTCGGAGGTGCCGTCGTTCGGTGCTTGGATCGGTCGGATCGTGAAGACGTACGACTACATCAACCGCGTTGTTATAACGCTTCCGCTTTCGGTCTACGAGGGTACGTGGACAGACACTCTCCCCTCTCGTTGCTATGCCATCACCATAGTCTTGTGTGTGCGTAGGAAAATTTTTGTAATTACTACGTTCCCCAACAGTGGCATCCGAGCCTGGTTTTATGCGTTGATGTCATATGCACGAGTAGAACACAAGTGAGTTGTGGGCGATATAAGTCATACTGCTTACCAGCATGTCATACTTTGGTTCAGCGGTATTGTGAGATGAAGCGCCCCGGACCGACATTACGCCAGACGCTTACGCGAGACTGGTTTCACCGCAGCGAGCACTCGTTGCTTAAAGGTGACTGGCGGGTGTCTGCCTCTCTCACTTTAGTTGAACCGAGTGTGGCTACGCCCGGTCCTTGCGAAGGTTAAAACAGCACCAACTTGACAAACTATCGTTGTGGTTTTGATGCGTAGGTAAGAACGGTTCTTGCTCAGCCCGTAGCAGCCACGTAAAACTTGCAACAACAAAGTAGAGGACGCCTAACTTGTTTTTGCAGGGCATGTTGTGATGTGATGTGGTCAAGACGTGATGCTATATTTTATTGTATGAGATGATCATGTTTTGTAACCGAAGTTATCGGCAATGGCAGGAGCCATATGGTTGTCGCTTTATTGTATGCAATAAAATCGCCATGTAATTGTTTTACTTTATCACTAAGCATTAGCGATAGTCGTAGAAGCAATAGTTGGCGAGACGACAACTATGCTACGATGGAGATCAAGGTGTCACGCCGGTGACGATGGTGATCATGACGGTGCTTGGCGATGGAGATCACAAGCACAAGATGATGATGACCATATCATATCACTTATATTGATCGCATGTGATGTTTATCCTTTATGCATCTTATCTTGCTTTGATTGACGGTAGCATTATAAGATGATCTCTCACTAAAATTATCAAGAAGTGTTCTCCCTGAGTATGCACCGTTGTGAAAGTTCTTCGTGCTGAGACACCACGTGATGATCGGGTGTGATAAGCTCTATGTTCAAATACAATGGGTGCAAAACAGTTGCACACGCGGAATACTCAGGTTAAACTTGACGAGCCTAGCATATAACAGATATGGCCTCGGAACACGGAGACTGAAAGGTCGAGCGTGAATCATATAGTAGATATGATCAACATAGTGATGTTCACCATTGAAACTACTCCATCTCACGTGATGATCGGACATGGTTTAGTTGATTTGGATCACGTAATCACTTAGATGACTAGAGAGATGTCTATCTAAGTGGGAGTTCTTAAGTAATATGATTAATTGAACTTTAATTTATCATGAACTTAGTCCCGTAGTATTTTGCAAATTATGTTGTATATCAATAGCTCGCGTTGTTGATTCCCTAAGTATTTAAATGTGTTAATAGAGAAAATAGTATATAAAAAAGTTATTAGCAATGATGCGGATTGGATCCGTGATCCGAGGTTTATCCTCATTGCTGCATGTATGATTATGTCCTTAATGCACCGCTAGGTGACAGACCTATTGCAGGAGCAGATGCATACGTTATGAACGTTTGGCTAGCTCAATATGATGACTACTTGATAGTTTAGTGCACCATACTTAACAGCTTAGAATCGGGACTTCAAAGACGTTTTGAACGTCATGGACCATATGAGATGTACCAGGAATTGAAGTTAATATTTCAAGCAAATACCCGAGTTGAGAGATATGAAGTCTCCAACAAGTTCTATAGCTAAAAGATGGAAGAGAATCGCTCAACTATTGAGCATGTTCTCGATTGTCCGGGTACTTCAATCGCTTGAATCAAGTGGGAGTTAATCTTCCGGATAAGATAGTGATTGACAGAATTCTCTAGTCACCATCACTAAGTTACTAGAACTTCGTGATGAACTATAGTATGCAAGGGATGACGAAAACGATTCCCGAGCTCTTCGTGATGTTGAAATCGACGAAGGTAGAAATCAAGAAAGAGCATCAAGTGTTGATGATTGACAAGACCACTAGTCTCAAGGAAAAGGGCAAAGGGAAGAAGGGAACTTCAAGAAGAACGGCAAGCAAGTTGCTGCTCGAGTGAAGAAGCCCAAGTCTGGACCTAAGCCCGAGACTAAGTGCTTTTGCTGCAATGGAACTGGTCACTAGAAGCGGAACTACCCCAAGTATTTGGCGGATAAGAAGGATGGCAAAGTGAACAAAGGTATATTTGATATACAGATTATTGATGTGTATTTTACTAGTGTTCGTAGCAACCCCTCGGTATTTGATACTGGTTCAGTTGCTAAGAGTAGTAACTTGAAACGGGAGTTGCAGAATGAATAAACTAGTTGAAGGGGAAGTGACGATGAGTGTTGGAAGTAGTTCCAAGATTGATATGATCATCATCGCACACTCCCTATACTTTCGGGATTAGTGTGGAACCTAAATAAGTGTTATTTGGTGTTGAGCATAAATATGATTTGATCATGTTTATTGCAATACGGTTATTCATTTAAGTAAGAGAATAAATTGTTGTTCTGTTTACATGAATAAAACCTTATATGGTTACACACCCAATGAAAATGGTTCATTGGATCTCGATCATAGTGATACACATATTCATAATATTGAAACCAAAAGATGCAAAGTTAATAATGATAGTGCAACTTATTTGTGGCACCGCCGCTTAGGTCATATTGGTGTAAAGCGCATGAAGAAAACTCCATGTCGATGGACTTTTGGAATCACTTGATTATGAATCATTTGATGCTTATGAACCGTGCCTTTTGGGCAAGATGACTAAAACTCCGTTCTCCGGAACAATGGAACAAGCTACTGACTTGTTGGAAATAACACATATATACCGATGTATGCGATCCAATAAGTGTTGATGCTCGTGGCAAGTATCGTTATTTTTCTGACCTTCACAAGATGATTTGAATAGATATGGGTATATCTACTTGATGAAACATAAGTCTGAAATAGTTGAAAGGTTCAAAGAATTTCAGAGTGAAGTGAAAAATCATCGTAACAAGAAAATAAAGTTTCTGCGATCTGATCGTGGAGATGAATATTTGAGTTACGAGTTTGGTCTTCAATTAAAACAATGTGGAATAGTTTCACAGCTCACGCCACCTGGAACACCACAACGTGATGGTGTGTCCGAGCGTCAGAATCAGATTTCTTTATTTTGATATGGTGCGATCAATGATGTCTCTTACCGATTTACCAATATCGTCTTGGGGTTATGCATTAGAGACAGCTGCATTCACGTTTAATAGGGCACCATCTAAATCCGTTGAGACGACACGTATGAACTATGGTTTAACAGTAAACCTAAGCTGTCGTTTCTTAAAAGTTTGGATCTGTGATGCTTATGTGAAAAAATTTTCACCTGATAAGCTCAAACCCAAATCGGAGAAGTGCGTCTTCATAGAATACCCAAAGGTAACTATTGGGTACACCATCTATCACAGATCCGAAGGCAAGTTTTTCGTTGCTAAGATGGATCCTTTCTAGAGAAGAAGTTTCTCTCGAAAGAAGTGAGTGGGAGGAAAGTAGAACTTGATGAGGTAATTGTACCTTCTCCCTTATTGGAAAGTAGTTCATCACGTAAATCAGTTCCAAAGTGATTCCTACACCAATTAGTGAGGAAGTTAATGATGATGATCATAAAACTTCAGATCAAGTTGCTACCAAACCTCGTGAGGTCTTCCAGAGCAAAATCCGCACTGTGAGTGGTACGGTAATCGTGTTCGGAAGTCATGTTACTAGACCATGATGAACCTACGAACTATGAGGAAGCGATGATGAGCCCAGATTCCATGAAATGGCTTGAGGCCATAAAATCTGAGATAGGATCCATATATGAGAACAAAGTGTGGACTTTGGTTGACTTGCTCGATGATCAACAAGTCAAGTTAAATAAATGGATCTTCAAGAGGAAGACAGATGCTGATAGTAGTGTTACTATCTACAAAGCTCGACTTGTCGCAAAAAGGTTTTCGACAAATTCAAAGTGTTGACTACAATGAGATTTTCTCAATCAGAAGCGATGCTTAAAGTCTGTCCGAATCATGTTAGCAATTGCCACATTTTATGAAATCTGGCAAATGGATGTCAAAACTACCTTCTTTAATGGATTTATTAAAGAAGAGTTGTATATGATGCAACCGTAAGGTTTTTCAATCCTAAGGGAGCTAACAAAATGTGCAAGCTTCGAATCCATCTATGGACCGTGCAAGCATCTCGAAGTTGGAATAAACGCTTTGATAGTGTGATCAAAGCATATGGTTTTATACAGACTTTTGGAGAAGCTCAGATTTACAAGAAAGTGAGTGGGAGCACTACTGACATTTTCGATAAGTATATGTGAATGACATATTGTTGATCGGAAATAATGTAGAATTATTCGCAAAGCATAAAGGAGTATTTGAAAGGAGTTTTTCAAAGAAGGACCTCAGTGAAGCTGCTTACATATTGAGCATCAAGATCTATAGGGATGGATCAAGACGCTTGATAAGTTTTTCAATAAGTGCATACCTTGTCAAGATTTTGAAGTAGTTCAAAATGGAACAGTCAAAGAAAAGTTCTTGCCTGTGTTGCAAAGGTGTGAAATTGAGTAAGACTCAAAGCCCGACCACGGCGGAAGATAGAAAGAGAATAAAAGTCATTCCCTATGCCTCAGCCATAGGTTCTATAAAGTATGCTATGCTATGTACCGGACCTATTGTATACCTTGCTCTGAATTTGGCAAGGAGTACAATAGTGATCTAGGAGTAGATCATCGACATTGGTCAAGAACATCCTTAGTGAGGACTAAGGAAATATTTCTCGATTATGGAGGTGATAAAAGAGCCCGTCAGAAGAGTTACATCGATGCAAGCTTTTACACTGATCCGTATGACTCTAAGTCTCAATCTGGATACATATTGTAAGTGGGAGCAATTAGCTAGAGTAGCCCTGTGCAGAGCATTGTAGAGATAGAATATTTGCAAAATACATACGGCTCTGAATGTGACAGACCCGTTGACTAAAGCTTCTCTCACGAGCAAAACATGATCATCCCTTAGTACTCTTTGGGTGTTGATCACATAGCGATGTGAACTAGATTATTGACTCTAGTAAACCCTTTGGGTGTTGGTCACATGACGATGTGAACTATGGGTGTTAATCACATACGATGTGAATATTAGTGTTGAATCACATGATGATGTGAACTAGATTATTGACTCTAGTGCAAGTGGGAGATCAAGGAAATATGCCCTAGAGGCAATAATAAAGTTATTATTTATTTCCTTATTTCATGATAAATGTTTATTATTCATGCTAGAATTGTATTAACCGGAAACATAATACATGTGTGAATACATAGACAAACATAGTGTCACTAGTATGCCTCTACTTGACTAGCTCGTTGAATCAAAGATGGTTAAGTTTCCTAGCCATAGACATGAGTTGTCATTTGATTAACGGGATCACATCATTAGGAGGATGATGTGATTGACATGACCCATTCCGTTAGCTTAGCACTTGATCGTTTAGTATATTGCTATTGCTTTCTTCATGACCTATACATGTTCCTGTAACTATGAGATTATGCAACTCCCGTTTACGGAGGAACACTTTGGGTACTACCAAACGTCACAACGTGAATCGGGTGATTATAAAGGAGTACTACAGGTGTCTCCAAAGGTACTTGTTGGGTTGGCGTATTTCGAGATTAGGTTTTGCCACTTCGATTGCTCTGGAGAGGTATCTCTGGGCCTTCTCGGTAATACACATCACATAAGCCTTGCAAGCATTACAACTAATGAGTTGGTTGTGAGATGATGTATTACGGAACGAGTAAAGAGACTTACCAAGAACGAGATTGAACTAGGTATTGGATACCGACGATCGAATCTCGGGTAAGTAACATACCGATGACAAAAGGAACAACGATGTCGTTATGCGGTTTGACCGATAAAGATCTTCGTAGAATATGTAGGAACCAATATGGGCATCCAGGTTCCACTATTGGTTATTGACCGAGAATAGTTCTAGGTCATGTCTACATAGTTCTCGAACCCGTAGGGTCCACACGCTTAAGGTTTCGATGACAGTTATATTATGAGTTTGCATGTTTTGATGTACCGAAGGAGTTCGGAGTCCCGGATGAGATCGGGGACATGACGAGGAGTCTCGAAATGGTCGAGACGTAAAGATTCATATATTGGATGATATGTTTAGGCCAAGGGGTCAAGCCCATGAGGCTTTAGGTCGGTGCAAAAGGAGTTTTATGGAGGCCGGGGCCAAACGCCGGAGACCTCGGGCGTTCGGCCTGGGCCAGACGCCGAGGCCCATGGCGTTCGGGCCGACGCCAAGGATTGTGGCGTTTGGTCCTGGAGTCCGAGTGGGACTCTTGCCTTTCGGGCAAAACCGACTTTGAGGAGGTTTTGCTCCAAGTTTCGACCGGGGCTCAACATATAAATAGAGGCAGGGCTAGCACCAAGGACACAACAATTGATCCCTTGGATCTCTTAGCCGTGTCGGTGCCCCTTCCACCATATTTCACCTCGGTCATATCGTCACGAGTTTAGGCGAAGCCTCGCGCCGGTAGAGCATCATCATCGCCACCACGCCGTCGTCGACGGAACTCATCCCGACACTTTGCTTTGGATCGGAGTCCGGGATCGCCATCGAGCTGAACGTGTGCGAACTCGGAGGTCCGTGACGTTCGGTGCTTGGATCGGTCGGATCGTGAAGACGTACGACTACATCAACCGCGTTGTTATAACGCTTCCGCTTTCGGTCTACGAGGGTACGTGGACAGACACTCTCCCCTCTCGTTGCTATGCCATCACCATGGTCTTGTGTGTGCGTAGGAAAATTTTTGTAATTACTACGTTCCCCAACAGTAACGCTTCCGCTTAGCGATCTTATGAAGATGCACTCCCTCTCTCTCTCTCGTTGCTAGAATCTCCATAGATTGATCTTGGTGATGCGTAGAAAATTTTGAATTTCTGCTACGTTCCCCAACAGAGATTTGGTTGGACAAGAAAAGGGAAAAGGGACCACACGGTGAAATTGACGTAGTTTAAGAAACCGGACATATGAGGCTATTAGTTTAGGTTTTTACTAGTTGGCCAGCCAGTTCAACTGGTTAATACCGACAAAAAACCAGAATATTTAAATCATTTTTGTAAAAAAGAAAATACATCAAATGAATACACATATTATTGGTTGCGGTCTATTATTAAATCACAAATTGTAGCTAGCCCAGTGGTATCGAATTGAATTTTTAAATGTGCGGTGACTAAGGTTTTTTTTTTTGACAGAAAGACTGTAAGGGAACCCCTTACAGTATAATTGGTGCAACAAACCCAAATTGCAAGTACCATGCCTTGATCCTGGGTGGGTGGGTAGGCATCAGCCCCTTCCCACCACTAGGCTATGCCTTAGTCTGTTGCGGTGACTAAGGTCAAAGGTTTGATTTTTCTAGTTTTCAAATATTTCTTTTATATATGCTGTTTTTTTATTCATGAAGTTCCTCCCTGCCCTCCCGTCCCTATTGTTGGGCATTGTCATCAATCTGCCGACCAAGGAGAACATGATTGGTAGCATCAGCAACGTCCTCGGCAGTGTGGACAAGCTGGACAAAATTAATTAAATGTTATGAAATTTTTAAATAGATTCTTAAATGACTGACAATAATTAAATGTTATGAAATTTTTTGAATAGCGCATATTTTGTTTTACAAACTATGATGGCAATTTTTTGGAATTAAATATTTTTTTAAATATAATGTTTTTTTAAAATGTGTGAACATTTTCGGAATGGTATGAACATCTTTAAAAAATAAGTAACATGTTTTCCAATTTCATTATTTTTTTACAAAATTAAGTAAAGTAATTTTTGAAACATACACACGCATATAATATTTTTCAATATAAACAAAAGGATAATACAAAAAGGAAAAATGAAGGAAATTAAACAACGCAACACTGCTAGACCGGCCCACTACACGATCTCCTTGAGGCAAGACGAGCTTCTGCCTTGTTAAGGCAATGTATAGACGCGCCCCGTATCCACAGACCACAACATTTTCCAAGCGTCGATCATGATGAGGTGAAATCGGAACTGATACAAGAGAAAAAGGGAAAATGTCTCATGCAAATGTGTTGTAGCCGGTCATAACACGCGACAAGATCTCAATAGTCGATCCACCATACAAAATTGTGAGTGCACCATGCAAATGGCGTACCTGTCGATATCATGGTAACATGACAACTACGTACACGCGCGTCGCGTATTGCACGGTATTAATGTAAAAGAAAGGTAAAACGGCCGAGTACTACTACCGCCTGTGCAGTCCAGGTAAGCGCAACAAAACTCATGAATGTGAACCAAATACCAGAACGACGTTGTACCGAACCTTGATGAGTCGTCGTGAGTTCGAGCGTGAGGAGGACACATATCGAAAATCCAAGTTTGTGATCATGGTGCCATCTTCTTCGATGGGCTCCAGTGGTGCAAATGGAAGTACAAAAGGCAAGGATGTGATCCATTTGGAGGCGGCAATGAATAATACGAAGCATAAAGATGGGAGCTTGACGACGTGTCCACTGGTGAGGAGGTATTCTCGAAGATGTTGAAAGCGACAAGGTGCCTTGTATTTATCCACATATATAAATATGAAGTTTGTTGATAACCAGGTCACATCCATTTGCATGTGTCAAATATTTTAAATTTGTTGACACTTCAGATTTATTTTGGAAATTTCAAAATATCAGTTTCACTAGAGCCTAGGGCCCAAAAGCCATATTTGTGGATTTTGCACCGGATCTAGCATACAACTAGGGTTCATCTTCACACTAACATATGAACTATTGATTAGAGTACATATCCAATACCACTACTTACTAAAGAACTAAGAACTACAACTACAATCAATCTTAGGTGAAAAAAATCAATCTTAGTTCAATAACATGAGGGATTTCATGCAAATAATGCGTTGAATCGGTAGCAAGTTTGCAAAAACTAATTGGAGGGATCGGAGGAGCTTACGGTTCTCTCCTTGGGGCCATCTCGATCCGCCAAAACGGTGAAGAATCGGTGAAGATCCAAGGGGGGGAGTGTAGGAGATGAGAGAAGGAGAGAGGGGCGACTTGGGGAGAAAGGGAGGAAGAACTGCCGACGGGGAGGGAGGGTGGGGAGATGGGCAGGGCGCTGGGGTTTCGGGGCAAATAATCGCCGGACCCTACTGGCTGTGGCCCTGGCAGTTGATACCCTACCGCTGTGGCCTGGTAGGGTGCGACGGAGGACGGCGCCGTCTTGGCCGACGTGGATAAGTTTCCCTACATGGACCGTGGCGAGAGGCTATCTAACCCTACCAGAGGTTCTGGCGGTAGGCAAAAGGGTCAAATCTCAAAAAAATTAAACAAGGAGATCCTCAAATACTTTCCAAAAATTCAAAACACGAAATTTTGCCCGGCAGCGCTAGCAGAACACAACATAGTAACCGAGGCACATAAAGCAACACAGCTCGCTGACAAAGAATGACGGCAGGAGGCAGGAAAGCGACAGCTCTCACGAATGGCAACAGCGGCTGAGCGGCTCAAAGGAATCAGCCGGCAGCAACATAGGCAGACAACGATGGCCAAGCACAAATGGACCAACAGCGGCTCAAAACAATCGGGCGACAACGACGTATGTAGACAGCGGTGACCAACAGAAATGAAGGAAGCACGTAAGAATAACAACCACGCCAGCCGGCCCCACATGCAGTCAAAAAATGCTAAATGAACCAAACGAACCATCAAACCAGTTCAAAAAATTTGAAAGGAAAACCTGAATCCACAACATGTTTGTACACAGCCGTGTACCAAACAAATACACGTGCCCCATTCAAATTTACCCAAACATCATTTTCATTCAAGTGGCTGATTCTTGGGGCAAAAAAGCTCCCGGATATAGACGCTTGGGTATATAAATATAAGTGAGTTTTTCATTCAGAAATGTTATTATTAGGCAAAAGTAATTAATTTTATGTATGTTAGCAAAATCAGCACTGTTGGTTTCTTTTTTTTTGGATAGCTTACCAGGCTTGCCGCCTAGTAAATCGGCAGAAATCCATCTTCTTTACACACCGGCATAATTTGTATCCAATAAATCATGTTAGCTTTTTTTGGCCTGTAAAATACTTTTTTAAAATAATTTGTAAATCCATGTACAAAGATGCAAAAATGCATAGTGTGGTGGTGATACCTTCTCAAAACAAATGAATGAAATTGACTCCTCCCATTCCATGAGGAAAAAAAAAGCACCCTTTGTGAGCTGAGAAGCGTCTCTGTCCCGTCCAGCCGCAGCCGCAGCCGCCGACGCCGAGATAGGCCACCGAGTCCAGACTCACTATCACTATCACTCGCAGCACAAATCCAATGCATCCACCGTCAAATCAACCACAGAATCCAAGCTGACTATCAATTTCAGCGGCACGCCGGAGGGGGAATCGCGGAGGAGTTGGGGGGAGTCGGATCCATCGACCTGCCCGCGCGGCGGAGGCGGCGCTCCCCGTCCCTTCTAGATCGACGGCGACGGGCGGAGCACCGGAGGAGCCGCGACCTCGAACAGGAGGCCGCCGCCCGGGGCGCATATCGCTCGATTGGTCCTAGCTAGGGTTTCAGTCAATCGGCGGTGACCATGGAGTCGCCGCCGCCCAAGCGCAACTTCGGCCACGTCGGCGAGGACGGGATCAGCGCGCTCCCCGACCACCTCCTCCTCGACATCCTCGAGCGTCTCGACCTGCGCGAGGCGGTCCGCGCCGGCGCGCTCTCCACGCGGTGGCGGCACCTTCCCGGCCACCTCTCGCGCGTGCACCTCGACGCCGGTCACTTCCGCGGCGCCACGACGCTCGAGGTCATGGACGCGTTCACTGGCGCGGCACAAGCCTTGCTCGCTCGGGTTCCTCCCGCCGAGGGCGTGTGCGAGAGTGGTGCCCTCAAGGTGCTCGTCCTCAGCTTCTACATGTCTCCCCCTCATCTGAGCTCCATAGGCCACCTCGTCGAGGACATCGTGAGCTTGGGCAACACCGAATGCCTTGAGTTTTGCATATCCCCGCCACCCACCGACTCACTGGGCAGCGACATTGAGATTGGGCAGGAGTTCATGGCCTTCTCCCGCGCCTACCCAGTCGCCTTCTCATGGCTCACCAGGCTTAGGCTCGAATATCATGTTTTTGGACATTCTGATATCACTGACCTCATTAGCACTTGCGGTAGGCTCAGGCACCTCAGCTTGAGATTCTGCAGAATGCTTGATCTGGACTCCACGCTCAAGATCGATGTGCCGTGCTCTGAGCTCCAGGAGCTCGAGTTCCTCGGCTTTTTGTGCACGCGGATTGAGCTCGTCTCTGCCCCGAAGCTTAGGCAAGTGGTGTGCTATCAGTGGCACTTGGAGAACCCTCCGGTGCGCTTTGGCTACGTTCCTGAGCTTCGAGGTGTAATGCTCTCTTCTAACGCCAAGTCATGGCAAAAGCCATTCGCGCTGAGCGAGTGCCTGTCAAGGAATGCCAGGAATCTGTCGACACTGACTCTGTGTTTTGAGGGCCAAATGGTAAACTTAATTTCTGCTCACCACTTAAATATGTATCTTCTGCATCTACATATTATAATTCATCTTCTCTACCAACTTAAGCTCTGCATTTATGTTCTTGCTGCAGATTTGGATTCAGCCAGAACACCCGAAGCAGCTCACTCCTATATTCAGAAACCTGACCACTGTGTTTCTTCTCGGTATCTTCAGTGAGTGTGATCTGAGCTGGACACCGTTTATCCTTGAAGCTGCACCTGCCCTACAGGATTTTGCAGTAAGTGTTACTTAACCTTCTTTCTAATTTAGTGCACATCTTAGCATGCATGACTCATTCTACATTCTTACGATGATATGTTTTTCGGATATTCAGCAGTAAAACGTACCAACAAGTTGATCTAATTTCCAACCACTCACGAACATATCACAAATACTAAAAGTAGTGCATTCAAGCCGCATTGTAATTTTGCAGCGAGACACTGTCCACGCAAGGCAAAAAAACTGTTGGATCGTATCTCATGTTAAAGTTCTCCAAAATTTGGTCATATGTTTTTTTTTTCGGAAAGAGGAGAGCCCTGGCCTCTGCATAGAGTGATGCACATGGCCATCTTAATTAAAATTCTTTATTACAAAGTATCTTAGTTAAAAGAAATACGAGGAATATGGTTGTAGTTACAATCCCCAGAAGCATATTCATGTGTTGTACTTGGGATTTAATAAATGCAAATTCCTAGAAAACTGTTTAGGGGCCTAAACTTATATTTAATTGCAATTGTTGTCACCTTGTCCTTCATTGGTTGGTGGCAGTTTAATTAAAATGTGTTATTCACTTTCTATATCATTGCTTGAAGTTATCTCGACATTCATGTATCAAGACGCCCGAGGACAGTGCCGAGAAGACCAACATGGTGTGGGAGCCATCCAAGGATTTGAAGCACCTCAACTTGAAGATGCTGGTGATCATCGGGTGCGAGGATGAAGACAAGGTGACAAACTTTATAAGGCTTATCATGGAACGAGCTGTGGGGTTGTTGAAAATCCAGCTGTGTGGTGAAAACCGTTGCATGTACTGCAATTGCACCAACCTTGAAAGATCCAAGGCGGAAAAAGCTAGCAGGCGTCGGATTAAGGAGCAACTCACACATGGAACATCCTCATCCGTGGAGATAATTATCTGTTAACGGATATGGTCATGGAATGCTAGTGGTCTCATAATGCTCGCAGGCTTGCAGCAGCTTGAGCAATGACTGTAAGAGGCACAACCAGTTGTAATTCTAATTTCTAGTTATTGGTAACCTGAGAATACTTGCTCGGTGTGGACCTCGCAATTCTAATTTCTGGTTATTGGTAGCCTGGGAATACTTGATCGCACTGTCCATTCTCAGTCTCAGTGACTGCAAAACCGACATGCTTTTAAAGCCAAATGATTCCAAAACTAAGGTCTACTTTTTCTCTTTTGTCAATTTCTAAGAAGGGAGCTTCAGAATAAGCAAATACTTTGATACTGATTTGGTTGGGGTGCGCCGGCCTAGGCAGTAGTGCAATGCCTAGGCGACACGCGAGAGGCCCAATAGCAAGCTACTGTGGTTTCCCTCCCCCATAAAAAATAAATTTAATATCGTTATAGGCATGTAGCCCACATATCAGATATTAAACTGATAAGAACAGATACTACACTTGATCTTAGCCAAAAGGCCGAGAAAGGTATGCCTCTCCTTGATGCCATGGGTCGCCTGATATAGCGTGCCTTCGTCTCCTCTCTCCCGGTGGCTGCCTGAGGTGGGACTAAACAAAACAGGCACAAACACAAACAGAGCACTCGTGGTTCCCGTAATATGAAGGCCTGATGGTGAAACTACGAAGATGATTTCGCTCAAAGAAAAAACTACGGACGGACGCTGATGCTCATATCGAAGGGGCCACGAGCTCTGATGGTGGACGCGGTCATGTACACGAACAAGTTGATGTTTCAGGTTTCCACTTCAGATTCCCAAGGTTTCAGGTGTTCAAAGATTGTTTTACCTCTTTCTGATTAAGATGATCAAAGGAAAACTATTCACCAGGCCAGACCATAACAACATGATCGACTTATCATTTTACAAAAGAAATAAAGTGAATCGAATAATTGTTCTCTAGGTGAGCAAGCACTTCAGCATGCTTGTTCCTAGTTTTATATAGCACCCAAGTTTCGAGAAACTACTCCGACTTAAGGAAGACTAGATGCATGAGGTGACCAAACATGAGGCGACGGGAACTGTGCTTCTCGGCAGCGGTCAGTGGGCTGCTCCTCAAACACAATTTCTGTCGGAGAACCTCCACTCCACAACTCCACTCCCGGAGTTGGTGGAGTTGCAGTTGAAAACTGCGGAGCAGCTATTTCCTAACTCCACAGCTCCTGAAATTTCATGGAGCTGGTGGAATTCCGAACAGGCCTTAAATATGTCCTTCTGTAAAATTTCCTTTATACTAAATCATCGACAAATAATATGGATCCGAGGGAGTATAAGTTTTTTCCAAAATTCCAGAATATGAACATGAACTTAAGCAAATGTACCGTGTATATTATACTGTATTAATCAAACACACAAACAATCAACAAGATTTCTGACCTTGGCCGTTGATCAGCAAGTACGTAGTTCAAGTCTAATCTTATGCACCAGTACTAAGGTAAGACAAAAATTAAATCTCCTATCTCCTAGTAGTAAAATCTACAGCTCGTCGTGGTCGTTGTCCTCCTCGGCGTCGTCGTCATGACCACCGCCGGCGTTCCCGTAGGCAGCGGCAAAGGCGGGGCTGCAGACATCCTCCAGCTCCTTGAGCTTCTCTGCGTAGTCGTCCTTGTCGGCCTCCGGGTTAGCTTCTAGCCACTCGCCGGCCTCCCTTGCCGCTTCCTTGACCCTCTCCATGTCGTCGGCGTCCATCTTGGCCCCCAGCTCGCCGTCGGCCGTCGTCCGGGCGCTGTACACGTATGCCTCCAGCTTGTTCCGCGCGTCCACCCTGTCCCTCACCTTCCTGTCCTCCTCGGCGAACTCCTCCGCCTCTTGCACCATGCGCTCGATCTCCTCCTGGCTGATGCTGCGGCCGGCGCTGCTGATCTCGATCTTCTCCGACCGGCCGGTGCCCTTGTCCGCCGCCCCCACGTGCAGGATGCCGTTCACGTCCACCTCCAGCGTCACCTCGATCTGCGGCGTGCCCCTCGGCGCCGGCGCGATCCCGGTGAGGTCGAACTTGCCCAGCAGCCGGTTGTCCTTGGTCATGCTCCGCTCGCCCTCGAACACCGTGATGGTCACCGTCGTCTGCCTGTCCTGGTACGTGGTGAACATCTTGGCCCTCTTGGTCGGGATCGGCGAGTTCCGGGGGATCACGCTCGTCATCACGCCGCCGGCAGTCTCGATGCCCAGCGTCAGCGGAGTCACGTCCAGCACCACAACCTCCTTGGCGTCGCCGCGCACGATGCCGCCCTGCACTGCCGCGCCGTAGGCCACGGCCTCGTCGGGGTTGACGCCCTTGTGGGGCTCCTTGCCGCCGAAGTAGTCGCGGAGGAGCTGCTGCACCTTGGGGATCCTCGTGCTGCCGCCGACCAGCACCACCTCGTCGACGTCGCCCTTGGCCAGCCCGGCGTCCGCCATGGCCTTCTTCACGGGCGCCATGACCTTGCGGAAGAGGTCGGCGTTGAGCTCCTCGAAGCGGGCCCGGGTGAGCGGCTCCGACAAGTCGACACCGTCGGCCAGCGACTCGACCTCCACGCGGACCTGGAGCTGGGTGCTGAGCGCCCGCTTGGCGCGCTCGCACTCGCGGCGAAGCTTGCCGAGAGCGCGCGCGTCGCCGGAGATGTCGACGCCGTGCTTCCGCTTGACGAGCCGGATGAAGTGGTCCATGACGCGCTGGTCGAAGTCCTCGCCTCCGAGATGGGTGTCGCCGTTGGTGGCAAGGACCTCGAAGACGCCGCCGTCGAGCGCGAGCACGCTGACGTCGAAGGTGCCGCCGCCGAGGTCGAACACGAGCACGTTCCGCTCCTTCCCGTCGGCCACCTTGTCGAGGCCGTAGGCGATGGCGGCGGCGGTGGGCTCGTTGATGAGGCGGACGACGTTGAGGCCGGCGATGGCGCCGGCGTCCTTGGTGGCCTGGCGCTGCGCGTCGTTGAAGTAGGCCGGGATGGTGATGACGGCGTCCCGGACCTTCTCGCCGAGATACGCCTCAGCCGTCTCCTTCATCCTGGTGAGCACCATGGCGCTCACCTCCTCCGGGCTGAGCGTCCGCACGTCGCCGGCCTTGACCTCCACCTCGAGGTGCGGCTTGCCGTTCTTGTCCACCACCTTGAACGGCAGCAGCTTCATGTCCCGCTGCACCTCGGCGTCGACGAACTGCCTGCCGATGAGTCGCTTGGCGTCGTAGACGGTGCGGAGCGGGTTGGCGGCGGCCTGGTTCTTGGCGGCCTCGCCGATGAGGCGCTCGCCGGAGTCGGTGAAGGCGACCCAGGAGGGGGTGATGCGGTTGCCCTGGTCGTTGGCGATGATCTCCACGCGCCCGTTCCGGTACACGGCCACGCACGAGTAGGTCGTGCCCAGGTCGATGCCGATCACCGGCCCGCCGTTGCCGTTGCCGTTGCCGGAGCCCTTCTCCTTCGCCGCCGCCGCGGCCGAGGGAGCCGGCGTGGCCGTGAGGAGCAGCACCGCGAGCAGTAGCCCGTGCAACTTCGTCGCCCGAGCCCTGGCGCCGGCGATCGATCGATCTCTTTTCGAAGCTAACTGCAAGTACGTAGCAGGACGAGGACGTGGTGCGGCTGCTATTTATGGCGCGAAGAGATGCCTATAGCGAGGGTGTGACGTGGACGAATCGGAGGTGGTCTCCGACGCGGTCTGTCCCTCGGGATCGCGGTGGCACGCGTGGGAGTCGATCTGGGCCGTTGGTTTCCACGATCGGACGGCTGCGAGGGCTCGTGACACGCTGGCGGGAACCGGGCTGGCTGCTTCGTGACGTGTTGGCTGTCAACAAGGATGTTCGATCATGATTCCAACAAAAAGAATCAGTTCCTGACTTCCAAAAATAAAAGAATCTGTTCCTGGGCCCACTTTGGAGGTTACATGTATGAATTCTCTCACAAAAGATTAAAGATATGACCCAAGAGGTTAAAAACAATTTCAGACACCAAAATTCGGGATACCAAATTTAAATGTGATTCAAATCTACTTTGAATTTAAGGTACGCAGGAGGACTGATGGAGCGTATCACTGAATTTCAAGGACACCACGTCGAAAGAGGTGTTTGGATGGAGAAAGAAGGTTGTTGACATAAATTTCACATTGTTATTTAAACAGCCAAACTTCACGAACTCACTTTCTGCAATCACGACGCAAAATTTTCTCAATTCAAGGAAGGTTCATGCAAAGGCCGGCTAGAAAATCCTCAGGAAAATCTGAAATTCCCAGTAGCTAAATCCACCAACCCACAACTGAATCCATTCATCCAAAGTTGATCTGCATGCATGCATGGGGAAGAGAACCTCTGGTCTCATGACCAACCAGCCGTTAGTTAAATTTGTCTAGTGCAAATACTGAACTTGTTAAACCTTTTTCGAAAGATGAACCCCCTAATTCGCATGGCACTTGCTAAACATGCCATCTAAAATAGGCTACATTGTTCTATCTACTGAGCAACTCTTCAGTGGAAGAATCTTCGGCGGCACCGTGCCGACCCCATCTCCTCGTACTCTGATTTCGTAACGCACATCGACTCGAAATCGGGGCTGGATGCCAGGACAGATCCTCCTCTCCAGACACCAAGAATTGGGCTGCGCAAAGTGGCAGAACGTTAATGCCATTCGCGCGCGCCCCACATGAGCTTTAATGAACGAAGGAGAGGCGCCAAGACAAAAACAGAGTAAAAGGCACATACTTCTCTTGAGAGATTATCTTCACCTGGTACTCCTCGGGCACAAGAGGCCGAAGTTCTCTCTGCCTGTTGATACAAACAACTAAGATGATGCACGCAGACTCATGCAATGGGAGATAACAACACTGTCTCTTTTCTTGCAGAAAGACTACTTACAATCTTTCAGCGAACCGAGGGAACAGCGTGCTTCCGCCTGTCAAGATGATGCTGAAAACAGCCCAATGCATGAGAACAAGAGTCACGCGATCAGAGGTCGAGATAGCGTCAGGCATTTCACCGTTCAACAACAAAACATACCTCTGATAAAGCACAGGTTGAATATATGGATGACAGGCTTGTGCAGCACGAACAATACACTCAGCAAGGCCCGCTTGATTCATGCCTACAAAATTTTGTTATCAATACTCTTATTTCATACCCTTGCAGAAGGGAAACTAATAACGTGGAATTGCTGCTCTTAAGTTGCACAAATTAACGTTATCCTGACAGTCATTCAGCCTATATATTAAGGTCCTTCCTTTTCTTATGGCAATTGGCCAATCTATTCTATACATCTGATCCAAAATACATCAAAGCTAAATTTGAGTTGGAAAAATGGAAACAGAAGGAAATAGAACTACCATGATTGGTAATGCTTGTAGAGAGATATATTGAAAAGATTCTGTACATAACTCTGTATTGTTTCATTTCTCTATCTACATGAATTGGCAGAGCACCTGCCCTTCATGGTAAAAAAACACTTTTTGGACAGAAGGAAAGAGAAGGATAAGACAGACTGTTTTGTTGCCCATCAAAATTTGGGAGAACAAACAAGACAAATTAGACCCATAAGTTTTGCTCTTACAGCAAAACTACCCCCATATTTTCTGAACAAGCAAATTAACCCCGTATTAAAATTGTATCCTTCTTTTCCTTTTTGTTTTATGTTTGCTCTGATTTGTCCCACCAAATTTATTTTCTAGGCTGCCCTCCTAGTATGCAACCAAATGCAAAGCCTGCAGTTGTAACATGTAATGTCCCAGGGCAAAACTTATCCAGTTTAATGCAATGAAAGTACCATACAACATACATTTTGACAGAGTTTCAATGACCACCACACATTTTAACAGACATTGCGGAATGCAGAAAAATCTACTCCTGAGATTTATATATTCTTAACTAGCATCAAAAGATTATGTCTGACATGTCTGGTTGAGAAATCATTTTCATTAAGGGTGACAAATTAAAATTAGGTTCGGGATCCTTGAGCAGTCTCTGAATCTCACTCTGCTAATCCAGTGTCTCAATGAGAGGGGGCTAGCTAGAGACAGATGAAGAAGGTATAGGAGACATTTAGATGACACTAACCCAGATCAATTGGATGAAAAAGCATCTCCGGGACAAGGAACCTCTCATTGGTCAAGGCAAATTCCTGCAGATCAACATTCCGTCAGATGATTGATACCAAGTAACGTTCGATATGTAACAAAAACACAGGATGTTACATTTTGACTTAGTTCAGGTTTTTTCGATCCTTGTCTATGTCACTGCCACCATCCTTTTTATCTAATTCTCCTTCAACAGGCAGAGAACAGTATCGACGTGCTTCATCCAAGTCTTTGACAAACCCTTTCTTGTATGTTATGCCATCAGGAGAATGTAAGAACATCTAAATGGGTTGTCCTTGAATGATAAACTGCAATAATTGCATATCACACTGTTAAGAGATTTGATCATTTGTAACTAGCAGAGAAAGGTAGCGTTTGGCTAACTGATCAACAAGACAGTATATGGTGCTTGAAAAACACAATGACATGATGGTGCAGTGCACACATTGCCCAAACTAAAAAAATAATCAACGCTAGTCGAAACAGTGTGATCCAAATTATTTCGAATGTCAAACATGGATGAGAAGATATCCACAGATGTGTTCAACCAATCAACCAACTAGTAAATCAATGAAATACTAACTGATATCCTTGTCCAGCTCCAATGGCAAATTTTAAAGTTTGAAACTCTTGATCAAATTTGACTTCGCTGGAATAAGCCCTCACATTCATTAATTACTCAGTACTCACAGCTCAACAACAGGACTACAACTAGCTATTCAGACTGCAAAGGATCAGTCATTCCTTGTCATATCTTCTCAACTGAACATAACCAAATACCTGACCATTCAGACTCTAAGTGCGTGGTGATCTTGCATTTGCTTAGTCTGGCAACTGAAACCAACTCTAGGCCATAATATTCGGTCAAGTACAAATTTATAACTATACTTTCCTTCCATAGTCTAAGCTTGTGCATGAGTGTGTGCATATGGTGTACAGTCGGTTTTCTTAGTCATCTCTCTTTGAAGCTATCATAGCCACAACCATTCTACTAAAGTATACAACCTGACTAACCAAGTATCCAGGCATTTGAAGCTAGCAAACAGTTGTTGTTTCCAATAAAGTAAAGTAGGACACAGGGGGTTACCCTTCTGTTTTCAGCAAGAAAATAGAATGCTACACAGATCTATTTTGAAGATACGGAACATAGTTCCATAGGTACCTTTCTATCAGCACATAGGGTTAGATTTGTTGCTCAAACAACTCATTAAGAGTTCAGATTACAAGAGATACAAGTTCCTATCTGGTCTTTCCATACGAAGGTCACATTTTAACTTAAAATTATCCTGAAATTGGTCCAGACTCTAACCTTAAACAAACAAAAAAGAACATGGTAATTTAATATATCCATATCATGTCAGTGAGGAAGTCAGCAGACCTGGCAAGGCGAAGATCACGAGGGACATCAAGGGATACAAAGCATAGCTTTTCCTTTGCGTCATCAATGAGGAGGGTCTCATCCATGACATTAAGGGACCGGTACGAAACAAGCTCCTTGAGATAGTTTGTGAGGGCCTTGCCACCAAGGTCCATACGCCGCACAGCATAATTCAGCGTAAAGTTCTGAAGGACAGGGGACGCGTGGGTGAAGGAGAAGCCGCAGTCCACAACAAGACTGCATTGGGTATGAAAGAGCGACGGCTGGCGGCTGGCCTCGTAAAGGTGGACAAGGGAAGGAGCGTCTGCAACACAAAGTGAGTTGAAGCCAAACTCCTCGAACACAAGTTCGTCGGTAGCATGCTGCAGTCCTGGAGGGTTGAACTGCGGCTCCACCAGTAACAAGGATGAGTTTGTCGGATCCACCTGGAGCAGGCTGCGCAGGACCCGTTCCCACACCTCCCGCTGCACCTCTGTATTGATAAGGTAGCCACGGTCAATAGGACGCCTCAGCGTCATACCAGTCACATCAACATCTTGTGCCTGCAGCTGGTCAGCCGCTAGCCATTTCTTCGAGTTTGCATTGGAACCAGGAGACTTTGCTATACAGTTCGGTACGACAGCAATTGGATCCTTGTCCCCGCCAAAACCGGCCTTCAGAAGACCACCCCCATTGTCTATCACCACCACACGTGATCCACCCGTCATGTAAAATCCCACTGGTACTTCTCTCTTATTCAAGTCTGTCCCTATCCAACTGAGACCCAAACCGGTATACTTGAATTTAGAAGGGTCCTGCATAAAGAACCATTAAGGGATCTATTTGATAAATTGCTCAAAAACTGCATATAAATCTTCCCGTGTAAACAACTTGCGCGTCTGCAACGGACATAATAAATCTGGCATAATACCTAGGTAGGCGTGGCTCAAGTGCGACATGATTATTTTTTTAGGAAATTTCATATAGCAATATAGCAAATCATGGAGCCAGTGAAAAATTGTAAAGTGGGGATTACCCAGACATAGCAACTAGGAAAACAAACCACGAAGTTTCAGCAGCTAGATATATGTTCTAACACCAGTAGCACCACAAGCAGGAAGAATACACCACAGCGGCGGCCTAAATCCTTGAACCCAATCGTATGTCAGAAGCAATGCCGGACCCAGGAATACAATGGAGGGTGTGCACACTCCAAAAAAATATTCTGTCTAATCCAAAGTGCCATATAATATATGATAAAGTAACAACAAATGGCTCAATCAAGTCTCACAACATTATAGCTCACGGAATATATTCCAAATTCCACAATTCAGTGACATCACTCAATTGGCTAAAACAAATTGCTGTCTTGCATCAATTCAACGACATTGGTCGCTGCCTACATTATAGTACTTACAGTTTGGCATACAAAGCTGAATATCACCGCTTTAGCATGTAAAAGTGGGGTGAAGAATGAGTGCACAAACAGAGAAACAACTCACTCCGTTATCTATACCTTGCTGTGAATGGCTAGACCGGTGGGTGCCTCGGGGCCTAGTAGTGGAGACTGGAGCTCGCCGGTGCCCCAGGAGCTCGCAGCGAGGGGAAGGGGGCGGGCCGCGCCGCCGCGGGCGAGCCGGCGCCTAGCGAGGAGAGGGGGGCAGCCGGGCGGCCGGGCGGGCCAGGGGGCAGTGGAATAGAGCGGCCGGCCGGCACTACCGGCGGCCGAACGGTGGCGGGGAGGGGAGCGGGCGGCCGGACGACTGGGAGACGGGGAGTGGCGGCTGGCTCCTGGCTGGTTAGGTCTCTCGGCTCTCGCTCGTGTCTGCCTCTGGGAGGCTGAGGAGAGAGGTCGAGAGGAGAAGTGGACTGTTGGGCCTGGGCTGTGGAATGCATTTCAATTGTCTGGGCCTTTATCAAACCTGCACAGTTTTACTTCAAAAAAATAAACATGGTGTCTCAAAAAAAAAAACATGGTAAAAAAAACAGTATTTTAGGTGTGCCACGGCACACCCACTAGGTCCGCTGGTGGTCTCCGCCGACGACCAGTGGTGAGGGGGGTCACAGGATCCCGCGCATCGTGTAGCTTTAGATTTTAGTGCCCTAGTAGCTTAGGTTTTGAGGTTGTTCCACGTCTTCGATTTGGTGGCAGCGATGGCGGCACTAAATAAAGGAGCTCGAGATCATTCCTCAACCAGGCGTTCTGCTCATGGTCGGGGATAGATTTTGGGAACTAGTATGTTCAAGCGGGGATGGCGTGGCGGCGGCATTCTTGTGGTGGACTTGTGTCCTTGGGCTCCGTCGTTGTGGCGGCGTTTGCTCCAACGTTGGCGTGGAGCTTTTGAGGTAGTCCAGGAGCGGACGCAGTTAGTGGTCTACATCTTCGACACCTGGAAGATAGTAGATCGTGTTTTGGGCTCATGGTTGGTGGCTGGTCGGTATGGTTTCCTCCTCCGACATGTTAGTCAAGCAGGGGTGTCAGATCTGGAGTGCGATGGCGTGTCCAGGGTGTTGCCCCGGCCAGATTCTTTCTACGGTAATGGTTGTGCCTTTGGTAAGTTGCTTTGGAGATCCAAAAAATGCATATTATTGCTGATGGATTCTCTGAAGCTAGCGTGCATGAAGCTATGGAATTGTTAAAGAACATACACCAAACAGGAAGTATAGCTCATTACATTGACAACTTTGAACATTGTATTGCTTTGGTCAAAAGAAATCATCCATTTCTTCGGTAAATTTTTCTTCTAAGCTGCTATGTTGGAGGTTTAAGAGGAGATATGAAATATGATGTGTGTGGTTAGAAACCAACTCATATTGTTGTGCATAAAAGTTAGATTGCTATGAAACAACAAAAGGCTCTAAACTTGCTAAGGGGCACATAAAAGCTAGATGAAAACCTCAAGCCTAAACTAAGGGGCACATAAAAGCTAGATGAAAACCTCAAGCCTAGCTACTCTAAACTTGCTAAGATTGTTGTGAAACAACAAAAGTCTCTTGAAAAGGTTCAAAATATGCTAGACAAAAGCGATGGCCTGTTGGGTGAAGAAATGGATCGCACTCAAACCTTGATTGGTAATCTTCAGAGACTTCAGTCCAAGTTTGATAACCTTCAGAGTCATCATAACACTCTCTTATCTGATCATGAGAAGTTTTCTTATGAATTTCTTCAAAGAAAGCAAGATCTTGAGAAGTTAAGGGAGAGTTATGACGATCTTCAGAAGGAGCGTGATTCATTACTTGCTCAGCAGATTAGTGCCGCTCAGGAAGAATTCATTCCACCATGTTTGAAATGCATTGAACGTGAATCTGCTAATTCTTCACCTGAAAGTTCAATGCTTCTATTGCTGCAAATTCTTCAACTGTCTCTTGCTATCACTAATTCCTCATCCGAGGATGCCGCTAGTATCAACCGACAATGCAGGTTGAAGGAATTGTATATGACAGCATGTACAAAAGCCTCAAAGGGCATCGGGCTCTTTGTGATGTGCTTAAAAGCAGATCCTCAACAAGAACCCTAGGAAAGAGGGTATTGCCTTTGAGAGGAAACTCAATGCTGATGGGACCCATCGAAACCCGAAAGCGGTACCCCAAAACCTCATGGGTTGCTGCAAAGGGACCTCTTGTAGATCCATCTACCTTATCTGGCTTTACATGTGAATCTTCATATTCTTCTGATGAGTCATTTGACTCCAACTATAAGTTGTTCAAAAATCAGAATGGTGAAGTATTTGCTAGATATGTTGGCACTAACTGCAGGAACAGTCCCCCTATGAAGAAAATCTGGTTCCCAAAAGGTGCCTTGAAAGTCTTCAGGTGAATGTTGTCATGACACCACCTGTGAAGAATAGGAACCCCAGATCAAATTCTTCATATGGACCAAAGTCTTCATATGGATCAAAGTCCTCATATGAACATCATCGTGCTAACACTTCTGTTTCACAGGGAAAGCCTAAGGGCAATGAATATGTGCATTATTATTCAAATCATTATGTTCATAAGTCCTCGAAGAATTTCTTTGCTTATTCATATGCTTACCCTAACCCCTCTTATGTGAAACTAAGTGGACTGGCTTCTACGCCACCTTTCTCATATGGAGCTCGCAGAATGATGAACTCTTTGCCACCCCTCCAGATATGGGTGGTGAAGAAAAAGAACTAATCTCTTATGCAGGGTCAGGCCTCCAGACGAACTTAAACGTCTGAGGAATTTGCTGGAGACCTGAATATGCTTGAAAGAACGCAAGCTAATCGTGAAGAAATGAATTTTCATTTCTCACGTCCTCATACTGCTATATCTGATCTATTGCTTGATAAAATTGATCTGATGAATTTGATGTCATATTCTTCACTGATGAAGTATATGAGTTCGTAAGTTGCACTAATTCATCTGCAGGATGATCAACCCAAAGCCACTGAGTGGGTCCTCGACAGTGGATGTACAAATCACATGACTGGTGACATGAACTTATTGATGGACACCGCTTATCTCCATCGTGATCTCAAGCATATCACCTACCGACAAAGGCAAAAGCAAGGTATTGGGTCTAGGTAAGGTTGCGATCTCAAAGGATAGACACATGGACAAAGTCATGCTTGTCGAGTCCTTAGGATTCAACCTCATGTCTGTCTCAATGCTTTGTGATCTTGATATGTTTGTTGTCTTTGGCAAGTATCGTTGTGTTGTAATCATGGAAGTCGACAATTCCAAAGTCTTCAAGGCTTTAGGAGAGGAGACTTGTATATTGTTGATTCTCATGTGACCACAACCTGCTACATGTCTACTTGCAAAAGCTTCAGAAGGCTGGCTATGGCATCGATGACTTGGTCATGTTGGCATGAGGAACTTGCACACGCTCGCAAAGAAGAAGCATGTCAGGATGTCAAATTCCTCAAGGATCACCTGCGCGGAGCTTGTGAAGCTGGAAAGATGACCAAGGCCAAGCATCCCTCAAAGACTATCATGACTACCACTCGTCCATTTGAATTTCTTCACATGGATCTCTTTGGCCCTAATCATTATGCCGCATTCACCAATGAAGCATCTTTATATGGCTTTGTTATTGTTGATGACTATTCTCATTATACATGGGTGCATATCGTCACTTACAAACGTGAAGTGCAGAAAGTCTTCAAACGATTTTCCTCAAGGGCTTCAACCAACTTTGGTGTGAAGATCAAGCACATCAGAAGTGACAATGGGACCGAGTTTAAGAATACTGGTCTTGATAACTATCTTGATGAACTTGGTATTACTCGTGAGTTATCTGCTCCTTATACTCCTCAGCAGAATGGCGTCGTGGAGCGCAAGAACAGGACTCTTGTTGAGATGGCTTGCACTATGCTTGATGAATAAAAGACGCCTCGTCACTTTTGGCCTGAGGCAATTGATACTTCATGCCACATCATCAACATGGTATATCTTCACAAATTCTTCAAAAAGACCTCATATGAACTCCTCACCGACAAGAAACCCAATGTGAGTTATTTCAAAGTCTTCGGTGCTAAATGTTGGATTAGAGATCCTCATCACAATTATAAATTTGCACCGAAAGCACATGAAGGTTTTATGCTTGGTTACGGAAAGGACTCGCACACCTACAGAGTCTTCAACACCGTTCATCACAAGGTTGTTGAAACTGTAGATGTGCGGTTCGATGAAACTAATGGCTCGCAAAGAGAGCACCTACCTCCTGTGCTAGATGAAGAGTCACCTGAGGAAACCATCAAGTTCAAGGCTACTGAGGATGTCATTCCTACTGAAGAATCTGCTGAAGAAGTCATTCCAGAACGTGAAGAACATCATGCTGGTGCACCTGAAGAAAATGGCTCTGAAGAAAATGCTGAGCCAATTCCTCATCGTCAACCCGCTCATCCTCGCGTCGCAAGTGAAGTGTAGATCGAGAAAATCATCACGACATCAACGCACTGTGTCCTCTCACACGCTCAAAGGCTTCACATTTGTCTAACTTTTGTGGGCACTTTGCTTTTGTCTCTATCACAGAGCCCACCAAAGTAGATGAGGCATTTCTGGAGCCTGAGTGGATTCAAGCGATGCAAGGAATTACATCAGTTCGAGCTCAACAATGTCTGGGAACTTGTCAAGCGACCAGACCCTCGCAAGCACAATATCATCAGCACCAAATGGATCTAGCGCAACAAGCAAGATGGAAATGGCCTTGTGGTGAGGAATAAGGCACGGCTAGTAGCTCAAGGCTACACACAGGTTGAAGGAATTGATTTTGATGAAACTTTTGCACCTGTTGCTAGACTTGAGGCTATTCGCATATTGCTTGCTTATGCTAACCATCATAATATCATCTTATATCAAATGGATGTGAAAAGTGCATTCCTCAATGGTAAGCTTGAGGAAGAAGTATATGTTGCTCAACCCCCCAGGTTTTGAAGATCCAAAGCATCCTGACAAAGTCTTCAGATTCAATAAGGCCCTCTATGGCCTCAAGCAGGACCCACGGGCGTGGTATGATACTTTGAAGGAATTCCTCATGAAGAAAGGCTTCAAACCTGGTTCTCTTGTCCCAACTCTTTTCACCAAAACCTATGATGATGAATTATTCATATGCCAAATATATGTTGATGATATCATCTTTGGTATCTTGACCAACATTACAAAGGATTTAATTTGCCTATATGATATGCACTACAAAAAAGACACATCCGTGACATTTTGGGTCGAATCTAAATTTTTTTTCTCATACATATGACACTTCTATGACAATTGTGACCAGACAAACCCAGATCATCATAGATGTGGTGGGCTCCTACTTCTATGACAAAAAATCATGACAGAAAATGGGCTTTTCGTCTGGGCGGCCGGAGACGCAGCCTGCATGACATTCTTTGGGCCGTCCATGACGGAAAAACCGTGGTAAAAGCGAGGGGAGGAAAATTTCGGGAGTTGCCCGTTACGGTGGGAGGTCGGGGCGGAGCGATGCGCTGCTTTCTCTCGTGACGACGCCGCATGTGTGTGAGGCGTTGGCTCTAATCAAGCCGAAGCGAGGCGTTGGGCTCTAATCGAACCCGAAGCGACAGACCGCAGTGCTACGCCATCGAACCCAAGCGATAGATCAATGGTCATTAATTGAACCCGATGGAGCGATTCTTCGCCATCGCTGCTAATCAAGCCGATCGATGCCGCCTGCAGGATGAACAAAGTGAGTGTTGAGAGGGGGTGGATGAACAAGTGAGCGGTGGCGTTGCCTCTGGATGAACAGGAACCCGTGGTGTGGAGGGCTGGATGAACAGATGAGCGGTGGAGGGGTGGCCGTGGAGGGGTGGTTGAACAGACCCGTGGTGTGGAGGGCTGGATGAACAGTGAGACGGTGGAGGGGTGCCTGCCTCGAGGGGTGGTTGAACAAGAGCCGGTGGAGTAGCGCGGTGGAGGCCGGATGAACAGGAGCCCGTGGAGGCCGGAGGAGGTCGACGGTAGCCCGTGGAGGCTGGAGGAGGTCGACGGTGGAGATGAACAGATCCCGTGGAGTCCTGCTTATGCACGCCACACCCCTCCCTGCTTTCGACCATAGCGCTCCAACACAAGTCCGCTCGTCTGCTTTTGGCGGTACGCCACACCCTCCCGATCAACAGACCCCTGCTTCGACCGTAGGAGGTCCGCTTCTCCGCTTTGTGGTACGCCACACCCTCCCGATCAACAGACCCCGTTTCGACCGTAGGAGGTCCATTTCCTCCGCTTTTGCGGTACACCGTGTCCCTCCCGATCATCAGACCTGGGCTTAACGTGGCGGTCGAACACAAGGCCGCTTTCTCCAGCGGTACGCCAGCCTCGCTTTCCATCGCTCGCTCCGCCCAAGCCTCCCGATGAACACGACCACGCATTCCGTTCCGACCCAGCCGGTTGGCTCCCCATGAACACGACGACGACGTTGTTTCTCCGTTCCGACCCAGCCGTGTACGTATGCGCGATAGGCATTAGAGACCCTGCCCGTATGTACGTACGTGGCCGTATTTTATTTCTTGCACCCTCGCTGCTTTACGTACGTGTACATGCTACGTGCGTGCCTCTACATCTACGACGCGTGCGCGCCTCTACATCGACCAGTATGTACGTATACGTTCGCGACCAGAATGACAACGCTACGTACGCTTCGACCATGTGGGTCCCGACTGTCAGGCAGTTCTTTGCGTGCAAAAATGTAGCTGGTGGGTCCCAGCAGTCAAAGGGGCGAATCTTTTTTTTTTGCCCGGACACACTTCCTTTGCGTACGAAGATGTAGCTGGTGGGTCCAGCAGTCAGGGGGGCGAATTGTTTTTTTGCCCGGACGCACTTCCTTGCGTGTGAAGATGTAGCTGGTGGGTCCCAGCAATGTGGGGGCAAATCATTTTTTTGCCCGACACACTTCCTTGCGTGCGAAGATGTAGCCGGTGGGTCCTAGCAATCGGGGAAACTTTTTTCACGAAATACGGTGGCCCGTCCGGTGGGTCCCTCACCGTCAGTGGAGGAATCATTATTTTCACAGTAATAAGGAGGCACTTCCTTGTCATGCCGTGGACCCAAATTGCCGCCTCTCCATGTACAGTCCACGTCCGATGGAAGTCGCTTCCTTGACCACGTTGACCACGCCACACGAGAGCACCACGGCGGTGGACGGACGACGAGGCCTAGGAAGGGATGACTCGAGCCGGGAAGACGCAGCAGTGGATGCCCACGAAGAGGAGTACGAGGGTTCACCGGTTCGCACGGTGTGAGGTTGTCGCCAGAGATTAACAGGGGTGTGGGTGAGTAGAGGGATGGCCGCCAGCGGTGGGAGTAGTAGGGGCGGTGAGGCTTCATGCATCACACCACCACGGGAGGCAGGAGCACGCACGCACGGCTACCGGGTTTGGGCGGCCGAGCAAGAAGACCAGAGGTTGAAGAAGCACTACAACCGTTGGATGAACATCGACGTAACAGGAGCTAGAATCGCTCATATTGACTAAGTTGACAAAGCCCTCCGTCCCCGCCAACTTGGTAGGCCCACAAGTCAGCCTCCCAAGATGCGTGGTTCCAAATGGCGGGGAGTATTCATTTTTTTGTGCGTAATAAGGAGGCACTTCCTTCCGTGTGAAGATAGCTGGTGGGTCCGACAAGTCAGCGGGGGGCACGTTTTTTTTGCGAAATACAGAGGCCCTTCCGGTGGATCCCAGATGTCAGGTGGAGGAATCATTATTTTGCGCGTAATAAGGAGGCATTTCCTTGTGTGCGGCCGTGGACTCTGCCGCCTCTCCACACACCTACTTCCGATGGTGTCGTTTGCCGACCACGTTGATCACGCCGCCGCCGAAAGCGCATCCAAGGTGGTGGACGACGGCGAGGCCCCGGACAGCAACGAGCCGGAGATGGGAAGACGCGGAGTAGAGTCGCAGATGAGAGGTGTACGAGGGTTAACTGGTTCTAGTGCGGTGTGGTTCGGCAATGGTGGAGAAGAACATGAGGTGTGGAGGGTTGGAGGGATGGCCTCGCCAACGGTGGAGTAGCGCTTCATAGCGAAGCGCAGCATGAGCTGCTAGCAGCAGGAGGCGGAGGTGGTCCCCATGCACCGGAGGAAGAAGACGAGAGATTGAAGATGGATGCCGGCCGTTGGATGTAAATCCAACGGCTAACATGTCAGAATCATTTGTTGACTAAATTTACAACGACTTGCGTTGGCTTCGACCTATTGGCCCACATTTCAGCCTCCAAAAATGTGGCACGTATTCAACCCATTTTTTCAGAATTTACAGTGTTTTTTTGCGCGGTAGAATTTACAGTCAATTTGATCTTTTTTTTGAATTACAGCCATTAGCTGGGCTGGGTGAACAATTAATGTAGCTTTCATGTGGCCCGTTTATTTTATTTCCTAAAAAATTACAGGCCATTTGCACTTTATCTAGATACACGATTTTGCTGGGCTGATTCTAATTATAATGTTGGGTTGGGCCAACAATGTTATCAAAAAATAAAAAGGGCTGAGCATTTTGTTATAAATATATTTAAATAATAAGTGATATCATTAAATTCGTCCTTAAATCTTACCAAGCTTTTGTACACAATCACTAGGATTTTCGTGCCAAAACAATCCAGGAGTTTATTTGTTAAGAAATTATTTTTATAATTAATAAGATGTGGGATATTGTTTTCTTACATATGTAAGTATCTGTTAAATATATGATGACAATAAAAATAATATATAATAACATATAAAATAATTTAAATATGTATAATATAGTTAAAAGGGAAACATAAGTTGTACCTGATGTTCCTATTCTTATATAGAAAAATAGAACAGACCACTGGGTTTTCTTCAAAAAAACATACATAAATTGGGCTGCCAAAAATAAAACCTCGGATGTGAGGTCCATAGGCCGGTCGATACATGACGGCCCTAAGAAAATACAAACAGGCCCTCCCATCCGAGGTCGTGGGCTGTGCATGTTAAAAATGAAAGCCTAGACGGGCAGCCCAAAACCACGCCCAACACTTGCCAAAACTCCGCCCCTCGCTTTTCTCGTGTTTCGCACACTCAACATTGTGTGGGCATTTTGACTGCATCATATGAAGATGTGCTATGCATGAATGTTGATCAGCATGATGTTAACTGGCTGGTAGTTCCATTTTCGACCACGAATAAAACTTCCAACATGATGTTAACCCTGTTTGAAAAGGCCGTGTTAATATAAATGATCTGCCTCTGAAAGTTGTAGTTTCTTATTTGAAACTGAACTTGCGCTTATCTGAAACTGAAACTTGCGCTTTCTTCTAGTCTGCACTTTTATACTCCTATGAAACTACATTTTTTTAAGTGCTAAAAATAGATCTCTAGAATTCATAAAATTCTTCATATGCTCAATACTGCAAATCTGAAATTCAAAAGACATTCTTATCTGAAAGTACTCTCAAAATACACAACACAAAACACAATTCACAACCTGCAAGTACTGACAATCCTAAGCTCCTCCTGACAATTCACAACCTGCCCGACTATTGGGCTGGGGGACAGTCCCCTCCTATTCCTCGGCGGCAGACAGCCGCCCCGTGAGACGATGTGAACGGCAAGGGAGACGATGGCGGGGAAGCGTCGTCGGGCCAACTGCTTTTCTCCTCTTGCAGTTGGGTTCGGTCGACGAAGACTCCACCGGCTCGCCCGCAGGACACCCTCACAAACGGCACCGCAGATGCTCGATCCTTCAATCTCGTGGATGCTCCATCCGGGATCGATACTCCCACCACCGCTTCCTCACGATCGGATTCGGTGAATCTGTTTGCTCCATGGCCCAGAGGAGCAGCTCTATGTACTTTACGCGACTCCTCCGGAGTATCGCCGCCTTTTCGCCTTCGCTGCAGATATTTGGCCATGGATGTCACCGTCGCCGCTAGTTGGTCCTTGTTGTCAAACCAAGATTGTATCTCCAACATCCTAGCTAGCTTCACAGGGTCACCGTCTGCGATCCTCACGTATCGGTTGTACTCCTCCATCGATCTACTTCTCCACAGCACCTTCAGTCGCCGGCGGTGGTTTTTGAATGGAAGAGGAGAGGAGCGGCGCTAGTTTTGGATTAGAACGGGAGAGGAGCGACGCTGGTTTTGGATTGGAACATGAGAGGAGGGGCGGTGGTTTTGAAATGGAAGAGGAGAGGAGCGGCTCTGGATTTAGATTGGAACAGGAGAGGAGCGGCGGTGGATTTAGATTGGAACAGGAGAAGAGCGGAAGAGCGGCGCTGGTCTTGGAAGTATTTTTGTTGTTTTATGATTTTGGGTCAAAGTTTAACCACGCATCGTATGTGACAAGCAAAATGTGAATGCATGTCACCAAAAATTGTATCATTTGGTTCAGATTCGAATGTACTTTCAAATTATATTATTTTTGCAATTTATAACATATATTTTATAAAGCGAAAATCATGGTCAATTATGACCCGTAATAAAAGGGAGACTAGTTAATGTGGGGTCGCTTTCTTAATTGAAGGGTAAATTGATTTTGATTTTGATCCACCACAATGGCTACCGCCCTCTCGCCTAATCCTAAATCGCTGCCAGACGCTCCTCTCCCTCTTCTCCGCTGCAAAACCACCTCCTCTCCTCTCCATCATCTCCATTCCAAAACCACCGCCTCGCCTCTCCCTCTTCTCGATCTTCTCCATTGCAAAACCACCTCCTCTCCTCTCCATCATCTCCATTCCAAAACCACCTCCTCTCCTCTCCATCATCTCCATTCCAAAACTACCGTCTTGCCTCTCCCTCTTCTGATCTTCTCTCCATTGCAAAACCACCTCCTCTCCTCTCCATCATCTCCATTCCAAAACCACCTCCTCTCCTCTCCCGCTTCTCTATTGCAAGACCACCGTTTCTCCTCCCATCTTCCAAAGCTAGCACCGGACCACCTGTAATCTACATCTATGGAGAGGATGCAAGAATGAATCAGCAGATCGCCGGGCGGCACTGTGCAAAGTTAGCCAGGTTGAAGGAGATCCTTAGTTGGTTTGACAATGAGTGGGAGATTTCGAGGACGGTGCGGGCCATGTGGCAATGTATGCGAAAGAGCGAGACGACAACGATGAGGGCGGTGATGTACATGTACTCCTCGGTGGCAGTCACGCCGCAGTCCTCCGAGTTCATCGAGTATCTTCTATGGGCGATGGCGAAGGCATGTATTCACCCGAGGCGATGGGCCAAAGCGGAGGTGGTGGGTGTACAGGTCAAGGTCGAGCACCCAGAGGATAACGAATCGATCGAGTATGGTGTGCCGCTCGTGAGGGTGCAGAGCCACCGGAGTCATAGGAGTATTCGCTTCTCCCACCGCAAGAGGAGGCCGGATGGCGCGACGTCGCTTCCCCGACGCTCTCCACGGTTCCTCGACGCCGCCTCGCTTCAACGGTGGCGGTAGGGTTTAAGGTAAGCTTCAGACTAACCTAATCTTCCACCTGCTCATGCTTACAATCGTGTGACAACTAATGAAAATCATGCTTACAATCAGTCTCGAGTACTACGCCAATCACCCTAAAATAGGTCTGGACCTTTGGGTCAAAGTTGTGACACAAAGTGTACAAATAAAGAAAATAGATTGGTGCTTCTTTCAAAAAGAGTACTCCATAGAAAACTGCCAATATAAGCTACTAGTATTTGGTTAGAGGATTTGTCACGAGAAAGATCCGTCCACAGAGAGCGCCACACATCCCACTGGTTGTGGTGGATGCCAATGCGTGCATGCAGCATGGTTGGTGTTTTACTTGGCATACCTCGCACTCTGCATATATGCCGGTTCCCTATGTACACTTGTGCAGTTCCACCAAAATGCAGCTGAATAACCCTGTTTGCATAGATATTGAAAAAGCGTGATTACATTATAGTGGCACTAGTTGATGAAACACACAAAATAAATAGAAGAAAATATTGTGATAGTATCATAGTATGCCATGTCATGAGGGCGAGATGGGCCTCAAGCGACGCCTCATACGGCACGCCTCAGATCGACATCGCCCCAAGTCTCCCAGATACACCTTCCGCCAGTTGATGAACATCGCAGGTACAACAAAGAGTACAAGGAGGCGCCTTTGAGACATTCAAATCTCTATTTTTGTACATATCAACTAAAATTAAGCACCCTAGTTTGCGTAAACGCTTAAACATTAACAATGGGACTAGTTGATGAAACATACTTTAACAAAGAGAAGCACTTTCTTTATCTACATTGGAAATGAAATGATAAAGATGACACTCGCCTATTTTAATCAGATTATTACTTCATTTTATCGGTGACACTAGGGTCGAAAGCAGTGGCAAACGAGGTGTACCGTGTGTCGCAAGGATGGAGGCCGGGTGCTTAGATCGATGTCAAGTCGGCTCTTTCAACAAAGAACATGGATGATTCAATTCATGGGACCTTTTGGTGCAGTTCACCTAAAATGAAGCAATGTCCCGTGAGCTAGCAGCTTCTTCTTCAAATTTATTTTAAGAAAAGGGCTCCAGCCCCGGTTCCATTTCCATCAGAAAACGAAACCCACAGAGCTTCTTCTTCATTAGTTGCAATAAAATTGAGCAACATCAAGGTTGGTTGTGAAGCTCCTGGAATGCTCAACTATAATTTGGATATCATTTGTGCAGTTCAACTAAGATCGAGCGTGAAATGTATATCTCTGCTTGCACAAAAAGGTGGAAAGGAGGGTGACTAACAAGTAATAAGTGATGAAACATGCATCAAATGAAAAGAAGCATGTTCCTTATCCGAATGGCAATCCTACAAGGACAGTAGCAATTTCTAAAGCAAAGGGCATTGCTAGATATTAGTGCGGCATCAGGATTAACTATGACAACCGTTAAATACGACATTACTTCTCGCACGGGAGAGTAGGCGGACCAGGATGCTTGCATTTCTAACGAAAAGAACCAACTTATCTTAATGGGAAATTTTAGCAGGACATGTAAAGAAGTGCCATTGATTCATATTATCGGAGGCATTACATTGAAAACAACATTGGTTTAATGTGTCCTTACTTTTAAAGGCGATCGCTACATTTTACCAAAGGGCATTACATAAGAGTGGCTCGGGAAACAAACATCGTAATGTGATATCCGGTTGGTCCCATTTTTGTTCTAAGATAGCCACCTTATGAAGGAAATATGCCCTAGAGGCAATAATAAAGTTATTATTTCCTTATATCATGATAAATGTTTATTATTCATGCTAGAATTGTATTAACCGGAAACATAATACATGTGTGAATACATAGACAAACAGAGTGTCACTAGTATGCCTCTACTTGACTAGCTCGTTAATCAAAGATGGTTATGTTTCCTAACCATGGACAAAGAGTTGTTATTTGATTAACGGGATCACATCATTAGGTGAATGATCCGATTGACATGACCCATTCCATTAGCTTAGCACTTGATCGTTTAGTATGTTGCTATTTCTTTATTCATGACTTATACAAAGTTCCTGCAACTATGAGATTGTGCAACTCCCGTTTACCGGAGGAACACTTTGTGTGCTACCAAACGTCACAACGTAATTGGGTGATTATAAAGGTACTCTACAGGTGTCTCCAAAAGTATATGTTGAGTTGGCATAAGTCGAGATTAGGTTTTGTCACTCCGATTGTCTGAGAGGTATCTCTGGGCCTTCTCGGTAATACTCATCACCTAAGCCTTGCAAGCATTGTAACTAATGAGTTAGTTATGAGATGAAGTACTACGGAATGAGTAAAGAGACTTGCCGGTAACGAGATTGAACTAGGTATTGGATACCGACGATCGAATCTCGGGCAAGTAACATACCGATGACAAAGGGAACAACGTATGTTGTTATGCGGTTTGACCGATAAAGATCTTCAGAGAATATGTAGGAGCCAATATGAACATCCAGGTTCCACTATTGGTTATTGACCGGAAACAGTTCTAGGTCATGTCTACATAGTTCTCGAACCCGTAGGGTCCGCACGCTTAACGTTACGATGACGGTTATATTATGAGTTTATGAGTTTTGATGTACCGAAGGAGTTCGGAGTCCCGGATGAGATCGGGGACATGACGAGGAGTCTCGAAATGGTCGAGACGTAAAGATTGATATATTGGACGACTATATTCGGACATCGGAAATGTTCCGAGTGATTCGGGTATGTTTCGGAGTACCGGGAGTTACGGGAATACGGGGAAGAGTATTGGGCCTTAATGGGCCTTAGTGGGAAGGAGCCAGGAGGTGGCGCGCGCCCCTCCCAAGCCCAGCCCGAATTGGACAAGGAGTTTGGGGCGCGGGCCCCCTCTCCCTTCCTTCTCCACTTCCCCCTTCTCCTAGTTGGACTAGGAAAGAAGGAGTCCCTACGCCGTGGGAGTAGGACTCCACACTTGGCGCGCCCCCTCCTAGGGCCGGGCCTCCTCCCCCCTTGCTCCTTTATATACAGGGGCAGGGGGCACCCAATAGACACACAAGTTGATCTACGGATCGTTCCTTAGCCGTGTGCGCTGCCCCCCTCCACCATATTCCACCTCGATCATATCGTCGCGGAGTTTAGGCGAAGCCCGCACCGTAGAGCATCATCATCGCCACCACGCCGTCAGGTCGATGGAACTCATCCCCGACACCCTGCTGGATCGGAGTCCGGGATCGCCATCGAGCTGAACGCAGTGCTGAACACGGAGGTGCCGTGACGCTCGGTACTTGGATCGGTCGGATTGTGAAGACGCACGACTACATCAACCGCGTTGTCATAACGCCCGCTTTCGGTCTACGAGGGTACGTGGACATTTCTCCTCTCGCTGCTATGCCATCACCATGATCTTGCGTGTGCGTAGTTAAATTTTTGAAATTACTACGCTCCCCAACAAAGGGCATCCGAGCCTGGTTTTATGCGCTGATGTCATATGCACGAGTAGAACACAAGTGAGTTGTGGGCGATATAAGTCATACCGCTTACCAAAGATGTCATACTTTGGTTCAGCGGTATTGTGAGATGAAGCGCCCGGACCGACATTACGCCAGACGCTTACGCTGAGACTGGTTTCACCGCTTCGAGCACTCGCTGCTTAAAGGTGACCGGGCGGGTGTCTGCTTTCTCTCACTTTAGTTGAACTGAGTGGCTACGCCCGGTCCTTGCGAAGGTTAAAACAGCACCAACTTGACAAATTATCGTTGTGGTTTTGATGCATAGGTAAGAATGGTTCTTGCTCAGCCCGTAGCAGCCACGTAAAAATTGCAACAACAAAGTAGAGGACGTCTAACTTGTTTTTGCAGCATGTTGTGATGTGATATGGTCAAGACGTGATGCTATATTTTATTGTATGAGATGATCATGTTTTTGTAACCAAGTTATCGGCAATCGCAGGAGCCATATGGTTGTCGCTTATTGTATGATATGCAAACGCCATGTAATTGCTTTACTTTGTCACTAAGCGGTAGCGATAGTCGAGAAGCAATAGTTGGCTAGACGACAACGATGCTACGATGGAGATCAAGGTGTCGCTACCGTGACGATGGTGATCATGATGGTGCTTCGGAGATGGAGATCACAAGCACAAGATGATGATGGCCATATCATATCACTTATATTGATTGCATGTGATGTTTATTCTTTATGCATCTTATCTTGCTTTGATTGACGGTAGCATTTTAAGATGATCTCTCACTAAAAATTATCAAGAAGTGTTCTCGAGTATGCACCGTTGCTAAAAGTTCAGAGTGCCTGCACACCACGTGATGATCGGGTGTGATAAGCTCTACGTCCATCTACAACGGGTGCAAGCCAGTTTTGCACACGCGAATACTCAAAGTTAAACTTGACGAGCCTAGCATATGCAGATATGGCCTCTAACACGGAGACCGAAAGGTCGAGCGTGAATCTTATAGTAGATATGATCAACATAGTGATGTTCACCATTGAAAACTACTCCATCTCACGTGATGATCGGTTATGGTTTAGTTGATTTGGATCACGTGATCACTTAGATGACTAGAGAGATGTCTGTCTAAGTGGGAGTTCTTTAGTAATATGATTAATTGAACTTAAATTTGTCATGAACTTAGTCCCGGTAGTATTTTGCAAATTATGTTGTAGATCAATAGCTCGCGTTGTTGCTTTCATATGTTTGTTTTGATATGTTCCTAGAGACACTGTGTTGAAAGATGTTAGTAGCAATGATGCGGATTGGATCCGTGATCTGAGGTTTATCCTCATTGCTGCACGTAAGAATTATGTCCTTGATGCACCGCTAGGTGATAGACCTATTGCAAGAGCGTATGCACGCTATGAACGCTTTGGCTAGCTCAATATGATGACTACTTGATAGTTTAGTGCACCATGCTTAACGGCTTAGAATCGGGACTTCAAAGACGTTTTGAACGCCATGGACCATATGAGATGTTCCAGGAATTGAAGTTAATATTTCAAGCAAATACCCGAGTTGAGAGATATGAAGTCTGCAACAAGTTCTATAGCTAAAAGATGGAGGAGAATCGCTCAACTAGTGAGCATGTGCTCAGATTGTCTAGGTACTACAATCGCTTGAATCAAGTGGGAGTTAATCTTCCGTATAAGATAGTGATTGATGTAATTCTCTAGTCACCATCACCAAGTTAGTAGAACTTCGTGATGAACTATAGTATGCAAGGGATGATGAAAATGATTCCAGTTTTTCATGATGATGAAATCGATGAAGGTAGAAATCAAGAAAGAACATCAAGTGTTGATGGTTAACAAGACCACTAGTTTCAAGAAAAGGGCAAAGGGATAGAAGGGAACTTCAAGAAGAACAGCAAGCAAGTTGTTGCTCAAGGTGAAGAAGCCCAAGTCTGGTCCTAAGCCCGAGACTAAGTGCTTCTATTGCAAAGGGACTGGTCATTGAAGCGGAACTACCCCAAGTGATTGGTGGATAAGAAGGATGGCAAAGTGAACATAAGTATATTTGATATACATGTTATTGATGTGTACTTTACTAGTGTTCATAGCAACCCCTCAAGATTTGGTACTAGTTCGGTTGCTAAGATTAGTAACTCAAACGGAGTTGCGTAATGAACAGAGACTAGTTAAGGGTGAAGTGACGATGAGAGTTGGAAGTGGTTCCAAGATTGATATGATCATCATCGCACTCTTTATACTTTCGGGATTAGTGTTAAACCTAAATAAATGTTATTTACGCTTATGCTGAGCATAAATATGATTTGATCATGTTTATTGCAATACGATTATTCATTTAAAGTCAAAGAATAATTGTTGTTCTGTTTACATGAATAAAACCTTCAATGGTCATACACCCAATAAAAATAGTTTGTTGGATCTCGATCGTAGTGATACACATATTCATAATATTGATGCCAAAAGATGCAAAGTTAATAATGATAGTGCAACTCATTTGTGGCACTGCCGTTTAGGTCATATTGGTGTAAAGCGCATGGAGAAACTCCATGCTGATGGGATTTCGGAATCACTTGGTTATGAATCATTTGATGCTTGCGAACCGTGCCTTTGGGCGAGATGACTAAAACTCCGTTCTTCGGAACAATGGAACGAGCAACAAACTTATTGGAAATAATACATACTGATGTATGCGATCCGATGAGTATTGAGGCTCGCGGCGGGTATCATTATTTTCTGACCTTCATAGATGATTTGAGCAGATATGGGTATATCTACTTGATGAAACATAAGTCTGAAATAGTTGAAAGGTTCAAAGAATTTTAGAGTGAAGTGGAAAATCATCGTAACAAGAAACTAAAGTTTCTGCGATCTGATCGTGGAGATGAATATTTGAGTTACGAGTTTGGTCTTCAACTAAAACAATGTGGAATAGTTTCACAGCTCACGCCACCTGGAACACCACAACGTTATGGTGTGTCCAAACGTCGTAACCGCACTTTATTTGATATGGTGTGATTTATGATGTATCTTACCGATTTACCACTATCGCTTTTGGGGTTACGATTAGAGACAAATTGCATTCACGTTAAATAGGGCACCATCTAAACTGCTGAGACGACGCCATATGAATCGTGGTTTGGCAAGAAACCAAAGTTGTCGCTTTCTTAAAGTTTGGGTTGCGATGCTTATGTGAAAAAGTTTCAACATGATAAACTTGATCCCAAATCGAAAAGTGCGCCTTCATACCCAAAATGTTGGGTACACCTTCTATCACAGATCCGAAAGGCAAGACATTCAAGGTTAAGAATGGATCCTTTCTAGAGAAGGAGTTTCTCTCGAAGAAGTGAGTGGGAGGAAAGTAGAACTTGATGAGGTAATTGTACCTGCTCCCTTATTGAAAGTAGTTCATCACAGAAATCTGTTCCTGTGACTACTACACCAATTAGTGAGGAAGCTAGTGATGATGATCATGTAACTTCATATCAAGTTGCTACCAAACCTCGTAGGTCTTCCAGAGTAAGATCCGCACCAGAGTGGTACGGTAATCATGTTCTGGAAGTCATGTTACTAGACCATGATGAACCTACGAACTATGAGGAAGCGATGATGAGCCCAGATTCCGCAAAATGGCATGAGGCTATGAAATCTGAGATAGGATCCATGTATAAGAACAAAGTATGGACTTTGGTTGACTTACCCGATGATCGGCAAGCCATAGAAAATAAATGGATCTTCAAGAGGAAGACGGACGCTGATAGTAGTGTTACTATCTACAAAGCTAGAATTGTCGCAAAAGGTTTTCGACAAGTTCAAGATGTTGACTACGGCGAGAGTTTCTCACCGTATCTATGCTTAAGTCCGTCCGAATCATGTTAGCAATTGCCGCATTTTATGAAATCTGGAAAATGGATAAACAAAACTGCATTCCTTAATGGATTTATTAAAGAAGAGTTGTATATGATGCAACCAGAAGGTTTTGTAAATCCTAAAGGTGCTAACAAAATATGCAAGCTCGAGTGATCCATCTATGGACTGGTGCAAGCATCTCAGAGTTGGAATACACGCTTTGATAAGTTGATCATAGCATATAGTTTTATACAGACCTGCGATGAAGCCTGTATTTACAAGAAAGTGAGTGGGAGCATTACAACATTTCTGATAAGTATATGTGAATGACATATTGTTGATCGGAAATAATGTAAAATTATTCTGCAAAGCATAAAGGAGTATTTGAAAGGAGTTTTTCAAAGAAGGACCTCGGTGAAGCTGCTATATATTGAGCATCAAGATCTATAGAGATAGATCAAGACGCTTGATAAGTTTTTCAATGAATACATACCTTGACAAGATTTTAAAGTAGTTCAAAATGGAACAATCAAAGAAAGAGTTCTTGCCTGTGTTACAAGGTGTGAGATTGAGTAAGACTCAAAACCCGACCACGGCAGTAAGATAGAAAGAGAATGAAAGTCATTCCCTATGCATCACCCATAGGTTCTATAAAGTATGTCATGTCAGGTACTGCATCTATTGCATACCCTACCACTAAGCTTGGCAAGGGAGTGCAATAATGATCTAGGAGTAGATCAATGGACAACGGTCAAAATTATCCTTAATGGAATAAGGATATGTTTCTCAATTATGGAGGTGAAAAAGGTTCGTCGTAAAGAGTTACGTCGATGCAAGTTTTGACACCGATCTGGATAACTCTAAGTCTCGATCCAGATACATATTGAAAAGTGGGAGCAATTAGCTAGAATAGCTCCTTGCAGAGCATTGTTGACATAGAAATTCGCAAAATACTTACGGATCTGAATGTGATGTAATCTGCTGACTAAAATTATCTCACAAGCAAAACATGATCACACCTTAGTACTCTTTGGGTGTTAATCACATAGCGATGTGAACTAGATTATCGACTCTAGTAAACCCTTTGGGTGTTGATCACATATCGATGTGAACTATGCGTTAATCACATGGTGATGTGAACTATTGCTGTTAAATCACATGGCGATGTGAACTAGATTATTGACTCTAGTGCAAGTGGGAGACTGAAGGAAATATGCCCTAGAGGCAATAATAAAGTTATTATTTTCTTATATCATGATAAATGTTTATTATTCATGCTAGAATTGTATTAACCTAAACATAATACATGTGTGAATACATAGACAAACAGAGTGTCACTAGTATGCCTCTACTTGACTAGCTCGTTAATCAAAGATGGTTATGTTTCCTAACCATGGACAAAGAGTTGTTATTTGATTAACGGGATCACATCATTAGGTGAATGATCTGATTGACATGACCCATTCCATTAGCTTAGCACTTGATCGTTTAGTATGTTGCTATTTCTTTATTCATGACTTATACAAAGTTCTCGCAACTATGAGATTGTGCAACTCCTGCTTACGGAGGAACACTTTGTGTGCTACCAAACGCCACAACGAATCGGGTGATTATAAAGGTACTCTACAGGTGTCTCCAAAAGTATATGTTGAGTTGGCATAATTCGAGATTAGGTTTTGTCACTCCGATTGCCTGAGAGGTATCTCCGGCCTTCTCGGTAATACTCATCACCTAAGCCTTGCAAGCATTGTAACTAATGAGTTAGTTATGAGATGAAGTACTACAGAACGAGTAAAGAGACTTGCCGTAACGAGATTGAACTAGGTATTGGATACCGACGATCGAATCTCGGCAAGTAACATACCGATGACAAAGGGAACAACGATGTTGTTATGCGGTTTGACCGATAAAGATCTTCGTAGAATATGTAGGAGCCAATATGAACATCCAGGTTCCACTATTGGTTATTGACCGAAACAGTTCTAGGTCATGTCTACATAGTTCTCGAACCCGTAGGGTCCGCACGCTTAACGCTACGATGACGGTTATATTATGAGTTTATGAGTTTTGATGTACCGAAGGAGTTCGAGTCCCGGATGAGATCGGGACATGATGAGGAGTCTCAAATGGTCGAGACGTAAAGATCGATATATTGGACGACTATATTCGACATCGGAAAGGTTCCGAGTGATTCGGGTATGTTTCAGAGTACCGGGAGTTACGGGAATACGGGGAAGAGTATTGGGCCTTAATGGGCCTTAGTGGGAAGGAGCCAGAGGTGGCGCGCGCCTCCCAAGCCCAGTCCGAATTGGACAAGGGGTTTGGGGCGCCCCCTCTCCTTCCTTCTCCACTTCCCCTTCTCCTAGTTGGACTAGAAGAAGGAGTCCTACTCCCCTGGGAGTAGGACTCCCTTGGCGCCTCCTCCTCCTAGGGCCGGCCTCCTCCTCCCTTGCTCCTTTATATACAGGGCAGGGGGGCACCACGACACACAAGTTGATCTACGGATCGCCTTAGCTGCAGGCGGTGCCCCTCCACCATATTCCACCTCGGTCATATCGTCATGAGTTTAGGCGTAAGCCCTACACCGGTAGAGCATCATCATCGCCACCACGCCGTCAGGTCGACGGAACTCATCCCCGACACCCCGCCGGATCGGAGTCCGGGATCGCCATCGAGCTGAACGCAGTGCTGAACACGGAGGTGTCGTGACGCTCGGTACTTGGATCGGTCGGATCGTGAAGACGCACGACTACATCAACCGCTATGTCATAACGCCTCGCTTTCGGGTTCACGAGGGCACGTGGACACACTCTCCTCTCGCTGCTATGCCATCACCATGATCTTGCGCGGTGCATAGGAAATTTTTGAAATTACTACGTTCCCCAACACCTTATACTATGTGAGGCTAGCAAATCTAGTGCTGGAATTACAATGTTGACTTGTCCCCCAGTCCCCACTTTCTTTCCTATTTCAACCAATAGATCGGGTTTATATTGAGTTTGTACTGCTGCTTCCTTTATTTCCTATTAGACCTAGAGACCAGCTTGATAGCCAGTCTCTGCTACTCTTCGCCCTAATTATTTCCTCTTTCGCCCAAGTCCTAGATTCAGGTAACAAATCCTACCCCACCCCACCCCCTTAACCCCTTTCGTCCTTGTTTGAACCAAGTAGTACTAGATTTGAGTGCATGAACTAGTTTTACCTCTTAAACGTAAAAAATTAGGGTGGTTTTCTAACAGCCGATCGATCCCATCTACGAGGGGCCCGAGAAATAGTAAAAGTTACAAATGCAAAGGACGCTGTGAGCTCGTGAAGTAGAGCAAGGCCGGTTTCAAGGAAGTTATACCGATGGTCGCCGGATGTCGCTAGGTGGGCGGCGGAGGCCGGATCTGCCCACACTACGGCAGCCGAGGAAGAAGAGGTCGGAGGCCTCCCTCGCCAGCCGGTGCTTGGGAGAGAACGGCAAGGCAGGCTGATCGGGACACGCCAAAGCAAGGTAAGAGCCGTCGCCGAGGACGACCGCGTGAACGTTGCACCTTCTCACCTTCCCCGGCGGTGAGGATCCGGCTGGATCTGTGACCAGCGGTGAACAGAGAGAGAGAGAGAGTGTGGCCACCGTTGTCGTGTTTAGATCTGGAGAGGCCGAGACGGTGTGAAGAGAGCAACACTAGCAAGCAAGCGTGGAGGCTCCTGCCTATATAGTGGAGTAGTACTTAGTTTTCTTTTGTCTACCGGAGCCGGCTTGACCTCGCCAATGATCGCCGAGAAGTCTTCATGCACGTGGGTCTGGAGGCGCAGCTTGTCGCCATTTTGATCTCAAGCGCCGGATTATAACATATAACACGTAAAAAAATGCCACATGACAAGAAATCATAACCTCACCGCCCAAAGGAGACAACATGAACTCCGATGGACAAACTAGACGAGGAACAAAGCTCAAATTAAAGATAAACTCAGAGAAAAGGGGTCCATCGATAGATGTCCTAATTAATATAGCCGGGCTTGACCTAGATGGCAGCCGAGTAGTCACTGCTCGTGCATGTGCCCCCAATGACTAGCCCAACTCAGCTTGTCGCTGTTTAACCCTCGCAGTTGATCCCAAGCACATGACACATAATTTTGCGAGATGACAAGAAACCTTTTTTAGATTTCTCACCACAACTACAGCCATGTACAACACAGCCTCGCACGATATGTAGACGATAGCCAATCTAGGCGTGTTTGCCGGAGTCTGGTCACATGCATGGACGAACCGATCTTCCGTGTCTTGCGTGGATCGCCCGTGCACCAACGTAGTACAACACTTCTCTAGTACTATCGCCGCCTCCCTCTTCTATTAAGTCACCCGACTTGCGGGCCGAGGAGTGTGCCTATGGTCGGTTCTCAATTGCTGTCCCACATGTGTGTGCGAACGCAATATGACGCGCTGCTCCATTCGGAGAGCAGCGTGCTGCACCGCCGATCAGATGGGGTGAACGCGACGTATGCGGTCAGATATACTCCGTGACATGTGTACCGCCGCTTTTCTAGACGCTTTGCTCCATGGCGCGGGCGCAATCCATGGATACAAAATTAGTATATCAGATACTATTTAAAAGTCGAGGGCGGGCTTTTCCTGCCTCGGTAGGCGGCGGACAGTTCCGCCTAGTCGGTTCGACAGAGACGCGAAAGCAGACGAGGGAGTAGGCTGCTGCAAACGTAGGGTCTGTGTGATTTGACAAATGAAGTTATCACTGGACATGTGGGGCCCCGTGATTTGACTTGCTATTATCATTTTAATCATGCAAGGCCACGACCGGCGTGAGTCTCTCGATTCCCCACCACCTCCATACAGTGCCTCTCCCAATGCTCCACCATGTAGTAGTAGAGGCTGGCTCTTGCATGAGAGCCCACTTCTCCACTTTTTCCTTGCCTCTCTTTCCTCCACATATGCAAAATGCCATGTAAAGCGACTATTGTACTTACTTGTCTTTACAGGTGCTTAAGCTTGCCACATAGGCATAAAGTCTGATGTGGCAAGTTAATCAAGAAGAGAGAGACTAGTTTGGTGACCCAAGGAAGAAATGGTGCTAAGTGCGTGTACCTAGGTGAAAAGACAATTTTGAGGCTAGTTGTAATTGTAGTATCATGCATGTCAACTAGGCAATTTTGATGAGGTGTCATAAAATTAAATGAAGAAAAAGAGGGTTGAGTATCATATCATGATACTATATCATAATAAATGCTATACTACTATGTGTCATGCATGGTAATAAATAAAGTACTACATGATACTACGCATTAAGGAGGTAGTACACTAGTATCATATGTATGATATTAGTATATGATACTTCCCATTACAACCAGCCTGAGTCTATAGCTAATTACATCAAGTACTACCTCCCTAATGCATAGTATCATATACTAGTATCATATGTATATGCATTAGGGAGGTAGTACTTGATGAGGTGTCATACACTAGTATCATATGCATGATATTAGTATATGATACTTCCTACTACAACCAGCCTGAGTCTATAGCTAATTAAATGAAGCAAACTTAGCAACACCATTTCATTGGAAGAGGTCACTCCTTGGCAAATGCAATAAATACTAGTATTTGATGTGTCCTATATTATAAGAACGCTTTTTGGCACTACACTAGTGTCAAAAACGCTCTTATATTATGGGATGGAGGGAGTACGAAGAAAGAGATAGAGAGGAGTAAAAAATACACTTATAGCCAATCTTATAGCCAACCTTGTTGTAGTATGAGTGACTAAGGATGACTATGTATGACATGTCAACATCGATAGCCTAACGCACCGTGTTAAATCTCCAAGGGCGCGACTCACATGAAATGCGACCTATTAAAGGTGGTAGGCACGACCATGATACGGGCTACTGGGAGCCCTTGGATCTGAGATCAAATGGTCGCATGCTAAGTTGCTGAAAATTTGCAGAATAACCCTCCAGGATAGGATATTCACCCATTGGTCTAGAATCACGCCATGCAACTGCTCGATCTCCGATCCAAGGGCTCTCAAGCCCGTGATCATGGGAGAATGGAAAGCCACTACCCCTGCCATTCGCACGCCGGGCAGTTCGCCTTACTCGCCCCCGCACATCCTTTAACCCTCCACGCTTAGTTTTGTCAAAGAATTCTGTGGTGCTTAGTTTTATTTGAGGGGTGGGTTGTGCCGACACCATTATTGTGACTAGCCTTTTAATAGTACTATATGCATAATTTTGGCGATTTAGCGCCTCTATATGTACCACCTTTTTTAAATTTCAAGTTTTGCTCCATGGCGCAATCCATCGATACTACCGCTGTATAAAAGTATACATTTTTAAAAGGCTAGAGGGCGGGCAGTCTAGCTTGGTCGGTTTCACGAGAAGCGAGGGCCTTTGTGATTTGACGGCTCATTATCGCTGGAAGGCGGGCCTTGTGATTTGACTGCTCAGATAAATGCGCTCGACAACCCGATCGAGGAGGAGTAAAGAACTGCAAGCGGTATACTCAAGTTTTCCACCGGAGTAGTACTGCGACGGAGGAGCACGTAAACACGGCAGCCCAAAGGCCATATGGCGATAAAAATGATCTAATTTTCTAGTCATCTCATTGTTAGCATTGTTCTACTAATTCCTCAAAAACAAAAACCATTGTTCTATTCATGCCTCGCAGAGAACGTGACACGCAAGGGCGTAAACACCAAGCAAAAAGATGAAACACAAAGAAAAAGAAGAAGGAAGATTATCACCCCAAATGATCTAATTCACCGCTGAGTCGTGAATCGCTTCTTCATCGCCTCCACGACCTCCATCTCCTTGGCGCTGCCTCCTCCGCCATCTTCTTCATTCTGTCCATGACGCAGGATTTCTCGACGCGAGCCTTCATCATCTGCTCCACGGCCGCATTACGCACCTTGACAAAGAGCCGGTGCTTGATGCGGAGCTTCGCCAACTCCTCCTTCTGCTCCATGACGAGGGCCCGCAGCATCTTCATCGAGGAACTACTATTCTCATGCAGCTTCTTCCACCGGGCGCTCTTCTCCTTCAACAGTCGATCTCGTGGCAGAAGCTTCGCCTTGTCCTCCCGGTCGCAGGATTTCGCCGGTCGCCTTCTTTCTCCGAGGCAATGCTCTTCTTCAAGAAGCATCACCAAGCCGGGCGGTCAACTCCCCCGCCGATTGAGCTCACGGCATGTCGTCGAGGGTCTCCTTCATCAACTCCGCCAAGCCTTGGATGAACTCCTTCGCTATTGAGGTGCTTATTGAGCTGATCAGCATGCCGCCGAGGGATAACGACTCCAGCTCCGCTGGCTCGGCATGTTCGCCTCATGCTAGGGCGCCTCCCGGGAGCCATCGCCTGCCCGTGAGAGATCTTTCGAGGTCTCTCGTGGCGGCGAGCCCTCTTTTTTCCGCAGCCTTGGTTGCCGCCTCCCTTGTTACGAGTAGTTCTCGACCTAGAGCTCGCCACCGCCATGGCAACGATTTTATCAAGAAGAAGCACTTATGAGGAGGAAAGGTAGAGTGATTTTCGTTAGGTAGTTCCCTTTTATAACTTAAGTACTAGCACTAGTAGTACTAATACCTGCATAGTGGGAACACGTTCAGGTTCGGTACGTAGTACTAGGAGGTGTGAGCAGGCGCTCGAATGTGATCGTAACAAGGTCAAGATTAATTGATGGTTTTGGTTTCAAGGCCCGAAACGGCTCCCGATGAGTTTAGTGGAACATAAATTTCAAGTAGACTACACTACTCAAAAGCGTAAATATTATGTTACTGTCAAAAATTGGCACAAAATACGAAGGAGACCAATGGAAATACTACTAGCAACCCACGATTTAACTACTCGCATGCGCGCAGTGGAGTAATAATGTCTTTCTTCCGCCCTCACGTCCACTCAATTTGCATGTGCTGTATTAATTGACCATCATTGAAATGAACGACTTTACACGCGTCAAATTATCACATGGGGTGGATCTTGGTACAAAATTGCGCCCGCTTCTGTATTCAAGCTGCAGCGCGTAGGGAATGAGTGCGTATGCGGCGTGGCGGCGCACATCTTCGCTTCAGGCATGTACCGCCAAGATGGCTCGTGGAGGACGAAAGTACATTCTTCTCGAACCAGCAGCACGCCACCGTGATCAATCCACGCAAGGAGGTCGCGATAACGCCTCCACATGTGCCACATGGCTTCATGAACTGTAAGAGAGACATTGTGTAGCGTGCCATTGGTATTCTAATTTACGTGTTTTGCACATACCAAGTAATTAGTAATTTACACGTGCATTGCACGCATCAGATTTTGCAACCAAATTATGAATAAAATATAGCATGTAAGCTCTTAGTCATATATGCGTGATGTAGCCCTTCGTTTAATTCTTATAGTTCATCTCATTCAAAATCAAATTAGTTTTTATAAAAAAAGCTAAGAATGCGTGAATAGGAAAAACATGGGACTATAGTGGAATGTCGCATCAATCCTACAGGATTGTACGAGTGTTTGATTGTGCATAGAAAAACGCAGAATTCTTTCAAAGAGGTTTGAGTGGATGGGATGTTTCCTATGAAATCTAGTGCAAATTAATCATATGGAAAAATTCCTATGGTTTACAATCCTACGAATCAAACAACCAAGATAGGAAAAATTCCTAATGATTAGAATCCTCCAAAATTCCTTTGAGAATCCTTTGAATCAAAGAAGCCCTTAATCTATTCCATGAATGTTTTTCTACATGATTTGCCATTATTTGTTTTTACTTTATGTCTTACAACGCACAATTCCATGAATGTTAAAATAGATTAGCTTTCTTATAAAAACTAGATGATTTTGAATGAAATGAACTATAAGAATTAAACAAACATCTACATCATGCATATATGACTCAAAGCTTGCATGCTATAATGTGGTATTTATTCATAATTTGGTTGCCAAATCTCATGCGTGAAATGCACGGTACCTTACTCTAGTCTAAATGGTGTTTGTGTGTGTGTTGTGCGTGTTCAGGTGCAAATTGTCTTTTTTTGGGTACACATTAAGCTTGTTCTTCAGAAATTTCAAGTCGCTACTTTGTTATGCCGAAAATTGAAGCTAGCCTCTCCGCTCATCGTGCCGCAAAACTCCCGCTTCTTCAACCCGTGCCTTGTTAGCCCGAAATATTTAAGATATATCTTTGTCTCACAGTTCGGCTAACTCCCTCCATCTCAACCCGCGCCTTTGCTATTCTGAAATTACAACGCTACGAAAAACTCCCACCTCCGTGAAATCCCGACACGCCGAAATGCCCGTGGTACCCTCGAACCGGAAGAACCGCCTCAAATCGGTGGGGGTACTTTCAGAACTTACCCCACATTTCGGACAAGCGTGTTCTAAGCCATGGTTCCCCACCGCCATCCCATCCGCCCACCCATTCAGACACCGAGGCAGTGAAAACCCGCGACGAAACCCCACACCTCGCCTCCGTCCGCCACCCAGCCGGAGCTTCTTCCCCGACGACGCCGCCCACAAGAACACCTCGACGTCCTCATCCACCGCATCGATGAGGATCCGCCGTCGATCTCATCGTCTCCGCCGGTTCAGCCACCCTGTCCTCCACCTCCAAGGAGCTGCCCCGACGTTCTTCGCCTTTGCGCGCCACCTCCATTCCCACACCGCCGCCTTCACCGCACCACCGGAAGAGCATCATCATCACCGCTTCTCGGATGAAGCTACGGCCTAATCGGTGCCACCAAAGAGGTTGTACACTAATCGCCAGATTTTCTTCTTGATTCGATCTCACGGTGCTGCCGGGCGCCGTCCCGAAATGCCGACACGGCGCTGCTCCATCCACGGCGCGCCGCCGCCACTTCTCCACGGTGTCGCCTCCTCGGCGGTGACGCCCACATCGTGAGGAGCGGCTGCTGCTTTAGTTTTGTTCGCGCTTGCCGCTTCGCTTCTTGCTCTCGGTCCTCGCCTAGTCTGCTTCTTGTTATTGTTTTACTTACGCTTCGCTTCTTGCTCTTGCTTATGATGTTGTTCGATTTGGCTACACTTCACCGATCGAATCGAATTTTGGGTCATCCGATTTAGGGGTGGGCTCACTGGGTGAAGGGAAGAACCAGCCAGAGCTGGGAGGGGGCTCACGGAGAGGTACCCCACTATCTATCTTAGGGTTCAGGATGGGGCGGTGGTCGCCATGTGGCGGGCGCTGGCGGGCGGTGGCGTGGGGATCACCGGAGAAAAAGCTCGGCACGGGGCTAGAGTAATGGCTGGGCGGGCAGACCGGGCGGTGGGAGAGGTTTTGGGCGGGCGGGCGGCGAAGACCGCCAGCCAAGGGCGGCGGGGGCCGCTGTTTGGTCGGTGGTGGTCATGCCTGTGGGGTGGAGGTTGAAGATGAACCGCAGTCCCTTGATTTCGTGATCCAACGGCTGCAAAATCGACCACCAGAGATGAAAAGTCACGACCGACGTAGCCTCACCTTGCTAGTGCTGCTGGGCCGACAAAGAAAATTCAGTTTCGACAAAGAAAATTCAGTTTGGACAGTTAGGTTCAGCCGATGCTTAAGTTCAGTTTCGACAGCTTGTTCAGAGATGAGCGGCTGATGTATTTTACATCTAGCACTTTGTGGTTATGTATTTTACATCATGTATTGGAGATGCTATTAGAATTCCACCAGTTAACGTTGTTTGTTGTCTCTCTTGTCCTCGCTTCAGCCTCAAGGCCAGACAACTCACTGGAGCTGCCCAACGATTTAAACCCTCCACCACAACGGAGCAAGTACTGGCTCCATCTCCAGACGCCTAAGATCTTCTTCCTCCTCCGACAAAGAAAGTCACCAAGCATCCTCACCGCCAACCCAATCACGCCGAGATCGACATGGCTTCGCCAAAGAGGTTGTACACTTGTTGCTTCTCTTTTTACTCTACATGTTATATATATTGTCCATCGAGCACTCGTAGTAATGGGAAATACGATTATTTTATCCTACTATATGACAAGCAAAGGAGGTACTGTGCAACTTAGCTATCTGTGATGGACTCTCTTGAACGCCATCATTATTTATCTCTCAAGCATTTGAGCTGTGCATTTGTCGATGGGCCCGGGAGTTGAGCTAGTATGGCAAAGGGCTCGGGTCCAAAGTCATAGAAGTAGCACAAAAACATTTTTTAGTGTAGGATTTTCCATGCTCAAGCCTCGCCTACTAGAATCGCCAAGGCTTGAAAGGAAAAGTGAATGAAAACATAGGAATTGGAAAGTTTCATGGTACTACTTTTCATGAATTTGGTGCAAAGGAATGGAGCAAAGGAAAACTGTAGGATTTGTTCCTTTAGTGTCTCCTTGAAAGAAAAACCGTAGGGAATTCTAATTTCCACTTCTCCTCCTTTACATATTCCTATTCATCAAGCACAAGACTAAGAGATAGTAGCATAATAGCATTATAACCCTACATTTTCTTGTGGTTTGACTTAATCTCACCATGCTTTTTTGCATCCCGTGATCTTCCAATTGTTGTGAATCAAACACCCAGATTGGCGTAAACTCGTGTTTTTAAATTCTCTATTTTGCACGTGCATTCCTATCCTATTCCTGTCTATTTCCTATCCCTGCATTGTTAGAATCCTCAAATTCAAACAAGCCCTTATTGAATTACTTGTGTTACAGATATGTGTCAAAGAAAACCTTGTGTGGTTTGTCCCGCTTCCGCGGTGTCAGGTTCCACCCTCAGCTCAAATTACACCAACGAAGGAAGGGTTCACCATAGCAGGATCCGCCTCCGTGACTGCCTTTTCGCCACCTCGTATCTTTCTTCCCTACCGCCGCAGCCACGATAACTGCATTACCATCATCAATCGAAAGCAGATGACCTTGAGGACTACACGGTCCGCAAGAGAGGTCGCACTCTTCCGTGGTTCCGCCACGTTATGCGCCGCTAATATGATGACATGCTACATTATCGCCGTGTTCACCTATTAGACTCGAAGTCAGTCCAAACTAATGTTGAAACTTGAGTTTTTAAATGGTTGTGGGGTACATATTGGGGCAGCAATCAAGACATTTATCTGCCTACTATCCGGGTTAATCTCCCTGTCTACTATGAGTTTCATGTTGGGTGCAAACAAACATTAAAGGAGCCATTATGTGTATTTTTAACTAAAGCTATTATCCGCTCGCTATTATTGGTTTTGGGTCTATCCACAGCTTCCTACCATCACTCGATTTGTGCATGCACTCCTTACATAATCTCACTATGTTTTATTCCTATGCATGCTAGTTATTGTACACAATGGAACCTGATCATGTAGAGCAAAAGAGACGAGCCTTGCATGGCAATAAAATTTCATGCAGACGTTGCTCCATGGTGGGCGCAAAGGCAGCCCCCACCCATTTCTCGAACATAATCAAGATAAAGATAACTGTTCGAGGGTATTCGTATGAGAAGACCACTCCTATTTACCCCATGAGGTCTTCGCCTAACTTGGCATGTCGATGTTGGTAATATCATGCATATGGTGTCTTGCATTGCTTATCAGATACATTAAAGATGTCATCCGCTTAGTTTAGACATGCTTTGTGTCAATGCCATCTGCTTTGTTTCTTTATCATATATGTGAATCATGCAATGCCATCTTGTCTAGCCAGCATCATATATGTGAATTTTGCAATGCCACCCTGGTTAGCCACCATCTTATATGTGAATTATATCATGCCATCATTTTTATTATGTGTTAAATTTGTCAACAATTTTAGTACATTCAATTACTCTTCCTGCATCACTATTCATTCGCACGGTCATGGAAAAATCTGGAGTGGAAACAAGGTTCAGAGCGCATAATGCTATCTCGACGAAGCGCATGTCTTGTTGGTTACCGATAGCTCCTGGAGGAGGATTCGTAGACAAATGACCACCATATTTCCCGAGGTGCATGCCCTAACTTGGCAGGGTTATGTTACTCATATCGTATGTATGGTATCTTGCATTGCTATGTCATTTGCTTAGTTTAGACATGCTTTGTGTGAATGCCACTTGTTTAGTGTCTAATTACCATATATGTGAATTATGCAATGCCATCTTGTTGCAAGACATTATACATGTGAATTATGCAATGTTATCTTGTTGCAAGGCATTATGTATGTGAATTATGCAATGCCATGTTGTTTAGGCAAGCGCCATATATGTGAATTATATCATGCCATTCTTTTTTTGTATTTCTCATTGCTTTTGTCGACAATGTTTGTATATTCAATCGCTTCTTCCCTGTGCATCAGCCATTTGAATTGGTGATGGAGAAATCGAGTGAAAACAAGGTCTTCAGAGTGCATAATGCTACCTCGCCAAGCAGATATCTTGCTGGTTACGTATAGCTCTTCAAAGGAGGATTCAGAGGCGTATGACCAATCCTATTATCCCCGAGGTGTATGCTCAAACTTGGCAGGTGGTTATATTACTCATATAATGCATATGTTGTATTGCAATGCTTATTTTTACATCATATACACAATATTGAATGCCATCTCCTTAGTTGACACATCATATATGCAATTGCACTCGCTTACTTCCTTAGTATATAAATCATATATTTGAATTATGTCATGCCATGATGTTTACATAGACAAAGATGTATCTGAATTATGGCATGCCAACCCATTTTCTAAAGACATAATATAGTTATATCATCTCATCCTGTTTACATAGTCATCATATTTTAAATTATGTCATTCTATCCGCGAATTATATCATGCCATCATGTTTCCATCGACGGCATGTTTGTGATTTATGGCATGCCCACCACTTTAATAGACACATCGTATAGTTATATCATGTCATCCTCTGCTTACATAGTCATCATATTTTGAAGTATGTCATTCTATCCTGCTTAGTTAGCCATCATACATGTGAAATTGTGTCATGCTATCTTGTTTAATTAGCCATCATATATGTGAAATTATGTCCTCGCTATTCTGCTTTGCTTAGACAACATAAATGTGAATTATTTCATGCCCTGCTTTTCTTCCCTACTATCCATTGCACCTGCCTATCTTACAATGTCTCAGACATTCAATTACTTTTCTTGTTTATCAGCCATTTCAATTGAGGGAGTGATGGCAGATCTCGGGGAGTAAAAACACGGTCTTCGTAAAAGATCGTATACCTGTCGATGCAGATAGAACCACGGTTATACTTGCCCAAGAATCAGCCCCACCACACATAACCCACACTCATGCAGATTGTACCCCTACCCAGCTTGGATGACAGAGAACCAGCTACACCCCTTCTAACCCCAACCCAAAGAGATAGACACCTGGGCCTCGCTGACACAAGACCGCCTCCACCACAGAGCACCCAAACACGAAAGGCAGTTAGTAAGGCAACTCAGTGCCCAAATCACGAGGACCACCACTCCAACTCAAGTCAACGCTTAAAGCGTAAGAGGAATTGTTCTCGTGTCGTTCCGTGAGCTATGGTTCATACTACTTTGCTCTTGCATCAATGTGTTTACCGATACCAACCAATTTCAAATTTGAAGGATGCAATTGAAATCGCAATGGCGCAATGTATGTTTTAAACCTGCTTCTTCAACGTGTTTGGCTGTTTGTCGTTGTAACTTGCTCTATGTTGATTTCAGCTTCAATTGAATAAACAAATATGTTCTCATGCCATGCACATTACAAGTGTTGTTATTGGTTGTAGTTTCCTACACTTATATTCTGCCTATGCTGCTTTGTCTTAAATAGATATTATTCGAACTGTATCTATCTTGATTTGGCAACATAAACTAGAATGATATAGACCATACAAAGGACCATACTACATAGATATATGTTTGTTTCATGTTGTTATCCTCGTCCACCTTACTACCGAACTGGTTTACCAAAATGAGTTTCATATACTACATTGTAAACCTGAGATGTGTTTGTTTGTTTCCTTTAGAACACGGATAAAATATTGGAGAAGAGTACCTGTTATGCAATGGTAAAGGAAGTAATGCAGATAAGGTTCAAGATAGTGAGACATCCTTGTTGGTCTCCAAGAAAGTCGATAAAACTATATTGAGGACACCGAGACAACCCCAAAGTCTCTCGCCTTGATGTAGTGTTCGAAGTTATCGGGCTACCACACCGGGCACCAGCTTCTTCGAACTCGCTCTCTAATCAGTTCGCTTCTTGAGTCTCAACTTCAAGTTGAAAGATATCGATCGATGTTATATGCGACAGAAGTCAAGGACCGAGGAAGTCCCCGCAGAATTCAGATGCATACTTTCGTGCAACAAGAAAGCGCCGGAGGACTTAAGCCGCCAAACAATAGAAAGTTAATAAGCTTGCTAAGCATCTTGCCAAAGATTATGGGTACCTGTGATATTGTTTCTTGAGCTCTTTCCTCAAGTGGTTTCAGCTCGACTTGTTTTGTCATGCGCTTATATGCTGTTGTGTTCCTCATATTTGCAATCGTATGCAACTTTGATGCCCAAAGTGATGTAATATGTAATAGCCGTGATAGCCTAGTGTAAGTTGCTTGCTTATTTATTTCCTTGTTGTCTTGTTTATTTGTTTGCTTGTAGTCAGTGCAGTTCTTTTTCACGCGGTTTGCTAGTGGCTGCAACAACCTATTTTTTATAACTAGGACACAATAACCATGGGCTAATATTTATCAGAGTGACACCGCACCCACGGGTCAGAGAAATAGTGGGCCTTCTATGGGTCAGATAAACAAGGCCTTCCACGGGTCAGAGAAACAATGGGCCTTCTACGGGTCAGATCATCAATGGGCCTTATACGGGCAAGATGATCGATTGCCAAACATGGGCCAATAACAGTCAAGATTATGGCCGTAAACGGGCTAGAGTTGGAATTGTCCGTTCATGGGCCGACCATAATGGGCCATCGTTAATAGGCCGTATTTCATGACGCTATGAAAACGGCCCAACGTGTTAACGGACCACAAACAGGCCGACTGTAACCAAGGGCTGAATTTGGCCCATAAGCAGAAAATGACAGTAACGGGCCGTAAGTAAACGAATGCAGGAAATAAGCCCAACGGAATAACGTGCCCTTAATGGGTATAAAGTGATACATTGTTCATTAAATGGGCTCTGAGAAGGCCGAAAGATAACATGGGCTGGAAACGGCCCAACGGAATAACGTGCCCTTAATGGGTATAAAGTGATACACTGTTCATTACGGGCTAGTTTCACCACGGGCCGTTAATGGGTGTAAAGTAATAAACTGTTCATTACGGGCCAGTTTCACCACGGGCCGTTAATGGGTGTAAAGTAATACATCACTGTTTCATTACGGGCCATTTTCACCACGGGCCGTTAATAGGCCAAGAGTTACATAGGGCCTCATATGGGCCGAAGACGCCATGGGCCATACATGGGCCGGCGAAAACGGGTCGAATCTCTATTGCGGCCCAGATGACGCCATCGGGCCTAATTCGGATAGGGCGAACGGGCCTTGGGTTAGCGGGGTCAGAATGGGCTATATGCGTAACATGCCGTTAATAAAGCTTTACATGGGCCGCCCGCCACCTTTTCGACCAAGTCAAATGGGCCGCCTTTTCACGTGAATGGGCCTCGCTAATGCCGTACACGGTCGACGTATCATAGGCGCCTTCGTCCAATGAGTGGATGACATCTGCTCCAACGGTGAGCCGACACGTGTTTCTCCAGCCAATGATGATTTTACACGGAAAATCCCCATTGGTCGGGTCATGTTAACGGGTTATCGGATCCAAAACCCGACCCGATAGCTTAACGACTTTCCGCTATGGTGGATGCCACGGTCGGTCACCCTTGACGAAAGCACTTCGCGGACGCTACGATTTATCGTCATGGAAGTGGACACTTCCGTGATGATAATTTTGGTAATGTCATGGAACACTTCTACGATAGCACGTATGACTATCTTGATTCTCGCTATAAATTTGTCATGGATGTACATGCATGACAAAAACGCGACCCATCGCGTGACAAACACGTATCATCACTAAGTGTATTTTTTTTGTAGTGATGTGAGGAATATCAAATGTCTATGATGGGAGAATTGAAATTCTTCTTAGGTCTTCAGATTCGTCAACAGCGCAACGGCATCTTCATATCTCATGAGAAATACCTCAAGGATGTGTTGAGGAAATTCGGCATGCAAGATTGCAAAGGCGTCAAAATCCCTATGCCCACAAATGGCCATCTATGCACTGATGAAATTGGTATTGACTTCGATCAAAAGGTATACCGCTCCATGATTGGCTCTTTATTGTATCAATGTGCATCTAGGCCAGATATTATGCTTAGTGTTTGCATGTGTGCCCGATTTCAAGCTACACCGAAGGAATCACACCATAAGGCTATGAAGCATATTCTTCGATATCTAGCTCACACTCCAACACTTGGATTATGGTATCCCAAGGGCTCGGCTTTTGATCTCATTGGATATTCTGACTCCGACTATGCTAGTGATCATGCGGACCGCAAGTCAACATCAGGCACATGCCATTTCCTCAGACGCTCCTAGGTATGTTGGTCCTCAAGAAACAGAAGCGCCAGATCACTTTCATCGCTGAAGTTGAGTACATTGCTGCTAGTTCATGCCGCGGCTTAATCGCTATGGATGAAGCAAACCTCAAGGGCTACTGCATCAACGTGAAGAATGTGCCTCTCATCGCGGATAATGAGAGTGCCATCAAGATTGCTCATAACCCAGCTCAAAGCACTCAAGACAAAGCACATCCAGATTCGGCTATCATTTTCTTCGTGATCATGTGTTGAAGGGCGACATCTCCATCAAGCACGTGAAGACTGAAGAACAGCTGGCCGATATCTTCACAAAGCCCTTGGATGAGAAGAGATTTAGCAAGTTGCGGTGTGAGCTAAATATCTTAGAATCTTCGAGTGTCCTTTGAAAAGGACAAACACATCCTAACACTTAAGCAAAATTGATGACTTATATGTGCAACACACGAGGTAATGTTTTTCTTCAATCAATGAAGACTAACCCTCTAAGTGTGAAGAAATTAATGAAGAATTTGATTCTCGTGAGCCCTACAACAATTGTACGCCAAGGCCTGAAATCATCATCATTCTTATACGGTGGGTCACACCACCAACAAAAGTTGAAAAATTTTCGTTGAGTTTTTCTTCAGCTTTTGAAATTTCTCAGCTTGTTCAATTTCTTCAACTTTGCAATGTCTTCACTATTTCCGACCTTATTCTTCATTGACTATATATATTTGAGTTTTCAGTCCTCTACAAAGATTCACTTATTGCTAATTCTTCAAGTTGACTTTTCTCGCTAAGTGAATGTGATCGGACCCTTCCCCTCTATGCTAAACTCAACCTAGTCTGTTCACAAATTCTTCATGTATGCTCTATTTGAAACCCGCTCAAAATCTTCACTGTGTCCTTGTCACCAAGAATTTATGTAACAAAATATTAAAATATTCTTATCTGAATTTTTGGCTTTTGCCTCTCAAACCATTCCACATCCCACGATAAGATTTACCTATTCACCCACGATCTCACACGATCGCCACCTCTCTGTATGTGGGTGACACATGTCGCTAGGATGAGAAGGGTCGAGGATCGTTTCATCCATTTTCCTGACGAAAGCAGTTTTTCACCTCGGCTATAAATACCCTCACCCTCCTCAGATTACATTTACCCCGCCGATCCCGCCTCCTCGCCGAAGCTCAAGACCTAGCGCCATTGCTATTTCCATCGTCACGGTGAGGAAGAGCTTAACTGCCTCGACCACCACCATCAGATTTGCCGGCCGTCATGGAAATCTTCACCTCCGCCATTATAGTTGTCTTCCTCTCGCCAAGTTAGGGCGTGAAGATCCGGACCGATTTAACTTCCAATCTACAACTCTCGGCCTGTCGTGTTCTTCGTCAAGGGTAAATAAAATTTATTTTTACCGCCTCTTGTTGATTCCGATGATTTCAAGAAACCTTCAAAAGGTGTTTATTCTTCAACTTCCACACTTTAAACACCTCACACAAGCATCTCGTTTGATCTATTTCTCTAAGCTACATTTTTCTTTAGATTCCTCAATTGTGTGGATTTTTGAATCTATCAATCTATACAACTCGAACCTAAGTCAAAGAACGCTTAGTGAAATTCCTCAAGACACCTCTCGTCAAATTCCTCAAACTTTTTCTTTTGAAAAACTTCTGAGAACGCATATGGCCTCTCCAAATTCTTCGCACCTATAATCTGTTCACGGGTACACATGTCCGCTGCTGAATCTCTAGGTTCTCATCAACTTAACTCATTTGCAGCATTCCTCGAAGACAAATTGCATACCTCTTCAGAGAACTCAATTGTTCAAAATCCTCAGCTGAAGAAAATGGCAGATGGCAAGAAACCTCAGAAGGGAGGCAAGAAACTGGTAGTGAATACTTCCTTTGAAATCCCTGATGACATCTATGCAGGGTATTGCACTCCTGATGAGGCAACTCATGGAAAGGAAATGAAGAATGAGCGCAAGGTGCGCATTCAGAGGATTGAACGAAGATGGGAACGAGAATGGAGGGAGTACAGATATGTCATTCCTAAGTACATGAAGAAATTCGCAAGACACCCTCCTTGCCCAAGACCTCCACCGCACCTGCCAAGAAGCTAATCCCACTAGCCTCAAGCGCCGTGAGGACTATCCTCGATGAATGGGCCAAGCGGCAAGCTAAATCCGCCAAAGTGACCAAGGAAGCAAAGGAGGAAATTCAACGAAGATTCTGTTGCCGTCAGCCGAGGCCTCTCGCTAGCAAGCCCAAGAAGGCTATGCCAAAGAAGCCAGCTCGCAAAACCACCTACTCTCAAGAATGCCCTCGCTGCTAAGCTCATCAATGCCCTCACGGCATATTCCTCAAGCAGCTCTAGTTCCTCGAGTTGCAAAACCTTCAGCTGCTCCTGAAAAGTCCTCGGCACCTGTGCATATCGCCTCTTGCCAAAGGACCATAGGCATCTCAATTGCTTCGGGAGCATCTGCAAGTTCTTCAGCTCCTCCTCGCCGGGCCCCACTTTTGTCGAAACCAAGGCCATCACCGGACGAGGCACTAGACCAAGTCCTCACAAGAAGCAGGTTGCCTTCCATGTGCCGCCAAGTGATGACGGTTGATGATGATGAACTTGCTGATATCATCAGAGACAGACAGCAATGGTCCGCTAGAGCCAAAGGCAGTGTTGTGCCACTTATGCTGGATCCGAAGAAGATCCTGGACTTCATTGATCTATGGCACAAAGATCCAAACACTCTTTGGCCAGAATTAAATCTCAGACCTAGCCAAAGTAATATATTGACGGCTTTCATAGTCAAGAAAATGGAAATTTGAGAAAGCCAGAAGGTGAAGAAAGCTCAAGACAAGAAAGAGCGCTTCAAGCAAAAATGTGTTGAAGCTATCACCTAACGAACTTGTTGCCCAAAGAATCGTAAATCAAGAATCTCAGTGATGAATTTGACGCACATCGTGCTAAATGGCTAGGAGCCACAGTCAGATTCGTCAGAATGGCGAAGGGATTTACATCAAATGTTGCTAATCAAACGCACATTGAAATTCCTCAGGCTGAAGCATCCGCCCGCCCATCAAGAACATGCCAAAGACCACCGATGATGATCTGATTGTCAAGAAAATGAAAGCACCAGGCTGATGAAGCTATTCCACTACCGAAGAAATTGCTGTGGCAACCACTAGTGTTGGCGATGAAGATCAATCCAGGCCAACGATGCATCTACCGCTGATCCCGATGAAATCGAATAAGACAGACAACCGTGCATCGCTTGTACCCGAGGAAACTTCACCAAATTCCTCCGCTTCCTCCCCGCACTAACGCTAAGTCCTATCCTTCCTTCTCGCATCGGCTTAACAAAACCAACGCTGTGGAGTGAGCAGCCGTGAAGAAAAGGAACGATCTCGCCGACTCGTAGTCTTCAAAGACCAAGAAAATGAAGACTTTGACGAGCTCTTATGAAAATCCTATAGATGTTGTTCCCAGATCAAGCATGCCATCAAAGGAGATTGTTCCTTTGGTGAAGAATATGAAATTCCAAGTGGATCGATGAAGAAGATGATTCTGCTGCCTCGTTAGAGCAGCTTGGATGAGGAAATCGGTTGACAATATCACTTATACTCCATTGGTATCATTGCCCATGCCTCGTTCACAGCTTGAAGAGGCAGTGCATTAAGGAAATTGATGAAGAAGATGAAGACGTGGATATTGGGTGTTCCACTCCTATTCTGAATGATGACTACTGGAAATTCACACCCCAATTCACCACCGCTCACTCCTCTCGCAATGCATTCCTCACCATGGCTCCAATTGAAGAAAATCACACGGGCTCGATGAACCACAAGCTTCTCCGCCACAATTCCTGAAGAAGTTCTAGCCACTAGTGCTGATGTGAATGTTGTTGATGAAATGGAGACCCAGGCTGCTACTGAAGATGTTGAAACTGAAATTCCTCAGCCTGTGGCTCCTGAGACTGTGATTCCAGAGTCTATGAAGATTTTGATCGACACGCCAAATTTCAAGCCGAAGAGTCCTTCTCAAAGAAATGTAAGTTCAAAGTCGATGACTTCTTTCATGAGCATGTATTCTTCATCGACATAAACCCCTATGACATCGCTTCGCCTATCGATGAAAGCTCTTCCGACTACAAGTCAAATGAACTTCTATTCTTCACTGCTATTCGATAAAGACAAGATCTTTGACCATGAGCATATTCCTCATGTGGACATGGAGTCACCGCTTTGCTTCACCCCATTCCTCGTAGTTCTTCATGACGCAGGGCTGCTCAATTTCTGCACCGACATCTGTGACTGGAATGAAGAGCTAATTCTTCAGTTCTACGCTACATTGCACATCACCGGCAACGCTGAAGATGTAAATTCATGGGCGTTGGACTGGATAACTGAGAACACACACTACAAAGCACCGGCCTCTGAATTGCTTCATGCCCTACCACCAGTCCTCCCCTTGAAGGTGCGTAGACTCATCTACCATGAACTCGAGCTATCCGATCATTACATGCAAGTGCTGATGAAGCCCCTGAAGCCTGGCCAAGCTCCAAGAACCAAATTCCTCGTGAAGGAATTTCTCTATGTGCCAAGGACCATATACATGATATTGATCAAGACACTTAGTCCAATCAAGGGCCACAGCTCTGATGAATAAGAGGTTGTTGGCATCATGAAGAATCTGCTATTCAACATCATCCATGGAGTTCCTATCAACTACCATGATTTCTTCATGAGGACTATGGCCAATGTCGCTTCTTTCACCATTTGAATTGAAGCCTTACGCTCCCTGGATCATGAGATTCATCAGATCAAGGTCTTCAATCAACTACAAGGCTGACACACTCAATCATGGCAGCTACTTGCCCCCTATTGAAGTCCTCAAACGGACTATTTCCTCAGCTGATGATAAGGGCAAGGCCGCTGTCATGGATGAAGGCACGCGTCCATTGGATGGACAGTTTCGCAAAGCAGCATCCTACTCCACCAATGATGACTCTGCCAATCATGACTCCACCGCAAATGCTTCCAAGCAAAATCGCCAAGCCATCGCTTCCAAGGGTGATGACTGATCATGAGCTTCTTCTCGCCTTCATCAAGGTCGATCGCGAACCACAAGTGGGTCAAGAGACGCTTGGTGCTATTCTTCGTAATATGATCATACTCAAAATTCAAAGTGAAGAATAACCACTACTACTTACATCAAGGCTTCACCGCACTTCGGACATTCTTTCCAATATGTACTCCGCAGATCTCAAGGAGATGGACTTCCAACAGACTTTGACTGGCCTCAACCACCTTCAAGAAATTCAAGAAGGTTAAAGTTCCTCAGCTCGTCACAAGTTCATATTCTTCATCGCTACGAGACGGACTCTCGCCGAGGAATTGATGACATCAAGGCAGTCTTACATCAACGGACGACCCCAAATAATGTCGGGCGCCTCATACATCTTCAACGTATCTATAATTTTTTATTGCTCCATGCTATATTATCTACTGTTTTGGACCATATTGGGCTTTATTTTCCACTTTTATATTACTTTTGGGACAAACCTATTAACCGGAGGCCCAGCCCAGAATTGCTGTTTTTTGCCTATTTCAGAGTTTCAAAGAAACGGAATATCAAACAGAGTCCAAACGGAATGAAACCTTCGGGAACGCGATTTTCTCACCGAACATGATCAAGGAGACTTGGACCCCCCCGTCAAGAAAGCCAGGAGGTGGCCACGAGGGTGGAGGGCGCGCCCAACCCCCAGGGCGCGCCCCCTGCCTTGTGGGCCCCCGTTTCTCCACCGACCTACTCCTTCCTCCTATATATACCCACGCACTCGAACGATCGACACGGAGCCAAAAACTAATTCCACCGCCGCAACTTTCTCAGATCAACGAGATCCCATCTTGGGGCCTGTTCCGAGTTCACGGAAGGGGAATCCACCACGGAGGGCTTCTACATCATCATAGCCTCTCCGATGAAGTGTGAGTAGTTTACCTCAGCACCTTCGGGTCCATAGTTAGTAGCTAGATGGCTTCTTCTCTTTTGGATCTCAATACAATGTTCTCCCCTCTCTCATGGAGATCTATTCGATGTAATCTTCTTTTGCTGTGTCTTTGTTGAGACCGATGAATTGTGGGTTTATGATCAAGATTATCTATGAGCAATATTTGAATCTTTTCTGAATTCTTTATGTATGATTGGTTATCTTTGCAAGTCTCTTTGAATTATCCGCTTGGTTTGGCTAACTAGATTGGTAGTTCTTGCAATGGGAGAAGTGCTTAGCTTCGGGTTCAATCTTATGTGTCCTTTCCCAAAGGATGTATAAGGGCAGCAAGGCATCGTATTGTATTGTTGCCATCAAGGATAACAAGATGGGGTTTTTATCATATTGCATGAATTTATCCCTCTACATCATGTCATCTTGCTTAAGGCTACTCTGCTTTTCATTAACTTAATACTCTAGATGCATGCCGGATAGCGGTCGATGAGTGGAGTAATAGTAATAGATGCAGAAGGAGTCGGGTTCATTTGTCTCGGACGTGATGCCTATATACATGATCATACCTAGATACTCTCATAACTATGCTCAATTCTGTCAATTGCTCAATAGTAATTGCTCACCCAACCGTGAAAATACTTATGCTCTTGAGAGAAGCCACTAGTGAAATCTATGGCCCCGGGTCTATTCTCTATCATATTAATCTTCCATCACTTTATTATTTCTTTGGTTTTTACTTTGCCTTTTATTTTACCTTGCATCTTTATACCAAAAATATTATCTATCATCTCTATCAGATCTTACTCTCGTAAGTGACCGTGAAGGGATTGACAAGCCCTAATCGCGTTGGTTGCGTGGAGCTATTTGTTTTGTGTAGGTACGAGGGACTCGCGCGTGGCCTCCTACCGGATTATTGATACCTTGGTTCTCAAAAACTGAGGGAAATACTTACGCTTACTTTGCTGCATTATCCTCTCCTCTTCGGGAAATCCAACGCAAGCTCAAGAGGTAGCAAAAGAATTCTGGCACCGCTGTCGGGAGGTCTACGCTAAAGTCAACATACCAAGTACCCATCACAATCCCTTATCTCTCGTGATTACATTATTTGCCATTTGCCTCTCGCTTTTCCTCTCCCCACTTCACCTTTGCAATTTTATTCGCCTTTTTCCGCTCGCCTTTTCGCTTGCCTTGATTCTCTTTACTTGGCTTGTTTGCTCATTTGGTTGAAATAGTATAGTATTTATTCCTAAACAGAGAAGCTAATATCTTTGGATCCTCATCCGCTACAATCTTTTTAAGAGATCCAATTATGATGAACCAATTCCTAGTGATTTGGATTCACTAGATTATCTTTATAAGGTTTTGCCCTGAAATCCGTAGAATCTGAAAATTGTGATGAAGTGCTTTATGAAGTGATTCACGATAGATCTTTGAATAAAAAGCATGATTGAAATGATTTTATTATAAATTATATTGATGTAAATTATGTTAATAATATGCAAAACCCTAAGCTTGGGGATGCTAGTTTTGCTATGTCCGATAGTCATGATTGGGGAGATTCTTCTTATGATCTTGAAAATTAATTGAAGTCCCATGATGAATATAAGATTGATAATAGTGTTTGCAATAATATTGAAAGTGGGTTTGAAGAGTGTCAACTTTAAATCCCACATATTTGGACAACATCCAATCTTATGAAATTTTTGATAAAAGTGGGCTTGGAGAAATCATTAGTTTAGTTAATGATAATCTCACTATTTTGGAAGAGTGTCAACTTCACATGCATGTGGATCGTGTTGAGAATATGTTATGTGATAACTATATTGTTGAATTTTCTTATGATCCTACATGTAATTATTATGAGAGAGGAAAATATGGTTATAGAAATTTTCATGTTACTAAATTACCTCTCGTTATGTTGAGATTGCTATTGTTCTTTTCCGCTTCCTTGCATATGCTAGTTTTTGCTTGCTATGATAATTTGTTTTTCTATAAGATGGCTATGCATAGGAAGTATGTTATACTTTGATGTGTTTGTCACGTGTTTTATGATGCTCTCTTTGTGCTTCAATTCTTGTCTTTCATGTGAGCATCATTAAAATTATCAATGCCTAGCTAAAAGGCTTTAAAGAAAAGCGCTTTGTTGGGAGACAACCCAATATTTTTCCTTTCTGTTATTCAATAAATAATCCATCTACCCTCTGGTTAGATGTGTTTTTATGTTTTAATGAGTGTTTGTGCCAAGTTAAACCTATAGGATCTTCTTGGATGATAGTTATTTGATCTTACTGTAATTTCCAGAAACTTTCGGTTCACTAAAACAATTGTTAAAAATCACCCGAATGTGATAAAATAGTGATTCCAATTGCTTCTGATCAATAAAAAAATTTCCTAGGACTTCCTATTTTTTCTGAATTTTTGGAGTTCGAGAAGTTGGCGTTAGTTACAGATTACTACAGACTGTTCTGTTTTTGACAGATTCTATTTTTCGTGTGTTGTTTGCTTATTTTGATGAATCTATGGCTAGTAAAATCTTATATTTACTAATTGAAGGCACCATACAAGCCTCCATGTTAATCCACATCAGCAAAATTAATTTAGCCGTTAGATATAAAAATTAATGGTGAAGATCTATTAGAAAACGCTGCCTCATTAAAGGAAGGAAACAACACGTACATTAATAGGATGAAGGCCACACATGCAAAAAAAAAAGAGTTCCACTGCCCACGTCAAATCAATGAAAAAACATGCCTTTTAAAAAGTCAAGATCCCACTCTCCCACGTAAAAAAAGAGACCTCAAGTCTCACGTTTAAAAAAGTAGAGTCTTCCTCATGCAAGAAGGAAACAACACGTACACACAAAGGATATTTTTAATCTATGTACATAAATAGGCTTAAGGCCAAAATACAAGAAAGAGTCCCCAACGCCCATGCCCAAGTTATAAGAAAAATGTACCTTTTTTTTCCTTGAAAAGGAAAACAAAGATGTGTATAAATAGGAAGTTAGGGTCCCAGATTTTTTCCAAAAAAGTCCCAAGTTAAAAAACACTCCACATCCCATGGTCCCAGAAAAATAAGATCCATGCACGTAAAAAAAGGCATTGAGCTTCACGTTAAAAATAGGAGAGTCCAAACTGATTTTGAAAATAAATTTCGACCGGGGAGGAAACCAAATGTTTGCAGGCGCTATAGTAGTCCTCTCTATATACCTCAATATTATACTCGGGGACCATACAGTGGGCTTTCTGGGTAGCGCAGTTGACCTTATCAAAATTACTGGGCAGCTATTGGGCCGTCTTCAACAGTGTGAGCGTCGTTCACGAGGGGCAAGGTTCACACTACACTTGGAGAGTTCACTGGTGATGTCAATAGCCAGGACCTAAGGAGTGGATGTACGTCATGGAGTACGTATGCTGCTAGAGTGTGCACGCCCGTGGTGATAATCCAAGAGTTCATAGTAATAGATTCCTTGATTGTCAGTAAAACCCCAACCGTAAATTACATTTGGGTATGCCTATTCAGTTATGTTCCTCTATTATGTGACCAAAGTATATATGAGCAACAGATTCATACTCTAAATCATGGAGAATTGATTTTTTAATTATTAATGCAGAAATAGAATAGTTTTAGTCTGCAGGCGCACGGGTTGATGACTAGTAGTTTATAATCCATAAAGAAGTTGGAATACAGTAGGTTTAACACCAACAGAAATAAAGAATGGGTTAATTACAGTACCTTTAAGTGGTCTTTTGTTTTCTTTCGCTAACGGAGCTCATGAGATTTCTGTTGAGTTTTGTGTTGTGAAGTTTTCAAGTTTTGGGTGAAATATTTTGATGGATTATGGAACAAGGAGTGGAAGAGCCTAATCTTGGGGATGCCCATGGCACCGCCAAGATAATCTAAGGACACCAAAAGTTGAAGCTTGGGGATGCCCCGGAAGGCATCCCTCTTTCTTCTACTTCCATCGGTAACTTTATTTGAGCTATATTTTTATTCACCACATGATATGTGTTTTGCTTGGAGCTCTTGTATTATTTATGCCTTTGCTTTTTAGTTTACCACAATCATCCTTGCTGTACACACCTTTTGAGAGAGCTATACATGATTTGTAATTTGCTAGAATACTCTATGTGCTTCACTTATATCTTTTGAGCTATATAATTTTGCTCTAGTGCTTCACTTATATCTTTTAGAGCACGGTGGTGGATTTGTTTTATAGAAACCATTGATCTCTCATGCTTCACTTAGATTATTTTGAGAGTCTTAAATAGCATGGTAATTCGCTTAAACAATCCTAATATGCTTGGTATTCAAGATTTGTAAAACTTTCTTTTGAGTGCGTTGAATACTAAGAAAAGTTTGATGCTTGATAATTGTTTTGAGATATGAAGACGGTGATATTAGAGTCATGCTAGTTGAGTAGTTGTGAATTTGAGAAATACTTGTGTTAAAGTTTGTGATTCCTGTAGCATGCACCTATGGTGAACCGTTATGTGATGAAGTCGGAGCATGATTTATTTATTGATTGTCTTCCTTATGAGTGGCGGTCGGACTAGCAATGGTATTTTCCTACCAATCTATCCCCCTAGGAGCATGAGCATAATACTTTGCTTTGGTAACTTGTAGATTTTTAAAATAAGTATATGAGTTATTTATGACTAATGTTGAGTCCATGGATTATAATGCACTTTTCTCATCCTTCCACCATTGCTAGCCTTTCTAATACCGTGCACTTTTCACCGGGTATCATACACCCACCATATACCTTCCTCAAAACAGCCACCATACCTACCTATTATGGCATTTCCATAGCTAATTCGAGATATATTGCCATGCAACTTTCCACCGCTCCGCTTATTATGACACGCCCATCATTGTCATATTTCTTAGCATGATCATGTAGTTGACATCGTATTTGTGGCAAAACCACCGCTCATAATTCTTTCATACATGTCACTCATGAATCATTGCATATCCTGCACATCACGGAGGCATACACATAGAGTCATATTTTGTTCTAAGTATCGGGTTGTAATTGTTGAGTTGTAAGTAAATAGAAGTGTGATGATCATCATTTTTAGCATTGTCCCAAGTGAGGAAAGGATGATGGAGACTATGGTTCCCCATAAGTCGGGATGAGACTCCGACTAAAAATAAATAAAAAAAGAAAGTAAATAGGCCATAAAAAAGAGAAAAGGCCCAAAAAAATGAGAGAAACAGAGAGAACGGACAATGTTACTATCCTTTACCACACTTGTGCTTCAAAGTAGCTCCATGATCTTCATGATAGAGAGTCTCTCATTTTGTCACCTTCATATACTAGTGGGTATTTTTCATTATAGAACTTGGCTTGTATATTCCAATGATGGGCTTCACAAATTTCCCTAGGTCTTCGTGGAGTGTTTAGTTGGATGCACACCCACTTAGTTTCTTTTGTTGAGCTCTCATATACTTATAGCTCTAGTGCATCCGCTGTATGGCAATCCCTACTCACTCACATTGATATCTATTGATGGGCATCTCCATAACCCGTTAATACGCCTAGTTGATGTGAGACTATCTTCTCCTTTTGTCTTCTCCACAACCACCATTCTATTATACATATACTGCTATATCCATGGCTCACGCCATGTATTATGTGAAGATTGAAAAAGTTTTGAGAATGTCCAAAGTATGAAAAAATTGCTTGGCTTGTCATCGGGGTTGTGCATGATTTAAATACTTTGTGTGGTGAAGATAGAGCATAGCCAGACTATATGATTTTGTAGGGATAACTTTCTTTGGCCATGTTATTTGGGAAGACATAATTGCTTTGTTAGTATGCTTGAAGTATTATTATTTTTATGTCAATATTAAACTTTTTTCTTGAATCTTTCGAATCTGAATATTCATACCACAATTAAGAAGAATCACATTGAAATTATGCCAAGTAGCACTCCGCATCAAAAATTGTCTTTTTATCATTTACCTACTCGAGGACGAGCAGGAATTAAGCTTAGATGCATGATACGCCTCCAACGTATCTATAATTTTTATTGCTCCATGCTATATTATCTACTGTTTTGGACCATATTGGGCTTTATTTTCCGCTTTTATATTACTTTTGGGACTAACCTATTAACCGGAGGCCCAGCCAAGAATTGCTGTTTTTGCTTATTTCAAAGTTTCAAGAAACGGAATATCAAACGGAGTCCAAACGGAATGAAACCTTTGGGAACGCGATTTTCTCAATCGAACATGATCAAGGAGACTTGACCCCCGGCAAGAAAGCCACGAGGTGGCCACGAGGGTGGGGCGCGCCTACCGCCTCGTGTCCCCAACTGCTCCAATCGACGCATTCTTCCTCCTATATATACCTACGCACTCGAACGATCAGACACGGAGCCAAAACCTAATTCCACCGCAAGAACTTTCAGATCCACGAGATCCCATCTTGGGGCCTGCTTTGAGAACCGCCGGAAGGGGAATCCACCACGGAGGGCTTCTACATCATCATAGCCTCCGATGAAGTGTGAGTAGTTTACTCGTGACCTTCGGGTCCATAGTTAGTAGCTAGATGGCTTCTTCTCTCTTTTGGATCTAATTACAATGTTCTCCTCTCTCGTGGAGATCTATTCGATGTAATCTTCTTTTGTGGTGTGTTTGTTGAGACCGATGAATTGTGGGTTTATGATCAAGATTAACTATGAGCAATATTTGTATCTTTTTATGAATTCTTTTATGTATGATTGGTTATCTTTGCAAGTCTCTTTGAATTATCCGCTTGGTTTGGCTAACTAGATTGGTAGTTCTTGCAATGGGAGAAGTGCTTAGCTTTGGGTTCAATCTTATGTGTCCTTTCCCAAAGGATGTATGCGTATAAGGCACGATTGTATTGTTGCCATCGAGGATAACAAGATGGGGTTTTTATGATATTGCATGAATTTATCCTCTACATCATGCCATCTTGCTTACATGCTACTCTGCTTTCATTAACTTAATACTCTAGATGCATGCCGGATAGCTATTTCCACGAGTGGAGTAATAGTAGAAGATGCAGCAGGAGTCGGTCTACTTGTCTCCTGATGTGATGCCTATATACATGATCATACCTAGATACTCTCATAACTATGCTCAATTATGTCAATTGCTCAACAAAGAATTGCTCACTATTACGCCTCCAACGATCTATAATTTTGATTGCTCCATGCTTTATTATCTATTGTTTTGGACTATATTGGGCTTTATTTTCCACTTTTATATTACTTTTGGGACTAATCTATTAACCGGAGGCCGAACCTGCACTGTCAAGTTTTTTTTGCCTATTTCAGATTTCAAAGAAACGGAATATCAAACGGAGTCCAAACGGAATGAAATCTTCGGGAACGTGATTTTCTCATCGATAAGATCCAGAGACTTGGACCTCGGTCAAGAAAGGAGGGAGGCAGCCACGAGTGTGGAGGGCGCTTCTCAGGGCGTGCCCCTGCCTCGTGGGCCCCCTGCTGCTCCACCGACGCATTCTTCCTCCTATATATACCTCACGCACTCGAACGATCGACACGGAGCCAAAAACCTAATTCCACCGCCAAGAACTTTCTCAGATCCACGAGATCCCATCTTGGGGCCTGTTTCGGAGCTCCGCTGGAAGGGGAATCCACCATGGAGGGCTTCTACATCATCACCATAGCTCCTCCGATGAAGTGTGAGTAGTTTACCTCAGACCTTCGGGTCCATAGTTAGTAGCTAGATGGCTTCTTCTCTTTTGGATCTCAATACAATGTTCTCCCTCTCTCGTGGAGATCTATTCGATGTAATCTTATTTCGTGGTGTGTTTGCCGAGACCCATGAATTGTGGGTTTATGATCAAGATTATCTATGAGCAATATTTGAATCTTTTCTAAATTCTTTTATGTATGATTGGTTATCTTTGCAAGTCTCTTTTGAATTATGCGCTTGGTTTGACCAACTAGATTGGTAGTTCTTGCAATGGGAGAAGTGCTTAGCTTTGGGTTCAATCTTTATGTGTCCTTTCCTCAAAGGATGTAAGGGGCAGCAAGGCACGATTTTATTGTTGCCATCGAGGATAACAAGATGGGGTTTTTATCATATTGCATGAATTTATCCCTCTACATCATGTCATCTTGCTTAAGGCTACTCTGCTTTCATTGACTTAATACTCTAGATGCATGCCGGATAGCGGTCGATGAGTGGAGTAATAGTAGTAGATGGTAAGGTGAGTCGGTCTACTTGTCTCCTGGACGTGATGCCTATATACATGATCATACCTAGATACTCTCATAACTATGCTCAATTCTCACAATTGCTCAACAAGAATTGCTCACCGACACGCCTCCAACGTATCTATAATTTTGATTGCTCCATGCTATATTATCTATTGTTTTGGACTATATTGGGCTTTATTTTCCACATTTATATTACTTTTGGGACTAACTTATTAACCGGAGGCCCAACCCGTAATTGTTGTTTTTTGCCTATTTCAAGATTTCAAGAAACGGAATATCAAAGAGTCCAAACGGAATGAAATCTTCGAACGTGATTTTCTCATCTGATAAGATCCGTGAGACTTGGACCCTCAACAAGAAAGGAGGGAGGCGGCCACGAGTGGGGTGGAGGGCGCCCCCTAGGGCGCCGCCTCTGCCCTCGTGGGCCCTCAAGCTCCACCGACGCACCTTCCTCCTATATATACTTCACGAGTCTCCAACAGATCGACACGGAGCCAAAACCTAATTCCACCGCCGAACTTTCTCTCTCAGATCCATGAGATCCCATCTTGGGGCCTGTTCCTGAGTTCACCGCCTAAGGGGATTCCACCACGGAGGCCTTCTACATCATCATCATAGCCCTCCGATGAAGTGTGAGTAGTTTACTTCAGACCTTCGTCCATAGTTAGTAGCTAGATGGCTTCTTCTCTCTTTTGGATCTCAATACAATGTTCTCCCCTCTCTCGTGGAGATCTATTTGATGTAATCTTGTTTTTGTTGCGGTGTGTTTGTTGGAGACCGATGAATTGTGGGGTTTATGATCAAGATTATCTATGAGCAATATTTGAATCTTTTCTGAATTCTTTTATGTATGATTGAGTTATCTTTGCAAGTCTCTCTTCAATTATCTGCTTGGTTTGGCCAACTAGATTGGTAGTTCTTGCAATGGGAGAAGTGCTCAGCTTTTGGGTTCAATCTGGCGTGTGTCCTTTCCCAAAGGATGTAATGGGTTGGAAGGCACGTATTGTATTGTTGCCATCGAGGATAACAAGATGGGGTATTTATCATATTGCATGAATTTATTCCTCTACATCATGTCATCTTGCTTACATGCTACTCGCTTTCATCAACTTAATACTCTAGATGCATGCGGATAGCGGTCGATGAATGGAGTAATAGTAGTAGATGCAGGTGAGTCGGTCTACTTGTCTCTGGACGTGATGCCTATATACATGATCATACCTAGATATTCTCATAACTATGCTCAATTTCGCCAATTGCTCAACAGTAATTGCTCACCCAATCGTAAAATACTTATGCTCTTGAGAGAAGCCACTAGTGAAATCTATGGCCCCTGGTCTATTTTCATCATATTAATCTTCCTATGCTTTATTATTGCTTTGCTTTTTACTTTGCTTTTTATTTTACTTTGCATCTTTATACCAAAAATACCAAAAATATTATCTATCACCTCTATCAGATCTCACTCGTGATGTGACCGTGAAGGGATCGACAACCCCTATTCGCGTTGGTTGCAAGGAGTTATTTGCTTTGTGTAGGTACGAGGGACTGGCGTGGACTCCTCTGGATTGATACCTTGGTTCTCAAAAACTGAGGGAAATACTTACGCTACTCTCTGCATCATCCTCTCCTCTTCGGGAAAACCATTCACCCAATCGTGAAAATACGATGCTCTTGAGAGAAGCCACTAGTGAAATCTATGGCCCCCGGGTCTATTCTCTATCATATTAATCTTCCATCACTTTATTATTGCTTTGCTTTTTTACTTTGCCTTTTATTTTACCTTGCATCTTTATACCAAAAATACCAAAAATACATCTATCATCTCTATCGATCTCACTCGTAAGTGACCGTGAAGGGATTGACAACCCCTAATCGCGTTGGTTGCGTGGAGCTATTTGTTTTGTGTAGGTACGAGGGACTCGCTGCAAGTGGCCTCCTACCCGATTGATACCTTGGTTCTCAAAAACTGAGGGAAATACTTATGCTACTTTGCTGCATTATCCTCTCCTCTTCGGGGAAATCCAACGCAAGCTCAAGAGGTAGCACGCTCCTCCATCAACATCGTGATGATATTCTCCAGGGGCGTTAGTCCTCATTTTTCGTCCCTTTTGGTCATTTGATGACAAAGGGCGAGAAATTTGAGTTAGTCTTCAAGCGGGTCTCTATATATGGGCTTTTTTGCTAAGTTACAACTCTCGCTCTTCCGAAGTATTTGTTTGATCAGCTGGAAACTTAACTCCGATGGTGGTCTCGATACTTTTGCTATGTTCTTCTGCATGCTATTTCCTCATATATGTTAATGCACGATGGTGAATTACATCACCACCATATTTCATCTTGCATTTCAAATTCTTCATATCATATGTTAAATGTGTGTATGAATTACAAGATATAGGGGAGATCTCCATGATTCTACTCTACAAATGTGCATTGCTATTCAAAGCAAATTCCTCACATATGCACATCTTCGTGGGGAGTTCTTCTATATCTTGCAATTAAATTCCTCAATATCAGTATTTACACTTCATATGTTTATCCTCGCTGAAAACTTAACCTATATTGTCATTAAGCACCAAAAGGGGAGATTGTAAGTGCATCTAGTGCCCTTAGTGATTTTTGTTGGAAATATGCCCTAGAGGCAATAATAAATTAGTTATTATTATATTTCCTTGTTCATGATAATCGCTTATTATCCATGCTATAATTGTATTGAAAGGAAACTCGTATACATGTGTGGGTACATAGACAACACCATGTCCCTAGTAAGCCTCCTAGTTGACTAGCTCGTTGATCAATAGATGGTTACGGCTTCCTCGACTCATGGACATTGGATGTCGTTGATAACGGGATCACATCATTAGGAGAATGATGTGATGGACAAGACCCAATCCTAAGCCTAGCACAAAGATCGTAGTTCAGATGCTAAAAGCTTTTCTAATGTCAAGTATCTTTTCCTTAGACCATGAGATTGTGCAACTCTGGATACCATAGGAATGCTTTGGTGTGCCAAACGTCACAACGTAATCGGGTGGCTATAAAGGTACACTACGGTATCTCCGAAAGTGTCTCATGGGTTGGCTAATCGAGATCACTGGATTTGTCACTCCGTGGTGACGCGAGAGGTATCTTCCTCTGGGCCCACTCGTAGGACATCATCATAATGTGCACAATGTGATCAAGGAGTTGATCGCGGGATGATGTGTTACGGAACGAGTAAAGAGATTCTGCCGGTGAACGAGATTGAACAAGGTATTGGGATACCGACGATCGAATCTCGGGCAAGTACAATACCGCTAGACAAAGGGAATTGCACACCGGATTGCTTGAATCTTCGACATCATGGTTCATCCGATGAGATCATCGTGGAATATGTGGGAGCCAACATGGGTATCCAGATCCTCATTGTTGGTTATTGGACCGGAGAACGCCCTTGGCCATGTTCGCGTGATGGTTCCCGAACCCGTAGGGTCTACACACTTAAGGTTCGTGACGCTTAGAGTTGTTATGGGAAATAGTATGTGGTTACCGGAAGGTTGTTCTGAGTCCCGTGATGAGATCCCGACATGACGAGGAGCTCCGGAATGGTAACGGAGGTGAATATCGCTATATTGGACGAAGGGTATTGGAGTCCTGCATTGTTCCGGGGTACTGTGTGATGACCACTGTGTCCTAAAGGGGTTTTCTGAGGCCCCTAAGCTTTTGGGGGCCTTATGGGCCAAGGGGAGAGGGCACATCAGCCCACTAAGGGGCTGAGCGCCCCTCCCACCCCATCTCACATAACCTGGAGAGGTGGGGGCGCCATCCCTAGGGCAGCCACCCCTCCCGGCTTGGGGGGGTGCTCTAGGGGTGGGGCGCTGCCGTAACCCATCTAGGGTTTCCCCTATGGCCGGGCCGCCTCCCCTAGGGGAACCTTTCTAGGGCGCCCCTCCTCCCTTCCCCATATATATAGTGAGAGAGAGAGAGGCAGCCACACCCTTCCCTCGGCGCAGCCCTCCCTCCTCCTACACCTCCCTCCCTCCTCCATAGGTGCTTGGGCGGCCCCGCCTGAGAATCCGCCACTTAGCTCCACCACCACCATGCCGCTCAGGTCGTCGTTTGAAGTTCTCCTCAACTTCTCCCTTCTCCCCTTGGCCGGATCAAGGTTAACGGAAGGAGGAGACGCCCTGCCATACTTGCAGGTTGAACACGGAGGCGCTGGGCCCGCTCGGCGCTTAGATCGGAATCGACCGCTGATCTGAATCGCTATAGTACGACTCCACCAACCGCGTTCTTGTAACGCTCAAGACCGCGATCTTCAAGGGTATGAAGATGCACTCTCTTCCCTCGCTGTTGGTTTCCTCCATAGATAGATCTTGGTGACACGTAGGAAAATTTTGAATTTCTGCCACGCTCTACGCGACAAAGTGGCATCATGAGCTAGGTCTATTAAGTGAGATTCTATGCACGCAGTGTTCAAGTTGTTGTGGGCGTTGATTTTGTTCATAATATACAACTGCGTCATCTAGTCCAATCTTGTTTCAATTCAGATTGTGGGATGCCGAAGCGGTCTCGACCGACCTTACGCTGTATAATTTACGTGGAGACAGGTCCCACCGACCTGACATGCACTTGTTGCATAAGGTGAAGAAGCGGAAGCCGCCTCCCACTTTAGTCGGATCGGATTCGATGAAAAGGGTCCTCATGAAGGGTAAATAGCAATTGACATATCACGTTGCCAGGTTCTGGCGTAGGTAAGAAACGTTCTTAAAAAAACCCATAGCAGCCACGTAAAGAAATATGCAAACAACAATTAGAGGACGCTCTAACTTGTTTTTGCGGTGGTATGCTATGTGATGTGATATGGCCAAGAAGACCGGGATGAATGATATGTGATGTATGAGATTGATCATGTTCTTGTAATAGGAATCACTTCACTGAAGTATGTCGGCTGAGTACATGTAATCGGCAGGAGCCATATGAGCTGCCTTAATTTATTGTATGACCTGCGGTCATTGAACAACGCCATGTAATTACTTTAC